>OY744531.1:61581266-61606266 GCA_963556195.1 Sepiola atlantica
ATGGTCCACCCTATCAAATGCTTTGGACTGATCTAAATTGATCAGCGCGGCTTCAGTGTCGACTTTATCAATGATCAAGCGTATCGAATGCAAGTTATCCTGAATGGTCCGACCATTTACAGCACAAGTCTGTTCAGGGCTAATAAGACCAGGCAAAACAAGTTGCAGACGATTGGCTAAAATCTTGGCCAAAATCTTTAACTCCGCATTAAGCATTGTTAAGGGTCAAAAATTATCTAACCCATCCCCACCATTTTTGTTTTTGCGTACCAGCTTCAAACCCATGGTCACGTACTGAGGAATATTCCCGTTCCTAAACCACAAATTGAACAAAACTGTCAGCAAGGGAACAAAAATGTGCGACATCCTCAAATACACTTCATAGGGCAAACCATCAATCCCAGGAGATCTGTCAAGACCAACCCGCTTTAACGCTTCCTGTACTTCATCCTCTGTTATGCAACCTTCGCACCTAGCCGCTTCGGTCACCTTAAGGCGAGAAAAGTCAGCCAAATAGGGGTCGAATTGTGCTAAAGACAAACCGGGTTCCCGAGTAAAAAGCTCCTGAAAATGAGAGCAAAAAGCCTCCAGAATACCTTTGTTTGTAGTCACGAGCCACCCATCCGGCAATGAGACATAAGCGATATGTCGATCAGATGCATGACAAGATTCCTCTGCACGCAATTCAGCGGCTAAGTTTGATGCTTCCTCAGACATTCTTTTTAACCTAGCCCTAATTACTAAAGCCTGATGTTCTTGGTAATCCAAAGAATTCAGCTTAGCCTTAATTATAGTGACACTAGAGCTATCCCCCACCTCCACCGCCCGAACTAATCTAGACTCTAGTGCCGCTTTAACTGCCCTAGTCGTCTGCTAAAATCGGCAGTAAAGGACCTAATCACCTTCTTAAAATGGACCCACTTCCTATTCCCAATTACAGCCCCCGTCAATTCCCGCTATAATGTTGGTAGAAGCTGTTCCCGGTAGCCTTTCACATCGAACAACGAAGTGTTGAGCTTCCAGTACCCATCTAATCTAGGCTTAGGTCTATCTAAGAATAAGTCTATGGTCCGAGTAAACTATATTATGAAGACTTGGACATTCAACTACCCCTACGTCGACTCTCCTAATTAAGAACCGATCGATATAACTCTAGACTTGTCTCAAATCGGAACCGCGTCTAGATGTCCAAGTCCATACCCTATCACAGGGCTTTTCATTCCGGAACTTGTCGATAAGATCAAACTTATCGAGAAAGTCCCGAAATATTTTAGCATCCCAATCAGTGTTAGTACCCCTAGGCAGATTACGATCTAAATCGGGATCCAGGACCGCGTTCCAGTCTCCCGCTAAAATGACCGTCCTAGTAGTATTCAAGAACTGCGCGATTCGCCGAAAGAAAGAACTGAGCTCAGAATGGCTATTGGGAGCATAAACCCCAACGAGTTGAAATGCTTTCCCCTTTATGGTAATATCCAAAACACATAGTCTCCCTTCCGGATCCATGTAGCAAGGGTCACATAACGCATCTAAAGTTTTGCTTACCAGCCTTGCGGAAGAATTAAAGTACGCTGAATAAACGCGAAAACGCTTAGCCAACGCACCCCAATGGTCCCCTGAATTCAGGTGGGTTTCCTGCACACAACATATATCCACTCCGAGGCGCTGAAGGTCAATAGCGACCCAAAATTTACGATCATTCACCCTCAGGCCCTGCACATTTAAACTTGCTAGATAGAGAACCATAAAGATGCCTTAGAGTTGGGTTTGAGAAACGAACATAAAGACTGTTTTCCCATTTTGTCGTCAATTAGACCATCATGGGAGATGCCGCCAATATCATGAGGATAAGTTAATTTTGCTATTCTATACAGGGATGGGTGAATTTTTATGGGTAGTCTCCGAAAACAATCGTTTCGAAGTTCCATTAACTCACTATTTTTTACAATGGCTAATGGGAGGGTGAAATCAAAGGCGCTGTTCGCCTCCTCCAACATCTGCCATAGAGCCTTTGCCTCGGTTCTTTTTCTTACTACCGTAAGCACTCTAGTTGCATTGGGGAAGTTTGCCGGGTCTTCGATGGATAATCCTCCAACCTCATCGAATTTTAATAGTCCGATGAGGTTGGTACCACGCAAATTTTTAACAGTCTCGACTTGCGTTTGGGTGCTTTTACAAATATCCCTTCCCGAGAGAAAAGCAGATTTTTTAACTCTCCTTTTCTCTAGGGAAGGACTTCTCTGTCTTTTCTGCGTAGCGGGTGGGGGCGGGGGCATGTCATTCATGGGAGAAGGGGAGGGGGAGCTAGGCTCTATGGGAGAAGTTGGAGAAGGCGCAGGGGAGGGATGCTTTTAGGGGGATGCAGGTGGAGTGTTTCTGGGGGTATTTAAAGGGGAAACAAAAGGAGAAGGTCTGGGAGATTTGGGATTTTTGGGGACTTTTTGTGGGCTTAGATAAGTTTGTACGGTTTGTCCGTGATGGGACCGGTTATTGGTGGGGGCATTGATTTGGGGGACTGAGGATTTTGGGGGGTTTTCGGTTTGGTGATCGGTTGGGGACTAGGGTTAGGGTTTGGGTCAGGAGTGGTTTTGGGTGTATTACTTTTGTCCAATTTACTTTGTAAAGCCTTCGCATTTAAATAAGAGTCTTTTCCAGGGTCATTCTTTAACATTTCCCTTTCTCGCATCTCATCCAATGACACACGTCCCGGGGTCTTTTTCCCTGGTATGATAATCCAGCCTTCCTTTTTATCTTCATCGTCAGGTCTTTTGTTTGATGGTAGTGCCGGGAATTCATCTTCCGAATCATCGGTTGCAGAATTAATGATATGGCTAATATTTGGATGCGTGTCCAGCCTTCGATTTTTTCGTGATTGGGGTAGTCGTTTTTACAGTTGATTCTTTTTTTTTTGGTGCAATCCATGGTTAAGTGACCCATTTCTTCACAGAACCAACATATGAGTCTTCTTCCTGTTAAGATAATGGGCAGTTTTTCCTCCCCTATATGAAGGTAATAGGGGATATTTTCATATGATTTTTTGTCAACTAGAATTTCAAAATTCCAGATACCTGGAAACTCGTCATAACTGACGTCAGTAATTTCGCCAAATTTTAAGAGGAAAGCACCAATGTGTTCGCCTCTGACGTGAAATGGCACGTTAAAAATGGAAATGGAGGATCTCCTCCTCCCCATATATTCCGTGCGTAGGACATACTCCGGTGTAATGATTTGTGTCAGTGAGAGTCTGCTACATGTGTTCTCATCCCAAAAAAGCGCCGACCAGTTGTTAAATCCTTTTAATTTGATCAATCTTTGTGGTTTAAAACCCGCTGTATGTAGGAGTTTTAAAATTAGCTCGGGAGTGGCTCTAATGGATTTTTTAATCTTTTTATCTACGACAAATAAAGATACAGTCCGTTTCAGTATTTCCTCCAACTTCGGGATGTCAACAAGAATACCGGTCTCTGTGACCATGTGCGAGCAGTTTTTCGCCTCCTCAATGAACTCCTTCACGTTAATAGTAACTTTTGGTGGCTTGCACCATTCCGTGTTCTCAATGTTGGACATGTCTCCAGTCATCTAGTTAACAAACTAGAGACCAAAAAAGAAAGGAGGAAAAAAAAATGGCATCGTTCCAAAAAAAAACAAAAAAAAACCAACAACAAAGTTCAACAAAGAAAAAAGTCCAACGGGTAAATTACAATAACAGTAACAAATAACGAAAATGGTGTCAACAGTATAACAATATAGAAAATAATCACCTGCTCAATTTTAAACGATCGTAACAAACACTCACGTTTCTCTCCCCTAGTTCTTCCAAGCTCAATGAAAAAAGTACAGTTTTTATACTACTTATTGCCCCACCTATGCAAATTGACTGTCAACCAGAGCCATCTAGCTTCAAAATTCTCCAAACAGCCAATTTGCAAAGGGGGACAACTCAAACCACACTATATACGTACCTATCGCCGCTCTGGTGCGCATACTATATATGTACCTATCGCCGCCCCATTGCGCATACTATATACGTACCTATCGCCACCTCGGTGCACATACTATATACATCCTATCGCCGTCCTGGTGCGCATACCATATACATATGTATTTCAGCCTCAGTGCGCATACCAGGCATGCACCTATCGCCGCCCTGGTGCAGATACTACATAAGTACCTATCGCCACCCCGGTGCACATACTACATAAGTACCTATCGCCGCCCCGGTGCGAATGCTAAATACGTACCTATCGCAGCCCCGATGCGCATGCTATATACGTACATATCGCTGCCCCGGTGCACATGCTAAATACGTACCTAACGCCGCCCCGGTGTGTATGCTAAATACGTACCTATCGCCGCCCCGGTGCGCGTACTATATACATACCTATCGCCGCCCCGGTGTGCGTGCTATATACATACCTATCGCCGCCCCGGTGCGCGTGCTATATACGTACCTATCGCCGCCCCGGTGCGCGTGCTATATACGTACCTATCGCCGCCCTGAGCGCATGCTAAATACATAGCTATCACCGCCCCGGTGCGCATAATATATATGTACCTATCTGCGCCCCGGTGCGCATAATATATACATACCTATCGACATTCTGGTGCGAATGCTAAATAAATATCTATTTTCGCCCCGGTGCGAATGCTAAATACGTACCTATCACACCTCGGTACGCATGCTATATACGTACCTATCGCTGCCCCAGTTCGCATACTATATACGTACCTATCGGCGTTGCACGGGGATCACTCTTCTTCAGTCGCCCTCCTTCACCTTATTGGACACTACACCCGTTGACCTCGGTCAAAGCTGTCTCATCCAGCTTTGACTGTTTTTTCCCAAAACTCTGACTCCTTTCCCAACATCGTTTTTTTTATCCCGGACAATGCTGCAGCTAAACACACCTGCTCTGTCTAGAATATTGATCCTGAGGTTCTGCTTCCTACCTTAACCTCAAGACCTGACTCCTACCTGAACTGTCTGCTCTGACTCTTTCTCAGAACCGCAGGATGACTCCTTCCCAAACCTCAGGCTCTGATTGTTTACCGAACCTCCAGCTTTGACTGTTTCCCAAACGTTTGACTATAACTGCACCCTGAACATCAGTTTGTTTTTATCCTGTGCAATGGTGCGTATAAACACACCTGCTCTATCTAGGATATTGAACACTATTTGATTAAACACCCGCTCTATGTAGGATAATGAACACTTTTAAAATTAAGGAGGCCTAGAGAGCACTATCACAATCAAGCGCCTAGAACTTGTTAAATTTCAATGTGAAAAAAATTCTGCCTGATTTGCTAGTCTCTTTTACTGGATAACATTAAAAGCAGTGTTTAATTACTGATAAAATTAAAGAGAAAATGCCAATTTTACCTGACCCGTAAAGAAATTACTTTTTTATGTTAACCTTCCACAGCAACAAATGTCTTAGCTGGGTTATTTAACATATATATTAATTTTTTTTCATACTTTAGAACAATGAGGACCGTCGACACCCATTCCCCAAACTTTTGATGGACTTGTGCCTTATTTGTGTTATGAGTAAATGTGGTATTGTGGTGACTGATCGTTCTAGTTAATAGTAGGATAGACATTTTTATTACTTTAGAACACTTTTGAAAATCTTGTGTCTAATTTGTTTTGAATGTAATCTTTCATATTTTCTGCAAGTAAATAATTCAAAGTTTAGTATTTGTTCTGATGGATGCTACAACCCTTAGACTGGTACCGACTTTATTTACCAATTAAGTGTTTGGTTAACGTCCATGAAAACTTAAAAAGATGGAAGTTTACAACCTGTTCAATAAAGCAAAAACAAATATATGGTTATGAGTAAATGTGGTATTGTGGTGACTAGATTAAAAGTAGGATAGACCGAATTTACACAAATCTGCTGTATTTAGGGTAATGAACACCGACAGATAAAGTAGGTACAACTTATCAAGTGTTACACTGTTCTATCTAACATATTGAACAGTTGCTGATTTAGTATATAACCATTAGTAAATTACACACATTATCTCTTTAGAATATTGTGCACTGTTAGATTCACCATAAGACATACTAAGAGTCACACTATATTTGCTCTATCTAGAGTATTAAGTACATCCGGATTCAGCATTTACTATGTATTGAGTGTCCTACTGCATTATTGCACACATCTGTTGCATCTAGGGAACTGAGCAGTGTTTTCTACAACATATATAACATTTAGCAAGTGTCCTAGTGCAGTAATAAATTATTGCTCCTCGGTTTGTTTCAGATTATAAACCTAGGCATGAACAACAAAACAATAGTCAAAAAGTGTGCTTAATATATTTCTGTGAAAAATTATCACTTTATTGGAACACATTTATTTTAAGTTTGTTCACCACTTTCAAGCAAGAATATAATGAACAAAACAAAAACAATTTTATATTTAAATGGGTGATTTTTATTTTAATGTGTCTTTTGAGAATGTGTAATTGTGTCAAAAGATAAAAATACAAATTTAAAAAAGGAACTGCAGCACTTAATGATATCAATCACAGAAACACATTGTTCAAACATGATGTTTTAGTAAAAAAATGTTTTTTTAACCGTCCTCATTTTGATTATTTGTAATAACATTTTTGCTATAGTCTTCATTTTATATAAAAAAATATAAAAATAAATTTCAAACTACATTGTCATCATCCAAATCTCCAGTTTGATTGTGTGGTTGATGAAACTAAGTAGGCAAATTCACTGAAATGAAAGATGTAATTGGGAAAAACAACCAAATTGTCTGAAATGAAAGATGAAATTAGAAAATATATAATTCAATTGAATGAGAAACAATAATCAAAATGAAGTGGCCAAAAATGTACATCATTAATAATCATTTTTTTTATACTCAAAATATAAAAGTACTGAAATGTTTGTTAAGTTCTTATTAGTGACTTGTTATCATCAAGAATCCACTCCAAATAGGGGTGGGCTATAGAAACAAAAATTTTCAAATTTATGCCAAAAGTGGCTTATTACCTTCATTTATATCTAACTAGATGGGAACAAGTGATTTTTTTCAAAACGGGTCAAAATTGGAGAGTTGCAAGCCTCAAACGAGATTTGGCTGCGTTGATCCGCGAAAACGGCCCAAATTATACCCCAAAAGACACTTAGCCACTTATTGCAAGTCTTAGGGTACATTTTTTGACCAGAAATGCCTTTATATACCAGAATCTGTCATTCTCATATACTGTCCTACAAGTATAGGGCTTCTTAGGGTATCTCAGGGTCCAAAATGGGTGAAAATTGCCCCAAAATAAGCCAAAATGGCGGTTTTTGGCCGAAAAACAGCTATTATCATCTCCCCTAGTCTATAAGACAACTCTGTATGGCTCCTAACAGTTGGGAAAAACTGAAATGGGCACCCTGCTATCTTCTCCCATTCTTTTTTGGTGTTCTAAAGTGTTAAAAATGACAAAAAGTGGTCAAAAATAAGAGAAAAAGGGCCAAAACTGAGTTTTAATGAAAATTACCATATAAGGAAATGTTTTCTTTTAATAGCAATTCATTGTCTTCTTTAAATGGACTTGATGACACTACATTGCACTATTTGTGAAATGATTCATTGCACTATGCTTTCTTTTTCAGTTAGTAAATGCAGTGAACATAGCTGGTGCAGCAGGGCAAATTGATGAGAATTACAGTTATGATGATTGGACTTTTTTTCTGCTTGATTCTCTTCCGACTGAGGCTGAGTGTGTTCAAGCTATACAACATCATGCTGCCAAATACAGTACCATAACGCAGAAAAACCATGTTCATCAGTTCTCTTTGCGGCTCCTACAATTGTGGCAGAAAGCCTTTGGAAGTGATGTTCATTATGTAACGATACCTGGCATCAAACATAAATTTGATCGATTGCTAAAAGTCTACGACACGAACGTCTACAAAGCGAAAGGTTCCAGACGTGTGAACATGATCAAGTGGAAACGAGAACACTGTGTCCTTTTCAACCTGTTAGGAAAAGATGTGAACCCTGATGAATCTACGCTCATGGTCATCAAGACCATGAGCGTAGATTCTTTTTTGATCAAACGTCTCTTGCACGTAAGTGGCTTATCGACACATTCCATGTGGATATGGAACACGAAGAAAGAATTCAGGCAGAGCAGCAACAACAGAATCATTTTGATGATGATCCGGATGCTGATAGTATGTACAATGAGCTGCATCAATCTGGCGAGTGTCCACCTATGCTCACCGATACTGATCAGGGGGATGATGTTCAGCTGAACGAACCGTGCGTTGCCATATGGGATACACCGAAGGGACGAGAGTGGTTCATTGGTATGACACGGGAGAAAGTTGGGATGGATGAATATATTGTGGAATATCTAGAACCACTTCCCAACTACAATAGAAAGAAAACATGGCAATATCCTTTGCGGATTGAGGAGCAGAAGACATTAAAAATTCAATTTTTGCCGTGCAATGTCATTGGTGCATCGGACTTGACGAAACGGAAACCAGTATTTGTGCTAGAGAATTATGATGTGATAGATGAACTCTTTAAAGCATTATATTGATATTTTACTGGTTAATGATAAGTATCTTAATGAGTTGATATGCAAATTTTAGATGCTTCTGTACCAAATCAATGCTTCATACACTGTGGAGTTTTACAGTATCATATCCAAGAAATTGAGAATTTAGGGCCATTTTCATCGATTTTTGGGAGTTGTGGAGAAAAATTGTGTAATCTCGTTTGAGGCTTGCGACCCTCCAATTTTGACCCGTTTTGAAAAAAATCACTTGTTCCCATCTAGTTACATATAAATGAAGGTAATAAGCCACTTTTGGCATAAATTTGAAAAATTTTGTTTCTATAGCCCACCCCTACTCCAAAGAGTGTTCTTTCTTTTGTGATTTTGAGGAATAGGTAATTAAAAACATGGCAGCTATGACGTAGTTAGGATGCAAGCACTTCCGACTATGAACAGAGAAAGGTGAATCAATTTCAAATGCTTTTACACAATACTAATTGAGCCAAACTGAATTTGCAACATGGTTAGGTTAGGGTCAGTTTAGGTTAGAGTAAAAAGCAAAATAAAAAGTTTGGTAAAAGTGTGTGTACACTGTTCGGTAAAGTTAATGTTAACCTGTAGGGGAAGTGTTCGGTGAAAATTGGAATTAATGATAAAAGTACTAAAATTTTCTTGGATACCTATTCCTAAAAAGTAGTTTTTCTTTTGTTTTGATAAAACATTCCACGGATCCCCTGCGCCACCCTCCATAAAACTGTAAAATAATGTTATTCTTCAGAGACTTGGTACACAATGTTATTGCAGGAACTGAGTCCTTCGTTTGTGATAATCAGTGATCTTTTTTTACTAATCATATATCAAACTAAAAAGTCATGTATTAAAAAAAAATGTTGATAACGATTACACACACACAAAAAAAATAACTGAAGCTGTGTTTATAAGAATAAATGGTGCCTATTAATCCATGCATAAGGTAATCGGTAGTCTGAATTTCTCTTAATTAATTCAAATTGTGGTAAAGCCGGACTCTGATAATCAAATCTGAAATAGAAAGCTACATTTGAAGTTTATAAAGAAAGCAATCAAATATGTAGAACATAAAGGAATCTAATTAAAAGGTGTTCTGAATTGCGAATAGAAAAGGAGAAAATGCAGTTTGTTTAAAAATAGATATTGTTTTGTAGTAAAAGATATAAAATTACAAAGAACAAATGCTGTACTCTATTGAAAAAGGCTGCTTGAATTGAGATTTTCTGGTACTTGGAGTCTCAGTCTGTTAAGCAATTCCAAACTGAAACAGAACTAAGATATTGTTTAGTAGTAAAATAGATCAGAAAGTTACCATGAGCAACTACAATGTCTGCTTCAAATTGTCAAATTGGCTACTCTGGTGTAAATTTGTGTTGACGTTTTCCTTTGTGTAACTTTCTAATCGGAGATGAATTTACTATTGCCTGTTGGGTATATTCACGAGGGAGTCTCAATGGGACTATACAGTTATTTCACTTCTCACCAAAGTGCCATTTGTTTCATTAAGTTTCAGTGCTAATAGTTTTCAAACATTTAGTTAGAAAGTGAAAATAATTATAAAAAAAGGGATGTGCACCAAAAAAGTAAACAAAATATTTTCTCTGATAATGACTGTTTTCCCCTATCTGTCCGGCTGTCTCCCTTGCTTCATCTGTGTGCATGGTTTAGTTTATCTCCTGTAGCAGTATTTATATGGTGTTGCATAGTTAATAGAATAATAAATATGCTGTTTATTGAATGTAACATCGACAAAATAATAGAATAAATAGCAAGCAAATAAAAATACTTGTTTGAAACAAAATAGTTTAAGAATACATTACCAGAGCCTCGTAAGCCAGGCTTTTATAGAGTGAAATGGGCTATAAGAACTGGTGTAAAGTTGCATTCCAAACCTCCTAAGCATTTACACTGTTTTACCTTGTTACCACCTCCCAGGACGGAGACCAGAGGTTGGATTTTGGGAGGCATGTTTGGATGTTAAGCAAACACAACCATGTTCTTTTAAGCAATTCTCAACTCTGTCATTCATTTGTATGTTATTCTCAACTCTGGGGGAGCTGTCATTCATTTGTAAGTTATTCTTAATTCTGGAGGAGGTGTCATTCATTTTTTAATTATTCTTAAGGATTTAGACTTTAGGTCAGTTTTGGAGTTAAAATGAATTTAGAATTCTGAAAACTCTTGGGCAGTTTGAAATTGATAGTTTGCTGAAAAAAAATTCTTAAAGTAATAAAAAACAAAATGAACATAAGAATATGGTAAACAAAAAACCTTGTTAAATGTATGATTGTCGTGGATAAAATGAAATTTTTATAGTTTTTTGGATACTCTTGAGGAGTTGTAAATGTGGCTGTTTTTGCCAGCGGAATAGTCGGTTTGTTTGTTTTTGATTCTGGCTGAATTAGACTTTAGGTCAATTTGGGAGTCAAAATTTATTTTGAATTCTGAACTCTTGGGGAGTTTGAAATTGGTAATTAGTCGAAACAGAATCATTAAAGTAAAAAAACAAAAACGAATATATGAATGGTTGAAACAAAAAACTTTATTAAATGTGGTGGCGATAATTATCGCAATTCATTATTGTTTTCTACACTCTTAAGGAGTTGTAAATTTTGTCTCTTTTTTCGTTTGTTTTTGATTATAGCGGAATAAGACTTTAGGTCAATTTGGGATTTTAAATGAATTTAGAATTCATAAAATTCTTGGGGAGTTTGAAATTGGTAATTTACTGAAACAGAAGCATGAAAATAAAAAAAAACCCAACATATTTAAGAAAGGTTAAAGAAAAATTTGTTAAATGTGGTGGTGATGACTATCGGTATTTGTATTGTTTTCTACACCCAAAAAGTTCAGATTCAGGCTTCTTAAAACCAATGTGGTATTGTGGTCACTGATGAAAAAAAAATTCTAGATAAGAGTAGTATTCACAATTTTTATCATTTTCTTCTATCTCTTTTGACCAAGGATTAACTAACTTTGAAATATCATTTGGCAGAAAAATACTACAACTTAGAATAACATATTTGAACAAATTAGGCACGAGGCGAACAAAGTTAGGAGAAGGGGTGTCGTTTGTCAAAATAGATGAGAAAAAAAAGTTTGAAATTGGTAATATGTTAAATGAGAATGGAAGTAAAAAAAAAAAAAAATGAATATAAGAATGGTTAAAAAAAAACCTTGTTTAATGTGGCAGCGATGAATATCGCAATTGTTATTGTTTTCTACACTCTTAATTTTCGATTATGGCGGAATAAGACTTTAGGTCAATTTGGCATTTAAAATTAATTTAGAATTCTGAAAACTCTTGTTTGATAATTTGCTGAAAAAGAATCATAAAAGTAAGGAAATAAAAAAACATAAGAATGGTTGGAAAAAAAACTTTAAGTGTGTGATTGTCGGGGACAAAAACTGAAATGTTTATGGTTTTTTGTACACCTAAAGAAATTAAATCAGGTAAATTTTTTTTCAACAGTATGTTTTATATAATTTCAGTTTTATAAACAGTCTAAACAGCAATTTTAAAACTGCTTTTTCACTATCTTTTAAGATAAATGTTAGGACTATTTCTCATCATTTCACTAAATAACCATTAAATTGAATGTTTTTCTTGCAATAAAATAACAGTAGTAATTGTCAATAATTTCAACTGCTACATGTAACGACGAATTTTAATGCAAAGTTGAATTGTTTTACAAACATTGTGAGGTAATCCGGTAGAGAGTTATATTTAAAAAATAACGGGGTTCAAACGAATTATTTGTACTTAGAAACATAATTTGTATTTGACTCGTGAAATCTTCACTGTAATTGTAACAGTTAGGTTAAATGAACATGGACCGGCAAAATAACAGTCCCATCGTTATTTTGCCGGGACCGAGTTTGTTTACGAATGGAGGGGGAGAGAGAGAGAGAGAGAGAAAAAAAAAAGTTCAAATAAGTTATAAAGTAAAAATTGTAAAAAATACGCAAAGAAAGCGGAAATAGACAAAGTTTGTTTAAGCATGAGTATTGATTTACTCCTCTCCAGGAGTTAGGCACAAGGCCAGTTTTTATCTTACTCCCACAAGTAAGATGTGACCCAAGGTCGGGTCGGGAAAGTGGGGTTTAAAAATTGCCTGGGCATTACCCGGTAGGGGCGCCTCAGGCAGTAAGCAATAAACTTACTCCTCCTCAAAGCATGTTTAAGCATGAGTATTGATTTACTCCTCTCCAGGAGTTAGGCACAAGGCCAGTTTTTATCTTACTCCCACAAGTAAGATGTGACCCAAGGTCGGGTCGGGAAAGTGGGGTTTAAAAATTGCCTGGGCAGCCCCGTCGGCATTCCCCGGTAGGGGCGCCTCAGGCAGTAAGCAATAAACTTACTCCTCCCCAAAGAGGGGAGGCGAAGCCTGAGAGGGTGGACCTCTTAGAACTGCACAGGACAGACCCATAGATCGGCGTAAATCAAGCCCCGAAGGCCAAGACAATACCAGTCTATGGGGTGCAGTATCCATCGGAACAGATACTACACTTTGATCTTGACCAAAAGGCCAAGAACGTAGAAGCATGAGTAGTTCAAAAGTCATTTCTGGTCGAGTTATTACATATAATTTGAGAAATAAGCCCAGATATATCATTAGTTTCTGCTAAAATTAGTAAATATAAACTCTTGTAAGAATTTGTCATATGGTATTATACAATGTTTGTATAAACTATTACATAGGTATAAGTACACTGGAATTAAATATAGCAATCCAAGCACTCTAGTGAACCTGACAGTTGTAATAAGGTTAATATCTTATAAATACGCCATTAAAATTTTTGAAAGTTGAGACTTTCTAGGCATTTTGGCCAAGATCAAAGTGTAGTATCTGCTCTTCTCGGCACGTTTTGCCTTTAGATCAAGTGTATTATCTACTCCTATCCGATAGGTGTCGGTCTTACACTCTTAAATAAAAAATCAGACTATCATTTCTTTTTTTACCGTTAATTATATTTTAGAAGTATCTCATTATTTTAGAAACTTTTCCTAGACCTAAGCTAATTCTCTTGTATCAATGATACCGTTTACTCATAATTTCCCCTCAAATTCCTAAACTCTCCCCATAAATTTGGCCTGAGGCGATCACACTGGGGAATGCCGACACTCTCCCCACCAAATTTGGCCTGAGGCGATCACACCAGCGAATGCCGACACTCTCTCCTCTCAACAGATACTACACTAACTCCACACTTCTCAAAAAGGAGAAGGTAATGCTTAGGAGGGTGGTATCATGACAACAGGACGGGCGTAGGGAGGAAGGAATATTAAGAAAGAAGGGTTGTAGTGTGAGTGATTTTCTTCCCTGCACTCTTTTCCTCTGACGTCATTTCCTGTTAAAATCGTGACTTGCATTTTTTCTCAATTTATACATGGTATCATTGCTTTCTTCTCAAATTAGTACTAAATAATGTTGGAAAATGGAGGAAAAAGCCACACCCCATTGGAGAAAAGTGCTCACTCGACCCCCGAAGAGTCATTTTTTTTTCTTCCGATTTTGAGATATTACACATCTCTTGGCTGGCTGGCCGGTTGGAATGATGTCACCCGTGTGACTGTTTGTTGGGTACCCTCAGAGGAGAAGCTTCACATACATACATACAGACAGGTGGGATTTATATAATAGAAGAAGACTAGCAGGGCTACCCGGCGTTGCTCGGGGTCATAAAAACATAAAATAGAAGGAAAATCGCGTGTGTAACATCTTTATATTCCAACTTCTATTTCTCTCTATAGCCGTCTCTTTATCTTTCTACTTGTCTCTTCCCTGGTCGCCCCATTTAACTGCTACTTTCTCATTTTGCCTTTTCCGAAAGCTGTCACTTCACCACCACTCCTCTTCCGTTGCCCAGGGCAAAAGTATGACATATTTCTATAAAAAGTACTACCTATGTGTGCGCCTTCTATATAGGTACTTATCTCCGCCCCGGTGCGCATACTATATATGTACCTATCGCCGCCCCGGTGCACATACTATATACGTAGCTATCACCGCCCCAGTGCGCATACTATATATGTATATATCGCTGCTCTGGTGCGCATACTATATATGTATATATCGCCGCTCTGGTGCGCATATTATATATGTACCTATCGCCGCCCCATTGCGAATACTATATACATACCTATCGCCACCCCAGTGCGCATACCATATACGTATGTATTGCAGCCTCAGTGCGCATACCAGATACGTACCTATTGCTGCCCTGGTGCAGATACTATATAAGTACCTATCGCCACCCCGGTGCACATACTACGTAAGTACCTATTGCCGCCTCGGTGCGAATACTAAATACGTACCTATTGCAGCCCCGGTGCGAATGTTAAATACGTACCTATCGCCGCCCCAGTACGAATGCTAAATACGTACCTATCGCCGCCCAGTACGAATGCTAAATACGTACCTATCACACTCTTGGTGCGCATACTATATATGTACCTATCGCAGCCCTAGTGCGTATACAATATACGTACCTATTGCCGCCCCGGTGCGCATGCTATATATGTACATATCGCCGCCCCAGTGAACATGCTATATACGTACCTAACGCCACCCCAGTGCGCATTCTAAATACGTACCTATCGCCGCCTCGGAGTGCATGCTAAATACATAGCTATCGCCGCCCCGGTGCACATGCTATATATGTACCTATCGCCACTTCGGTGCGCATACTATATACGTACCTATCGTCACTCTGGTGCAAAGTCTAAATACATACCTATCTTTGTCCCGGTGCAAATGCTAAATATGTACCTATCGCCACCCTGGTGCACATGCTATATACGTACCTATCGTTGCCTTGGTTCGAATAATATATACGTACCTATCGCCACCCCGGCGCGCATACTATATACGTACCTATCGCCGCACTGGTGCACATACTATATATGTACCTATCGCCGCCCTGGTGCACATACTATATATGTACCTATCGCTGCCCTGGTGCACATACTATATATGTTTTTATGGCCGCCCTGGTGCACATACTATATACGTACCTATCGCCGCCACAGTGCGCATACTAAATACGTACCTATCAGCGTTGCACAGTGATCAGTCTTCTCCAGTCGTCCTCCTATCTTCCTATTGGACACTACACCTGTTGCCCTCGGCCAAAGCTGTCTCGCCTGCGTTGCCGTCCTCAGGTTCACCTCCCTCTGAGATTTATATAATAGATTATGATATATATATATATATACAGGGTGGGCCAAAATAAGGGTCCTATCTTTAAATTTGAATAACTTGAATTTGAATAACTTCCACAAAATAAAAGTTAAACTCACCAAACTTTATGTGTGTGTAGACTGACCCTTCCGAGATTTTTTGAAATAAACAAAACAAATTTTAGCCGAAAAACACTTCTTAAAACTTACAAAAACTAAAGTATTGTTTTTTACACTGTTTTGAGTTTTTTAAGCAAAAATAATGTTTTCTAAATGAGGGTACGTTCCTTAGGGCTAATACGGCTCATGCTTGCTTCGGAAGGGGTCCTTTACTTATTCTAAAAAAAAATTTTTTTTTAAATCAATGAATAAAAAAGTTATGAATTTTTTAAAATAGGACCCTTATTTTTGCCCACCCTGTATATATATAAATAGATTATGATATATATATAAATAGATTATGATATATATATATATATATATATATATATATTTATTATGATATATATATATTATGATATATATATATATATATATATATATATATAATGATATATACATATATATTATGATATATATTGTGATATATATTATGATATATATATATTATGATATATATATATATATTATGATATACATATATTATGATATATATATATATATATTATGATATATATAATGATATATATTATGATATATATATATTATGATATATATATATATTATGATATATATTATGATATATATATATATAATGATATATACATATATATTATGATATATATTATGATATATATTATGATATATATATATCATGATATATATATATATTATGATATATATTATGATATATATATTATGATATATATTATAATATATATATATTATGATATATATATATATTATGATATATATTATAATATATATATATATTATGATATATATATATATATTATGATATATATATATTATGATATATATATATATTACGATATATATTATGATATATATATTATGATATATATATTATGATATATAGATATATTATGATATATATATATTATGATATATAGATATATTATGATATATAGATATATTATGATATATATATATATTATGATATATAGATATATTATGATATATAGATATATTATGATATATAGATATATTATGATATATAGATATATTATGATATATATATGATATATATATATTATGATATATATATGATATATATATATATTATCATATATATATATTATCATATATATATATATGATATATATGATATATGATATATATATTATCATATATATATATATTATCATATATATATATTATCATATATATATATTATCATATATATATATATTATAATATACATTATGAGATATATATATATATATTATGAGATATATATATTATGATATATATATATATCTATATATTGTGAGATATATATATTATGATATATATATCAATATATTATGATATATATATTATGATATATATATATCAATATATTATGATATATTAATTATGATATATATATATCTATATATTATGATATATATATATGATGATATATATATATATTATGATATATATATATATTATGATATATAGATATATTATGATATATATATATTATGATATATATATATATATATTATGATATATATATGATATATATATATATTATGATACATATATATGATATATATATATTATGATATATATATATGATATATATATTATGATATATATATATGATATATATATATTATGATATATATATATGATATATATATATATTATGATATATATATGATATATATATATATTATGATATATATATGATATATATATATATTATGATATATATATATCATATATATATATTATCATATATATATATTATCATATATATATATTATGATATATATATATCATATATATATATTATCATATATATATATATGATATATATGATATATGATATATATATTATCAAATATATATATATATTATCAAATATATATATATATTATCATATATATCATATATATATATCATATATATATATGATATATATATTATCATATATATATATATTATCATATATATTATCATATATATATATATTATGATATACATTATGAGATATATATATATATATTATGAGATATATATATTATGATATATATATATATCTATATATTATATATATATATGATGATATATATATATTATGATATATATATATATATGATGATATATATATATATATATGATGATAGGATCAAAATAAACCAAAGTGAAAACTTTTAGTAGATGGAACCTATTGTGAAAAGGATAAGCTCAATATACGAGATAGAGCAATAGTAGAGATAGAAGAAAAAAGATTGATAAATATGCGACGATTGTCCAAATTTATTTCAAATTTCAGATATAGATATATTATGATATATATATATATTATGATATATATATGATATATATATATTATGATATATATATATGATATATATATATTATCATATATATATATTATCATATATATATATATATGATATATATGATATATTATCATATATATATATATTATCATATATATATATATTATGATATACATTATGAGATATATATATATATTATGAGATATATATATTATGATATATATATCTATATATTATGAGATATATATATTATGATATATATATATCTATATATTATGATATATATATTATGATATATATATATCTATATATTATGATATATATATTATGATATATATATATCTATATATTATGATATATATATTATGATATATATATATATCTATATATTATGATATATATATTATGATATATATATATCTATATATTATGATATATATATATTATGATATATATATATATCTATATATTATGATATATATATTATGATATATATATATCTATATATTATGATATATATATATGATGATATATATATATATGATATATATATATATATTATGATATATATATATATTATGATATATATATATATATATATATTATGATATATATATATATATATATTATGATATATATATGATATATATATATATTATGATATATATATATGATATATATATATATTATGATATATATATATGATATATATATATATTATCATATATATATATATATATGATATATGATATATATATTATCATATATATATATATTATCATATATATCATATATATATATAATATATAATCATATATATATATATTATCATATATATTATCATATATATATATATTATGATATACATTATGAGATATATATATATATTATGAGATATATATATTATGATATATATTATGATATATATATATTATGATATATATATATATATATCTATATATTATGATATATCTATATATTATGATATATATATATGATGATATATATATATATTATGATATATATATATATATTATGATATATATATATGATGATATATATATATATGATGATATATATATTATGATATATATATATATTATGATATATATATATATATTATGATATATATATATTATGAGATAAAAATTATATATATATATATTATGATATATATATTATAATATATATATATATATATATATTATATATATTATATATATATATATTATAATACATATGTATATTATGATATATATATATTATAATACATATGTATATTATGATATATATTATATTATGATATATATATATTATGATATATATATTATAATATATATATATATTATGATATATATATATTAGAATATATATATATATTATGATATATATATATATTATGATATATATATATTATAATATATATATATATTATAATATATATATATATTATAATATATATATATATTATGATATATATATATTATGATATATATATATTATGATATATATATTATGATATATATATAAATATTATGATATATATATATTATAATTAGAGATGGGCGGTTTTACCGAAAAACCGCGGTTTTTCGGTTTCGTCTCCATACCGAATACCGAATCGGTTTTTTTTTTTTAAACCGTAACCGTTCGGTATTGTGTTTTTACTACAGTAAGCCACCATATACAAGGAAACACGGTTGAAAAGATTTTCCGATTTGAATAAAATTGAATATTACCAAAAAATGTTATATTAGTAAGAGGACAGATTGAACAAATATGTGATAATAGGTATCCCAAACCGGGCTGATTTGCTAGCGAAATATGTAAAAAAAAGTGAAATTCCATACAATTTTAACTTGCGGTATCTCGTTAATTTTTTGGATTATTTTGATAAAATTTGGATGTAAACAAAATTTAATCTTTTCCCTTTATAAAGATATAATTCTTTTTCTTGTCTCATTAATATTTTTTTTCCAGACAATTTTAAATTAGGTCACTATTTTCAGTGATGGACGCTTTTTCTTTTTTTTTGAAAAAAATCGATGTCTTTTCAAATTTGTTGCGCGCGCTCGCGCATGTTACTATGCATATGAAAATAGTCCCATCTAAAAGAAAAAAGGACGCTCTTTAATTTGGTGGGCGTAACATAGGGTTTTATGTCGAATTTTATAAAAGAAATCCAAGTTAAAAACTTTAGTGTATAAAATCACAAAGAAATTCAATGTAAAAAAATGTCAAAAATGTACACCTTTGTAGAGAAATATACCGTCTTTAATAATCTGTTGGTGTCATATTAATACACCCATAACTCAGGACGCGCAACGTATAAAACTGGAGGTAGGTCCGCGCAAATGACAAAATCTTCAATGATCTATAACCGCCGCGCATCAAAAATTCGAAAACGTCAACAAAACAATTGCTGCTGATGGATATTTCAAAGATCTTAGGCGACTTTAATTTTTTTGTTTTTTTGTTTATTTAAAAGTTCCATGAAGCTTGTTTGTTTAAAATGATAAATTGAAGAATATATTTGTTAGTTGAACTTTGTGCGTCAATTTAAAACGGGTGGTATTTTTTTTATCACATGTGCGTAAATATAATTAATAAAACGAAAATAACTTCCGAGTTAAAAACGGGTGGTATTTAAATATTTTTAAGCGCTTTTAAATTAAATAACAGGAAATGAAAGATATTTTTTAATAATAATAATAATAACAGCTGTTTATTAAAACGAAGAAGCTGCAGACACGGCGGTCATGTCTGTAATGTTATTCATTAGAGACACGGCCGACGTATACACAAAATAAAACTCATTCAAATTTAGAGACACCGCCAGTATTTATTTAGCGTATTTTAATGAGTTTTAAAAACCGCTATCTGGAATGTAACTCTTCAAAATTGATTTCTGATTCACACCTAAACTGAAGAAGTGCCGAATAATCACTTCTTCATAACATTAACAGTTGTCAAGCGGTTTCGTGTAATATATCCCTATTTACCGGCACACGGCGGGATTTATTCAGCGTATTTTAACACGTTTTGATAAAATCAATATAAAGTACGTTCTTGAATTAAATAATAACATTGCAGAAATAATACGACGCGTATCATTAACGGTATCATTATTCGATAAATTATGTTTTTGTGACATTTATTCTATTGACACAGCTGGTTTGAACCAAAAACAACCCTTTAAAATCAGTTAAAATACAAATAAACTTATCCATGTAGGTAGATGAATAACTTGCCTTTGCTAACATTTATTTGTTACACATTTTGTTTTTTCATCCTTTTTTTTCGTTCTGTTGAGTGTAGTAAATGATTCCCCCCCCCCAAAAAAAAAAAAAAAATTAGAGAAACGGATATTTTATTAGCACATGTTCGTAAAAAGAATTTACCGAGCGCGTATCATTAACAGTATTGTTATTAACTTTGGTAAATTATTATTTTTTAAATTTAGATTCTTTAGCTGCCAAAGGATCAAATGAATTGACTAATGAAGATATTCTTCAGCTCCAGAATTACTTAACGCAGAAGAATCTCAAGTTCAGTATGATGGTCATGTGGATAACTCAACTTCTGTCGTCCAATTACGATGAAAAGCATCTGTCCTCAACATTAAACAAAACTGGTAATAGAGAATCGGATAAAACGAAAAAACAAGACACAAAGACCTCAGGAACTGCAGCAGTTTTTGACTTCACCTTTCCATGAGCGAGTTACACTATCTTCCCAGGTCAAATCTCCAGACGAATCCAATGATTCAGCCACTATTGAACACCCACCTGCTTCAAAAATTAAGGCACTGAAAGAATCGGTCAAAAAATATCAGAATAAGCTGTCCGATATGAGAACTGCATTTCGATTATTAACAGCAAAATATGAAACTGTTTCTAAACAAAAACCATCTCTGCTAAATCAGAATGTTCATGTTAAGAACGTGATTGCCAGATTGCACATGGAAGTCTCCAAACAATCCATTGACAGGCAAAAAAAAGTTGACAAAGAGTAAATTGTATAAACTAATTTATATGTTGAAACAAATGAACAAGAAGAGACTGAGTGAAAATAATGAGCTTAAAAAACAAGTCTACTCCTTGAAAGAGATTCAGGTAAAGCTGAAAGCTGAAAAGATATCACTTCAGAAAACAAGAAGTCTTTTGAAAAGGAAGTGTAAGAAGTTGAGGAACGAGAAGACTTCCAGAGATGAAGCTATTCAGCAGATATTAGAAAAAAACAAAAAGGAGGTTAGAGCAACTAGGGACAGTTGGTGCAACCGCTTTAATGATAATGTTAGGATGACCATTATAGGCCTGCAGGTAGCAGGTATTTCTGCATCAAAATGTTCACAAGTAATTGACATTTTTTTGAAGAAAAGCTGGATGATCTTCCCTCAATATCCACATCAGCAAATATCAGTGATGAATCTCATTTCATCACTAAGCTTCATGCTGCAAAGATGATCCTGCAGTCACCAAGTGTCACACTCCATACAGATGGGACTAGTCGGCAGAAGAACTGTAGGGGAACAATTATAAGATGTTCCGTCAGTTAAGATAAAAATATTTTAGCTTATTTCAATTTTTTTAAGTTTTAAGCTTTACAATAAGTATTTGCCTAAAAAAAAAAAATGACTTGTTATTCCTTTTATATAACAAATTTTAAATTTTTGTTGTTGTCGGCCCTTTTTTGGCAAGTTAAAAACTGAATAAATTTACCAAAGTTAAAATAGATCTATGTTTTAACGTGTTAACTGTTGAAAAGGTATCAGAACTTTGATTACAACAGTCAACACCTTAAAACTTATATGATTCATATGGAGAATGATTCAGTCACAAAATTATCGAAACAGTGGCATAATTCAACTAAACGTTGAATAATAACTAATCATCACACAAGAGAATGAATAGCTTCCATAGAAAAAATTTTTTTTTCAAAAAAACCGAAAAACCGAACCGTAAACCAAGGTTTTAAAGGAAAAAAACCGAAACCGATACCGAAACCAAAATTTCAAAACCGCCCAACTCTAATTATAATATTTATATATATTATGATATATATATATTATAATATATATATAAATATTATGATATATATATATTATAATATTTATATATATTATGATATATATATATTATAATATATATATATATTATAATATATATATATTATGATATATATATATTATAATATATATTTATCACAATATATATATATATTATGATATATATATATTATAATATATATTTATCACAATATATATATATATTATGATATATATATATTATGATATATATATATTATGATATATATATATATATTATGATATATATTATGATATATATATGATATATATATATTATGATATATATATGATATATATATATATTAGTATATATATATATTATTTATATATATATATTAGTATATATATATATATATATATATATATTAGTATATATATATGATATATATATATATATTAGTATATATATATGATATATATATATATTAGTATATATATATATGATATATATATATATTAGTATATATATGATATATATATATATATTAGTATATATATATGATATATATATATATTAGTATATATATATGATATATATATATATTAGTATATATATATGATATATATATATATATTAGTATATATATATGATATATATATATATATTAGTATATATATATGATATATATATATATATTAGTATATATATATGATATATATATATATTAGTATATATATATTATATATATATATATTAGTATATATTATATATATATATATTAGTATATATATATTATATATATATATATTAGTATATATATATGATATATATATATATTAGTATATATATATGATATATATATATATTAGTATATATATATATGATATATATATATATTAGTATATATATATATGATATATATATATTAGTATATATATATATGATATATATATATATTAGTATATATATATATGATATATATATATATATTAGTATATATATATATGATATATATATATATATTAGTATATATATATGATATATATATATATATTAGTATATATATATATTATATATATATATATATATATTAGTATATATATATATATATATGATATATATATATATTATGATATATATTAGTATATATATATGATATATATATATATATTATGTATATATATATTATGATATATATTATGATATATATATAATGATATATACATATATATTATGATATATATATATATTATGATATATATATATATTATGATATATATTATGATATATATATATATATTATGATATATATATATATTATGATATATATATATATATATTATGATATATGTATATATATATATTATGATATATATATATATATTATGATATATATATATTATGATATATATATATATTACGATATATATTATGATATATATATATTATGATATATAGATATATTATGATATATATATTGATATATATATATTATCATATATATATTATCATATATATATATATGATATATATATATTATCATATATATATATGATATATATGATATATGATATATATATTATCATATATATATATATTATCATATATATATATTATCATATATATATATTATCATATATATATATATTATGATATACATTATGAGATATATATATATATTATAAGATATATATATCATGATATATATATATCTATATATTATGATATATATATATTATGATATATATATATCTATATATTATGATATATATATTATG
>OY744531.1:61613766-61813766 GCA_963556195.1 Sepiola atlantica
GTCCTGTGCGCTGCGGATGAAAGTAAGGAATCCAACATGGCGTCCATGAACCTTTATTACATACGGTTCACGCAGAGATTAATACCCGAGTTCGACGGCTCCCCCTCCGAACCCTCTGTAGTCGAGTGGTGGGAGAAAGCCGAGCGCGTCTGCAGACTTAGCAAGATAAAGGATCCTGCAATCCCGCTGAGGCTGACCAAAGGAGCATATTCGGTGTATCAGCAGCTCGGAGACGAACCAGGCCTGGAGGAAGTGAGGCAGGTGCTATACGCAGCCTTTGCTGTGGACCCTTTCGTCGCCTGGAGGCAGTTCACCGAACGGCGGCTTGGGTTAGATGAGACTGTGGACGTCTACCGGGCTGATTTGAGGAGGTTAGCCGCACCGTTTGGTGGAACAAGCGAGCGAATACTGGGATGCGCTTTTCTGACTGGACTCCCAGACGGCGCCAGCAGACTGCTGCGAGCATCGTCCAGACTCAGTGAGATTGGGCTTGACGAGTTGTTGGCCAGAGCCCGAAACATTTTGAAAAAGGACACAGAGCCGGTTTCGGCAGCTGCGGAAGCGTCTTCACCACCAACAGAAGACGTGAGATGCTACAAATGTGGCGGGCCGAATCATTTTTCAAAAGACTGCCGAAGCGGTGCAAAGGACGCGCCCTATCAAGGAACGTTAAAACGCGTGCATTGCTACCGGTGCAACAAGCTGGGTCACGTGGCAAGAGGTTGTCCGGGAAATGGGCAAAGGGAGTAAGCTATAGCGCCAGTCTTCTCCCCAGATCGTCGCCAAATAAGGCGCTACCCACAGTGAGCGTGCGTGTAAACGGGCATGAGCGCTTCGCGCTCGTAGACACCGGGTGCACGCAGACCCTCGTGCGTAAAGCATGCTGTGACGCATGGGATAAGGAAAGGATCCCGGTATTGGCGGTGGCTCGATTGCCTCTTGTGGCGTTAGCATCATTCGCGTTGTAAACGGTGACCTGCTCGGTTACGACCTGCTCCTGAGAATGGACGTCATCAAGGAAATGGGTGGTGTACGCATTGATGGTGTGGGTAGGGTACATTTCACAAAAGCGGTCCTTGCTCTGAGTGCAGCTATGAAGCTGGAACAACCTGATTTTTGTACGGAATTCGACCAGCGCACAAAGTCCTGGACAGCCTCCTGGAAGTGGTCGGAGGAGTAGCCACCCGAGAAATTATGCAATAAGGTGCCAGAATACAAAATTCCCCCCGGAGTTTGTGCAGAATACGACAAGGAACTACAAACTTGGATTAGTAATGGATGGCTAGTTCCTTATTCAGAGAAGGAATTGGGTCCCCCAAAGTGCCTGATCCCGTTAATGGCGGTTATCCAACAGAATAAGCAGAAGGTGAGGCCAGTGCTCGACTATCGATAATTGAATGAGCACGTGGACCTTTTTACAGCTCGCGCGGACGTATGCACTGAAAAGTTGAGGGAATGACGGCAAGCGGGATCTAATGTATCTGTACTGGATCTTCACAAAGCATACCTTCAAGTGCGTGTACACAGATTACTATGGCCCTATCAAACGGTGCTCATCAAGGGGAAAAGGTATGGGATTTGGACTTAATGTGGCGCCATCAATTATGCAAATGATTGTTGACGCCATTCTGACTAAAGATGAGCGCATTCAGCGGGCAACGTCTGCATATATTGATGACGTGTACGTGGAAATTGTATCTGCGGTGCGCGTGAGGGAGCATCTCTACAACTTTGGCCTTCTCAGCAAGGAACCGGAAAGGCTACGGGATGGCGCACGGGTACTTGGTTTGCAGGTCTGGGAGGAAGATGACGTTCTGTATTGGAAACGAGGAAATGAAACCCCGGACATGCCTTGTATTGTTACACGACGAAACGTATTTTCCTTGTGCGGAAAGTTAGTTGGACACCTTCCTGTGGGTGGCTGGCTTCGTGTTGCGGTGGCATTTATTAAGCGAAGAGCCTTCGACGTCACCACTGGATGGGATGACGAAACTCATGATGTCCCTCTCAATACAATGCTCAAAGAGGTCCTCACCAGGGTGCACAAGGAAAATCCAGCGTGGGGCAGATGGTGCGTCGACAGCCAGAACCTTAGTGTGTGGGTTGATGCAAGCTCTCTCGCCATTAGCGTATCGGTGGTTCATGATGGAACGGTGGTGGAAGACGCTTACTGGTTACGCCCAGAAAAGGACTCCCAGCACATAAACCTGGCAGAACTTGATGCAGTTATCAAGGGGATAAACTTGGCAATCCTTTGGAAGACGACCACCCTGCGACTATTCACGGATTCTGCTTGCGTCCATTAGTGGATTTCAGATACTCTCACCGGGAGGGCCAGAGTACGAACCAAAGCCACGAGCGAGATGCTCATCCAACGGCGGCTCGACACGATCATGAAGCTGGTGAACGAATATGCGCTGTCAATAGAGGTGTCCCTGGTCAAATCCAGCCTGAACAAAGCAGATTGTTTGACGAGAGTACCTCAAAGATGGCTTGATGCCATAAGAAAGACTATTGAACCCATGCAGCCCGCCTGCGCTGCTTCCGTGAGCCCCGTTCGATCTAATCACATCAAAGAAGTCCACCAACAAACCGGGCACCCTGGGGTCAAGCGGACCCTATATTTCGCTAAGTTGGTTGAACCAGGAGTACAGAAGGCAGACGCCAGGAAAGTGGTCAAAGATTATGTAGCATGCCAATCCATTGATCCAGCACCCGTTCGCTGGGAGAAAGGAAAGCTGGGAGTGGAAAGCCATTGGAGTCGGCTGGCGATGGATATTACTCACCACAACGGCGAGGATTTCCTGACTCATTGATTGCAGTCCATCCAGGTTTGTGATATGGCGCATGCTGCGCCGGCAAGATGCAGCCATCACTGTCCGTCAGTTAAACAGTATTTTTCTTGAACGTGGCCCCCCAACAGAGATATTAACCGACAATGGTGCTGCATTCACCAGTGAGCAGTTCAGAAAGTTTGCTAATGGCTGGGGAGTACACCTGAGATTTCGATGCGCCCACGTACCGAGTGGAAATGGGGTCATCGAGCGGAATCACAGAACCGTCAAAACCATCGCGGCCAGGACGGGCTGCACGGTATTTGAGGCAGTCTACCTGTATAACGTAACCCCAAAGGATAATGTTTCATCCTCTACAGCGCTGGCTGACACCTTGCACAGGTATCACGTCAGGGTGAAAGGCATAGAGACTAACCCGCTTCCCGAACTGGAAGTAACCAAAGAGAAACTGAAAAAAGGGGATGTCGTCTGGATTAAGAACCCGCGCGGCAAGTGTACGACAAAATACGGAGTTGGACGCGTCACTGAAGTAATCAGCCCACAGGCAGTGCGAGTCGACGGTATGCCCCGTCACGTTAGAGTTAGCAACGCAACCATCACTGGACGACAAGAGCGAGTCGGAGTCAGAGAGCAGTGAGGCATCGCTCTGACTTGCAGCAGCCCCATCGGACAGTGACTCGGATATCAGCAGTATCCCAGCGGACGCGATGTTTCTCGACCCTCAGACCGCGGACGAGAGCACAAGCGAAGATGACGCTTGCGTTGTCCCCCTCCGAAGAAGCAACTGGCGAAGGCGATCGATGCCTCCCTGCCATCTCTGTGATCATGAGATCAGGGGGGGGTGTAGGGAACATGAAGGGGGCTTAGCTGTGAAACGTCCTCGTGTTTGTCTGTCCTGTGCGCTGCGGATGAAAGAAAGGAATCCAACATGGCGTCCATGAACCTTTATTACATACGGTTCACGCAGAGTCTCGCTGCACGTATGCAAATTAGGTGTGCCTCAGTATAATAAAAGCGGGTCTCTCACCGTCTCATTCGACTCAGTGCGAAGCAAGTGCACGTGTAACGAACGGTGAGAGCTGCTTTGGAAGTTGACAGTGATTTGCGACCTTCGTTATTACTACAACTAATAATATTAATAATGGTAATCTATTAATAATGGAGATTATGTATCTGTCTGTCTGAAGCCGAAACTCCATCAGAGTAATATTACTATTCACTTAGTCTGCCAGCTTCTTTATATACTACTACAAAAACCGCCGTAAACACTACACATTTCTCAATTCGCATCATTAATTGCTTTTAAACTTCTAATAAATTAGTATTCGCAAATATACACTCATGCTTGTTTTCTTCAGATTTCCACATGTATTTACGCTATTTTGCTCGCTAACAATCTTACTTATAAATTATAATTATTTCTTTTATTACTTATATATATATATATATGAAATGAGCTACGTAGTCAATCTATCTACTGCGAAACTGATTGAACAGCCAGCGTTACTCCATTGAATCGGTTACCTCCCTCTGATTATTCAGTATGGACGCAAGACGGGTGCGTTATTTAAAATGTAAACAAAACGCTGGCATTTACCATGTTACTTCTGCTCTGATTTTTTTAATTAAAACGTTCTGAGTTTGTTTATTTTCTTAATCTTATTAGCCATTATGTTTTAAAACAAATTTATTGAATCAAATTGTTTAATTAAAATAATAATTGATTTACAAATTACTATTTTTTAAAAACACACACACACATGAATATAGTTAAGGTAAACTTTTTTTTTGAGAGCATTTAAAAAACTATTCGTGTTACTGTATTTGATTTTTTAATAGTTTTATTTCAGGTACACCTTTTCTTCCAATATTATCATTTTCTTACGACCTTAAATATGTTTATGATTTCGGTTTCACTTTTACGCTTAACGCTTTTATTTACAAACTGTTTTTGTTATTCCGTGTTTTACTTATTAAAATAAAAGATGTGATTTTTTTTCTTTTCTGTAACAAAAAAATTAACACATTGTTCTGGAAAACAATATAACTGATTTTAGAATCAAATTGTTTAATTAAAAAAAGGTAATTTAACAAACATACACACACACACACATTCTAACGAATTTAATTTACGTAAAATTTCCTTCCGATAGCATTTAAATAACTAATCGTGTTCACTGTATTTGATTTTTTGGTGCTTTTTTACTGTAGGATACGCGCTAACTTTGACCCCGTCGTTACGGTTAGGATCAGGGTCAAAGTGGGAGTTAGGGTTAGGGTCAGGGTTTAGAGTTAGGGTTAGGGTCATGGTCAAAGTTAGCACGAGTCCTACAGTACAAGAGTACCGATTTTTTTTATTTTAGGTACACCTTCTTTTCATATTTGAATAATAGTGTTCGCTGTATTTAGTTTTTTAAATTGTTGATTATAACAAATTCATTGAATCAAATTGTTTAATTAAAATAATAATTGATTTAAAAATTACTATTTTTAAACCACACACATTCTAATGAATTTAATTTAGGTAAACTTTTTCTTGGGAGCATTTAAATAACTAATCATGTTCGCTGTATTTGATTTTTTTACTGTTTTATTTTAGGTACACCTTTTCTCCGATTTGAAAACCTTCCAATATCTTCATTTTTTACGACCTTAAGTGTGTTTAGGATTTCGGCTTTACCTTTTACGCCGTAAAACTTTTATTTACAAACTGTTTTTATTATTCCGTGTTTAATTTATTAAAATAAAAGATGTGATTTTCTTCTCTTTTCTTCTTTTGTCAACACAAAAAAATTTTTTTTCTTTTTTTCTTAACTAAAAATATTTCTAAGTCTGGAGGAAGGTAAAAAAAAAAAAAATGGGTGGGGGTGGCAAAAATGTTTTTATTTTTTCATTTTATAAATAAAAATATTTCTATTTATGGTGGAGGGTAAAAAAAAATTTGGGGTCGAAATTTTTTTTTAATTTATTTTCAACTAAAACTATTCTTGGTCGGAAACAAAGAAAATCAATGTCTAACCAGCCAAGAAATATGACTGGGGCTCCCTCGGTTTACGGGTGAGCGTTCATTTCTGACGCGGCAGCCTAGCAAAAATATGCGATCGGAGGGAGCATATATTTGCTAGTAATAATAATGATAGTTATAATAATAATAGTTATAATAATAATAGTGATAACAATGGTAACCATAATAATCCTAACAATTATTATAATGATAATGATAATAAAATAATTATTAAGTCTGCACCATTTACTGCCGTGTCAAGACTGAACCAACCAAGTGCCGATCTGTTCAAGTCCTTCTTTTTATATTCAACACAACAACAACAATTACAACAAAGGCTCTCTGGGCCAATCCAAAACTTCACCCAATGGCTGTAACTTGATACATTACATTCCTCCATTCTTAGATGGATCACTAAACATAGTCTCTTAACTTAAATGGAGCTCTCCTTACACGCTCAGATCTCCGAGGAATAGGCGATGCTTTCTGTTTGAAGTCTATAGGTTCCATCTCAGCCTCATCCTGTTTTAATAATTCAGGAACTCCATCTTCCTCAGTAGACTCCCTTGTACTGGTTGTCACCATGTCCTCTGCGGCATCATTCATATCAGTCACATTCTCCTCTGGGACCCGGATTGTCCTTTTAATGATCTGGTCTGAATGTCTCCGTGTAACTCCTCTCTCGGTCTCTACCTCAAAATTGACATTACCCAACTGCCTCGTAATGATGCCCTCCAGCCACCGTTGACCAGTGTCAAAATTCCTAACAAGGACTGGATCATTCACCCCATGATTTCGGCACGGTGTCATGATTTTAGTACCCTTCTCCATTTTGTAGTTATACACCCTGCTCTTAAACTTGTTTGGCTGTAACAGATTAATTGTCGCTTGAACAGCAATTCAGCTGGAGGAACCCCAGTTACTGTGTGTGGAGCTGTCCTGTAGTTAAAAAGGAATCTGTTGACTTTTGTTTCAAGAGATGTTTTTGTGTCTTTGTCCATCTTCTTCATTGTTTCCGTGAATGTACGCACACTGCGTTCAGCCTGGCCGTTGGAAGAGGGATGATAAGGAGCCGTGAATATGTGTTTAACCCCATTTGCCTCTAAAAACCCTCTGAATTCATCACTGGAGAAACAAGGGCCGTTGTCACTTACAACCAGCAGAGGCAAACCATGAGTCGCAAAGATTCCCCTCAACTTCTCAATGGTAGCTGCAGCAGTGGATGTCTTCATTATGCAAACCTCCATCCATTTGGAGTAGGCATCAACCACTATTAAGAACATGTGTCCAAAAACTGGACCAGCATAGTCTATGTGAATTCTTTCCCAGGGCTGACTTGGATATTCGCAACAATGAATCGGAGTTCTGTTGGGCTGTTTCTGATTTAGCACACAACTTTCACACCCCTTGGCGGTCCACTCAATATCTTCATCCAGTTTTGGCCACCATACATAGCTTCTAGCTAATGCTTTCATCCTCACAATGCCTACATGAGTCTGGTGTAATTGCTGCAGAACTTTTCCTCTCAACTTAGGAGGAATAATAATCCTGCTTCCCCACAGTAACACGCCATCTTCACAGGTCAGTTCCTCCCGTTTATTAAAATAGGGCTTTAACTGTTCACTCCAACTGACCCCATTCCAGCCATTCATGGTGAATTTGTATACCCGACTCAAGATTGGTCTTTCCTAGTCTCTGCTCTCACAGCTTCAACCTTCACTGGAGCTTCCACAAGGTCCATCATAAATATTTCATTAGTGGATTTAGATATATCTTTTTCCTGAGCCTCCAGTGGAAGACGACTCAAACAGTCCGCATTACTATTGAGGGCTCCAGTTCGATATTCTAGTTTGTAATTATAGGCAGCCAAGAATAGAGCCCAACGCTGAACCTGGGCAGCTGCCATAGCAGGAATTGGCTTGTTCTCTGCAAATAGACCCAACAACGGTTTGTGATCGGTGAACATCGTGAAGGGGTTTCCAAACAGATATTGATGTAACCTCTTCACTGCAAAAACCAGGGCAAGCCCTTCCTTTTCAATGTGTGCATAATTCTGTTCAGCATCTGAGAGCGTTCGGGAGATGTAACATACTGGCTTTTCACTGCCATCTTCCATCCTATGAGCCAACACAGCTCCCAAGCCATACGGAGAAGCATCCACTTGTACAAGTAGCAATACACATGAAAAAATTTAAATTGCTTAAAATATCTCAATAATTTTCGTCACATTTTTTACACTAATTTTTCAGTAAAAATGTTATATCTTTGTTAAAACACAAGATTAAGCAATGAAATTTACTATATAAGTGTATTTTTGTACAAGGAATCAGAATATGCCACTGAAAATCTCCAGAAATTAATGGTTTCCAAGTAATCTGCACTAAGTGCACATAAATATGCTGCAATACCTTAAAAATACCATGAATCCATTAAAAGAAAGAAGTTAGAAAACTCAAAGTTGAATTGTAATACATTTTATGTACAAGAAACTAAAATCTAATACTAGGACTGTTTAAAAATGAATATATTGCAAGATTTCTTTAGCATTATTGTAGATTTACACCTTCTGCTAACTCACCCCCTTACCTCCCCAAAATATGAGATTCTACTTTTTTTTATTTAGGCAATTACATGTTAACACCCTGAAAAACTTGGCAGAAAGAAACAAAAACAATTATTTTAGAATTTAAAGTGGGGATCAGTTTCACATAAAATAATCCCCCATTTCAAGGCCATTCTAGCGTTTTAGGACAGTTAATTATTTTTTCTATGGGAGATAAATCCTGTGCGTTTTTCTTGTTGTTTTTTTTTGTTTTTTTTAGACGATTATGAGGGTCTTTGTGGGATGAGGCTTACCACTTGAACTTCAGGTTAGTGGTAGGGCTAGGGGCAATTAAGTGTGAACACCCTGAAAACTTAGCAGAAAGAAAAAAAAACAATTCATTTAGAATTTCGAGTGGGGGATTAGTTTCACATATATTTAATGTAGAATAATTCACCATTTCCGGGCCATTCTAGCGTTTTAGGGCATTAATCAATTTTTTTCTATGGCAAATAAATCCTGTGCGTTTTTTTTTATGGGCATCTGCTCTTTTTTTTTTTTTTTTTTTTTTTTTTAAGACGATTATGTGTGGTTTTAATGGGCTTTTTTGTAGGATTAGGGATTCCTACTCGGACTTAGGGTTAGTGATAAGGTTAAGGAAGGGGTTTTGTTTTGGATGGAGGTTGCCATTCGGACTTAGTGTTAGGGTTAAGGGAGTTTTTTAGGGGTGGCTTGCCACTCATATTTAAGGTTAGTGGTACGATAAGTTCAAGAAGGCATTTTTAGGAGGTGGGCTTGTTAGTCGTACCTAGAGTTAATGGTAGAGTAATTATTTATTTTATAAATTTCACTAAAAGGTAAGAATGGCCGGGAAATCAGAGATCATTTTACATTAAATTTATATGCAAAACTGATCCCCCACTCTAAATTCTAAACTATTTTTTGTTTTGTTTTTTCTTTTTTTCGCCAAGACTTTAAGACGTAATCGCCTAAAAAAGTAGAATCTTAATTTTTTTTTTAAATTGGCGACTAGAAAGTCATTACTACTAGAAGTTCGAAAGTTGAGTGAAAACCAGTATTTTTTTAAGTATTTTTTATAAAAGAACCAAATAGGATTAACTTTTTTAAGCACAAAAAGTATTTTTATCTTACTTTTAAAGAAGTTTATAAACGAATTTTACAAAGCTTTACAAGACGCTGCTGCTGATTGTTATATCAGCAATACAAGCAGCCATTGTTGACTTTCGCTCAAAAGAAGGACAATATTTTTTAGGATAAGATAATTTAAAATTACTATTACCGAAAGACAAAACAACGTACAATTATAATTTTAATGCATAAAAAAAGATGAAAGATTAATTTATTTACTAGTTGGGTACAAAAAATGTAACAACATTTTCTATATTCATATTTTAAAATGTTTAAAATTCGTTCTAGAATGAAAATAAACAAAAATCGCCTCGTGTTTATAGCAGTAATTGCTGCTACTACAATCAGTTTTTCAAACTATAAATCGAAAACGCTTCTTTTTTTTTCCAGATTGGGTAATGGAATATTATTACTACAAAAAGAGAACACATATATACAATTATAATTTTAATGCGTAAAAAAGTAAAATGATTGATTTACTTACTAATTGGGCGACGGAAATGCATTTTTCAAAAATGTTCAACCGACGTCGAGTTGAAGTCTTATTTTTTAAATTTCAAAAAAATTAATGAGCCGAATTACTTTGTACACTAACAAACATTAAAAGTGATGTTTCTCCTGACTAGTTTCCAAATCTCAGGACGAAATTCCACACACAGCAATGGTACGCAGTCCGCCTTTCTAGTTTTCCGAATCGCTAGGGCTGGGAGAAGAAGGATGAGAGTTAGGCAACATTCGTAAATTACCTTTTTTCTTCGGCCATCTACACCATGGTTTACACGTCTGGGCCTGCTCTGCAAAATAGAGATGCACTCTACAGACCTTTGGTTTTTGTTTTTTACTATAAGGACGTAAACTCATGGGAGTCGTTTCACTATTTTGACTCGGCTGTCCGAGTTTGGCTGTCAGTCACTTGAAATGCTGATGCATTCTCTCTTAATGGCATCAGGTTGTCGGACAATCGGCCTAATTCAACTAACAGCATTTCAGTGTGGGCTGCTATTATTGGTGCTATCTGATGAGGAAGAGCCCGGATAAATTTATGTCTATTTCTCATCAGGCGGGAGTGGGCTTATGACAATATAAAATTTTGTGTCATCTGCTGTTACGTGCCTGAGGTGAAATTGCGCTTCGAGTACAGCGAACCACCCTCCAACACTAGTTTCCATAAACTGTGGTAATTTGACACTAACGTGTTGCGCTTCTATATTTTTCTAAAAAAAATTTTTTTTTTACACCCTACTAGTGACAGAATTAAAGTATGTGAGAAAGGGAAAGTTAAATAGTCAGGAAATATAGACAATAAAAGAACTGCTGACTCTCCGACGTTTAACACACTAACTAAATCCTTCTGATACAATAAAAAAAAAAATAAAGAAAACCATTTCGAAACTTAAAAACAAACAAATAAATTTAAATATTAATCTAATTTAGTGAAGGAAGCTGAGAACAAAGTAAAACTAAAAACAAATCAAAAGTTAAAAAATAAGTATTATGCGGCATGGCAACAAAGTCCAAAAAAAAAAAATATATATATATACACACAAATATGCGAGCTTGTGGCAAAACAACAAAAATTCATATACGAAGAGAATATATATAAAAAAAGAAAATATGAGTCAAAAAACAAACAAAATAATTACAAAACCAAAAAATCTTTTCATGACAAAAAAAAATTCTTTTCACAAAACAAGAAAAAAAAAATTCCCTTTTAACGAGACAAGACAAAGACAATCTTTTCATAAAAAAAATCCTTTTTATGACAAAAAAAAACAAGAATCCCTTTACAAAAAAAAAAATCTACCTACGTGGCGTAAATATACCGAACAAAAAAAAAAAAAAACGCCAAACAACACTCCGTGACAAAAGCCATACACACACAAAAGAAAAAATGAAGCTACGAAATCGCATCAGGAGTAGGCAAATACAAAAAAAAAATATATTTTAAAGAAAAATAAACGACGTTAACCCGACAACTAAAAAAAATAAAATAGAAATAATAATCTTATCAGATGAGGAACAAAGGAAGCAACAAAAGGCTCCAAGCGTTGAATCCTTCCAGTCACAATCCAGCTCTGTGCGAGACATCTACAACCTGACAAAAATTTTAATCAGCTCAAGAATACTTGCACACATTTCAACAAGGCGTCAAAAGTGAATCCTTAACAGTCAATACCCGGCTTCGTGCGAGAGACATTTCTTTCACCTGACATTTCTTCAGCCCAAGAATCTCTTGTATGAACGCTAAGTTCCAGCAAGAAAAAAATAAATACACACCCAAAAGCCAGAACTACCGATAATTACCCACTTCGCATGACAGAAAACCCCTAATGAACCCAAAAATTAAAATTTTTATCGCGAACGCTAATTCTTTGCTAGAACAACCACAAAACCACAGCTTCATCCTAACAGAATGAACGCTAAATCCTCGCTAAGAACGATTATAAAAAAAAATAAGTTTTTTTTTAATATAATTGGCAAAACGCCAAAATTTGGACACACAAAATGATGGATCGATTCTGTGTAGGGATAGTAAAATGGCGACAACTATTTTAAAAAGTGTTCTCATACACCAATTCTTTGTACGAATTACCAAAGAAAAAATAAAATGCCTAAGTCAGTGTTTACTACTACAAAGGGGGAAGACAAGTTTACAGCAGATCTATGAACTCCGTTCTAGCCCGGAAAGTTATGTGGCAGACGCCACTACCAACCAGGGGATATTTGTTGCGACTTTTTTCTTTCTTTGTTTGCTTCTTCGTCTCTGAGCTAGAGAAGAGGGGGTGATCTCGTGAAAGCACGTTGGCCGAAGATTCTCCAATCAGGAACCAACAGGCCAGCTTGACCATGCGTGATTTGACTCCCTATAAAACAAGTCACGCACCCTCTTTTCTTTCTTTTTTTCTTCCGCTTTCCGGACAAACGCACACAGAGGAGATCGTCGACAACCCCCCTCCCCTCACCGGCTTGACCGAGGAGGTGGGGGAGGCAAAAGTCAAAAAGTAGGTAATCTCTTTTAATTCCTACCACAAATAACAAACTACTCTGTCAAGCACACGCATTACAATTGCCACAACAAAAATACATCAAACACGCTCGCATATATACATTCGTACAAACATGAACTTAAAACAAACCGAAACTTCACTCATTCGTACAAATGGAACTTTTTTGGACTCCTCAAAAATATGAACTCTGTAACTGATAGCTTTACAAAATGTTTTAGCCAAATAAATTGCTTTGTTTAATATAAATGTTTTATTATTCCTTCGCTTTCTTTCTAATATAATTTCAGATATTATAATAATGTTCTATTTCTTCCCTTTGTTTATTTTATTCTGTTTAATTTTATCCACACATGGTCGGGCCACTTCGACCAATCCACAAGTGGTCGGGCCACATCGAACAGTGGGAATGACATGCTGCTATAAAGGCATCTCTCCCACAACTTTTGTCCAAGAAACAACCCCTGGCCATAATGTAAACAGCTGTAAAATGCTGAATCAAAACGAACTGATGTCAAAATCCAAAACAAGGCTGCATTAAAAAAATAATGAAAAAAAAAAGTCTCATCGTATGTTTGATTTTTATGACAATTTATTTATTTTCTGACAAAGAAAATTAATGATTTTTTTTTACAAAGTTAAAAGTTTTGTTTGTTTTTGTTTTTTGATAAATTGTGTTGCCTTTTTTTTTTGTAACATATTCAATACAACAATGATGTTTACAGATTTTTTTTTTTTTTTTTAGCGTTTTATTTTTTGGGTACTTTTGAAATGAACAAAAACCGGCAGGTTAAAGAATAAACAGTTCGCTTAGCAAGAATGTTAAGAGTTACCTGATTTACAGGTAAATTTGTCGTCTGCTTTTCGAGTGTTCTTATTGCTTTGACATCTTCCGACTATTTACGTAAACGGCTCGAAGATGCCGAACAAAAAGTCGGTTTTGTTTGGTTCAAAAGTTGTACCAGGGCCAGTGTTCCTCATTTAATCCTGAGCAACGTTCGGTCTTCCTGCTAGTTGATAAATCCAGGTAAGTAATAAGAAACAGGTACAGATGTTAATATAACTCATTATATACACTTGTTGCTGGGACCCACGTGTGTCGTCATCATTTCTACTTTCAATCAATTAACAGGAAAAAAATGTGTCACATTTTATTAGAGATGGGCGGTTTTACCGAAAAACCGCGTTTTTTCGGTTTCGTCTCCATACCGAATACCGAATCGTTTTTTTTTTTTTTAAACCGTAACCGTTCGGTATTGTGTTTTTACTACAGTAAGCCACCATATACAAGGAAACACGGTTGAAAAGATTTTCCGATTTGAATAAAATTGAATATTACCAAAAAATGTTATATTAGTAAGAGGACAGATTGAACAAATATATGATAAAAACATTTAATGTACTTAGCAATACACATCGACCAGAAAACTGTTTGGATAATCACATATTTGAGGGTAGTTCTATTAAAATAGTCATATCTTAAAAACTAAAGCACTTTAAAAGCTCAAAATACCATCATTTTGTTAGGAAATGAATATCCTTACATTTTTCATACCCAACTAGTAAATAAATTAATCTTTCATCTTTTTTTATGCATTAAAATTATAATTGTACGTTGTTTTGTCTTTCGGTAATAGTAATTTTAAATTATCTTATCCTAAAAAATATTGTCCTTTTTTTGAGCGAAAGTCAACAATGGCTGCTAGTATTGCTGATATAACAATCAATCAGCAGCAGCGTCTTGTAAAGCTTTGTAAAATTCGTTTAAAAGTAAGATAAAAATACTTTTTGTGCTTAAAAAAGTTAATCCTATTTGGTTCTTTTATAAAAAATACTTAAAAAAATACTGGTTTTCACTCAACTTTCGAACTTCTAGTAGTAATGACTTTCTAGTCGCCAATTTAAAAAAAAAATTAAGATTCTACTTTTTTAGGCGATTACGTCTTAAAGTCTTGGCGAAAAAAAGAAAAAACAAAACAAAAAATAGTTTAGAATTTAGAGTGGGGGATCAGTTTCGCATATAAATTTAATGTAAAATGATCTCTGATTTCCCGGCCATTCTTGCCTTTTAGTGAAATTTATAAAATAAATAATTACTCTACCATTAACTCTAGGCAAGACTAACAAGCCCACCTCCTAAAAATGCCTTCTTGAACGTATCGTACCATTAACCTTAAATATGAGTGGCAAGCCACCCCTAAAAAACTCCCTTAACCCTAACACTAAGTCCGAATGGCAACCTCCATCCAAAACAAAACCCCTTCCTTAACCTTATCACTAATGCTAAGTCGGAGTAGGAAGCCCTAATCCTACAAAAAAGCCCATTAAAACCACACATAATCATCTAAAAAAAAAAAATTTTTTTTTTTAAATTAAAAAAAAAAAATTTAAAAAAAGCAGACGCCCATAAAAAAAAACGCACAGGATTTATTTGCCATAGAAAAAAATTGATTAATGTCCTAAAACGCTAGAATGGCCCGGAAATGGTGAATTATTCTACATTAAATATATGTGAAACTAATCCCCCACTCGAAATTCTAAATGAATTGTTTTTTTCTTTCTGCTAAGTTTTCAGGGTGTTCACACTTAATTGCCCCTAGCCCTACCACTAACCTGAAGTTCAAGTGGTAAGCCCCCCTCCTCCCACAAAGACCCTCATGGCCTTGAAATGGGGGATTATTTTATGTGAAACTGATCCCCACTTTAAATTCTAAAATAATTGTTTTTGTTTCTTTCTTTCTGCCAAGTTTTTCAGGGTGTTAACATGTAATTGCCTAAATAAAAAAAAGTAGAATCTCATATTTTGGGGAGGTAAGGGGGTGAGTTAGCAGAAGGTGTAAATCTACAATAATGCTAAAGAAATTTTGCAATATATTCATTTTTAAACAGTCCTAGTATTAGATTTTAGTTTCTTGTACATAAAATGTATTACAATTCAACTTTGAGTTTTCTAACTTCTTTCTTTTAATGGATTCATGGTATTTTTAAGGTATTGCAGCATATTTATGTGCACTTAGTGCAGATTACTTGGAAACCATTAATTTCTGGAGATTTTCAGTGGCATATTCCGATTCCTTGTACAAAAATACACTTATATGGTAAATTTAATTGCTTAATCTTTAGTTTTAACAAAGATATAACATTTTTACTGAAAAATTAGTGTAAAAAATCTGACGAAACGCATATGGTCTTAAAGAGGGGATAATATCCAATTGTGTGAGGCACAAAAATAGTCATAACTTCCTTATTTTTAGTCAGATTTAAAAAATTTAAAAAGATTCTTTCTTAGATCATCAAGCTCTTTCTATATATGCCATTATTGAGATATTTTAAGCAATTTAAATTTTTTTATGTGTATTGCTACTTGTAGGAAGAAATCTTTGTTTACAGTTTGTTTATCATTAACATTTTGAATTTTCAAATGAAAAAAAGAGAAATACGACAGACAACATGACATCGTATTTTTAGCATAAACTATTTTCAAATGAAAAAGAAAAAATCAAACGCGTTCCGTATGATGTCGAAAATCTATTTGATTCAACTCAAAATTGTAAAATAATTATTTATGTTTGTTTCAGAGTTATCTAAAAAAATAAGTTATTAAAATGAAATTAAAACAAAATACTTGTAAAAGTAAATAAACGAAAAGTAGTGAGCGAGTATAAACATTTAAAAAGAAAAAAAGTAGTTGCCAATGCTAGTATCACTTTATTCGGATTTTTAAAATTATTTTAAACATTAGGCATTTCATTGTTTACTTTTGAAAAGCCACTTCATACATAAATTGTCATTTCTAGAGAACTATCTCTCAACTATACCGTTTTCTCTCCCAAAAATGGGTTATTCAAACAGTAGACTATGCAACGATTTATATTTTACTAAATTGTTAATATGGTATTTATTTAGAGTTGACAATTTATTCGAAAGTTTAATTATTAAACTTTAATCCAAGTCATGAATTCTATGACTAAAATTACCTTAAAGCTTAAAAAATGACTTTAGGTGAATTAATAATCTCTACTTTTTTTTAACCATCCTTCCTTTTCCTTTGGCGCGGTTTTCGGGTGTACTACTAGTCTTTAACGCATGTCTATAAAGTGTTATTACCCTGTCTTAAAAACAAATATTAACCCCAACACGCACCAGTTGATAGAACTTCGAGCACACAAAATGACAGACATCCCAACAGTCAACACCGGCAATTCGAGAAGTATATGGTGTGTTTATTTTACGCGACAAGACACAACGTCTTGCAAACATTTTAAATTAAAATTTTTATCTGTCAAATAATTTTGACAATATTTCATTTTCATCATCATTTTTGCTTAATTTTATTTGTAAAATTATTTTGTTTGTTTAAATAAATTTTCGTTTTTTAATTTCTTGCATTTCTCAGTTTTATTCTTCAGAAATCTTTCATGAATCTTTGGTCACTGTTTTAACGAGTTAACTGTTGAAAAGGTATCAGAACTTTGATTACAACAGTCAACACCTTAAAACTTATATGATTCATATCATGGAGAATGATTCAGTCACAAAATTATCGAAACAGTGGCATAATTCAATTAAACGTTGAATAATAACTAATCACCACACAAGAGAATGAATAGCTTCCATAGAAAAACATTTTTTTCAAAAAAAACGAACCGTAAACCGAGGTTTTAAGGGAAAAAAACCGAAACCGATACCGAAACCAAAATTTCAAAACTGCCCAACTCTACATTTTATTATTGAGACCACCCGTGTCAGTAAATGATTTCCAATTCTCAACTTCTGTTTATTTACCTTCATCTAACCACTATTTTCTCCCTTCATTAAAGTTAAAAAGTAATTTTGTCTATGTTGGGAATTCTCTTTTATAACAAAAATTGCAATTTGGTATGTGTGAACAAATCTTCCAACCGGAAGGTTATAGTGATTTATACAAGTTACAAAATTTTACAAATATCATTAGGGGTGGACGTAATGGGTGAAAATTTCAGATTCATGCGATTAGTATTTTTTTGTGATACATAAATAATTTTGAAAATTTTGCAAAATTCAGAAGGTGCAGGCCAAAAATAGCCATTAGGGCTCCACGGGACTCAAAATCCATCATTTTTCGGTGAAAAAGTGGTTTCATGCAACATTGCAGGTCCTAAAACATCCTCAAAATCTATGAATGGATATAGATGGTTAAATAGTACTGTAATTTAGGACCATTTTCAGGCTGTAAAAGGGTTTTCATGAATGTAGAATAGCCAAAAACTAGTGAAAAATAGCCAAAATCAAACTTGATTTAATGGAAGACAAAAAATCACATTCTTTTCAATATTATGGGAAAGGGTGTTGACGTGGAGACGTTTGATGCAAATGAGAAACAGTTTTTCTTTGATCAAGTTGCACTCAACCGGAAGGTCATAATTGACAACATGCATATCGATGAAGAACATGAATCAATGGTTGTTGAGACGGAGGGAAGGGAGGAGTAAGAGATGGCTATTTCAGTTCTTCAGGAAGAATAAACGGTTATAATAATGAACAGTACTCATCAATTGAGAAAGAAACCAGAGCCATAGGTAAGTTGCTTGATGTCGAAGAACAAAAATAGTTCGAAGCTCAACAGGAGATCACGAAGGTAAAGCTTGCAGAAAAGCGCTGAAAAGCTATCCACTCAAAGGAGAGGTCAGCAATTCTTCTTAGCAAATGCAAAGAGCATAGTGGTCCCTAGAAGAGCACTGAAAGAAAAGCAAAATGAGAAAACGATGTTGAGGAATGAACTATTGTTTCGTAAACTGATTTGCAAGCACGATTTCCAGGAGAACCCAGAGCTGTACAGGGTAAATGGAATGAGTGACAGAGAGATGAAAATAAATTTGGGAATTCCTAAAACCCCAAAACTGGTGTTAAACCTTAGTGTCTTGTCAGTTTCAACTATCTACAGCCATGCATAACCATTGTAGAGGCTTGGGAACCAATTAGGTAGCTTAACAGAGGATTTTGGGAAATTTTGGCTATTTTTCACTAGTTTTTGGCTATTCTACATTCATGAAAACCCTTTTACAGCCTGAAAATGGTCCTAAATTACAGTACTATATCAGATTTAACCATCTATACCTATTCATAGATTTTGAGGATGCAATGTTGCATGAAACCACTTTTTCACCGAAAAATGATGGATTTTGAGTCCCGTGGAGCCCTAATGGCTATTTTTGGCCTGCACCTTTTGCAAAATTTTACAAATGATTGCTTGTTTAGTGTTATTTATTTACACAAAAAATACTACTCGCATGAATCTGAAATTTTCACCCATTACGTCCCACTCCTAATATCATCAGATCTTTAATGTTATCAAAAAATGAGTCTCCAAATGCTATCATATTAAGTAGCTTTGATTTTATTTAAAATTTTATTGGAATAGAAGTTGTTTTTTATTAGTCGCAATAAATTTTTATTTACTTTTATCTTTTTAGAAATGGTAAAAAAATGATGTCTTCTAGCAGAGTCCTCAATTCCAAACCAGGGAGTGCTAGAACTCCACGACATGGATACAAAACAATTTCTCCTAGGTCAGAGGTAGATGAATTATTGTTCACGTCACACAATACCCTAAGTAAAGATGACAAATTTGACCCTCGTTGGAAACCACTTGAATCAAAAGAGAAATCAAAACGGACCCTGTTGTGGACACCAACTCCAAACACAGAAAAGAAATCAGTTCCCAAAACCCCCTTAAAAAAGAAGCATAATCTGATCAAAATGGTGCCCTCTTTTGTTGATGAGAGTTTGTTTGGGCCCCAAATAAAAGAACCAGACTTTCCTGCTCCCTGGGAAATCCAAACAAAGAAAACTCTATTATTGTGGTCCCGTTATAAGAAGAGCATCTCAAAAGAGGACCAAAACATATCAAATATAAATCTCAGATGTAACACTCCAAACTCTGCCAGGAAATTGAAACCCCTTAAACCAGTATGGAAACCATAAATTACGGAATATTGTAAAATAAAAAAAGTAAGTAATTAATTCGCACATTTAGCAATGAAAATGCTATTTAAGAGTGACAGACGGACAGAGACTCTTATCTAAAAATACTGTTTCAAACTTAAGCATGACAGACTGATCAAAATGCAGTTTCAAATTAAATATAACTTATCACATCAAGGATTTTTTTTTTTTTTTAATCATTGAAATAGCAAATCCATAGAACTAATAACATTGGTCAACAGCATTTCCTTGACCTTTTGCCTAGGAGCAAAGTGTAGATCTGTTCTGTAGATCTTTTCTGTCCTCGATTGGTCGCTTTCGCTTTCTGGGCTGAGGCAATTTTAAATTCTTGGTCCTATCCAGAGTGCCCCTTTTTTCGGAGAGCTGCATTTTCCCCACATTAAAAACTCTGCCCTCGTAAATAGGAATAGCCAAAATAGTTCTTACATGTGAATATATGGGGGTAAATCTATTATATAAAGGGCAGTTTTCTGTGTGTGTAAAAAGTTAAAAAAAAGTTTTTAAAAACTACAAAACAAAGTTAGTATTGAATAATATCTAAAATTCAAAACAAATTATTCATTCTTTGGGCTAGGTTTTGTCAGGAAGGGGTCGGTTTTTCAGCCATTTTCAATGTTTGGAAAGAAAATGCTGACTCATTCCTCGAAAGATGTATTATATAAAAGAGAAATGTCTAGTGTCTGTGTATGTCCAGCTAGAGAAAGAGGGGGGGGGGAGAAAGGTAGAAATTACATTTTTGCCCGAGCAACGCCGGGTAGCCCATGAAATAAAAATTTCAGACAATTTATTATTGGAATGGTGGATAAGTAAGGCGACATTCTAATAGAAATAACATAATGACAGATATTCCGCTTGATTCATTTGGTAGAAAACATTTGTTTAACAAATTTAGCGAATTGACCCAAATATCTTGGTCCGATAGCATGTTTTTTTTCCTTATCAACTATTCCTAATCTTCCATGTGAATATGTGCATCTTAAATTCAGTTTTGATATTCATTTTCTGCAATCAGACCAGAATGCCAATATTTTGAATTTAATTTATTACCAAAAATCTTTTGTAAATATTTACTTGATTATTACAGCATTCATTTATACTATATATAAATGTGGACTACTTTTGATTAAATAGATAAAACTATATCCTTCCACTCTAGATTTTCACACTAAATACAGTAAGGTGTAAGACACTTGAAAGACACTTCTGACTATATTTGCTGATGAAATATGGTCCTAAAAAAGATCATAGGCGCAAAGATTGAAAATATGTTCCTCATATTGCATAATGTATACATTTAATACGTTTATTTAATACGTTTGTTACAACAACTTTGATATAAACGTATTAAATATATCTATATTTATAAATATTTACAAACAAAACCTTTCTAAAATAATTTCTGGAGTTTGCTTTTATGCTTATTTTGCTCGCTCTCTTCACTTCTTGACTGAACAAAAAAAGTGTGAAAGGTTCTGTTGACAAAAAAAAAAAAAAGGTCGTCATAGCAGCAAGAAAAGAGAGGAGAAAAATAAGCTCATCCACTGAAGTTCATGGTAATTTAATAACATCAAAATATATTTCTGATAATAACAAAACTTATACTGAATATATATAACAAAACAAAACAAATATATATATATATATTACAGATGCCACCAAATGCCACACATTTCTGCAAATGATTGCAAACTGTTTTCGTTGAGATTTTTTTTATGCGACAAATTCGATCGGCTTATTCTTCGTGATGTTGACTTTATGAAAACTTCATTTCAGTTTCTTAAAACCCCACACTAAAAAATAAGGAGGCGCCATAAGAATAACTACTCTAACATGCACTTGGCGGTAATAAGATGGTGTAAATAATAATATAAATATTTGATAAATTTCAGTTTTTTTAAAGAAACTGAAATTTGTTAAATATTTATTAATCTGTTTAATCTATTTTAAGATGGACTCTTGAATGAAACAGATTAAAATTATTTTCACATACAAGAGATGCAGCAATGGGAAAAGAAAGACAATGCACAGTCAATTAAAAAAGGAGTTTTCAAATTTTATGTCATCAAACCGAGAAATAAATAAATTTGACTTAGATTGTGAAAAAAAACTGTTACAGTCATTAACATTACAAATAAAATAAAAATGCGACAAATTGGAATTGGAAAGTCGTCATAGTTTTCTTTTTCTTTAAAAAAAATGTTACATTTTTTTACATGTCGTCGCAACGACGACTACAATTCTTTTGCAAATTGTTGTAAATCAAAAATTTGAAAGCCAAACATACTGAAAATGCAAATCTATGCATGATTTTCAGTGTGAAAACCTAAATCTAGATACTTTCAAATTTCTGATTTTTAGTCGGAAACAGTGCATTATTTTCAGTACTTTAGATTTTCAAATTTTTGATTTTGAGTTGGAAAGTGTTGAAATGCATGATTTTCAGTGTGAAAACGCAAATCTAAATACTTTACAGTAGGCTGCCAAATTTTTTATTTGACAGTGTCGAAATCCATGAAAACGCAAATCTATGCATGAGTTATAAATACTTTCAAATTTTTGATTTTGAGTTGGAAATGCATGAATTTCAGTGCGAAAACGCAAATTTTGATTTTGAGTTGGAAACAATTTTGAAATGCATGATTTTTAGTGTGAAAACGCAAATCTATGCATGATTTTCGGTGTGAAAACGCAAATGATCTTCAGTTGAAACTGTTGAAATGCTTGATTTTACAATAGGCTTTCATATTTTTGATTTTCAGTTACGAAAACGGAAAGCTAGATACATTTGTTGTTGAAATTCATACTATGCATGATTTTCAGTGTGAAATACTATACAGGACCCGGAGGCTTGCGAAGTATGCGCGCCGGGGGTGCTTCTACAGTATAGGACCCAGAGTCTTCTGCAGTATACGGACCATGGGTGCTTCTGCTGCTTCTACAGTATAGATCCCAGCCCTTCTACAGTATAGGATCCAGTACCGGGGGGCTTCTTCAGAGGCTTCGGCGTTGTCCGGGAGAAAAGTGCTAAATATCCTAGATATCCTACTGTAGTGATAGGTTTGTATAATATTTTAATGCCATCTACGTTTCTCTTTTGTGAAGATGAAAAGGATTCCCCCCGATCGGTAAAAGTGATTTTAGTAGTGCTCTGGAGGCCTTCTTGATTTTCTAAATACTCGGCGTTGTCCGGGAGAAAAGTGCTCAATATCCTATTTAGCTTGCGGAGAAGAGGAGGGAGAGCCCCGGGCAACGCCGGGTACCCCTGCTAGTTTGATATAAGTTAAAAAAGAAAATTAAAATTTCGAAAAATCAAAAATTCTCGTGAAAAACAAGGTTATCAGAGAAAAAATTCTGATAACCTTGTTTTTCACAGACAGTTTCAAAATATGTTAGGAACATGATTTGAAATTTCAAAAAATCGAAAATTCTGGTGTACGCTGACCTGTCAGATTTTGTTATTTTCAGTAAGTTTCAAAATATGTTGGGAACGTGTTTTCTAGTTTTATTTGATATAAATTAAAGGAGAAAATTTCAGACAGTTAGAAAAATTTTAATTGAAATTTCAAAAGAGCATAAATTCTCGATTTGTGTTTTAACATGCATTTCAACAGTTTTGTCTGTATGTTTGTTTGTCTGCCAAATTTCTCCGAACACAGTGTCGAAATGCATGATGAGTGTGAAAACGCAAATCTATGCATGAGTTTAAAATACTTTCAAATTTTTTATTTTGAGTTGGAAATGCATGAATTTCAGTGCTTATCAAATTTTTTATTTTTAGTCGGAAAAAGTGTTTTTCACACTAAAAAGTATTTTTCAACGCATGATTTTCAGTTGGAAAAAGTGTTGAAATATGCATTTCAACACTTTTTTAGTGTGAAAACGCAAATCTATGCATGATTTTCGGTGTGAAAATGCAAATCTAGATACTTTCAAAATTTGGATTTTCAGTTGGAAACAGTTTTGAAATGCATGAAAACGAAAATCTATGCATGATTTTCGGTGTGAAAACGCAAATGATTTTCATATTTTTGATTTTCAGTTACAAAAACGGAAAGCTAGATACTTTTCAATTTGTTGTTGAAATTCATACTATGCATGATTTTCAGTGTGAAAAGTAGTCCTTCAAATTTTTGATTTTCAGTTGGAAATGATTGATTTTCAGTACTTTTCATATTTTTGATTTTGAGTTTTTCACAAAAACGACACTAAAACTCAAAATCAAAGGCTTTCAAATTGTTGATTTTCAGTCGGAAATCTAGATACTTTTCAATTTGGAAATGCATGAGTGTGAAAACGCAAATCTATTCATGATTTATTTAAATTTTTGATTTTCAGCCTATTGTATTTTTGTAAATCATGCATTTCCAAACAGTGTTGAAACGCATGATTTTCAGTGTGAAAACTATACATGATTTTTAAGCTTTCAAATTTTGGATTTTCAGTTGAGTGTTAGTAAGTGCAATATGCTTTCTCCATTTTGGTTATATGACGAAAAGAGAATTTCTTTGTACAGACAGTTTTTTTTCAAATGTGCAATAAAATCATTGTATCTGCCATCACTCATTTCTTATTAATCACTGTTTTTTTACGGTTTCGTTTCATTATGTGGTGATGGTGATTTATCCGTAAGACAAATTTTCAACAGGTAAAAAAGTAATAATTGTTACTGTTGCAACAATATAAATTTTTAAAGAAGTAAAAATTTATATTAAACAAAATATTAGGAGTTAAAAAAAACATCTGTGTCAAATTTATTCCATTATATTTTTATATTTCTCAAAGCTTATATCATTATATCAGTGTTATAAATTGAAGTGTCAAATTTGTATTCAAGCAGGAAATATTTAGCCATTTTTTTTCCTACAGAAAAAAAAATTATTGAATCACGGAATTTCAGAAAAATTGTCAACATACAACTGAAGTGAACTGCTTGGCCGTTAATTCTTCCTCGATAAGCGCGGTCTCTTTGACTTTTGTCAAAACAAACATCAAAGGTCGCAAGAGATTTTCACCTACGATGGAAATATTAGAGGAAGAACAACATGGTAGAAATTTTATTTTTTCTGAAGAGGAATTGCTCCATGGACCACCAAAATATCACTGTGGATCACCAATTTGTTATTTTTACGGGTTCATGTGGACGCTTATTGAGAAACCCGACCAAACAAAAGGGAAGAAAGATAGATACAGAATTCGGTTTTTTTTTCAACTTCTACATGTTACAAATGAACATTATTATTGTTTGGAAATTATATTAGAAGGAAAGCGTATTTGATATAATAAAAACACAGTTTTAAGGAGTGAAATGCGTGCGTAAAGTGATTTTTGAAGAAAAGTTCGTTAAGTTCGTGAAGAAAAGTTTCGGTTTGTAAGGAAACAAACACGCGCCTGTCATATTTTGCAATTTCAGCAAAAGAAACAAAGACTACATATTTGTTGGGAACATGTTGTTGGAAAATTGAAATTTTTAAAAAAATCAAAATTGTAATGTCATATTTTGCCATTTGCAAGTTTTTTATGAATATAAACAAACGTAAAACCAAAAATCGAACATTCCCGTGTACGCGAACCTGTCAGAAAACCAGAAAGAAATTTGCTGATAATGGCAAAATCTGGCATACGATTTTTCGAAATTTAAATGTTTTAATTTAAATAGGTAAGCGTTACACGAGAATTTTCTATCATACTTTGCCATCTTCAGCGTTTGTTTATTCTGTAAAAACCCTGATTTTCACAGACAAAGAAGTTTCAATGTCTAGACATTGAAACAGATTATTGAAATTTCAAAAAAGCATGTACACGGATTTCTCAGATTTTGCCATTTTCATGGTTGGGAATATGTTTCTAAATTAAAGAAGAAAATTGAAATTTCAAAAAAACGAAAATTCTCGTGTACGTGACATGTCGATTTTTTCATTTTCAGCAAGTTTCTTTCCTTCAATTAAAGAAACAAATTAGAATCGACAATCCACGCGTGAGATTTTTCCATTTCTATATTCTGGCTTCAAAATATGTTTTCTGAATTAAAATTCAGAAAACAACTAGAAAATCAGAAATTACAATAGAAGTTTCAAAATATGTTATGAACATGGTTTTCTTGAATATATGCAAAAAACAAATTAATGAAGAAAATACGAAATTTACATCGAAAATTCTCGTGTACGTTTTCATACACATAGAAGTTACAAATATGTTGGGAAAAATTCAAGAAACAAATTGTCTGTCCGTCCTGGGGAATTTTAAACAGAAGAGAGGGGGGGGGGGGCGAGATAATTACTGTTTAATTTCAAAGTCGGAAACAAACAAATACATTGGGCCACATATTAAATAAACAATAAATAATTTTCGGCACCTTCTCTGTCAGGATGTCTGTCTGTCCGTTTTGGGGAATTTTTGTAAACGTAATTTCAGAAATAAACAATAAATAATTTAAGCGTCCAGGCTACGATATGAATTCGAACCCTTGACGCTAACTGCCGGACGTGCTAATTCCACCAAGACAAGTGACAAAATCCTATATTAAATTGTATTTGTTTGTGATAAAATCCTATATTAAATGTATTTGTTTGTTTCCGACTTTGTAAATCTATGAATGGATATCCCCTTTTTTTGGAGAGCTGCATTTTCCCCACATTAAAAACTCTGCCCTCGTAAATAGGAATAGCCAAAATAGTTCTTACATGTATATAAAGGGCAGTTTTCTGTGTGTGTAAAAAGTTAAAAAAAAGTTTTTAAAAACTACAAAACAAAGTTAGTATTGAATAATATCTAAAATTCAAAACAAATTATTCATTCTTTGGGCTAGGTTTTGTCAGGAAGGGGTCGGTTTTTCAGCCATTTTCAATGTTTGGAAAGAAAATGCTGACTCATTCCTCGAAAGATGTATTATATAAAAGAGAAATGTCTAGTGTCTGTGTATGTCCAGCTAGAGAGAGAGGGGGGGGGAGAAAGGTAGAAATTACATTTTTGCCCGAGCAACGCCGGGTAGCCCATGAAATAAAAATTTCAGACAATTTATTATTGGAATGGTGGATAAGTAAGGCGACATTCTAATAGAAATAACATAATGACAGATATTCCGCTTGATTCATTTGGTAGAAAACATTTGTTTAACAAATTTAGCGAATTGACCCAAATATCTTGGTCCGATAGCATGTTTTTTTTCCTTATCAACTATTCCTAATCTTCCATGTGAATATGTGCATCTTAAATTCAGTTTTGATATTCATTTTCTGCAATCAGACCAGAATGCCAATATTTTGAATTTAATTTATTACCAAAAATCTTTTGTAAATATTTACTTGATTATTACAGCATTCATTTATACTATATATAAATGTGGACTACTTTTGATTAAATAGATAAAACTATATCCTTCCACTCTAGATTTTCACACTAAATACAGTAAGGTGTAAGACACTTGAAAGACACTTCTGACTATATTTGCTGATGAAATATGGTCCTAAAAAAGATCATAGGCGCAAAGATTGAAAATATGTTCCTCATATTGCATAATGTATACATTTTTCAGTGTGAAAACTATACATGATTTTTAAGCTTTCAAATTTTGGATTTTCAGTTGAGTGTTAGTAAGTGCAATATGCTTTCAGGCGCACAAACTCTTCTCCATTTTGGTTATATGACGAAAAGAGAATTTCTTTTGTACAGACAGTTTTTTTTCAAATGTGCAATAAAATCATTGTATCTGCCATCACTCATTTCTTATTAATCACTGTTTTTTTACGGTTTCGTTTCATTATGTGGTGATGGTGATTTATCCGTAAGACAAATTTTCAACAGGTAAAAAAGTAATAATTGTTACTGTTGCAACAATATAAATTTTTAAAGAAGTAAAAATTTATATTAAACAAAATATTAGGAGTTAAAAAAAACATCTGTGTCAAATTTATTCCATTATATTTTTATATTTCTCAAAGCTTATTGATATAAGCTTATTGATATATCAGTGTTATAAATTGAAGTGTCAAATTTGTATTCAAGCAGGAAATATTTAGCCATTTTTTTTCCTACAGAAAAAAAAATTATTGAATCACGGAATTTCAGAAAAATTGTCAACATACAACTGAAGTGAACTGCTTGGCCGTTAATTCTTCCTCGATAAGCGCGGTCTCTTTGACTTTTGTCAAAACAAACATCAAAGGTCGCAAGAGATTTTCACCTACGATGGAAATATTAGAGGAAGAATCATTCATTGGTAGAAATTTTATTTTTTCTGAAGAGGAATTGCTCCATGGACCACCAAAATATCACTGTGGATCACCAATTTGTTATTTTTACGGGTTCATGTGGACGCTTATTGAGAAACCCGACCAAACAAAAGGGAAGAAAGATAGATACAGAATTCGGTTTTTTTTTCAACTTCTACATGTTAAGGAAAGCGTATTTGATATAATAAAAACACAGTTTTAAGGAGTGAAATGCGTGCGTAAAGTGATTTTTGAAGAAAAGTTCGTTAAGTTCACGAACTTAACGAACTTTTCTTCAAAAAAGAAAAGTTTCGTTTGTAAGGAAACAAACACGCGCCTGTCATATTTTGCAATTTCAGCAAAAGAAACAAAGACTACATATTTGTTGGGAACATGTTGTTGGAAAATTGAAATTTTTAAAAAAAATCAAAATTGTAATGTCATATTTTGCCATTTGCAAGTTTTTTATGAATATAAACAAACGTAAAACCAAAAATCGAACATTCCCGTGTACGCGAACCTGTCAGAAAACCAGAAAGAAATTTGCTGATAATGGCAAAATCTGGCATACGATTTTTCGAAATTTAAATGTTTTAATTTAAATAGGTAAGCGTTACACGAGAATTTTCTATCATACTTTGCCATCTTCAGCGTTTGTTTATTCTGTAAAAAACCTGATTTTCACAGACATTGAAACAGATTATTGAAATTTCAAAAAAGCATGAATTCTTGTGTACACGGATTTCTCAGATTTTGCCATTTTCATGGTTGGGAATATGTTTCTAAGAAAATTGAAATTTCAAAAAAACGAAAATTCTCGTGTACGTGACATGTCGATTTTCAGCAAGTTTCTTTCCTTCAAATGATTCTAGTTTTTAATCAATTAAAGAAACAAATTAGAATCGACAATCGACGCGTGAGATTTTTCCATTTCTATATTCTGGCTTCAAAATATGTTTTCTGAATTAAAATTCAGAAAACAACTAGAAAATCAGAAATTACAATAGAAGTTTCAAAATATGTTATGAACATGGTTTTCTTGAATATATGCAAAAAACAAACTAATGAAGAAAATACGAAATTTACATCGAAAATTCTCGTGTACGTTTTCATACACATAGAAGTTACAAATATGTTGGGAACATGTTGATTATAGACAAAAATTCAAGAAACAAATTGTCTGTCCGTCCTGGGGAATTTTAAACAGAAGAGAGGGGGGGGGCGAGATAATTACTGTTTAATTTCAAAGTCGGAAACATTGGGCCACATATTAAAGACTAAATAAACAATAAATAATTTTCGGCACCTTCTCTGTCAGGATGTCTGTCTGTCCGTTTTGGGGAATTTTTGTAAACGTAATTTCAGAAATAAACAATAAATAATTTAAGCGTCCAGGCTTCGTCCCTTGACGCTAACTGCCGGACGTGCTAATTCCACCAAGACAAGTGACAAAATCCTATATTAAATTGTATTTGTTTGTGATAAAATCCTATATTAAATGTATTTGTTTGTTTCCGACTTTGTAAATCTATGAATGGATATCCCCTTTTTTTGGAGAGCTGCATTTTCCCCACATTAAAAACTCTGCCCTCGTAAATAGGAATAGCCAAAATAGTTCTTACATGTATATAAAGGGCAGTTTTCTGTGTGTGTAAAAAGTTAAAAAAAAGTTTTTAAAAACTACAAAACAAAGTTAGTATTGAATAATATCTAAAATTCAAAACAAATTATTCATTCTTTGGGCTAGGTTTTGTCAGGAAGGGGTCGGTTTTTCAGCCATTTTCAATGTTTGGAAAGAAAATGCTGACTCATTCCTCGAAAGATGTATTATATAAAAGAGAAATGTCTAGTGTCTGTGTATGTCCAGCTAGAGAGAGAGGGGGGGGGGAGAAAGGTAGAAATTACATTTTTGCCCGAGCAACGCCGGGTAGCCCATGAAATAAAAATTTCAGACAATTTATTATTGGAATGGTGGATAAGTAAGGCGACATTCTAATAGAAATAACATAATGACAGATATTCCGCTTGATTCATTTGGTAGAAAACATTTGTTTAACAAATTGTGCGAATTGACCAAAATATCTTGGTCCGATAGCATGTTTTTTTTCCTTATCAACTATTCCTAATCTTCCATGTGAATATGTGCATCTTAAATTCAGTTTTGATATTCATTTTCTGCAATCAGACCAGAATGCCAATATTTTGAATTTAATTTATTACCAAAAATCTTTTGTAAATATTTACTTGATTATTACAGCATTCATTTATACTATATATAAATGTGGACTACTTTTGATTAAATAGATAAAACTATATCCTTCCACTCTAGATTTTCACACTAAATACAGTAAGGTGTAAGACACTTGAAAGACACTTCTGCTGATGAAATATGGTCCTAAAAAAGATCATAGGCGCAAAGATTGAAAATATGTTCCTCATATTGCATAATGTATACATTTAATACGTTTATTTAATACGTTTGTTACAACAACTTTGATATAAACGTATTAAATATATCTATATTTATAAATTACAAACAAAACCTTTCTAAAATAATTTCTAGAGTTTGCTTTTATGCTTATTTTGCTCGCTCTTCACTTCTTGACTGAACAAAAAAAGTGTGAAAGGTTCTGTTGACAAAAAAAAAAAAGAAAAGAGAGGAGAAAAATAAGCTCATCCAGTGCAGCGTTTGCAGTTGTACTGAAGTTCATGGTAATTTAATAACATCAAAATATATTTCTGATAATAACAAAACTTATACTGAATATATATAACAAAACAAAACAAATATATATATATATATTACAGATGCCACCAAATGCCACACATTTCTGCAAATGATTGCATTACTTATTCTAAAACTGTTTTCGTTGAGATTTTTTTTATGCGACAAATTCGATCGGCTTCGTGATGTTGACTTTATGAAAACTTCATTTCAGTTTCTTAAAACCCCACACTAAAAAATAAGGAGGCGCCATAAGAATAACTACTCTAACATGCACTTGGCGGTAATAAGATAATAATATAAATATTTGATAAATTTCAGTTTTTTTAAAGAAACTGAAATTTGTTAAATATTTATTAATCTGTTACATTCATCTTTAGAGATGGACTCTTGAATGAAACAGATTAAAATAACTTTAATGTTTCATGTTTCAGATGCAGCAATGGGAAAAGAGATGCAGTCAATGAAAAAAACAGTTTTCAAATTTTATGTCATCAAACCGAGAAATAAATAAATTTGACTTAGATTGTGGAAAAAAACTGTTACATTACAAATAAAATAAAAATGCGACAAATTGGAATTGGAAAGTCGTCATAGTTTTCTTTTTCTTTAAAAAAATGTTACGGTCATTGAAAACAATGACCGTAACATTTTTTTACATGTCGTCGCAACGACGACTACAATTCTTTTGCAACATTGTAAATTTCAAATTTTTGATTTTCAAAAATTTGAAAGCCAAACAGTGTTCATACTGAAAATGCAAATCTATGCATGATTTTTCGTGTGAAAATCTAATCAAATTTCTGATTTTTAGTCAAATTTTTGATTTTGAGTTGGAAAGTGTTGAAATGCATGATTTTTAGTGTGAAAACGCAAATCTATGCATGATTTTCAGTGTGAAAACACAAATCTAAATACTTTTTGATTTGACAGTGTCGAAATCCATGATGAGTGTGAAAACGCAAATCTATGCATGAGTTATAAAATTTGATTTTTGATTTTGAGTTGGAAATGATGAATTTCAGTGCGAAAGCGCAAATCTAGATACTTTCAAATTTTTATTTTGAGTTGGAAACAATTTTGAAATGCATGATTTTTAGTGTGAAAACGCAAATGATCTTCAGTTGAAATGCTTGATTTTACAATAGGCTTTCTTATTTTTGATTTTCAGTTACGAAAACGGAAAGCTAGATACATTTGTTGTTGAAATTCATACTATGCATGATTTTCAGTGTGCTTCTACAGTATAGGACCCAGAGTCTTCTGCGGACCATGGGTGATTCTGCTGCTTCTACAGTATAGATCCCAGCCCTGCAGTACAGGGACCGAGGGGTGCGTTGTCCTGGTGAAAAGTGCTAAATATCCTAGATATCCTACTGTAGTGATAGGTTTGTATAATATTTTAATGCCATCTACGTTTCTCTTTTGTGAAGATGAAAAGGATCCCCCCGATCGGTAAAAGTGATTTTAGTAGTGCTCTGGAGGCCTTCTTGATACTCTAAATACTCTATACTTCTAAATACTCCGGGAGAAAAGTGCTCAATATCCTATTTAGCTTGCGGAGAAGAGGAGGGAGAGCCCCGGGCAACGCCGGGTACCCCTGCTAGTTTGATATAAGTTAAAAAAGAAAATTAAAATTTCGAAAAATCAAAAATGTAGAACGTGTTTTCTATGTTGGGAACGTGTTTTCTAGTTTTATTTGATATAAATTAAAGGAGAAAATTTCAGACAGTTTCAAGAAAAATTTGAATTGAAATTTCAAAAAGAGCATAAATTCTCGATTTGTGTTTTAACATGCATTTCAACAGTTTTGTCTGTATGTTTGTTTGTCTGCCAAATTTTTCCTCGTTCGTGTCGAAATGCATGATGAGTGTGAAAACGCAAATCTATGAGTTTCAAATACTTTCAAATTTTTGATTTTGAGTTGGAAATGCATGAATTTCAGTGCTTATCAAATTTTTTATTTTTAGTCGGAAAAAGTGTTTTTCAACGCATGATTTTTTACTGTGAAAACGCAAATCTAGATACTTTCAAAATTTGGATTTTCAGTTGGAAATGCATGATTTTTAGTGTGAAAACGAAAATTTATGCATGATTTTCGGTGTGAAAACGCAAATGATTTTCGGAAAGCTAGATACTTTTCAATTTGTTGTTGAAATTCATACTATGCATGATTTTCAGTTGGAAATGATTGATTTTCAGTACTTTTCATATTTTTGATTTTGAGTTTTTCACAAAAACGACACTAAAACAAAGGCTTTCAAATTGTTGATTTTCAGTCGGAAATCTACATACTTTTCAATTTGGAAATGCATGATTTTCAGTGTGAAAACGCAAATCTATTCATGATTTATTTAAATTTTTGATTTTCAGCCTATTGTATTTTTGTAAAGTATAAACACACACTGAAATCATGCAAGCATGATTTTCAGTGTGAAAACTATACATGATTTAAAAAGCTTTCAAATTTTGGATTTTCAGTTGGAAACAGTGTGAAAACGCAAAGTTGAGTGTTAGTAAGTGCACAAACTCTTCTCCATTTTGGTTATATGACGAAAAGAGAATTTCTACAGACAGTTTTTTTTCAAATGTGCAATAAAATCATTGTATCTGCCATCACTCATTTCTTATTAATCACTGTTTTTTTACGGTTTCGTTTCATTATGTGAAAGACAAATTATCAACAGAATCATTCATTGATCAACAACATGGTAGAAATTTTATTAGGAACCATGGACCACCAAAATATCACTGTGGACCACCAATTTGTTATTTTTACGGGTTTATGTGGACGCTGATTGAGAAACCCGACCAAACAAAAGGGAAGAAGGAATAACATTATTATTATTTGAAAATTATATTAGAAGGAAAGCGTATTTGATATAATAAAAACACAGTTTTAAGGACTGAAATGCGCGAAAGAAAAGTTCGTTAAGTTCGTGAAGAAAAGTTTCGCCTGTCATATTTTGCAATTTCAGCAAAAGAAACAAAGTTTACATATTTGTTGGGAACATGTTGGGAAATAAAGAGGAAAATTGAAATTTTAAAAAAAAATCAAAATTGTAATGTCATATTTGGCCATTTGCAAGTTTTTTTATAAACAAACGTAAAACCGAAAAATCGAACATTCCCGTGTACGCGAACCTGTCAGATATCCTAGAAAACCAGAAAGAAATTTGCTGGCATACGATTTTTCGAAATTTAAATGTTTTAATTTAAATAGAAAATTCTCGTGTAACGCTTACCTATCATATTTTGCCAGTTTCAGCGTTTGTTTATTCTGTAAAAACCCTGATTTTCACAGACAAAGAAGTTTCAATGTTTCAATGTCTAGACAGATTATTGAAATTTCAAAAAAGCATAAATTCTTGTGTACACGGATTTCTCAGATTTTGCCATTTTCATAGAAGTTGGGAATATGTTTCCAAATTAAAGAAGAAAATTGAAATTTCAAAAAAACGAAAATTCTCGTGTACGTGACATGTCGATTTTTTAATTTTCAGCAAATGATTAAATTAGAAATTAGAATTTCAAAAAATCGACAATTCTCACAAGTCACAACGCGTGAGATTTTTCCATTTCTATACAAAATATGTTTTCTGAATTAAAATTCAGAAAACAACTAGAAAATCAGAAATTACAAAAAAAACAAGGACATAGAAGTTTCAAAATATGTTCTTCCTCGATAAGCGCGGTCGGGAAAAGAATCCCCCCCACTTTCTATTGGGTGTGGAAATTTCTAGACGTTTTTCTAAGTAAGTCAACGGTTACTTCCCTTTGTTGAAGGGTAGGCCCCCTACGTGCAGGTCGAAGGTCATATGGATATTGCGTAGGTGTTAGGCGGTGAAGGCCATGTTGTGTCACGTGATTTCTATTTTTAGCAATGATGCAATTTGTCGTGTCTGGATATATCGGCGCGAAATTTAATCAGAACAGAGTTGGTCGTTGAACTCGACGCATGTTAAAACTGTTTCTCCGTCCACGTGGGGACGTTAAATTTGCAAGAATTCTACTTGAAGAAATTTAAGAGATATGATATCTCTTGGCTGAATTACATGTTGTTTATGTAATATTTTCCCCTCGGTCAAGAATTGTCCTTGGGAAGTTGTTTCAAGCCAGAGATTGGAGTATGTGAACGAGACAACGAGATAGCTCCGGGAACGAAATTGCCTATGTTGGCTCCCGAGAAGTGAAATACTTTGCTGTCGAGAAGATTCTAATCAGAGATTAAGAATCATAGAGATTGATCGTCTTTGCACACAGATCGATTTGAGATATTAAACTGTGCCAGTTGAATCAGTCACATTCACGCATGTTCACGAACGATGGAAAATAGTGAGTATTGTGTTTATTTGAAATGTGTACTGTTCTTGTGCCATACATATTGCATCGGATTTGCTAAAAGAAAATATTGAAGAAAAAGAAGAAAAGAACTTTCTGACAGACGTTTGATAAAATAAAAAATTATGTTGGACTTCGACACGGTTTATTAATTTTATTTCTTTTGATTATAAATTTGGTGAAAAGAAAAAAAGAGACTTTTGATTGATTTGTAAGAATACGGACTTTATAGTAAGTTCATGTTTTAAAAGGATTTATTCCTTAACTTAGATTGTGTCTAATTTTGTTGTATCTACCTATGTTCAGAGATACTGATGTTGTATTTTTTTTATTCTTATTTTTTTTGCATGTTATCCAGGAATAATTTATTTATTCCAGCTTTGGAAAAAAAAGCAGTCCAGGCTATCTTTTTTTTGTAAATAAAACTATATTTTAACTTTTACGAACATCTTGTAAGTTTTCCTTATCTCTTGTTATAATTTTTTTTTTCTAGATAACATGACCATCGTTTAGAGCGGTTTTTCGTTAACGACACGAAAATTCCGACATTCTGCTTTTTTTATGTTCCATTTTTGTTTTGGGTGGACTAACTTCAAAACGATATTCTGGAATAATTAATTTTCTTTCTATTAAAAGAATTCTGCTTTTTTTATTATTAAAAGCCATTCTGCTTTTTTATTATTAAAAGCGATTCTGCTTTTTTTGTTGCCATTCTGCTTTTTTTGGGTCCCATTTTCGTTTTACAATGGACGTATCGAAACGATATACTGGAATAATATCTATTTCTTTCTATTAAAAAGCATTCTGCTTTTTCTATCCTAGATTCGTTTGGGTGAACGTATTCAGATGATGTGCTGGGAATAATATATCTAATTTTCTTTCTATTAAAAGCATTCTACTTCTTGTTTCATATTTCGCGTGTTGAAAAAAATACTCGAAAATGTGCTACTAATTTGGATTGGGTTTCTTCTATTGCTATTTTTTGGTACTAAGTCAATGAGGGAACTTACTTCAAGTTATAATCTCCTTTCTGTCTTTGGCGCCAAGTTGCGTGTAACAGACGTGTTGCCCGGGATTTGGCAGCCCATCTTTACAATTAAAACGTAGTCAAATGCAAGATGTTCAGGTTTTAATACTGTTTTAAGCTGACTGCTTTTTTTCCTTTTCTTTTATGTATTTTATGTGAAAATTGCATTTTTTAAGAGTCAGATCGCCATTGTTGTTCGCCACGTGGAGTCATTTTTGTGAATTTCCCGCGCCATTTTTGTGAACTGTTGAATGATTTTTGTGTAATTATTTTTCCCTTGAGAATTTTGCTTTGACTGATAAGTGGAATTGTTAGAATTACATTTGAACGACTTTTCCATTTTTTTTGTAGGAATCTTACTTAGATAATTTTACGTTGTCATTTTACCGCCATTGAGAAGACGTTTGGCGCCTATTTTAGGTTAGCCCACACCTGATCGCCATATTGTATTTTGTTCATAATGGCGTCTACCCCCCTTGTAGAAAGGCGAGATATTGTAAAAATTAAAGTCGATACTATTATTGATGTTCTTGGGGGTGGCGAGGGGGAGAACCGGGAATTTGTTTCTTCCCAGAAGGTTAGGGTTAAGGAACTCTTTGCGTCCATTGATTCGCTCAATGAGCAGATCACAAGTGCCTATATTGAGAGTGAGTCTCGCGAAGAGATGTCTGAGAACTGTCGGAGCGAAACGTTATATCGTATCCATGTGGATCGACGTTTCAGCGAATTGGAGAGCATGTGGAAGGCTCCCCACATAATAGGGAAGGGGAGAAGCCTAAAGCGTCCCTTTGTAGTGTGACACCAAAACTTGTCAGTCCTGTTTTCGACCCCATGAGTTTGGAACGCGACAGATTGGAGTTCGAAAATTGCGTGTCAAATATACCCAGTGAGTCCACGAGGTTGATTATTCTGAAAAATCACCTCAGGGGCTATGCCCACCGAATAGTGGAACATCTTTCCATCTTGGACGTCAACTTTGAGGCAGCGATAGAGATCCTAGATAGAGAATTTTTAGATAAAAAGTTTATTGTAAACTCTATTTTTAAAGATCTCCATAGTGCTAAACCTCTTGGGGATTCAGATACTAACTTGGTGAAGAGCTAACTAAGGTGAAAGCTCAAATATACGAGCTGAAAAACTCCTTTGGTATGGATTTTCTTATCAATCTGTTGCTAAGTAGCATTATTTTTGAAAAACTTCCTTTCTCTGTGAGACGGGAACTGATTCATACCGTCAATGGTAATTACCCATCTCTGGGAGATATCTTTGATAATTACTCTGAGGTGTTGCGCACGTTGGACATCGTCAAACCCAGGATGGTTAAAACTGTAAAGCCCGTCGCCAAACCGCGTTCGTCGGGTTCCTTTAGATTCAGGTCCGCTAGTGCTGTTAAGAAGCCCTCCACTTTGGAGAACTTTTTTGTAAAAACTAAACCCCGTCGACATAAGTGCTTCCTTTGCAGTAGTGACTGCCATATTGCTTACTATTGCGGGAAGTATCCCTCTCTAAGGGATCGGTTACAACGATGCCAATTGGCTAAGTTGTGTACCCGTTGTACTAGCCCGTTCCATAACGCCGAGGCGTGCCCTGGTAAAAGTGGTCGTCTCCGCCCCTGTTGGAAATGTAAAAGTTGCGAACATGCAGGTGCGTTATGCCCTGACTTTGACAAGTCTCGGCTGGATACTAACCCCTGTCTCCAGGTGGGAGAAGTGAATCTTCTCCTGCCTATAATTAAAATTGACGTGGTCAATAATGGAGTTGTGGAATCTTTCAATTGTCTGTTGGATTCAGGGGCTCCCTGAATCCAACAGACAATTGAAAGATTCCACAACTCCTATTTGTCTGATGTATTGCCGTTCTATGCCTGTAAGGAGAAGGGACTTCTTTATTAAGACTTTTCTCGGAACGGCCAGAAGGAGCCTAAATGAACTCGAGTTGCGGGTCAAAGTGCCGAACTCTGAGTGTGTTATATTTTGGTGGACGAAGGCTTGGACCTTCAGTTTCACGTCAGGGGTCTGTCTACTGCTATTGAGAGTATTATTGCGAGTGGGGGGAAATTGGCTGCTGACTTTTCAAATGTTGAAAATGATTGTATTACTGTACATGGTTTGGTAGGTGTTAACCTACTGATGTATTTGGGACCCATGAAGTTGTCTCCCTTCATGAATGGGTCTGTTTTTGAGTTTCCTCAAGGAATTGTGCCTTTTGGAGATATGTCCAATTTTGTGAGTCCTGTTATGAAGAAAACGGATGCCTCCGTTGTTGGCGCGAATTACAGCCAAGTTGTGTCCGAACACTCACGGTGTCTTATGACACATGTTTATTTTGTGCTTGAGCCGAAGTCTCAATATTTCGACCCTTTCGATATTTTTGTTGATTCTTCTGTGGAAAGAGCCGTGGAAAAGCTCTTTAGTTTGGAAACACTAGGAGTTACGGAGAACTCTGTAAGTGATTATGACAAGAATAAAATTGATGCCTTTCGCAGTTCGATCTCGTACCGAGACAGTTGCTACTATGTTAGTTTGCCAGGTTTTCTTAGAGCAGGAGAGGGAGGATATTATTGAGAGAGTGGAAGTGAATCCAGAGGATTTCACTCATTATCCTTGGATTCCTCACCGTCCGGTTATTAAGGCTAATGGTCAGAGTACCACAAAGATAAGGCCGGTGTTCAACTGTTCGTTGCGAACAGGTGGACATCCCTCTCTAAATGATTGTGACTATCCGGGAATTAACCTTTTCACGGATATGCTAGAGTTATTGTTGAAGTTTCGCATGGATCGTTATGTCCTGTTGGCTGACGTCCGTAAGGCCTTTCTCATGATTCGGTTGGAAACCGAAAGAGATAAGAATCGGTTTTGCTTTTTTGTGAAATTGAATGACAAACTGGTATGTTATCGTTACAAAACATTGATTTTTGGGTTTGTGGCCAGCCCATTTATTCTCAACTTCGTCATGTTGAAAAATACCCTCATAGTTTATGTAGGGATATGCTTATGGAAAATTTTTATGTGGATAATCATATAAAAACTCACAATTCACAGAAAACTTTGTTGGACCTATACCTGAATGCAATGAGTATCATGCAGGATGGTAATTTTTCATTAAGGTCCTGTAATTCCAATAGTGATGTTTTGACCACTCGAATGAAAGCTGACAAAAGTTTTGTCACCCATGATTCTCCTCTGGAGAGGGTGTTGGGTTATGAGTATGATCCTGTGCAGGATAATGTGGCGGTCGGTTCCTTGGATGTGCCGGCTGATACAAAAAGGGGCATCCTATCGCAGAACTCTTCCATATTCGACCCTTTGGGGCTTGTTTTGCCTGTGACTATCAAGGGAAGGGTAATACTCAGTGAGATATGGAAAACTCAGGTGTCATGGGATCAGAAGATACCGGAGAGTTTGCAGCTCACTTGGAACAAGGTGTTTCCTGAGTTGATGAATCTGCATAGTGTGCTGTGGATTCCTCTGCGCCTGCCACGTTAATAATCTTTTGTGATGCTTCACAACAAGCCTTTGGCTTTGCGGCTTACATTTTCCAGTATGGGGCTGCTAAATTAATAAGAACCAGGCCAAGTGGCCAAAATTTATTTGATTAAGTTGGAGCAGTCCTTGCTTCTTCCCAGGGAAAAGTCCTTTTTGTTGAACCCCTCCAACCGTGAGATTCCTCCGTTGGTGGCGAAGTTGGATCTTTACCTGGATGATAAAGGTTTGATAAGGTCTGGGGGAAGGATTGGTAAATCCAGCCTTTACCCTCCGGAAATTTTGCATCCGATTTTGTTACCTCGAGGCAGTCATATAACTGATTTATAAGGACTGTCATCTCAAATGTACGCATTTGGGTATTGCAGCTACCCGTTTCGATACATAAATCCAGGCAGGTTATCTCTGCCTGTGCTCTGTGTAAAAGATACAATGCCGTATCTTTCAAATACCCCAAGGTAACCAATTTACCTAAGCACAGAGTTAATTTTGTGAAGCCCTTCAACCATACCGGGATAGACTTTACTGGTCACTTGTGGGTTGAAGATGAAAGGGGACCGCAAAAAATGTATATATTACTTTTTACGTGCTTCAATGTGAGGGCGGTTCAGTTGGAGTGACATGTCTACCCACTCAGTGATATTATCATTGGTGAGATTTTTTAACATTTATGGGGTGCCTTCCCATATATACTCAGACAATGCTAAATCATTCGTTGCTGGATGCGGTTTGATTAAGCAAGTGCTGGTGTCTGACGAGTTCGAAGAGAAGTTTAGTACCTTTGACATCAAGCACCAGACGATACCTTTATATTCTGCTTGGTTCGGCAGTGTTTGGGAGCGTCTTGTTAAGACGGTGAAGGTTTGTCTTTATAAGTTAGTGAGTCGGCAGAAGTTGGGTTATTTGAACTTCTTTCTGTGTTGTCTGATATACAGAATGCCATTAACTCACGTCCTCTAACTTATAGATGTTCTGGAGATGATGGTTTGGATATTATATCTCCAAACGCGTTTATTCGCCCATATTGTAATAGTGCTGTTTTTATAAATTCTGAAGAATGTTTTCTAGGAGTGACCTTTTGGAGAAGGGATCTTCTCTTAAAGAAATTTAAGGTTTTATAGTACGAAGAATACCTGCTCGGCTGAGTGGTGATCTGTACCAATCTGATTTTGGTGATGTCATTGCGATAGGCGATGTGGTTCTTGTTAAGAACCCAGCCAAAGCTCGCCCATATTGGTCCTTGGGTAGAGTGATAGGTTTGACTCCAGGTGATGATTCTCATATTAGATCTGCCCTGATTAAGAAGGCAGATGGTTCCTCTCAGGAACATTCTTTGAGACACCTTTTTCCGATGGAGTTGTCGGTTACACATTCCCTACGGGCCTACGTGCAGGTCATATGGATATTGCGTAGGTGTTAGGCGGTGTAATAGAAATTATTTTTAGCAATGATGCAATTTGTCGTGTCTGGATATATCGGCGCGAAATTTAATCAGAACAGAGTTGGTCGTTGAACTCGACGCATGTTAAAACTGTTTATCCGTCCACGAGGGGACGTTAAATTCAAGAACAGATTTGAACGTTGGGCAGGAAAGAACTGCGTACTGTTTCTCCGTCCACGTGGGGACGTTAAATTTGCAAGAATTCTACTTGAAGAAATTTAAGAGATATGATATCTCTGAATTACATGTTGTTTATGTAATATTTTCCCCTCGGTCAAGAATTGTCCTTGGGAAGTTGTTTCAAGCCAGAGACTTGAAATAAGGAGATTGGAGTATGTGAACGAGACAACGAGATAGCTCCGGGAACGAAATTGCCTATGTTGAAGAGATTGGCTCCTGAGAAGTGAAATACTTTGCTGTCGAGAAGATTCTAATCAGAGATTGATCGTCTTTGCACACAGATCGATTTGAGATATTCAACTGTGCCAGTTGAACCAGTCACATTCACGCATGTTCACCATTCTAGACGAACGGTGGAAAATAGTGAGTATTGTGTTTATTTGAAATGTGTACTGTTCTTGTGCCATACATATTGCATCGGATTTGAAAATATTGAAGAAAAAGAAGAAAAGAACTTTCTGACAGACGTTTGAAAAGAGTTAATTTTATCGTGGAAATTATGTTGGACTTCGACACGGTTTGTTAATTTTATTTCTTTTGATTGTAAATTTGGTGAAAAGAAAAAAAGAGACTTTATAGTAAGTTCATGTTTTAAAAGGATTTATTCCTTAACTTAGATTGTGTCTAATTTTGTTGTATGTTCAGAGATACTGATGTTGTATTTTTTTGATTCTTATTTTTTTTGCATAATTTATTTATTCCAGCTTTGGAAAAAAAAGCAGTTTTATTTACAAAAAAAAGATATTTTTTTTGTAAATAAAACTATATTTTAACTTTTACGAACATCTTGTATTGTCCCATTCCTTATCTCTTGTTATAATTTTTTTATGATAATTTTCCTATCATAAGTCGGAAAAAGTGTTTTCACACTAAAAAGTATTTTTCAACGCATGATTTTCAGTTGGAAAAAGTGTTGAAATATGCATTTCAACACTTTTTTAGTGTGAAATCTATGCATGATTTTCGGTGTGAAAATGCAAATCTAGATACTTTCAACATTTGGATTTTCAGTTGGAAACAGTTTTGAAATGCATGATTTTTAGTGTGAAAACGAAAATCTGCATAGATTTTCGTTTTCACACTAAAAATCATGCATTCACACTAAAAATCATGCATGATTTTCGGTGTGAAAACGCAAAATCATTTGCGTAGTCCTTCAAATTTTTGATTTTCAGTTGGAAATGATTGATTTTCAGTACTTTTCATATTTTTGATTTTGGGTTTTTCACAAAAACGACACTAAAACTCAAAATCAAAGGCTTTCAAATTGTTGATTTTCAGTCGGAAATCTAGATACTTTTCAATTTGGAAATGAACAAAAAAAGTGTGAAAGGTTCTGTTGACAAAAAAAAAAAAGGTCGTCATAGCAGCAAGAAAGGAGAGGAGAAAAATAAGCTCATCCAGTGCAGCGTTTGGAGTTGTACTTTTTCAGTTCATGGTAATTTGAAACGTCACATGTTTTAATAACATCAAAATATATTTCTTATACTAAATATATATAACAAAACAAAACAAATATATATTACAGATGCCACCAAATGCCACACATTTCTGCATTACTTATTCTAAAACTGTTTTCTTCAATAAATGACTTTATGAAAACTTCATTTCAGTTTCTAAAAAATAAGGAGGCGCCACAAGAATAACTACTCTAACATGCACTTTGGCGGTAATAAGATGGTGTAATGCAGTAAATAATAATATAAATATTTGATAAATTTCAGTTTTTTTAAAGAAACTGAAATTTGTTAAATATTTATTAATCTGTTACATTCATCTTTAAAGATGGACTCTATAATGAAACAGATTAAACTTATTTTCACATACAAGAGATGCAGCAATGGGAAAAGAAAGACAATGCACAGTCAATGAAAAAAGGAGTTTTCAAATTTTATGTCATCAAACCGAGAAATAAATAAATTTGACTTAGATTGTGAAAAAAAACTGTTACAGTCTTTAACATTATTTGTAATGTTAAAGACTGTAACAGTTTTTTAAAAATAAAAATGCGACAAATTTCTTTTTCTTTTAAAAAATGTTACGGTCATTTTTCAATGACCGTAACATTTTTTTACAACGACGACTACAATTGTTTTGCAGAAGACTCTGGGAGTCTTCTGCAGTATACGGACCATGGGTGCTTCTGCTGCTTCTACAGTATTCTGTAGGATCCAGTACCGGGGGGCTTCTTCAGAGGCTTCGGCGTTGTCCGGGAGAAAAGTGCTAAATATCCTAGATATCCTACTGTAGTGATTTGTATAATATTTTAATTCTCTTTTGTGAAGATGAAAAGGATCCCCCGATCGGTAAAAGTGATTTTAGTAGTGCTCTCCAGAGCACTACTAAAATCACTTTTACCTTCTTGATTTTCTAAATACTCGGCGTTGTCCGGGAGAAAAGTGAACATAATTTGAAATTTCAAAACATCGAAAATTCTCGTGTACGCTGACCTGTCAGATTTCGTTATTTTCAGCAAGTTTTATTTCTCTTAAATAACCCTGGTTTTCTATGTTTCAAAATATGTTGGGAACGTGTTTTCTAGTTTTATTTGATATAAATTAAAGGAGAAAATTTCAGACAGTTTCAAAATATGTTAGCAAGAAAAATTTTAATTGAAATTTCAAAAGAGCATAGATTCTCGATTTGTGTTTTAACATGCATTTCAACAGTTTTGTCTGTATGTTTGTTTGTCTGCCAAATTTCTCCTCGGACACAGTGTCGAAATGCATGATGAGTGTGAAAACGCAAATCTATGCATGAGTTTCAAATACTTTCAAATTTTTTATTTTGAGTCGGAAAAAGTGTTTTTCACACTCAAAAGTATTTTTCAACGCATGATTTTCAGTTGGAAAAAGTGTTGAAATATGCATTTCAACACTTTTTTAGTGTGAAAACGCAAATCTATGCATGATTTTCGGTGTGAAAATGCAAATCTAGATACTTTCAAAATTTGGATTTTCAGTTAAAAACAGTTTTGAAATGCATGATTTTTAGTGTGAAAACGAAAATCTATGCATGATTTTCGGTGTGAAAACGCAAACGGAAAGCTAGATACTTTTCAATTTGTTGTTGAATTGCATGATTTTCAGTGTGAAAAGTAGTCCTTCAAATTTTTGATTTTCAGTTGGAAATGATTGATTTTCAGTACTTTTCATATTTTTGATTTTGAGTTTTTCACAAAAACGACACTAAAAATCAAAATCAAATTGTTGATTTTCAGTCGGAAATCTAGATACTGTTCAATTTGGAAATGCATGATTTTCAGTGTGAAAACGCAAATCTATTCATGATTTATTTAAATTTTTGATTTTCAGCCTATTGTATTTTTGTAAAGTATCTAGATATGTGTAAACACACACTGAAATCATGCATTTCCAAACGCATGATTTTAAAATTTCCGATTTTCAGTTGTGAAAACGCAAAGTTGAGTGTTAGTAAGTGCAATATGCTTTCAGGCGCACAAACTCCATTTTGGTTAAATGACAAAAAGAGAATTTCTTTTGTACAGACAGTTTTTTTTCAAATGTGCAATAAAATCATTGTATCTGCCATCACTCATTTCTTATTAATCACTGTTTGAGACACTGTTTTTTTACGGTTTCGTTTCATTATGTAAGACAAATTTTCAACAGAATATTGTCGGCAAGTAATAATTGTTACTGTTGCAACAATATAAATTTTTAAAGAAGTAAAAATTTATATTAAACAAAATTTTACACTTCAATTTATAACACTTATAAGCTTTAAGAAATATAAAAATATAATGGAATAAATTTGACACAGATGTTTTTTTTAACTCCTAATATTTATTAGGAGTTAAAAAAAACATCTGTGTCAAATTTATTCCATTATATTTTTATATTTCTCAAAGCTTATAAGTGTTATAAATTGAAGTGTCAAATTTGTATTCAAGCAGGAAATATTTAGCAAATTCCGTGATTCAATAATTTTTTTTTCTGTAGAAAAAAAAATTATTGAATCACGGAATTTCAGAAAAATTGTCAACATACAAATGAAGTGAACTGCTTGGCCGTTAATTCTTCCTCGATAAGCGCGGTCTCTTTGACTTTTGTCAAAACAAATATCAAAGGTCGCAAGAGATTTTCACCTACGTCAAAAGGAAATATTAGAAAAAGAATCATTCATTGATCAACAATATGGTAGAAATTTTATTTTTTCTGAAGAGGAATTGCTCCATGGACCACCAAAATGTCACTGTGGACCACCAATTTGTTATTTTTACGGGTTCATGTGGACGCTGATTGAGAAACCCGACCAAACAAAAGGGAAGAAGGAATAACATTATTATTATTTGGAAATTAAATATAAAAGCGTATTTGATATAATAAAAACACAGTTTTAAGGAGTGAAATGTTTGTACGAAATGCGCGCGTAAAGTGATTTTTGAAGAAAAGTTCGTTAAGTTCGTGAAGAAAAGTTTCGTTTGTAAGGAAACAAACTGTCATATTTTGCAATTTCAGCAAAAGAAACAAAGTTTACATATTTGTTAGGAACATGTTGTTGGGAAATAAAGAGGAAAATTGAAATTTAAAAAAAAAATTAAATTGTAATGTCATATTTTGCCATTTGCAAGTTTTTTATAAACATACGTAAAACCGAAAAATCGAACATTCCCGTGTACGCGAACCTGTCAGATATCCTAGAAAACCAGAAAGAAATTTGCTGGCATACGATTTTTCGAAATTTAAATGTTTTAATTTAAATAGAAAATTCTCGTGTAACGCTTACCTATCATATTTTGCCATCTTCAGCGTTTGTTTAAAAAACCCTGATTTTCACAGACAAAGAAGTTTCAATGTCTAGACAGATTATTGAAATTTCAAAAAAGCATAAATTCTTGTGTACACGGATTTCGCAGATTTTGCCATTTTCATAGAAGTTGGGAATATTGAAATTTCAAAAAAACGAAAATTCTCGTGTACGTGACATGTCGATTTTTTCATTTTCAGCAAGTTTCTTTCCTTCAAATGATTAAATTAGAAATTAGAATTTCAAAAAATCGACAATTCTCACAAGTCACAACGCGTGAGATTTTTCCATTTCTATATTCTGTAACAACACTGGCTTCAAAATATGTTTTCTGAATTAAAATTCAGAAAACAACTAGAAAATCAGAAATTACAAAAAAAACAAGGACATAGAAGTTTCAAAATATGTTCTTCCTCGATAAGCGCGGTCGGGAAAGAATCCCCCCCACTTTTTGGGGGGGATGGGGGGGGCGCAAAAAAAAAAATTTATACCGCCAAAAAAAAAAAAAAATTTCCTGCAAAAAAAAAAAAAAAATTGTTTTCTTTTTAAACAAAAAAAAAATTCTTTTCAATATTATGGGAACGTGGAGACGTTTGATGCAAAATGAGAAACAGTTTTTCTTTGATCAAGTTGCACTCAACCGGAAGGTCATAATTGACAACATGAATCAATGGTTGTTGAGATGGAGGGAAGGGAGGAGTAAGAGATGGCTATTTCAGTTCATCAGGAAGAATAAACAGTTATAATAATAATGAACAGTACTCATCAATTGAGAAAGAAACCAGAGCCATAGGTAAGTTGCTTGATGTCGAAGAACAAAAATAGTTCGGAGATCACGAAGGTAAAGCTTGCAGAAAAGCGCTGAAAAGCTATTCACTCAAAGGAGGGGTCAGCAATTCTTCTTAGCAAAGAGCATAGTGGTCCAAAGAGCATAGAGCACTAAAGAAAAGCAAAATGAGAAAAAGGAATGTTTCGTAAACTGATTTGCAAGCACGATTTCCAGGAGAACCCAGAGCTGTACAGGGTAAATGGAATGAGTGACAGAGAGATGAAAATAAATTTGGGAATTCCTAAAACCCCAAAACTGGTGTTAAACCTTAGTGTCTTGTCAGTTTCAACTATCTACAGCCATGCATAACCATTGTAGAGGCTTGGGAACCAATTTACAGAGGATTTTGAGAAATTTTGGCTTTTTTTAAACTAGTTTTTGGCTATTCTACATTCATGAAAACCCTTTTACAGCCTGAAAATGGTCCTAAATTACAGTACTATATCAGATTTAACCATCTATACCTATTCATAGATTTTGAGGATGCAATGTTGCATGAAACCACTTTTTCACCGAAAAATGATGGATTTTGAGTCCCGTGGAGCCCTAATGGCTATTTTTGGCCTGCACCTTTTGCAAAATTTTACAAATGATTGCTAGTGTTATTTATTTACACAAAAAATACTACTCGCATGAATCTGAAATTTTCACCCATTACGTCCCACTCCTAATATCATCAGATCTTTAATGTTATCAAAAAATGAGTCTCCAAATGCTATCATATTAAGTAGCTTTGATTTTATTTAAAATTTTATTGGAATAGAAGTTGTTTTTTATTAGTCGCAATAAATTTTTATTTACTTTTATCTTTTTAGAAATGGTAAAAAAATGATGTCTTCTAGCAGAGTCCTCAATTCCAAACCAGGGAGTGCTAGAACTCCACGACATGGATACAAAACAATTTCTCCTAGGTCAGAGGTAGATGAATTATTGTTCACGTCACACAATACCCTAAGTAAAGATGACAAATTTGACCCTCGTTGGAAACCACTTGAATCAAAAGAGAAATCAAAACGGACCCTGTTGTGGACACCAACTCCAAACACAGAAAAGAAATCAGTTCCCAAAACCCCCTTAAAAAAGAAGCATAATCTGATCAAAATGGTGCCCTCTTTTGTTGATGAGAGTTTGTTTGGGCCCCAAATAAAAGAACCAGACTTTCCTGCTCCCTGGGAAATCCAAACAAAGAAAACTCAAAAGAGGACCAAAACATATCAAATATAAATCTCAGATGTAACACTCCAAACTCTGCCAGGAAATTGAAACCCCTTAAACCAGTATGGAAACCATAAATTACGGAATATTGTAAAATAAAAAAAGTAAGTAATTAATTCGCACATTTAGCAATGAAAATGCTATTTAAGAGTGACAGACGGACAGAGACTCTTATCTAAAAATACTGTTTCAAACTTAAGCATGACAGACTGATCAAAATGCAGTTTCAAATTAAGTATAACTTATCACATCAAGGATTTTTTTTTTTTTTAATCATTGAAATAGCAAATCCATAGAACTAATAACATTGGTCAACAGCATTTCCTTGACCTTTTGCCTAGTAGTGTAGATCTGTTCTGTAGATCTTTTCTGTCCTCGATTGGTCGCTTTCGCTTTCTGGGCTGAGGCAATTTTAAATTCTTGGTCCTATCCAGAGTGCCCCTTTTTTCGGAGAGCTGCATTTTCCCCACATTAAAAACTCTGCCCTCGTAAATAGGAATAGCCAAAATAGTTCTTACATGTGAATATATGGGGGTAAATCTATTATATAAAGGGCAGTTTTCTGTGTGTGTAAAAAGTTAAAAAAAGTTTTTAAAAACTACAAAACAAAGTTAGTATTGAATAATATCTAAAATTCAAAACAAATTATTCATTCTTTGGGCTAGGTTTTGTCAGGAAGGGGTCGGTTTTTCAGCCATTTTCAATGTTTGGAAAGAAAATGCTGACCTCGAAAGATGTATTATATAAAAGAGAAATGTCTAGTGTCTGTGTATGTCCAGGTAGAAATTACATTTTTGCCCGAGAACGCCGGGTAGCCCATGAAATAAAAATTTCAGACAATTTATTATTGGAATGGTGGATAAGTAAGGCGACATTCTAATAGAAATAACATAATGACAGATATTCCGCTTGATTCATTTGGTAGAAAACATTTGTTTAACAAATTTAGCGAATTGACCCAAATATCTTGGTCCGATAGCATGTTTTTTTCCTTATCAACTATTCCTAATCTTCCTTATCAACTATTCCTAATCTTCCATGTGATTGCATCTTAAATTCAGTTTTGATATTCATTTTCTGCAATCAGACCAATATTTTGAATTTATTACCAAAAATCTTTTGTAAATATTTACTTGATTATTACAGCATTCATTTATACTATATATAAATGTGGATTAGTTATAAGGACTACTTTTGATTAAATAGATAAAACTATATCCTTCCACTCTAGATTTTCACACTAAATACTGAAACAGTAGGTGTAATATTTGAAAGACACTTCTGACTATATTTGCTGATGAAATATGGTCCTAAAAAAGATCATGGGCGCAAAGATTGAAAATATGTTCCTCATATTGCATAATGTATACATTTTGTAACAACTTTGATATAAACGTATTAAATATATCTATATTTATAAATATTTACAAACAAAACCTTTCTACAATAATTTCTGGAGTTTGCTTTTATGCTTATTTTGCTCGCTCTCTTCACTTTAAAGTGTCCAAAGGATTGACTGAACAAAAAAAGTGTGAAAGGTTCTGTTGACAAAAAAAAAAAGGAGAGGAGAAAAATAAGCTCATCCAGTGCAGCGTTTGCAGTTGTACTTTTTCAGTTCATGGTAATTTGAAACGTCACATGTTTTAATAACATCAAAATATATTTCTTCTACTAAATATATATAACAAAATAAAACAAATATATATATATGCCACCAAATATATACAGATGCCACACATGATTGCATTACTTATTCTAAAACTGTTTTCTTCAATAAATGACTTTATGAAAACTTCTTAAAACCCCACACTAAAAAATAAGGAGGCGCCATAAGAATAACTACTCTAACATGCACTTGGCGGTAATAAGATGGTGTAAATAATAATATAAATATTTGATAAATTTCAGTTTTTTTAAAGAAACTGAAATTTGTTAAATATTTATTAATCTGTTACATTCATCTTTAAAGATGGACTCTTGAATTAAAATTATTTTCACATATTTGTTTCATGTTTCAGATGCAGCAATGGGAAAAGAGAGACAATGCACAGTCAATGAAAAAAGGAGTTTTCAAATTTTATGTCATCAAACCGAGAAATAAATAAATTTGACTTAGATTGTGAAAAAAAACCGTTACAGTCTGTTAACATGTTAACATTACAAAAAAATGTAATGTTACAAAAATAAAAATGCGACAAATCATAGTTTTCTTTTTCTTTAAAAAAATGTTACGGTCATTTTTCAATGACCGTAACATTTTTTTACATGTCGTCGCAACGACGACTACAATTCTTTTGCAACATTGTAAATTTCAAATTTTTGGCTTTCAAATTTTTGATTTTTAACTGAAAAATCAAAAATTTAAAAGCCAATACTGAAAATGCAAATCTATGCATGATTTTCAGTGTGAAAACCTAAATCTAATCAAATTTCTGATTTATTATTTTCGTGCATTATTTTTAGTGCATTATTTTCAGTACTTTAGATTTTCAAATTTTTGATTTTGAGTTGGAAAGTGCATGATTTTTAGTGTGAAAACGCAAATCTATGCATTATTTCCAGTGTGAAAACACAAATCTAAATACTTTACAGTAGGCTGCCAAATTTTTGATTTGACAGTATCGAAATCCATGATGAGTGTGAAAACGCAAATTTTGATTTTGAGTTGGAAATGCGAAAGCGCAAATCTAGATACTTTCAAATTTTGATTTTGAGTTGGAAACAATTTTGAAATGCATTATTTTCGGTGTGAAAACGCAAATGATCTTCAGTTGAAATGCTTTCATATTTTTGATTTTCAGTTACGAAAACGGAAAGTTAGATACATTTATTGTTGAAATTCATACTATGCATGATTTTCAGTGTGAAATACTATACAGGACCCGGAGGCTTGCGAAGTATGCGCGCCGGGGGTGCTTCTACAGTATAGGACCCAGTGTCTTCTGCAGTATACGGACCATGGGTGATTCTGCTGCTTCTACTGCAGGGCTGGGACCGTGGGGTGCTTCTACAGTATAGGGACCAGGGATGCTTCTACAGTATAGGATCCAGTACCGGGGGGCTTCTTCAGAGGCTTCGGCGTTGTCCGGGAGAAAAGTGCTAAAAGTGCTAAAGATATCCTACTTAGTGATAGGTTTGTATAAAATTTTAATGCCATCTACGTTTCTCTTTTGTGAAGATGAAAAGGATCCCCCCGATCGGTAAAAGTGATTTTAGTAGTGCTCTCCAGAAATCTCTTGATTTTCTAAATACTCGGCGTTGTCCGGGAGAAAAGTGCTCAATATCCTATTTAGCTTGCGGAGAAGAGGAGGGAGAGCCCCGGGCAACGCCGGGTACCCCTGCTAGTTTGATATAAGTTAAAAAAGAAAATTAAAATTTCGAAAAATAAAAAATTCTCGTGAAAAACAAGGTTATCAGAGAAAAAATTCTGATAACCTGTGAAAAACATTTCACAGACAGTTTCAAAATATGTTAGGAACATGATTTGAAATTTCAAAAAATCGAAAATTCTCGTGTACCTGTCAGATTTTGTTATTTTCAGCAAGTTTTATTTCTCTTAAATAACCCTGGTTTAGAACTTTCAAAATATGTTGGGAATTAAAGGAGAAAATTTCAGACAGTTTCAAAATATGTTAGCAAGAAAAATTTTAATTGAAATTTCAAAAAAGCATAAATTCTCGATTTGTGTTTTAACATGCATTTCAACAGTTTTGTCTGTATGTTTGTTTGCCTGCCAAATTTCTCCTCGTCCGTGTCGAAATGCATGATTAGTGTGAAAACGCAAATCTATGCATGAGTTTCAAATACTTTCAAATTTTTTATTTTGAGTTGGAAATGCATGAATTTCAGTGCTTATCAAATTTTTTATTTTTAGTCGGAAAAAGTGTTTTTCACACTAAAAAGTATTTTTCAACGCATGATTTTCAGTTGGAAAAAGTGTTGAAATATGCATTTCAACACTTTTTTAGTGTGAAAACGCAAATCTATGCATGATTTTCGGTGTGAAAACGCAAATGATTTTCAGGCTTTCATATTTTTGATTTTCAGTTACAAAAACGGAAAGCTAGATACTTTTCAATTTGTTGTTGAAATTTCATTGTAAAAAGGCTTTCAAATTGTTGATTTTCAATTTGGAAATGCATGATTTTCAGTGTGAAAACGCAAATCTATTCATGATTTATTTAAATATTTGTATTTTTGTAAAGTATCTAGATATGAAATCATGCAAACGCATGATTTTCAGTGTGAAAACTATACATGATTTTTAAGCTTTCAAATTTTGGATTTTCAGTTGTGTGAAAACGCAAAGTTACTAACGTAAGTGCAATATGCTTTCAGGCGCACAAACTCTTCTCCATTTTGATTTTTGACGAAAAGAGAATTTCAAATGTGCAATAAAATCATTGTATCTGCCATCACTCATTTCTTATTAATCACTGTTTTTTTACGGTTTCGTTTCATTATGTGGTGATGGTGATTTATCCGTAAGACAAATTTTCAACAGAATATTGTCGGCATGGGTAAAAAAGTAATAATTGTTACTGTTGCAACAATATAAATTTTTAAAGAAGTAAAAATTTATATTAAACAAAATATTAGGAGTTAAATTTATTCCATTATATTTTTATATTTCTCAAAGCTTATATCATTATATCAGGAAATATTTAGCCATTTTTTTTCCTACAGAAAAAAAAATTATTGAATCACGGAATTTCAGAAAAATTGTCAACATACAACTGAAGTGAACTGCTTGGCCGTTAATTCTTCCTCGATAAGCGCATCATGCATAGATCTGCGTTTTCACACTACGCATAGATCTGTGTTTTTACACTAAAAATCATGCATAGATCGGCGTTTTTAAACTGAAAATCATGCATTTCAACAGAAATAGTAACCAGGGTACCCGATTGTTTATGTCAAATCGGGTACCCTGGTTACGCGCCATCAAGAACTTCAAACAACAGTGAAGCCGTGTTTTTCAGTCAGAACTGATTGCCACCAGAACGAGGCCATCAGGTCAGACAGACTGCCAACCCTCTATCCCCACCGATCTTGGGGTCTAGGATGGCATTACATTAAAACTACTCGCTCCGGACCCTTGAGGAACGCCTCCAACCGTCGGAAAAAGGAAACCCTCTCACCAGCAATGTTGGGCGCATAAACCGCAACGATCCGAAACTTGCTGTTTCCAACGGCAACATCGACCACGACCAGCCGTCCCGCCGCATCCGTATGAACCACGCTCACCGTCGCCGACAGGGTGCGTCTCACTAACAAAGAGATGCCACAACTACGAACATTTCCATATGCTGAGTAGACGTCATAGTCGTCAGTCAGCACATCACAATCCTCGTACGAACCGAAGTGGGTCTCTTCAATCGCAGCTACATCTACCTCACGGGCCACGAGATCCCTTAGCACGCGAGCAGCTTTGCCTCGGGATCTCATGCCCCTCACGTTCCAACAAGCCAAGTTTAAATTTGTGGTCCCCATTAGCTAATGTCACAGACGGGGCTAATGTCCTCGGGAGTGAGGACGCCGAAGGCCTGACCGAGACTGCCTGAAATCCGTCCGTCTCTTGCCACGTCCAGGCGGAAAGTTAGTTTTAAGGCCCTAAAAAAAGAATGGTGAACATAAACTGGGACCCTCCCGGGCATTTTGGGACAAGCGTTTTTAGAGATGGGTGCTCCTCGTCGATCAACTTCATACCGGGTATAGCCTCTTTGCCAGCCTCCAGCATCCTCCATAGGGCCCTTGCCCGGCTTCCCTTGTCCTGTCTGATGAAGGATGTCAACATCGGGGCATCGGTGAAGTTGGCCGGGTTGTCCACTCTTTTGCCTTTCACATGAGTGAAGGCCTCTAGCTGTTTGAGGTGCTGCCTCTGGCGTACATTTAGATCTGACTGGACCAGTGAGGCATCTGCCTCACAGATCCTTTCCCCTGGTAAAAACGGGAATTTCTTTGATCTATCCCTTCTGATCGGTGGAGGGGGAGGTGATGTTTTTGGAGGGACTTTTTCCGGTTTCTCAATACTCATCTCCTCCTCAACAGCTTTCTCCGGGTTTTCTGTACTGGCCTTCCCGGTCTCCTCTGCTTTTGTGTTGGGAGTCTCCACGGCAGTATTTACTGGGGGAGGGTTTTTTTGCTCCTTTGTGTTCAAATCTGCTGGGGCTGGAGATTTGTGTTTGGAAGTGGGGGCAAATGTAGTGCCATTTTCAGGGACTTTTGCTGGCTTTTGGCTTTCCTTAGCCTCCCTGCTTTTCTTTGGCCTAGGGGCCTTTGGGGCTTCTCTTTCCCCGGCCATCTCTTCTTCCCCTCCTCTACTTCAGACTCTGAAGAGGGAACCACGAATTTCCTTTTCAAGGCTGGTGTTGGCTGTTTCCCCTCCTCACTTTCCATTTCAGCCGGTTCCGAGCTGGGGATAGGGCCTGGTTTCTTCCCCCTTTTGGCCACCACAGTATTCCATCCCTTGGTGGTTTCTGTTGGAGCTGCTTCTTCCTGTCCCCTGGCCACAGTTGTTGCTGCCTTTGGGGCTGTTGGTACTGTTGCCGGAGTCTTTACAGGGATTCTTGTGGGGCACACCTTTGCCATGTGTCCCGATTTTTTGCAATGCCAGCAAACCGGTCTCCTCCCCTCAACTATTATGGACATGGCCGATTGTTCGCATTAAGCCGCATCTTGATGGTATATTCGCCAGTTTGGATGTTTCTGGCACCCTTAATTGGAACAACCGCCTCGACGTCGCCATACTGTGACATCACAGCCCCCAAGTGGTCAGACGAGACGCAGCATGGGACGCCGAGAATCGTCACGGTTGTCCTCCTCATTTGCATATATTCGGGCGTGATTTTAATGCCCCTCCATGTTCTCTCACTGTTGGCAACTTTCTCGGCTGCTTGTATGTTGTACATGGCGTATGATCTACGCACCACATAAGTGGCCGGAATCTTTAGATCTCCCAACATCTCTATGATTCTGTAAGCCCCTTGGTCTTGGTATCTGTGGTGACCAATGATACCGTCCTCTTTCTTACATCTTCCAGAGTACCCGGGGTTGGTGTTATTTTGCACCCCTCCGTATAGGCCGCATACTTTTCTTTGAAAAGTTGCCAGTATTCCTCTGGAGTTTTCTGGGCCTGGGGTCCCCACGCTGCCACTTTTCCCTGAGAATTTTTGAAGGCTTCTGTAGTCTTCCCTGTTTGGGGCCTCTGTCCAACCGGGATTGAGGATCCAGAATCAGGAAAAACTGTTCTTTTGGCCCCCCTTCTCGTCTTCAGTTTTGCTGGCCCATAGCTTTCCCCCTCCGATAGATCCGACGATGATCCCCCGAGGAGCACCCCAGAAAACTTTTGGGATTGTACTGTTTCTGAGCCACCTCTTAATCTAAAGAACGGCTCTTCCGAAGGGGTCGTTTGTCTATTTGGGGCCTGTGGGAGTTGCCGAACGGGAAGTCTGTGACTTCGGCAAAAAACTCCTCTCTGGATATCATCACACGTGCACGTACTGCGGGGAAATCCCTGAAACTGAAGTCTGAGGCACACTCGGGCGTGCAACCCTCCGACGGAACAACCGAAACTGAGGTGTCCTTCGTGGCAACACCTCCTGGGGTGCACTCGGGCGTGCAACCCCCCAACGGAACAACCGAAACTGAGGTGTCCTTCGTAGCAACACCTCCTGGGGAGCACTCGAGCGTGTCTCCCCCCACCGACCGGACTGGAGTGTCGCTCGGCGCGACACCTCCTGAACTTGCAACTGGGGCGACAGGGGGGCCCTTCGCGGCCACACCCCTCTCGCTGTCCTTCGCCAAGACAGCTCTGGCTTTTGAGACCCAGGTGGCCTCCATCGCAACTGGGTCTGTCTGCTGCCCACAACCCGCCGATTCGGAATCAGGGAGACCGTCACCTAATAGGCACGTGAGTCTTCCCCGAACCTGCCGGCTGCTTAAGTTGGGACAAGCAGTCAGACTCTGAAAAAGAATTTAATTAAAAATTAAATTGCCAAAAAAGTGGCTACAAGAAAGATGGCTCCCCAAGGGGAGCCGAAGAGACAAAGCTCTACCAACTGGGAGCTGCCTCCCCAAAGGGGGAGGAACTAGATAGGAAGACCTAGCTCTACCAACGGGGAGCTGCCTCCCCAACGGGGGAGGAACTAGATAAAGAAGACCTAGCTCTACCAACGGGGAGCTGCCTCCCCAACGGGGGAGGAACTAGATAAAGAAGACCTAGCTCTACCAACGGGGAGCTGCCTCCCCAACGGGGGAGGAACTAGATAGTAAGACCTAGCTCTACCAACAGGGAGCTTCCTCCCCAACGGGGAAGGAGTTAGATAGAAAGAACATAGAAAAAGAGAAAAGATTTTTACCCTCCCCAATTCATAGTTAAAATTTTTTTTAAAAATTAGTAGGCGCCTCGGTCACATCAAAGAACTAATGTTTAAATATGCTATTGAAGGCGCCTACGTCATATCAAAGAACCAGTTTTGTTATTTTTCCAAAACGGTTACCCATTTAGTAATGGTCGAGATATTTGTTGCTTAACTTCAATTTACAATAAAACACCTTTGTCTTATCAACGTAATGAATGTAAAGAATGATAATGTGAAAAGATCCTCTCAAAATGCCGTCACTTCCGAACTAACCGGAAGGATGAGTCAGCAATTTAGTTTTGCAAAATGGTCACCGGATATGCCTTGTTTACTTGTAATTTATAGTAGAAAACATTCTCTTAACAACGTAATGTAAATAATGAATGAAAACTGTGAAAAAATCCTCTCACGATGACGTAACTTCCGGACTAACCGGAAGGACGAGTCAGCAATTTACTTTTCCTAAATGGTCACCGATTTACGAATGGCTCGGATATGCCTTGTTTACTTTTTAAAAAACATTCTCTTGACAACGTAATGTAAATAAAAAAAATTTTTGCGCCAAAATTTTTTTTTTTTCTCGCCAAAAGAAAATGAAAAAAAAAATTGGGGGGGGGGCGGGGGAACTTACCCCCCCAATTTCTTTTTTTTTCATTTTTTTTTTGGCGCGAAAAAAAAAAATTTTCCCGCCAAAAAAAAATAAAATTTTTCCGCCTAAAAAAAAAAAAAAAAAAATTTTTTTTTTCCTTTTTAAACAAAAAAATATTTGGAGACAAATTTTTTTCATTTCTTTTGTCTAACCACCCAAGAACGCTGCAGCCTAGCAAAAATAGACGACCGTTAGTCCACTTATAATATAACGAACACTTTCTCTGTCACGATGTCAGGATGTCTGTCTGTCCGTCCTGGGGAATTTTTGTAAACAGAAGAGGGGAGGGGGTGGTCTCGAGTAATTAACATTTAATTAATTAAGCTTTTCAAGTCAGCGTTCATAATATTTGTATACGGACCCCCCCTCCCTGAAAAAATCAAGAGCGAACGCAGACCCAATCGTATTCTGGACGCCTAAAATTATTTATTGTTTATTTAGTCTTTAATATGTGGCCCAATGTATTTGTTTATGTTTCCGACTTTGAAATTAATTAAATAGTAATTATCTCGCCCCCCTCTCTCTTCTGTTTACAAAAATTCCCCAGGACGGACAGACAGATAGACAGACAGACAGAATGACAGAGAAAGTGCTCATTATATTATAAGTGGACTAGGCAAAATAGCCTCCCTATGGTCGTCTATTTTCGCTAGGCTGCCGCGTCAGAAATGAACACTAACCCGTTAACCGATGGAGCCCCAGTCATATTTCTTGGGTGGGTAGACATCGATTTTCTTTGTTTCTATATTTTTATATTTTTAGTTTAAAAACAAAAAAAAATTTAGAAAAACATTTTTTTACCAACCCCCTCCAAAAGTTTTTTTTCAGCCTCCCCCATGAATACTAATATTTTCAGTTTAATAAAAAAAAAATTTCGCCCCCCCCAATTTATTTTTTTGCCCTTCTCCGTAATAGATTACTATTTTAGTTTTCAGTTAGAAAAAGAGAAAAAAAATTTACCCCCCCTAAAAATTTTTTTTGTACCCTTCCCCATGAATAGTTATATTTTAAGTGAGAAAAAAAAAATTTTTACCCCCTCTCCAAAATTTTTTATTTGTTCCCTTCACCATGAAAAGTAATGTTTCAGTTAAAAAAAGAAAAAAAAAATTTTTTACCCCCCCAAAAAAGATTTTTTTGTTACCCTTCCCCATGAATAGTAATATTTTCAGTTAGAAAAATAAAAATTAAAAATTAAAATTTACCCGAAAAAATTTTTTTTTTGTTACCTTTCCTCATGAATAGTAATATTTTCAGTTATAAAAAGAAAAAAAAAATTTTTTACCCACCCCCCACCAAAAATTTTTTTTGTTACCCTTCCCCATGAATAGTAATGTTTTCAGTTAGAAAAAAAAAAAAAAAAAAATTTACCCTTCCCCATTAATAGTAATGTTTTCAGTCAGAAAAAAAAAAATTTTTTTTACCCTCCCCAATTCATAGTTAAAAATTTTTTAAAAAGTTAGTAGGCGCCTCGGTCTTATCAAAGAACTAATGTTTAAATATGCTATTGAAGGCGCCTACGTCATATCAAAGAACCAGTTTTGTTATTTTTCCAAAACGGTTACCTATTTAGTAATGGCCGAGATATTTGTTGCTTAACTTCAATTTACAATAAAACACCTTTGCTTATCAACGTAATGAATGTAAAGACTGATAATGTGAAAAGATCCTCTCAAAATGACGTCACTTCCGGTCTAACCGGAAAGATGAGTCAGCAATTTAGTTTTCCAAAATGGTCACCGATTTACTAATGGCTCGGATATGCCTTGTTTACTTGTAATTTATAGGTAGTCTATTTTTGCTAGGCTGCCGCGTTCTTGGGTGAAAGAAAAAAATTTAAAAAAAATTGTCTCCGAATCTTTTTTTTGTCGGAAGTACAGACAAAGGTCGAATCGTCGGTCCAGGCTTGGATTCGAAGGAAGCTTTCCTTAAAAGGCAGAGCAGAGGCGTGCGCCACTTACGTCTTCCATCTCATCCTTTACCACTGCCTGCGGCCCGCCTTCACGCTTTCACGCGCTTACTCTTCTCGCTTCTTTGGAAGGGCCGGAAAGCGTACGTCCGCAGACAGGTCTGCACTCAAGTTCCGAGTGTGGGAGGCTTGGGGGATGCCTGACTTGGCAAGTCATCGACATGCCAAGAGACTGGCTCTCCTGAGTCGGACTTTGATGGAAGACACTCCGTGGGTCGGGAGCGCCTTTCCCAACCTCATACCCGACCTCTCGGTCGAAGGTCGACGTAGGCCGAGAGGGGAGCCCTTGTTCTTCACCGAATGCCGGGCCGCGCTTAGAGCGTTGCCGGGGTCCAGTAACCTTGCCCGGTCTAGGAAGAGACTATATCGGGATCTAGTGGAGAGTACCGCTTCGGACCAACTTGAGGAGCAGCTTGGATTGTCGAGGGAGGAGGCCCGCTCCCAGTGGAGTTGGGCGCCAGGCCAGAGTTATCTCAACAATTCTGAGTATTCTCTGACCTGGCAACTGGTTCGGAAAGCACTGCCCCTCTATGGCAGATTACGCAGAGATGGTTTAAGGGACGTGCCCTTATGCCCGCGCTGTGAAGACGACGAAGAAGAAATGGCCGAGCATGCCTTCTTCACTTGCAGCAAAGTTCGACGTCTTTGGGAATATGTCAGGGAGGTGATGGCCCGCATCGATGCCGAGCAGCCGATGGTCCTGGATGTAGCATCTGTCATCAACAACGCAGCACCGCCGTGGTCTGGGGAGAAACGAATGGTGTTTCTAGCCATCCTAGCCGTAGCAAGACTAGTGACGTGTGTTACACGTCTTGATGAGGTTCATGGGGTTGGATCTGTTTCGGATCGTGATCTGGTAGTTTACTTTAAACACCAACTTAAAGTGAAGATCAGATGCGATTGGAAACGATTACATCGCATGGATTTCAATAGGAGATGGGTGCATGACACTAGTTTGTGCATCCGACAAGGCGCCAAGTTTGAGTTGAGTTCATAGTTATGGCACACGCGGTACTGGGTTCTACGGAACCCACCCTTTGTAGACTTTTTTAACTAAAAGAGAAACTCTAAACTAGTAGGAATGAGAGATATCCTGTCCCTATTTTATTTTTTGCCGGCACTAGAGAGCTTCCAAAGATTCCCACTTCCACTGTTTTATTTTGTCCCCGGTCTTTTTGAAACCCTTGGCATTACTATCTTGGAAGCCGCCATCCACCCCTTGATCCCATTCCCGATGAATTTATTTTTGAACACTCCTCTCTTAGTGACCGACCCGCTTGTTTTCGGTCTCGTGCCGGAAAACAGTGGGCGATCTAACACTTAGCCATGAGGGAAAGCCGGGTCATACTAACCCCCCTTTTTTATCATTTTATTTTGTTCTTTATTTTTCTTTCTTTTTGGGTATTTTTAATATTTTATCCCACTCCCACGATAATTCATGTTTTACAGCGATGTTTTTTGGGGATATTTTAAGTAGGGATCCACCCACAGAGTGAATGCGGTATTTTGGTGCAAGAATCTAGTTTAGAGCCAGCAAATGTTGTTTTCTTGTTTTGTAAAAATTTTTTTGTGAAATAAAAAACATTGAACAGCTTGTCTTACTTATCTCCGACCCCCCTCCCCTACATAATGGGCGCTATGCCTAAGGTTTGTAAAATCTTCATCTGTAGATAAAGATGAAGATTGTCCGAGGGAATTCACCGGCCTAAATAACTTCTCGGCCTTTTGGCTAAGATCAAAGTGTAGTATCTGTTCCGATGGATACTGAACCACATAGACTGGTATTGTCTTGGCTTTCGGGTCTTCACTGGTATTGTCTTGGCCTTCGGGTCTTCATTTACGCCGGTCTATGGGTCTGTCCTGTGCAGTTCTAGGAAGTCCACCCTCCCAGACTTTGCCTCCCCTCTTTAGTGACGTCATTGTAAAGGGATTTTTTTCACAGTTTTCATTCATTATTTACATTACGTTATTAAGAGAATGTTTTCTACTATAAGTTAAAAGTAAACAAGGCATATCCAAGCCATTCGTAAATCGGTGACCATTTAGGAAAACTAAATTGCTGACTCATCCTTCCGGTTAGTCCGGAAGTGACGTCATCGTGAGAGGATTTTTTCACAGTTTTCATTCATTATTTACATTACGTTGTACCGGTTAGTCCGGAAGTGACGTCATTTTGAGAGGATCTTTTAACATTATCATTCTTTACATTCATTACGTTGATAAGACAAAGGTGTTTTATTGTAAATTGAAGTTAAACAACGAATATCTCGGCCATTACTAAATGGGTAACCGTTTTGGAAAAATAACAAAACTGGTTCTTTGATATGACGTAGGCGCCTTCAATAGCATATTCAAACATTAGTTCTTTGATATGACCGAGGCGTCTACTAATTTATAACATTTTTTTAACTATGAATTGGGGAAGGTAAAAAAAAATTTAATTTTTTATTTTCTTTTTCTAACTGAAAATATTACTATTCATGGGGAAGGGTAACAACAATTTTTTTTTGGGGGGAGGTAAAATTTTTTTTTTTTCTAACTGAAAACATTACTATTAATGGGGAAGGGTAAAAAAAATTTTTGGTGGGGGGGTAAAATTTTTTTCTTTTTCTAACTGAAAATATTACTATTCATGGGAAGGGTAAAAAAAACTTTGTTTTGTTTGGGGGGGGGGGGGTAAAAAAAAATTTTTCTTTTTGAACTGAAAACATTACTATTCATGGGAAGGGTAAAAAAATTTTTTTTGGGAGGGGAAATTTTTGTTTTCTCTTCCTAACTGAAATTATTACTATTTATGAGGAAGGGTAAAAAAAATTTTCTTTTTTTTCTTTTTCTAACTTACAATATTACTATTCATGGGGAAGAGTACAAAAAAAATTTTAGGGTGGGGGTAAAATTTTTTTCTCTTTTTTTCTCTTTTTCTAACTGAAAATATTACTATTACGGAGAAGGGCAAAAAATAACTGGGGGGGGGGGCGAACTTTTTTTTTAAACTGAAAATATTAGTATTAGGGAGGGTGAAAAAAACTTTTGGAGGGGGTGGGTAAAAAAATGTTTAAAAAATTTTTTATTTGTTTTTAAACTAAAAATATTCTTGGTTAGAAACAAAGAAAATCGATGTTTACACACCCAAGAAATATGACTGAGTCTCCATCGGTTTACTGGTGAGCGTTCATTTCCGACGCTGCAGCCTAGCAAAAATAGACGACCGTAGGGAGGCTATTTTGGCTAGTCCACTTTTATCTATCATTCTGTCAGGATGTCTGTCTGTCCGTCTCAGGGAATTTTTGTAAACGTAATTTCAGAAATAAACAATAAATAATTTAAGCGCCGAGGTTACGATTCGAACTCGCAACCTTGACGCTGACGGCCGGACGCGCTAACCTCGGCAACACCAAGACAAGTGATATAATCATATAATGATAAAGAATTCGTTTTTTTTCAACTTCCAGTTACAAATGAATGACCGTATAACTGTTCATTGGAAATGCATTGGGGTCTGCGTTCGCTCTTGATTGTTTTAGGGGGGAAGGGATCGCGGTGTGTGTGGGGGGGGGGGGGGAAAGGGGTCGCAGGCGGGGAAGAAATCCCCCCACTTTTTTTTGGCGCAAAAAAAAAAAAAAATTCCCGCCAAAAAAAAAAAAGTATTCGGAGACAAATTTTTTTTTCTTTGTCTCACCACCCAAGAACGTGGCAGCCTAGCAAAAATGTCTGTCTGTCTGTCCGTCCTGGAGAATTTATGTAAACGAGAGGGGGGAGAGGGGGGAGATAATTACTATTTAATTAATTTCAAAGTCGGAAACATAAACAAATACATTGGGCCACATATTAACGACTGAATAAACAATAAATAATTTTCGGCGTCAATTCCGCGATTCGAACTCGCAACCTTGACGCTAACAGCCAAACGCTTTACCGAATGAGCTAAAGGAACACAGTTGAAAATAGTTTCTTAATTCTCATACTTGAACACATCGCTTTTTTTTTCACATCTCTCATTTAGCAATAAATGATCGTATAATAATTGGTTCTTTTTATACTTTGGGGTCTGCGTCCGCGCTCGATCTGTTCTTCCAAAATACGATTGGGTCTGCGTTCGCTCTCGATTTTTTCAGGGAGGGGAATTTACCCCCCCCCCTCAATTTTTTTTTTGGGGGCGCAAAAAAAAAAAAAATTTTCCGCCAAAAAAAAAGAAGAAATTTTCCAACAAAAAAAAAAAAATTTTTTTTTTCCTTTTTAAACAAAAAAAAAGTATTTGGAGACAAATTTTTTTTTCTTTGTCTCACCACCCAAGAACGCGGCAGCCTAACAAAAATAGACGACCGTTAGGGAGTCTATTTTGGCTAGTCCACTTATAATATAACGAACACTTTCTCTGTCAGGATGTCTGTCTGTCCGTCCTGGAGAATTTTTGTAAACGTAATTTCAGAAATAAACAGTAAATAATTTCGGCGCCAGGCCGGGATTCGAACTCGCAACCCTGACTTACAGCCCGACGCTCTACTGAATGAGCTAAACGGAACGTGATAAAATATTATCGAAATTTAAAATAGATAAAGTAATCTTTTTTTCCACTTCTTCCAGTTACAAATGAATGACGTATATCTCAAAATTACAAAAAAAAATTGTTGCTGGGTTTTTGAACTAAAAATATTTCTCAGGGTTGGGAGAGAGTAAAAACAAAAGTTATAGGTGGCCTGGAGAGATTTGGGTCCGGGGAAATTTTTAGCGGCGATATGAACGTATTTTGCATTCACACCGGGGCGGCGATAGGTACGTATTTAGCATTCAGCAGTGGCGATAGGTATGTATTTAGCATCTGCACTGGGGCGGCGATAGGTATGTATATCGCATTCGCACCGGGGCGGTGATATGTACGTATTTAGCATTCGCACTGGGGCGGTGATAGGTACGTATTTAGCATTCGCACTGGGCTGGCAATAGGTACGTATTTACCATTCGCACCAAAGCGGCAATATGTACATATTAATTATTCGCACTAGGGCACCGATAGGTACTTATGTAGCATTCACACCGGGCGGCAATAGGTACGTATTTAGCATTCACACCGGGGCGGCGATAGGTACTTATATATAATCTGCAATGGGATGGCAATAGGTACATATATATTATGCGCACTGGGGTGGCGATAGATACGTATATAGTATGCGCACCGGGGTGGCGATAGATACATATATAGTATGAACACCGAGGCGAAGATAAGTACCTATATAGAAGGCGCAGATATAGGTGTTACTTTTTATAGAAATATGTCATACTATTGCCCTGGGCAATGTAGAAGAAATGGTGGGGAAGAAACAGCTTTCGCAAAAGGCAAAATTAGAAAGTAGCGGTGAAATGGGGCGACCAGGGAAGAGAAAGGTAGAAAGATAAAGAGATGGCTATAGAGAAACAGATGTTTGAATATAAAGATGTTACACACGCGATTTTTCTTCAATTATATGTTTTTATGACCCCGAGCAACGCCGGGTAACCCCGCTAGTCTTCTTCTATAAGGGCAGTTGTCTGTATGTTTGTTTGTCTGTCTGTATGTCCAGCTACTCCTCAAAAACTACTCGGCAAACTGTAAACAAGTTGATATCTTTAGGATCGGACAACACCTGGGAGCATAATATTACAAAAAAATTACAAAAAAAAAAATGTTACTGGGGGTCAACGGGGCCAGTTTTCGGCGGCGGGTCTGGTTTTTTCAATGTTGTTTACTAGTAATTTGCAAATCAGCCAATGTATTCATGTAACAACTTGATAAAAATGCTGACTCACCGAACATCCTTCATAATCCTTTGCCGGATGTACCCAGTCTTGCCCTAAATTCTGTCCGGTTGTATTAGGTCATCCCATAACTTCTGTCCGGATGTATCAATAACAGTGAAACAAGAGTTGCTCAATCACATCCGCACCTAGCAACCTAAACTTATTTCTTTTAAAATAAAAATAATTCTTTGGGGGGAGGGAGGCAGAATTTGGGGGGTGGGATTATCAACATCTTCATCCTGCAGTACAGGCACCAGAGGTGCTTATACAAAATAAGACCCGGAGGCTTCTGAAGTATAGGGACCGGGGTCGGGGTTGCTTCTGCAGTATAGGCACGAGGGGGGAGGCGCTTCTACAGTATAGGACCAAAGGGCTTCTGCAGTATAGGGGCCAGGGGTGCTTCTACAGTATATGGACCAGGGGTGCTTCTACAGTATAGGACCCAGCACCGGGGGTGCTTCTACAATATAGGTGCCGGAGGCTTCTGCAGAGTAGGGATCATGAGTGCTTCTATAGTATAGGAATCAGCACTGGGGTTGCTTTTACAATATAGGACCCGGAGGCTTCTGCAGAATAGGGACCATGGGTGCTTCTGCAGTATAGGGACCAGTGGTGCTTTTACTATACAGGACCCGAAGGGTTGCGAAGTATAGGCACCGGGGGTGCTTCTACAGTATAGGACCCAGAGGCTTCTGCAGTATACGGACCATGGGTGCTTCTGCAGTATAGGGACTGGAGGTGCTTCTGCTGCTTCTACAGTATAGGTCCCAGCACTCGGGGTGCTTCTACAGTATAGGACCAGGAGGCTTCTGCAGTACAGGGACCGAGGGGTGCTTCTACAGTATAGGGACCAGGGGCGCTTCTACAGTATAGGATCCAGTACCGGGGGGCTTCTTCAATAAAGGACCCAGAGGCTTCGGCGTTGTCCGGGAGAAAAGTGCTAAATATCCTAGATAGAGCTACTGTAGTGATAGGTTTGTATAATATTTTAATGCCATTTACGTTTCTCTTCGGACTATTGTGCAGATGAAAAGGAGGGGGGATCGGTAAAAGTGATTTTAGTAGTACTCTGGAGGCCTTCTTGATTTTCTAAATACTCGGCGTTGTCCGGGAGAAAAGTGATCAATATCCTATTTAGCTTGCGGAGAGGAGGAGGGAGAGCCCCGGGCAACGCCGGGTACCCCTGCTAGTTTGATATAAGTTAAAAAAGAAAATTAAAATTTCGAAAAATCAAAAATTCTCGTGAACAAAGTTATCAGAGAAAAAATTCTGATAACCTTGTTTTTCACAGACAGTTTCAAAATATGTTAGGAACATGATTTGAAATTTCAAAAAATCGAAAATTCTGGTGTACGCTGACCTGTCAGATTTTGTTATTTTCAGCAAGTTTTATTTCTCTTAAATAACCCTGGTTTTCTATGTCCTAACATAGAAGTTTCAAAATATGTTGGGAACGTGTTTTCTGGTTGTTTTATTTGATATAAATTAAAGGAGAAAATTATAATTTTCACAGACAGTTTCAAAATATGTTAGCAACATGATTTCTGAGTTTTTTCTTGAATATAGACTAAAATTAAAGAAACACATTGAAATTTCAAAAAATCGAAAATTCTCGTGTATGCGGACATATTTGTTATTTTCAGCAAGTTTCTTTCTTCTCAAATAACCCGGGACATAGAAGTTTAAAAATATGTTGGGAACGTGTATTTTAGTTGTTTTATTTGATATTAAAGGAGAAAATTTCGAAAAATCAAAAATTTTCGTGCACGTGACGTGTAGTTGAAATTTCAAAAAATCGAAAATTCTCGTCGTCGTTTCAAAATATGTTGAAAAATCAAAAATGCTCGTTCACGTGACATGTCAGATTTTGTCATTTTCATCGAGTTACTTTTTTCTCTGATAACCTTGTTTTTCACGGACAGTTTCAAAATATGATTTGTTTTTTTCTTTGAATATAGATTAAAGAAACACATTGAAATTTTTAAAAAGCACAAATTCTCGTGTACGCGGATTTCTTAGATTTTTCCATTTTCAGCAAGTTTCTTACCCTTTTTTTTCACAAATATAGAAGTTTACAAAATGTTAGGAACATGTTTTCTAGTTCTTAAATGTGAAATTCCAAAAAACTGAAAATTCTCGTGTATGCGGACTTTTGAGTTTTTTCCATTTCCAGCAAGTTTTAATATTCTGGATGTTTCATGTTGGGTGTTCCCAACATGAAACATCCAGAATATTAAAACTTGCTGGAAATGGAAAAAACATGTTTTCTGATTGTTTTCTGAATTTTAACTAGAAAATCAGACATTTCAAAAAATCGGAAATACCTTTGAGATTTTGCTATTTTCAGCAAGTTTCTTTATTCTTTAACAACAAGGACATAGAAGCTTCAAAATATGTTGGGAACATCGTTTGTTTTCTTGAATGTTTATATTCAGGAAAACAAATTAATCAAGAAAATTCTCGTGTACCTGTCACCTTTGAGATTTTGCCACTTTCAGCAAGTTTCTAAGACATAGAAGTTTCAATGGTACTACTCCAGGGGTTGCGCCTAATTTCCGTGACTGCTCAGTGCAGCGATCGGGCAGCTCGCGGAAGCGTCCGAGACCTGCCGAGTCGAAAACGAGGCTGTAAACAAAACTGGGGAAAAAAACCTGACCAATCAGGATGCTCTAAGGCAGTTTATAGCAAGCAGCCGATAAAAATTGGAAGGAGACTTCAAATTGAGACTTCAAATTGAGACTTGAAAATTCATTTTTTTTAGTTTGGCTTAGCAGCCAAACTAAAAAAAATGAATTTTCAGCAATTGTGTCAGAGCCTAGAATCTCTAGAGCAGGTTATGAATTTCTGCCATCAGAAATCTCTACTTCCCACCAGAATGCGGTGTAGGCGATGCGCACGACTTTGCCGGTTGACGGCAAGACAAACACTATCGGACAAATATGCATGGAGATGCCAACCTAGGAATGCAGGGCTTGGTGTGATCGGGGACATTTTTTTTTCGCCGTCAAATCTGGAGATAGCGACCATACTGAAGATGATCTACCTGTGGTCTCAGGATATGGCGACAGGAAAGAATCTACAAAAGGAATGCGGCGTACTGTCTCCGACCACACAAGTGAATTGGAAGAATTTTCTGCGGGAGGTCTGCACTGAATATCTGTCACGCAACCTTCGACGACTCGGAGGCCCAGGGCATACAGTGGAGATCGACGAGACTATTCAACTGCCGTCGGTACAAAAAGACTTGCCTAATTTGAAAAAAAAAGACTTGCCTAATTGAAAAAGAAAGTTTTAAAAAAATGGTTCAAAAATAAATAAAAGTTTATTTATTTCAGCTATGGGTTTGTTCATTTCTTTCATTTTTTATAAAAATATATGCATTTCTTTCTTTCCGTATTCATCGTCTTATATTGTCGTCTGCCAACCTTCCATTTTTTTTTTCACGCATTTTGCGGTTTTGTTTATATAGCCTCGTTTTCGTCTCGACAGCCTCGTTTTCGACTCAGCAGGTCTCGGACGCTTCCGTGACCTGTCGGATCGATGCGGCCGAGCAGTCACGGAAATTAGGCGCAAACCCTGGAATATGTTTTCTAGTTTTCTTAAGAATCAATTTGAAATTTCAAAAAATCGAAAATTGTACTGAAACGCGCTTGTCATATTCAGCAAGTTTCTTTATTGTTTCTGGTTTTCTAGGAAATGGAGGTTTCAAAATAAGTTGGGAAAATTTTTTATGATTGTTATTTATAATTTTCTTTTTCTAATTTTTTTTTTTTATATTTTAATATAAATCTAAAGGTTTATATTAAAATATAAACCTAAATTGAAAAAGAAAATTAGAAATTTCATAAAACTTGTGAATTTTTGCCATTTTCAGCAAGTTTCTTTATTCTGTAATAACCCTCGTTTCCACGGACATAGAAGTTACAATATATGATGGGAACATGTTTTCTATTTGTTTTCTTAGATATGAAGAAAATTTAAATTAAAAAAAATCGAAAATTCTCGTGTCAGATTTTGTCATTTTCAGCAGTTTCAAAATATGTTCGGAACATGTTTTCTGGTTGTTAGATAACAACCTACATTAAATTAGAAAATTAGAAATTTCAAAAAAAATATAAAATATCAAATGCTGATGAAAAATATGAAGAATAAAATACAGATGAAAATGAAACTGAGAAAACGTATTCTCAGCGAAAATGTCTAAATGGTTACGTGTTCCTGACAATTTGGACACAACAAATTGTTCTAATAAAAGACATTTCTGAAACTTATGAAATATTAAAATGGCAAATTAAAAGTGAGGAAATAGATGCTTATGAATTCCTAAGGGCGAGAAAATTATTGGAGGCAGATGGGTCTATGCAGTGAAGTTAGAACCGAACAATGAAGAACAATTTAAAGCTAGGATCTTTCCAGATACAAACATTTTCTCCTACAGCTATCATTTTCTCTTACATCTATCAGAATGTTGATGCAAATAGCAGTACAAAATGATTTAATTGTACATTGGACTTTAAAACAACATAAAGGTTTTGTAAGAACAAAAATGGTGAGAAGCTTGTTTGTAAATTTAAAAAAATCTATATATAAAGATTTTAATAATAACGGAGTGGAAGAAATTGGAATAATTTATTGCATAAATTTTTAACAGACCAAAATTTCAAACAGTCATTAAATGATTATTATAGGAAAAATTATAATGATTCAGTTCCAGATTTAGAAAGTATGAAAGATATAAAAAGTAACTTATCCTCAAATTTTAAAATGAAAGACCTTAGTCACTTATTTTATTTCTTAGAAATAGAATTTGAATTTAATAATGGTACTATTAAAATGAATCAAACAAAATACAAAGAGTTTTAAACAGATTTGGAATGAACGATTGTAACCCAAAAGCTATACCATGTGACCTAAATGCTAATGTGACAAAGTGTCCGGGGCTCCATGGGGATCGGGTACCCTGGTTACACGCTAGTATGCATCACCATCAGGTGATGCTAGTATATATTTAACAAAGAAACGAACTTTTCAAACAACAGGAACGAGGCGTCAGTCAGTCTAGTGAAGCCGTGTTTTTCAGTCAGAACCGATTGCCATCAGAACGAGGAGACAGTTGCCAGTAAAGATTATGAAAATCCATGATCTTAAATTTAATTCTAATAATATTGTTTGAGTAAATGTTATGTTTTAGATTCACGATTCTGGGAGGGCTGCTTGGACCTGTCATCGTTAATTACGGCAGAGTGCCTTCAGCCGTGTGACAGAATGAGAAATCGTTTGTTTTGCTGATAAAAATGGGATAAAAAGACAATTCCACCCCCTTGAGAGAGGGATACACGCAGGAAGAAAGATGGCAGAGAAGGGGGTGTATGACGATAGACATCTTCAATAAAAGAATGTGCGTTTTTCACGCACGGCAGTACAGAGTGTTAGAGTTGGATTGACAGGGAGTTCGATGCGCCCGGCGCCGTGCGCCGATGATGACATGCATCGACGAAAAGAAAACCGAACAAAATCCCCCACTGTCGCCTTCGCCTGTTGACTTGTGACTAAACAACTACTTGTGTAAAGAATTCACGCACACAGAGAACTAACGAGATAACTTAGAGAAAACAACTTTTACGAGTACGGTAGACATTAATCTGAAGAATATGTTAGATTGTGGTGCGTCTTACGAAAGGGCACATAAGTAGTGATAAACGAAGGGAAGGATATGAGATCCTATCTAAGAAAGATAGTGTTGATACAGACTAGGCAAAAGAAATCAGTGCCACCGATGGTGGGAAAAGCACTCGGTGTGTCGTTAGGGACAGTGTCGGGAAGCGATGAGAGAATAATCACAAAGAAATTGGAAGTGATAGGGAAGAACAAAAAGGGTTACTGTCCCATGCAGCCAGGGAAGGCACAGTGATATCGAACGTCACCGGACTGGAGTAAGCCAAGAAGGTGCTAGTCTGAGGGAACTGTTTTCCCAGGTATGGGAACGTAGAAAAGACGTGGCTGGTGTGGCCGACGCAATGATAGTGAAGGTACGTGAACCAGACGGGTTTGTACCGAGATAATTTCAGTTGTTGACACTGACGAGTGGGTGCACCAGACATGGCAGCCGTTGATGAGGCTGTTGGAGCATGTGTGTGCACAGTTGGATACGCTATCGCTGAGACACTTGTCGCCGAGTATAATAACCCCGGTAAATTAAGAGAGGCGCTGTTGCAGATACAGGCCGAATTAGCCCATCATTTGAGATTACCGGTCGATCCCATTGAACAGTTATGGAAGCATTATAATGTGTTAAGATGTGTTGCATAATCAGAAAGTAATAAGCTACTAGCTTTGGAAAAAACTGAAGGCTCGATTAAGCCGTGCAGGAAAGGAAAATTCACGTTAGTAGGTGGAAATTAGACACGAATGCGATAGTGGCTTGGCCGATGCTAGTGATAATTTTAAACATAAATTGCAGTAAAAAGGGCGTGGGAAAGACGTAGGGAGAGATTGGACGGCGCGAATACACTGACAACTGAATGCATGAGCGAGGACGGGTTACCCTTGAGTACACTGCACCCAGATCACAAGCGGGTGCAGGAATCGCTGCCCTTGTTGGAAATCCAGGTGGATGACCCACCTGTGGAGAAGAAGTTGGAAGGAGCAAGCATCATACCAAAACCTAACCTTAAGTGAAGTAGTAGAGATCGATTCCGAGGAGAAGAGGATAGTGCAGTAATTGTAAGGAGCGTTGCGAGCCCTCATTTCCTAGTAACAAACTCTTCATTGCATGCGTAGATCATTAATTTTGTCATCCTCTTCCAACACAAGAACCACAAAATACATACACACACACACCCATACGTATGTTGCCCTGATGTTTTAATAGACTGGAAAGAGAAAAAGAAGAAAAAAAACGGACAAAGAAAAAAAACAAAGAAAAAACTTTTGGTTTCCATTTTCTAGTGGAGTTTTTTTTTGTTGTTTGATTACGTTGTCCGTTGTTCTCTCTGTGTGTGCGGGGAAGGGTGATGGTCTGAAAGATGTCAATTACGAGTAAATGACACAGAAAAAGGAAGGAGCGGATGTGACAAAGTGTCTGGGGCCCCATGGGGATCGGGTACCCTGGTTACGTGCTAGTATGCATCTTGGTGGTGATGCTAGGCTCTGCGCAGAGATAAAGTGGAGATATAAAACTAGTATATATTTGACGTAGAAACGAACTTATTCAAACAATAGGAATGAGGCGTGTTTTTCAGTCAGAAACGATTGCCACCAGAACGAGGAGACAGTTGCCAGATGGGAAATAAAGATTATGAAAATCCATGATCTTAAATTTAATTCTAATAATATCAATAAAAGGATATTATTGTTTGAGTAAATGATATGTTTTAGATTCACGAGGGCTGTTGGACTTGGCAGATAGTTATTTGGGCCTGTCATCATTAATTACGGCAGAGTGCCTTCAGCCGTGTGACAGAATGAGAAAGCGTTTGTTTTGGCGATAACAATGGGATAAAAAGAAAATTCCATTTATTTTAGGGAAGGGGAAGTGGGGCGCCTGTCCCCACCCCCCTTGAGAGAGGGAGACATGCAGGAAGAAAGATGGCAAAGAAGGGAGTGTATGACAATAGATATCTTCAATAAAAGAATGTGCGTTTTTCACGCACGGCAGTACAGAGAGTTAGAGTTGGATTGACAGGGAGTCGGACATGCCTGGTGCCGATGATGGCGTGCGACGACGAAAAAAAAAAAAGAACCAGTAGAGACGGCGAGAGAGCCAGAGAGTTGAATCGTCGGGAGACGGACTCCGGGACGCGCCAATATGGCGTGCGTCGACGAAAAGAAAACCGGATGAAATCCCCCACTGTCGCCTGTTGACTTGTGACTAAACAACTACTTGTGTAAAGAATTCGCGCACACAGAGAACTAACGAGATAACTTAGAGAAAACAACTTTTACGAGTACGATAGACATTAATCTAATGTAAAATCAATTCTTTTAATAATTACTCTTCTATACAAAAAACCCCGACCGAGTTGTTTAACATTGTTCTTTTCCTTTTGTTATGCTTTGAATGATCTTTCGCCCTCACAGAGCCAACCAGCCGAGTGATCGCTTGCTGATATAAACAGTTTCAACGTGCGAGTGTATTTGTAGCTGGACAAGATGACAAGATCGGCGACGTCATCATTGTCATCATCGCTATCCTGGCCTAGAGGAATTACGATCTATATATTTTTTTTATTGCCACTATGACGATCGGTACGAGTGGTAGTCACAATCCGTCACCGCGACCAGTGTCACGCCTGAGCGATTGACGAGACCACCGTGCAAGAGTAGTACAGATTCAAAATAATCACCAAATAACAGATTATTCAGAGAAATAATTGGCAGTTTATTTTATGCAGTGACTAGACCTGATTTATGTTATGTTGTTACCATGTTATACACATTTGAATCTAAATAGATTTGTTTTAAAGGAACTCTTTAAGAAATCTGAAAATAATTTGAATTTAATTTGTTTTTGCAATTCTGATTGGGCAAATTCAGAAGACAGAAGTATTTCTGGATATTGCTACCAATTAAATGGTCCATTGATATGGAAATCTAGAAAGCAGACGACTGTCGCTTTGTCGACATGTGTAGGAAGCAAATTTCCTAAAGCAATTTTATCAAGGAATAAGTGGTATTGAAATTGAAATAAATATATATGCAGATAATCAAACGAACATAAAAAGTTACTAGCTTGGGTAAATGACTAGTTCTTGAAAAACTGGAATAAAATTAGCGTATTGTCAATAATATATATATATATTTTTAAAGATTATGACATTAAGAGCGTTTTGGAGTTAAAATCAATTTAGTATTATATAGTAATAGGGAAAAAATATGTTTTAATACTTTTTTCATCTTGAGCGATACAAAAAAACAACATATAAGTCCTATAAGACTCCATTTTGTGAAAATCAGCCTTGTAAAATATTTACATATTTCAAACTTGTTTTTTTTTTTCAGATCATATGCGTTGTACTAAATAAATTTTCAGTCGAAATGGTTACTCATTAAATATTATTTATAAAACAACATAAAACCATTTTTATCGCCTATACACAATTTTTGATCGCATAATGTTTATCCCTACAAACTCTAGCTAGCTACCCTCTTTCTTTCTTTGTTCGTTCGGCTTACTCTTTCCTCTTCACTTCTTTCTTTCTACTGTACTGAAGGAATGGGATTCACTAGAGTCATTCGCTTTCAACTATGTCAGCACTGACGCATTGGGCCGTCTGCGAAATAAAGAAAAACATTATTTGAGTGTTAGCTCAACATTTTCGACCAGTGAAAATGATTACCAGTATGCGAAATTTAAAAACCTAATAAAAACAGCAAACTTAAAATTCAAAGTTCTTCTGGGTGACACAGAAGGCGTGCCTTGATTCTCAAGGAAAATGACAACAACAACAACAACCAGCGCTCAACTAAAAAACACAAGTGCTAAGCGGAAAATCCCTTAAGTATGACTGCTCTCTTTCTAGTTTCAACCAAAACGAAAAAAGCTAAACACACACAATGAAACTTTAAAACAAAACATACATATTTCTGTATTTTCCTCATTCAAGAACTTTCAACTTTGTCAAAGAACTTTACTTACTTAAAATATATTCTAGATCCCTGTAAAATAAAAAATATAAATGTTTTGTTCTTTAACTTATGTTTTCTCTCTTTCATTCACAAAGTACTATTGTTGAATTTAGCACTTGCTAAATGGTGACCCATTCTCAATATTAATAATATTCATGTTTTTATCCATGTTTCTCATTCCCCATTTTATCACATTATATTAATAGTCAGCATGGTTCTTGGCACAATTTCCAAATACATGCTCGTCGTCTAATAACCCTATCATAAGCCAAAAGCCATGCTACAAATCTTCTATGAAATAATTAACCAAGAATCACAGAAAATATTACAAAAAATACAAAAAACTAGACAGCAGCTACATAGATATATGTTGAAGAGAACTTAAATGCCTATTGGAGAGAACTTGAATGTCTACTAGACACTTTCCTCGAGTGTCTAAGGTTTCTCTGTACAGGGGTTTGTCAGGACAACCTGGCATGAGGATATTTCCTCCTACACATAAACCCTGACCAAATATTCAAAATAACATAGTATTCGAAACTTAAATAAGATCAACTTGGTATAGCTACACACTGGCTTATACGAGGAATGGTCTCCAAGTGATGTTGCATCTAGTAACAGCACTAAGCTGGATACTCCACCAGACTAGATGAATTCTTGTCCTGGAATCCGGTAAGACCAAGATACCACAAGAAAGATATACTATAATGTAGCTAACTGGTCAATTGGGGACAGGAAAAATTAACGTTCTTAACTCAACGTTTTAGATGTAAAGGAGAACTTTAATGGAATATTCGAATATCTATGTATCTCATATAGAGATCAAGTGTTAGCCCAATGAACGAGCCCCTTGATTTCTGAGAACCTCGACTGAAGTATAATAAATGCAGAAAGTACAGAAATCACCAATAAATTTAAAATTAGTGATAGAATTAGTAAATTAAAACCTAAGGAAGCATACATCTGTGAACATGTATGTGTGCGTGTTTGTTCGTGCGTTCACTTAATCGTCTCCACATGTTGTGCCGGTCCAAAGGTTGTTGTGTGATCTCGTCTCCATGCTGCAGAATCACAACTCCAGTCTATAAACAAGTTGTGTCATTTTCGAGGATGTCAATGGATTGAATAGAAACATAACGACAGAGATCAGGTTCTGTAAAATGGCGTCCTTTATTTACATCAGGCAAAACATGAGTGCCCCGGTAAAGGGGCGTAACTCCAGACGGTGAAACTCTTATTCAGTCCCTCATGCAACATCTTCCCTTTTCTCAATAAATAAAAAACAGAAGATAAAGACAAACGAAAAAAACAAAACAAAAAGTCTGATAAGAATTAAAAACAGAGTCTACAAAACACAGTGATCTAGGCATTCATTGGGCTGACTACCCTCCTACCTAACAGGGATTATTCTTCCCTTTCACTTATGTTGTGAAATCCTTGAATCTCATAGGATCTCTTATTATCCTTCCCGACAGTGTTGTCCGCAACCTGTCCGGACTTGGTCTTGTTGGGTCGGGTTGAGGTTTTCTCTTATTTCACCTTCATATTGAGGTGGTTCTGAGTTACATTTCTCTTCTGTACTCTGCCCTGTATTCTTGGGTAACTCGCTCTGCACTTCATATGGCTGTTGTATTACTGATGTGAGTGGGGGTGTCTCTGCAGTTTTCTTCCGTCGATATAAGTCCCCACCCACTTTTACATGGTATGATCGCTCATCCAGTCTCCCCCATACAACAGCTTTCCTCCACTCTTTTTGACCATTTATGTGTGGTTTCATCCGTACTACATCTCCAAGATACAATGGTCTAAGTGGTTTTACTTTGTGGTTGAAAGAACGTTCTTGCCTCCTGCAGTCTTGCTTCACTGATTTTCTCAGATTTTTGGGCAGATTTTTGGGCTGGCTTGGGAGAAGTGTTTTTGTTCTCCTTGACATCAGCTTCTGAGCTGGTGATAAGAGACCTTTGGCTGGCGTATTCCTGTGATCCAACATTGCTAGGTATGGATCAGCCTTATCGTCCATCGCTTTCCGGAAAAGGTTCTTTGCCATCTTTATCGCAGATTCCACTTTGCCATTTGCCTTGCTATTGTAATTCCTGGCTACTAAACTGTTACGACCTGATCTGGTATTCCATGACGTGCAAAATGGTGTTTAAGTTTGGTTATCACTGTCTTTGCTTGTGTATTGAGAAGATGATCGATTTCCCAGAAGTCGCTCATGTAATCAACTGTGCACAGGTATCTGCAAACTTAAAGAGATCTACTCCCACTTTCACCCAGGGTCTGTCAGGAACTTCATGGACCTTTAATGGTTCTGCCGGGTTGGCCACTTCATATTTTCTACATATGGGGCACTTTGAAACATAGTCTTTGATGTCACTGTTCATATTTGGCCAATACAAACATTCTCCTGCTATTCTGCAACATCCTTCTACACCCAGGTGTGTGGAATGCAGTTTTTCTTTCAACACCGCTCGCTGTGTCAGTGGAACCACTACCCGGTTTCCTCTGAAAATTAAGCCATCTTGCACCGTCATTTCATTCCGCATATTAAAATATGGGTCAAGATGTATTTTTTCTTCTGGCCATCCTTCCAGAATTACTTGCTGCAACTGCTGCAAGCTTCTGTCTTCCTTCGTGGCTGAGCGCAGTTCAAGCAGCCTTCTCTCTGTTACAGGAATATATTCTGCTTCCTTGACATCATCTTCATCGTCCATATCTTCACTGCCCAATCCATAGATGTATGCTCTTGATAGCGTGTCTGCAAGGAACATTTTCTTACCTGGATGGTACAGAACTGTAGCATCGTAAGCCTGTTTTGAAGTCGTTTCGGGCATTTCACCAATTCTTTTTTCATAATCGCTTCCAGTGGCTTATGATCGGTTAGTACTGTTATCTGTCGACCAAACGTATATTGATGAAACCGTTCACATGCATAGACTACTGCTAGTAGTTCCTTTTCAATCTGTGCATACCGAGTTTCTGTGTCGGTCAGTGCACGGCTGATATAGGCTAGGGGTTGACCTTCTTGTAGTAGTGCAGCCCCCATGCCCTTCTCACTTGCATCGCATTGGATGACCAAAGATTTGTTGGGGTCATAGTACCTCAACGCTGGTGCCTCACTCACTACCTCTTTAATTTTCCCAAAAGCCTCTTCATGAATTTGGGACCATGTCCATGGCACATCTGCCTTCACCAAATTTCGAATTGGGGCCATCACATCAGATATGTGTGGTAGAAATTTTGCCAGGTAATTCACGAATCCAACCAATCGTTGCACTCCTTTCACATCTGTTGGACACGGCATCTCTTTTATGGCTCTTACTTTCCCAGGATCAGGAAGTAAACCATCACTGGTTATTATGTGTCCCAGGAAAGATATAGACGTTTGTCGTAGGTTCAATTTTTCAGCATTCAATCGCATCCCGCGATCACGACATCTCTGCAACAGTTTCCTGAGTTTCGGTCATGATCAATTGTTGCTTCTTCCATCGTTTTACCCTTCCCAATCACCAGAAGATCATCCGCTTTGTTAACCACCCCCTCCAAATCGGACACATTGTTAAAAAGGGTCTTTTGAAATATCTCTGGAGCTGGAGAAATACCGAACGGTAAAACCTTCCACCGGAACCTACCATATGGTGTAGCAAATGTTGTTAAGCGACTGCTGGCTTCGTGTAATTTTGCCAGAATCCATCTCGTAGATCCAGGGTAGAAAATACCTTGCTGTCAGCCAGTTCTGGTAGTAAATCGTCCAGTGTAGGCAACTGAAAATGTTCCCTTTTTAGAGCTTTATTCAGTGGTCTTGGGTCTATACATATCCGCAGGTTTCCATTTTTCTTAGTTACCAGTGCTAACGCACTTACCCATGGTGTTGGGTCGCTCACCGGTTCAATAACATTCTTCTTAACCAGTTTTTCCAACTCGACTTTTAGCCTTTTTGCCACTGGTATTCTCCGTATTGCTGCAACATTTGGTGTTACTCCTGGATCCACCTGCAAATGTACCTCTCCTGGTAATTGACCCAATTCTTCCCTGAACACATCTCTGAAGTCATTGATAATTCTGTCCGAGTACTGGCTGCTGGATTCATTCCTCTGGGAAACTTTGGCGACAATTTTGAATTTGTTGTTATTGATTGTGACGAGTTCCATTGTCTGGATTGCATTTGCTCCCAGTAAGGGATGGAAATCCTCTTTCACAATGACAAACTTAACCGCATATTTTTGTCCAGTTTTGGGGTTTATCATTTTAACTCGACATTCTCCCAACGGCTTCACTTCTGCTCCATTCCACATGACAAGGGTCTTATTTGAATGTTCCAGTGTTTTTCCAATCACGTGTTTTACATTCAATATATTCACGGACGCTCCACTATCGAGCTGAAAAGCAATTGGTTTTCCCTTGACCCTCATTTCTGCCTCTTGACTCACAGCATTCACTTTTTCCTTAATCGTTATGTTGTCTACCTGTCCATAGTCTGAACAACTACTACTGTCGTTTTCCTTATTATTGGGTTTTGACAGCCTGCACCTTCTTTTTCCTTGGTACTTTGCATTTCACGGCAAAGTGGTTTTTTCCATTACATTGATAACAGGTCTTGCCAAATGCAGGACATACCTCTTTTCTTGGTCCGTGCCGCAGTGCACACGCCCGGCAATCTCTGTCAGTTTGTGCCGATGTCTTTCTCCTGGGTTTAAAATCAACCTTATTCACTCCTTCAGGCCTTATGATTCTGGACTGGACCGTGGCATTTTCAGACAGCTTACAAATGTCAGTACATTTTTGTAAGTCTAACTGTCTTATTTCCAATAATTCAGCTTGTGTCTGGGGGTTGTGTATTCCCAGCACTACCTGATCTCTGAGCAATGAAACGCAATTGTCACAAAAATTGCACGTTTTTACTAACGTCCGAAGTGCCGTAATAAAGGATTCCACAGTCTCTGATCCTCCTTGCTTTCTAGAATGAAATACGTAACGCTCGTAGGTTTCATTCGTTTCCCCTATAGCGTATTTATCAAATGCCTGAATAATTTCGGTGGGTGTTCTTTCATCTTCAGGTGTTAGAAATTGAAATCCGTAGTAAACTTTCAATGCGTCATCTCCCAACGTGTGAAGCAAAAGTGCCGTCTGATATTGTAATGAATGTTTCGTCAAACACGTAATAATGGCGTAGTTATGCCATTTCAGTTTAAACAAACGATAAATTATCTTCCATACATGCGCTGGTGGTCTTATACTAGCCACTGGTCTGTTTGTGTCTTCCGACATTTTTTTTTTTTCTTTTCTCCACGTGACGTACGTACGAATTTACAATTTGAAACAAGAATAATAAAGTTACTTATCTGTTTCTTATCCTTTTGTACATCTTACCACCATGTCTCATTTTCGAGGATGTCAATGGATTGAATAGAAACATAACGACAGAGATCAGGTTCTGTAAAATGGCGTCCTTTATTTACATCAGGCAAAACATGAGTGCCCCGGTAAAGGGGCGTAACTCCAGACGGTGAAACTCTTATTCAGTCCCTCATGCAACACAAGTAACACATTTATTTGTTAGAGGTTACAAATGAAACTCAAACGAGATCTCTCTATCCCGGTGAAATAAAACATAAGTCCAGCACAACCCTTTAACTAACCATCTAGGTCTCTTAAGACCTAGATGGTTAGTACTGGACCACCCAAGTTCTCGTCACTTTAAGATTTAAACTTGAGATAACCTGTCCGACAGTCTATCCAGGACGACTTTATCATGGAGACATCTGAACATCACTTTTGTGTTTCAACATCATTGTCTGTTTTTTACGAGATACTTAATTCACCTCAAACTTCTGGGGTGGCCCAAATAAAATCAAAGATATTTTCACTTTATTTTGTGCCCCCATCCTTCCTCCAGTCGAGCATCTAACATTTGCAATGTCCGTCATTCATATAAATCATTAAAGAAAATGCAGCTTACCGCATTTTCACACAAAAGCGATTTTAACAATAAACTTAGCACTTGCTTAATTAATCCAACCAAGCCCAAAATAGGAAGGTGTAACAAAACAATTCTCTCTAGATAAAATAAGGCTCTAGAATTAAACTAATGGATTAACACTGCCGAAACAATTGCTTGATTTAATAATATCGAAAATAAAAATAAATGCAGCTTCCTACAATTCAACATCGTAGATTTCTACCTATCAATATCTGAAGAATTCTTTAACCTCTTTAACCTAGAGTTTTCAAACCAACATATCCAAAGATGAAATCCACATTATTAAAAAGTGTAGAAGATCGGTTTTACTCAATGAATAAAACCTAGAATGACATACTCTTCTGATTCGGCGATGAGTGCCCTGGACTCTGCAAAGGTAGGTATATATATTTTGTATACCTTCACAAATATATTTGACAATACTGATATCAGCCTATATGCTCACCTCTCGAGCGCTGGCTTTTCAAACCCCACTTTCCTGACCCGATCTTGGGTCATATCTTACTTGTGGGAGTAAGATAAAACTGGCCTTGTGCCTAACTCCTGGGGAGGAGTAAATAAGATATCAGCCTATATAGAGATGATGGATAAGGGACTCTAACAAGAAATATTAAAAAAGATTATATATATGGAAATGTAATATCTTCATATTTTGCCCCATAAAGCGTGGAACGTGGGGGACTTGTCGGCACATGTTCCCCTACTAATACAGAAGACGGTGGAGGCGGCGAAGTTAGTAAAAAACTCTGTCGACAGGATGTTTGCCAGAGGACATCAGCCCACGCCAACGCGTGGTCGAAAGACTCAACCAATCAGGTGAGGGAATCCTGTTGTCATATACGGGCGGCAAAATCAAATCAGGGAGAGGACACGAGGAGGTCGAGCTGCTGTCACCGGCGAGAGAGGACGTCTCTGAGGAGACGGCCTCGGCCGAGAAAGAAAAAACACGAGGAGTCGATCTGGGGTCAGCGTCAAGAGAAGACGTCTCTGAGGAGACGTCTTCGCCCCGAAGAGGGGTCGAGCTTCGAGCTTCGAGCATTAAAAACAAAAAAAAACAAAGTGGAAAAATAAAGGAGTCAAGCTACGGCGTTGGAAAACGAGCGTCGGGAGATGAAGGATCACACCGCAGTAAATTTCAAACAATTTATCCAGAGAAGTTATTAAAAGCGGACGCCTCAGAGAATCAAACGCTCACCAAGCAGTCAGATTCAGAAAATTTATTCCCGCACACAAAGCCATGGAGAAGGTCTCAAACCGACGTTAAAAGCGGACGCCTCAGAGAATCAAACGCTCACCAAGCAGTCAAATTCAGAAAATTTATCCCTGCACATAAATCCGAAATAAATAAATAAGATTTTGAAATCTAACGCGGAAAAAAATGCAGCGACATTTATTACGGCTGTATGCCGGACACCTAACCAAACCCCGTCAAACGAAATTTGATTACGACCGAACAGTCGATCAAGGAGCCTCTCCAGCGTCGAGATTGTGTGTATCTCAAGGCCCTAAAGAAAATAACAGCTCGTTAAAAGCGAACTATGGAATCCAAAATTCTATAAAATATCTTTCTCTCCACCGTCAACAAAACAAAAGAAAAAGGTATGTGTTTACAAATCAGGACAAATCAAAGGACAACAACAAACAAAAAAGAATCGTATATTTAATTGTCCTAAATCAACTTTCGTTTTGTTTGTGTTCTGTTTTCTCATTTGTTTTCCTCGAGTTCATAAGAAAAAAAAAAGGGGAAAAATAACTTTCCTATTTTATTTCCATAACGGCTATAAGCCTTTTTAATTGATATAATTGAACTCGTTAGGATCTCTTCACAAAAGAGCATCGTACTCGCGCAGGAACGCGTGAAAAATAAATTTAACAATTATAACATTTGGTTTTCGACACAATCATAACTTTGTGTCAGGAAAAGAACTTTCCTATTTTAATTTTCATAAAGGCTATAAGCCTTCATATTTGCTATAATGAACTTTTATTTCGGATCGACTTTCTCCGAATAAATACAAACCAGCCTCTTTTTTTTAATAAATAAATACTTGTTATGTACTGTTAATTTGTCTTGCTTGTTATATATGTTTATAATTTGTGATAGGATGTGTATTCATTTTATGAAGTACGGGTTGATTTCCTTTCATCTGTGCACATTTTACATTCGTGGCTGAACTACGTGTCGGTACGTTCAGAGTCTTACTACCACAATTATAACAGAAATGAAAAAATTAGGCCTAAGAGTTGACGTACTAGCTAACATAAAAAACAGGTAATCTTGCTTAATTGGTATCTAATGACAATGGATCAAATTCAATGCAAATTGAAATATTTGAATTTTCAAATGAGAGTTTGTGTCCACATTATGCCCCCTAAAAACCCTTTAAATAATCCAACAAAACTGAAATTTGGGAAATATTTATTAATTCATGTCTAATACCTATTGTTAAAATTTCACAAAAATCGAACGTATCTAAATTTTCACAAAGGTCTTCCACCACTTTACGGTGGGTAATCTGAGCTATATTTTGTTTAATTTAATAAACAAAATATACCCACCGTTATGCCTAGCAATTGTGTTCCAAAATTCATAATGATCGGTTAATTAGTTTAGAAGTGAATCCTGTTCATGTAAATATATAAATAGACACACATAGCTAACTATTTATATAATATAAATAGAGATTATTCACTACACAGAACCTTTAGTACTCTTAAACAAATAGATTTATCCGTTTTTCTTTCAATGATTTACCAAATACAAATTGCACCAAATTTTGAATTTGTAACTTTGTCAGCAGACAGTTAGTTTGTGCTATCTTCCATCCAGAGGTTGAATTCATTTTTGGCCTATCGATGCTGGCAGCTTATTAAACATGAATTCAACAGCCAGCGAAAATTACCTCAGGACGGCTACATGGCACTGATCGTCAAGATCCAAATGCAATATATGTTCCTGCTTTCAAGAACTCTGTCGATTACTATTCAAATATCAGCTTGTCTGATACCTTTCTCTGGGAATATATTAAATTACTGGCTCGATTTATTATTCTATCTGGCAACAGGACGCTTGTTGCACACTAGTCCACATGATCAGGTCATAACTACCACAACTTCGTCTAGCTGTTGACTAATGCTACTAGTCCAGCTGTTGACTTGATCAGCTGCACCTGCTAATGTTCTGATGATTTTGTTCCGGCAGTTGACTAATTCTGCTTGTCCAGCCATTGACTCAACCAATCTCTTAAGATTACTCTGTCTTTCGCAGGACAACAACGAACTACAACATTTGCGAATACTGCTGCCCTCTCAGGACAAATCCCGTTCTTGTCGGACTGCAGATTACAACACGGTCGTCTTCAAATCCAATGTCAACAAATATTTGTCATAAACCGTGATCAAATGTGTCCATTTCATTCATTATTTTAAATCCTCTCATAAATTCTTCATCTATCTCGTTAAACCTTATCCTCGAGTTTCTTTTTGCCTTGAAGAAAGAATAAAAACACAATTTCTCTTTCGGTTTGCCAAGCTGTTCTTCAACTTCAGTGCGACATCCACACTTGACCATCATCGTTTGAGAAGTGATCAGATCTGCCGAGCCATCCTTCGACCAGTGTGATGTCAATGTACGACCACCATCATTGTTAGAAGTGCGAGCCGACCTGACACTCATATTCCTGCTACGTCGGCACCCCTCTAAAGTCCAACCCTTCCTGACTATGGTAGGGGGGGGGGGGGTGGCAACGTCAGAGCTACCCGGCTAACAGGGCTCTGGTAAAGATCTAGGAGTCAGTATCAGGATCCATTGTTCTCTGGTTTTGCTGTTTCATTTTACTTCAGTCGAAGTTCTCAGAAATCTCTATATGAGATACATAGATATTCAGATATTCCATTAAGTTCTCTTTATCTGTCATACGTTGAGTTTTCCTCTTTCTAATTGACCAGTTATAGTATATTGTTGTTGTTGTTATAGTATATCTTTCTTGTTGTCTCTTGGTTATACCGGATTCCAGGACAAGAATTCATCTAGTCTGGTGAGGTAACATTACTTGGAGAAGGACCATTCCTCGTATGAGCCAGTATATAGCCGTGTCGAAGGGATCTTATTTAGGCTTCGAATACTATGATATTTTGAATATTTGGTCAGGGTTTACTTGTAGGGTAAAGTATCCTCATGTCAGTTTGTCCTGAAAAACCCTTGTACAGAGAGACCAAAGACACTCGAGGATGGTGTCTAGTAGGCAATTCAAACTCTCCAATAGGTATGCCTCTGCATGTGAAAAGCAAAGATGTGTCAGATGCGAAACCGCAAATCAATAGTGGTCGTAAGTTGACATCACACTGGTCGAAGGATGGCTCGGCAGATCTGATCACAGTGACACTGTTGATTATGCGCCATTCCTTTGTGTGTTCTGGACCAAACCTTCCCTGACTTTGCATGCAACCGCTGAGCCTTGCTGATATCGTTGTTGTGGGTTAAAAACACGCAATCTTGCAGATTAACAACTATCGGACAATCTTTGTAAGCTCTATGCAGAAGTCCAACTCGCTTAACATCAAACTAAATTTCTATTCTTTCCAAGAAGTTCCCATCTGTGAAACACTTAACAGCGGGACTGCTTCTCTGCAGGCTACAACATGGTCGTGTTCAAATCCAATGTCAACAAATACTTGTCATAAGCTGGTTTATCATATAATGAACGTTTGCGACCAAACATTGGCCGGTGATGACAACTTGATTTTAGATTTCAGATATCATTGCCAATAGGCTTTATAAAATCTGCTAACAATTTTCGACAGCTGGAAGTCGACTACACAAATGGATACTCAGGTTCTGGAAACAGAAAATGAAAATATACTTACTGATTTATTTACATTGTATTTTACTTTTCTTACCAACATTTATCGGAATTTTTGAGATGAGGATTGATAATTTGTATTATTCAGACTAGTGTTCTCATCAACGTTTCGAGTGATACACATGCGTTTTGTTGAACTCGGGAATCTTTATGTCTGACGGAACAAGAGCAAGCTAGCCCACCATGGATTAAATAACGGGTTTCAGTTCAAAATACCGTACAGATTTCCGAGTTGGATTCAGTAGTTCAACAAGATGCACCTGAAGAAAGTTGAAGGTTACATCGGCTGAAACGCTGTGAGATGATGAGATAAGAACTGAGGTCTGAATATGAGAATAGTAGTCTGAATAATCCAAATAATAAATATTTACATTGTTTGTTTTTGTAATTATTGTTTTCTAACATTATTTAAAAAATTTTTTTAGTCATCATGCGGATATTTGATTTGATTTGTAAGTTGTTGAATTTACTTTAGTTAAATCTTAGATATAACACTGTTCTTGTTTCTTTTTTTTGGGGGGGGGGGACGTTTCCACCCGAACTTAGGGTTAAGGGAGTTTTTTTTTGCGGGTGGGCTATTACTATCTGGGCTTATTAGGAGCTTCTTTTATTACACATAATTTATCTCCCTTAACAAAAAAATTCTTAAAACGGTTAGACAATGGTCCGGAAAAGGATGTCCCCACTCTAAATTCTAAAATATTTTCCCCACCCTTTTAGGGTGTTCACACGTAATCGTCTAAAAAACATATATTTTTTATTTAGGCGGTGGCGGGGGGGGGAGGTAATTTAGATGGGAAACCTCATTTAAATTTATCACATTTTTAATAATAGATTTTGATGAGAAACGTTGACTTTACAATAAATTTTTAGGTACCGTTAAAAGTCAATTTCACACACTTAAAATATCAGGCTGTTGTGCTGATTTTTAGTAGAAAACATGTCAAATTATTGACAAATATAGTATACTTACATTTCCGGTTAGAGCATACTATATCTTGAGAAAGAAAGTTTAAAATTATTTGCGTTAATTTTGGACCATTTTCAGAAATGGAAGATTGTAAGACCTATTTTAGGCAGTTGATGCTTTTCTACTTACATAAAGGCAAACAAGCAAGAAAAGAGATATGTGAAGTTGCTTTAGCTGACAGAACTGTACGGAAGTGGTTCGCAAAGTTTAGAGCTGTAGATTTTAGACTTAATGATGAAAAACGCTCAGGCAAACCACCCTCTAAAGATGACGACCAAATCAAGACATTAATTGAGAATAACTCACATTACACAACACGAGAACTGGCAGAACGGCTGAATATATCAAAATCATCTATTCATGAGCATTTAATAAAACTTGGGTACACAAATCGATACGATGTTTGGGTGATAAAACAATAAAATAAATAATAATACAATGCAACAATGAAAATATTTAGCAGTTTTATTTAGTAAAAAAAAAAAACTAAAATAAATTATAAATAAATCAGTACGTGTTTTTTTTTTCGTTTTTTATTTCAGGAACCCGAGTTTTATTTTGTGTGGTTGCGTTCGGCTGTTGTCGTAACGCATTGAAATTGACTTTTAACAGTATTTTTAAAACTCTAAATTGACGGTCTCAATAGGTCCACTGCGTGCACTGTGTCCGTCTGCCCCCTTTCGTATGGCCACCTGGATTTAGCATGTTTTTGTTTTTTTTTCAATCAATAATTGGTAAACGTTACTATTGACGACATAAATCATTTTAAAGGAAATACAGTTGGAAAATTACTCATTTGTAACGTATTTGCGTAAAAACAATAATAGAAGCAGCTTCCTACAGAAACGCATCCAACGTGTATTTGTAAATGGCCACGTATCCAACTGGGTTGATGTCACCAATGGGATTCCCAGGAAAGCGTTCTCAGGCCGGTACTCTTTGTTATATTTATCAATGACCTTCCAGATGCTATCAATAGTGTTGTGCGTATTTTTGCTGACGATACAAAAATGTACGACAAGGCTACCACACTAGAAGACACATCATCAGTACAAAGTGATATGGACAAATTATCTAAGCGGTTGGAGGAGTGGCAATTACTGTTCAATGCAGGCAAGTGTAGTGTAATGCATTTCGGGCATGGTAACTGTCACACTGTGTTTGCTCGTATTGAGTGGTTTATTAGTAGAGACAAACGAGAGACGCGTGTTGTTGGTTTTAAAAATATACATGGAAACCTTTATTCAAGTGCGCATGCGCGGTTGTTACAAAACTAGAGTTGGTCACAAAACGAAACGATAACATCGTTACATCCCCCCTTTACCAATATGAAGATTATGATATTGAGCATATTCAATATATAATAAAAAGGTAAGGGCTAATTCAGGGTAGACTGCCTGAATAGCTACAGCGAAGCAGGGGATTATTCTGCCCCATGAATTGCTTGCTATAATTCTCTAGAAAATGTTCACAAGTTCATTTTTGATGGTGGTCGTACCATCCTGCCACTGCGAGTGTATTGTTGGGAGTCTCTTTGTGAAGACTGAGTTGTACATACAGGTGGTTCTGCAAATGTTACATGCTTTGGCGTTTGTGGATGGGTTGGCCTTATTGGAGCACTCCTAATATGCTGCCGGTTTCTCCGTAGCACATATCCGTTTGCAGTTTTTAGGAGATATGATCGGGGACCGTCTGCTTGAGATACTACGGTTGCTAGGTCCCAGTTTCCGTGTGTAGGGTTTTGTGCTCTTACCCTCTGGCCAGGATATAAAGGTGGTAGGTCTTCCTTGAGTGCATGCTGGTCAAAATATTTCTTTTGCTTATGTTGCCTTTGTTTAAAAGCATCATATATTTGATCCTGATCTTGGTGGTTGTTTTCTATTTTTGTTGCAATTGGGGATTGGATTCGTCTACCCATGAGTAGCTGTGCGGGGCTGGATATGGCGTTTGAGATAGGTGTGCAACGCCAGTGCAACAATGCAATTTCGGGTGTTGTCCCAGATTGCTTGGCCTTTTTGAGGATGGTCTTGATGGTCCTTATCTGGCGCTCTATGAAACCGTTTCCCTGTGGTCTTCGAGGTGAGGTGGTCTGATGGTTGAAACCCCATTCTGTGGCAAATTCATGGTAGAGGGCGCTTGAGAAGTGCGGCCCGTTGTCACTAACCACTTTGACGGTATGCCAAACTCCGCGAAGGTTTGTTGCGTTATTTTTACGATAACACTGCTTGGTGATTGGGCAGGTAACTGTTTGATGACAGGGTACTTGGAGTAGTAGTCTGCTATGATCAGCCATTGATGTCCATGGAGCTCGAACAAGTCTGTTCCAACTACGTCCCATGGCTTTGTTGGAATGTCGTGCTGCAGAAGAGGCTCTGACATTTGTGATGGCTGATGTTGTTGACAGATGCTACATGAACTTGTGAATTGCTCGATGTCTCTGTTTATATTTTTCCAATAGACAGTGTCTTTGGCTAGGAGTTTGGTTTTCTTCTGTCCTAAGTGAGCAGTGTGGAGTTGCTTTAGGATATCTTCTTGGAGGGTTTGAGGAATGACAATTTGTTGTCCTTTAAGGATAAGGCCGTCATCAATTGATAGCTGATCTCTTAGGCTCCAGAATTCTCTGATATCGGTAGGCAGTTGCTTGATTGTCTCAGGCCATCCTGTGACAATGGCATCTCTTAGCTGGTTAAGCAGAGGGTCGGCTGTTGTGCAGTCTCTCAGTTTTTCAATGCGGTCAGCAGAGAAACGAATGGTGTCAACTCGAACATCCAGATCGATAGGGTCCGAATTACCAGGTGATGGCAGGCGTGATAACCCATCAGCCAATATGTTTTCGGATCCCTTGTTGTAGGATAATCTGAAATTATATCCCTGTAGCTGGATAAGCATTCGTTGTAAGCGAGCTGAGGTGAGGGGTTTGTCAATGATCATGACAAGAGGTTTATGGTCAGTGATAATTTGGAAACCATGACCGTATAAATATGTGTGGAATCTATGTGTGCCAAACACGATTGCCAGTAGTTCTCGCTCGATACATGCGTATCTTTGTTCTGTTTGTGTCAGACTCTTGCTTGCGTATAAGACAGGCATTAAATTGCCAGCTGCGTCGTGTTGTAGAAGCGCTGCGCCTATTCCATGAAGACTTGCATCACAGTGCATGTAGATTGGGCGCTTGAGGTCAAAGTAGTGAAGTAGGGATGTTTCAGATACTTCACTCTTCAGGTTTTTGAAAACCGTCTGGTGGTGTGGCTCCCATTGGAATTCTGACTCTTTGTGAAGTAAGTCACGTAATACAGTGGTTTTTGAGCTGAAATCCTTAATAAAACGGGATAGGTACGTCATTACACCTAAGAACTGTTGCAGTTCTGTTTTATTGCGTGGTTCTGGCATTTCCTGTAGGTCTCGTACCTTTGCTGGGTCAGGTTTCATCCCAGTATGGGTGTATATATTTCCGAAGAAGGAGATTTCCTGGCGTTTTATCTCGCATTTCTTGGAATTCATTGTGAGGCCCTCTTGTGTGGCGACTTCCATGAGGTGCCTTAGGTTGTTGTCATGTTCGCGTTCTGTTGAGCCATATACAACAATATCATCCGCTATACCGCATGCTCCTGTGCACTTCTCAAGTATTCTGTCCATCTCAAGCTGGTAGATGTCTTGGCTCACGTTTAAACCAAATGGAAGTCTTTGGAAGCAGTACCTTCCAAATGGTGTTTGAAAGGTGGTCATGATCTGGCTTTCTTGGTCAAGCTTTATAGACCAGTATCCTGCTTTAGCATCCAGTTTTGAGAAGTATTTTGCACCTGCAAACCGGTGATTGAGTTCCTCAACTGTTGGAATTTGATGATATGGCCGCATTAGGGCTTTGTTTAGTACCCTTGGGTCTAAGCAGACCCTTATTGTGTTGTCGCGTTTGGTTACATATGTAAGGGAGCTTACCCAGTCTGTTGGCTCCTCAATACGACGAATGACATTCTGTGACTCCATCTTGTCTAGTTCAGCCTTGATCTTTTCACGCATGACTATTGGCGTTCTATGTGGCATGGGATGTTAGGGTTGACAGTGAGCTTGTGTGTTTTCTTGAACTCGCCAATGCGGTCGAATCTGTCGGGGTGTAAACACATCAGATCATCTATGCTGTTGATAGGTTGTTGCTGAACATGGCACAGTTCATTGTCACAACGTTAAATGCTACAGATGTTGGCAGGCCCAGTATAGCTGGTCCTGAAGTGTTGACCACATAAAATTGAGTGTTGAGCCATGAGGAGTCCTTGTATTTGCACCTGATGTTTGTGGTTCCATAGCATTTTATTTCAGTGTTGTTGTATGCTGTCAGTACGCATTTCGTTGGGTTTAGTGATCCAGGTATTGGGTTTCCGTCTTCGTTTATGGCGGAGGGGCACATGCTGCGGAATATGCGTAAAGGTAGTGTGTTTGCTTGTGCACCTGTGTCTACCTTCAGTTTGAGGCTGTGCGTACCTGGGTGGTCTATCAATATAACGTTGATATTGACAAATGCTTCATTTTGTGTTGTTTTTTGTTTATGCAGTGGATGTTCACTGTTAATGGTGCTGAATGTGAGGTGCTCCATCGCCGCATGTAGGTTTGTTGTGGCTCGGTCGTCATGTTCAGCAACGCTGTCGACTTTTCGGCCTGTTTTATGTTGTCTGTGCCTTGACTGGCTACGGCTTTTGTGCCAGGATTTTCCTTGTTTCCTGGGTCTGAGTCTCACTGAGAAGCACAATTTGGCCCAATGGCCCATTTTTCCGCAGGAACTGCATATGTCGTTCTTGGCAGGGCAATGCTCCTTGCCAAAACGATGGTCCCGTCCACAATTTTTACATAAGTTGTTGGTATTTCTGTTGCCTTCCTGGTGTTCGCGACCACCGCGATTTATGGTGTCTATCTGTGACAGGCCATGTAGTTGGTGTATTTTGTTTATATGCACGGCTGAAGCCTCATATGTGCATGCTAATTTCACAGCCTCTTCTATTGTGTAGCCCTTTGGTTTGTTTAACAGTTCTTTTTGTAAGTCCGGTATAGGCGTGTTGGCTATCAGTATTTCTACTAAACGTTCGTTCATTTCATGGGCTGTGAAGTCGCATTTCTTCGCCTGTAAGCGACACCTGTTTAGAAATATGTCGGTCGTCTCGGTAGGCTTTTGTTGGTATCCACCGAGTTCGAGCCTAGATATACGGTGGTTGGTTGCCGGTTCCAGCTGCTCCATAAATGCGTTGAAAATTTTGTCGGCGTCTCTCCGGTCTTCGCTTGACATAGACCAACTGTTGTATCTACGAATTCCTTCCTCGCCAGTTGCGAGTAGAACGATAGGCACTTTCTCTTCTTCTTTAGTTCCAAACGTTGTTGGAATATCTTGAATGACTCTGCAATGTTAGGCGAAGAGTCCCAGTCAAGAATGGGAACTGGTATAGATATATTAGCCATAGTAGTAGTAGTGTTGTTATGTGTGTGCGAGAGTTCTGTTCCGAGCTTCGACGAGCGTGTGTGTGTGAAGTTTTACGAAGTTTTGGTTTGAAAAGAAAAAATATAATGTCTTACTTTTATCGTTGTTTTCTCTTATTTTTCTTTATATCCCACCGCTGCCACCATGTCACACTGTGTTTGCTCGTATTGAGTGGTTTATTAGTAGAGACAAACGAGAGACGCGTGTTGTTGGTTTTAAAAATATACATGGAAACCTTTATTCAAGTGCGCATGCGCGGTTGTTACAAAACTAGAGTTGGTCACAAAACGAAACGATAACATCGTTACAGTAATAACAGAACACCATACACAATGAAGGACAGTAATGGAGAAATAAAAGAACTAAAGGAATCCGAAAACGAAAAAGACCTCGGACTGCACATCGACAATAAACTCTCTTTTCACCAACATGTTGCTGATGCCGTCAAAAAAGAGAATCATATTTTAGGACTGATTAGAAGAACATTTGTTAGTCGTGACAAGATCATCATAAAGAAATTATACACAACCATGGGCAGGCCAATATTGGAATATGGAAACGCCGCAAGAATCCGCCAATATGCCGAAGATAACGACAAAATCGAAAGAGTTCAGCGAAGAGCAACAAATGAGGAGAGGCTCAAAGAGATGAGACTACCGTCAATGCACTACCGACGTGAAAGAGGTGATATGATAGAAGTGTACAAGATATTAACAGGCAAGGTCAACATCAACCAAAAACAACTTCTACCACTCAATACCAATTCTAGGACAAGGGGAAACAACTTCAAACTGTCCAAGAAGCACAGCAGACTCAACACTAGGAAGCATTCGTTTGGACTTCGAGTAGTGAACAACTGGAATGAGCTTCCCAATTCGGTTGTAAATGCAAAAGACACAATTGACTTTAAAAGCAAACTAGACAAGTACTGATCCAGTAAGCAATACACTGTTCGACCCGCGCATGCGTCTACTGAAACTATAAGACCAGGCATGGAGCAGGAGTTACAGGCTGAGTAGCCTTTTTCCTGAAGAAAAGTATCAAAGAAGTTACAGGCATTTTAAGTTCCGTAATTATTGATTGTGAGTAAAGTAATAAGGGGTCTGGTGTCAATAAACAAGATATCTCACAACCAATAATTACAGAACTTAAAATGTCTATAATTTCTATTAAATATTTTTAACACAAATAGGTCATAAACATAAATAAATTGGGTGCTTCTTTAGTTTCGCTACGACATGAAAATATTTAAAGAAATGTATAAACTAGGTGAATTTAGGAAAACTCGTCGCAGGAAAATTCGGCAACGGAAAACTCGGCAACGGAAAACTCGACAACGGAAAATTCGTCAATGGAAAATTCGGCAACGGAAAACTAGGCAATTTTGGCCAAGTAGGAAAATTCGGCAATTATCGAATAAATATCGATTGAAAATAGATTTTAGAACCGTTTTTACAGGAGATATACTTGTAAATACGGGGCTACCCCCCCCCCCCCCAGTGAAGAACATTTTTTATATTATTTTTTTGGTACTTGTGCAGTTTACGAACCGGGCTATTTTTTAGATAAGATTTAAGTTAAATTAAATTTTTACGATATCTTTTGTTTATTAAATTGTTAGGTGAAAGTACAGAATAGTTAACAAAGCCCCCATCACTCCATGTTAAGAATGGCTTTCTAAATAATGTTATTTCAACCCGGTTCGTAATTACGTTACGAAATTAAAGGTTTGGACCGGGTTATTTTTTTACATAAAATTTTCAAGTTAAATTCAATTTTTACGATATCTTCTGTTTATTAAATTGTTAACAAATAGTTAACAAAGCCCCCCCCCCATTCTCCCCATGTAAAAAATCGTTGTCTAAATAATGTTATTATTTCAAGCCGGTTCGTAATAATTCATTTAGATTTCTTCGTAAACAAGTCAGCCATTTTAATTGACAAAACATCAATTACTTCGTGTGTGTGCAAAACTTGAAAATAATTTATGAACTATCGAGTAGAAAGTCATTTAAACTGGCTTTAAATTCTTAGAAAATTTCCATATATTGCAAATTGTTTTCTTATTATTAAATAAATTTCTAATTTATTTTTTTGTAACAGTGTTTTTTTTTTTTCATCTTGCCTAAAACTTGTTTTAACTAACAACTTTATTTAATACTTAAAAAAAGAAATTCTTCTTTCAAATAAATCGTTGTATGGTCGGAACAAAAAATCAGAAAAATACAGCCAATTCATTGTCTGCCATTTTAGTTGTGAAACGATGGATTAACCACTTTTTCTCATAGTGATTTACACATTTTGAAGTAAAAAATAAATGACTCAACGAGCGGCCGATTTTCTTTTTTTAATTCGATTAAAAGTTTCTTTTTTTCACTCATATCACATGCACCCACTCATTGTTTTAAATTATAGCACTTCTCCCATTTAGTTGTGTATCACAATTTATTTGCTTTCCTTTTCTGAAGACAGGGGCAGACAATCAACCGGATCTAACTTAGAATTAGATTCAAAATGACGTTTTTTATACAAAATAACAATAATAACAGCGAACTATGTTTTATTTTCTGAAAACAGTCAACAGTGTGCCAGTTGACACGGTTAAGATTCGAATAAAAATTGTTGTTTGGAATAAATACAATTTAGACGCGCAGAGTGAAAATTGTTGTATTGACGCGTGACAAATATAAAATAACGCCCACGCAAATTCCGATGTGGCTTTATATATTAAATCAACTCAAAACGAGCGGACGTAATTGCAAGCACACCACGTGATATTTTTGTCCAATGAGATTTCTCCAAAGACATATTTTTCTAAACTTTTCTCAATAAGCTCGCTGGAGCCGATCCAAATAGTATTTAAGCACACACAAACATCAAACTTTCTCTTTTCAACTTGACTTTCATCCGGAGCTTACACGCATCTTACAATCACTCTTCCATTCACCCTTTCGCGCGTTTCATACAATTTCACAGGCGAACATTCACTATTGCCTCTGTTAATATTTTATAACAAATGAACACTTCAACAAAAAAAGAAAAGACATTCTTCTTTTTACTTACATGAAACTAAAGAAAGGACTCATGAACTCATTACACAAAGTAATATATTCTATTTGTTAATATGTTTATTTCAGTAAATAAACTTCCGTTAATTGTGCATGTAAATATTCTTCTTATTATTTTTATTTGTGGAGGAAGTTGGTAACCCCGACCAAAAGGGTATGACGACCCCCACAACAGTGATTTGTTTTAGGTATAGTAAAAATAGGTACTCTTTTACTGTAGGACCAGCACTAACTTAGACCATACTCCTAACACTAACCTGTCAATTAAAACGGCTGACTTGTTTACAAAGAAATCTAAATGAATTATGATGGATTTAATCTCGTAACTTAATTACGAACCGGCTTGAAATAATAACATTATTTAGACAACGATTTTTTACATGGGGAGAATGGGGGGGGGGGCTTTGTTAACTATTTGTTAACAATTTAATAAACAGAAGATATCGTAAAAATTGAATTTAACTTGAAAATTTTATGTAAAAAATAACCCGGTCGAAACCTTTAATTTCGTAACGTAATTACGAACCGGGTTGAAATAACATTATTTTGTTGGAACTTTAAAACAGCTAGGGCTCGAATTCCCACAACAGACACGAAAACTGAACCGCTTGCAAACGCCAACAGTCAACAAAGCAACAAACAGGAAGAAAAATGAATAAATAAATAAATAAATAACGCTAGTGCGCGCTTACCTGCTTTTCAAAGTTGCGACGTTGCTTCTTTAGCGTCGCGGCTCGTTGTGCCTGGTAACATTTATATATTACTAGCGGGGCTACCCGGCGTTGCTCGGGGCCATAAAAACATATATTTGAAGAAAAATCGCGTGTGTAACATGTTTATATTCAAACTTCTATTTCTACCCCTCTCTCTGTAGCCGTCTCTTTATCTTTCTACCTTTCTCTTCCCTGGTCGCCCCATTTCACCGCTACTTTCTAATTTTGCCCTTTCCGAAAGCTGTTTCTTCCCCACCACCTACGTTGCCCAGGGCAATAGTATGACATTTCTATAAAAAGTAACACCTCTATCTGCGCCTTCTATATAGGTACTTATCTCCGCCCCGGTGTTCATACTATATACGTATCTATCGCCACCCCGGTGCGCATACTATATACGTACCTATCGCCGCCCCAGTGCACATACTATATACGTACCTATCGCCGCCCCGGTGCGAATGCTAACTAGTACCTATCGCCGCCCCGGTGTGCATGCTACATAAGTACCTATCGCTGCTCTAGTGTGAATAATTAATATGTACATATTGCCGCTTTGGTGCGAATGCTAAATACGTACCTATCGCCGGCCCAGTGTGAATGCTAAATACGTACCTATCGCTGCCCTGGTGCAAATGCTAAAATACGTACCTATCACCGCCCCAGTTCGAATGCACAATACATACTTTTCGCCGTTCCGGTGCACGTGCTATATACGTACCTATCGCCGCCCCGTGCGCGTGCTATATACGTACCTATTGCCGCCCCGTGCGCGGGCTGTATATGTACCTATTGCCGCCCTCGAGTGCATGCTATGTACGTACTTATTGCCGCCTATGTGCACATGCTATATACGTAGCTATCGCCACCCCTGAATTCTAAATACGTACCTATCGCCGCCCTGGTGCGGAAGCTAAATACGTACATATCGCTGCCCCGGTGCGAATGCTAAATACATACCTATCGCCGCCCCGGTGGGAATGCTAAATACGTACCTTTCGCCGCCCCGGTGCGCGTGCTATATATGTACCAATCGCTGCCCTAGAGCGCATGCTAAATACATACCTATCACCGCCCGGTGCATATACTATATACGTTCCTATCGCCACTGCTGAATGCTAAATACGTACCTATTACCGCCGCTGTGCGAATGCTAAATAGGAACCTATCGCCGCCGCTGTGCGAATGCTAAATACGTTCATATCACCGCTAAAAATTTCCCCGACCCCCACTCTCTCCTGCCCCCCCCTAACTTTTTTTTTACTCTCCCTCAACCATGAGAAATATTTTTAGTTAAAAAAATAAAAAAAGTTTGGGCCGACCCCTAAAAAGTTTGTACTGACCCCTAAAAATTTCCCCGAACCCCCAATCTCTCCAAGCCCCCCTTTTTTTTTACTCTCTCCAAACCCTGAGAAATATTTTTAGTTCAAAAAATAAAAAATAAAAAAATTTGGCCCGATCCCTAAAAAGTTTGTCCTGACCCCTACAACTTTCCCCGATCCCCAAATCTCTCCAGGCCCCACCACAACTTTTTTTTACTCTCTCCCAAACCTGAGAAATATTTTTAGTTAAAAAAATGAAAAGAAAAAAATTTGACCCAGCCTCTAAAAGGTTTGTCCTGACCCCTAAAAATTTCCCCGAGCCCCCAATCTCTTCAGCCCCACCCCCTAACTTATTTTTACTCTCTATTTTTACCCAACGCTGGAAATATTTTTAGTTTAAAAAATAAAAAATAAAAACATTTGGCCCGACCCCTAAAAAGTTTTTCCTGACCCCAAAGATTTTCCCCGACCCCTAAAATTTCTCCAGTACCCCGCAATTTTTTTTCACTCTCCCACAAGCTTGAGAAATATTTTAAGTTAAAAAATATATATATTTGGCCCGACCTCTAAAATTTTCCCCGAACCCCTAATCTCTCCAGCCCCCCCCCCCCGATCCAATTTTTTTTCACTCTCCCACAACCCTGAGAAATATTTATAGTTCAAAAAAAAAAAAAAAAAATTTGGCCCGACCCCTAAAATCTGTCCCAATACCCTAATCTCTCCAGCCTCCCTCAACCTTGTTTTCACTCTTCCACAACCCTGAGAAATATTTTAAGTTTCAAAAAAAAAAAAAAAATTTTGCCTGACCCCTAAAAAATTTTGCCTGACCCCTAAAATTTTCCCCGACCCCCTAATCTCTCCAGCCTCCCACAACCTTTATTTCACTCTCCCACAATCTGAGAAATATTTTAAGTTCCAAAAAAAAAAAAATTTTTGCTAAACCCCTAAAAAATTTGGCCTTAACCCCTAAAATTTTCCCTGACCCCCTAATCTCTCCAGCATCCCTCAACCTTTTTTTCACTCTCCTACAACCCTGAGAAATATTTTAAGTTAAAAAAAAAATATTTGGCCCGATCTCTGTAATTTTCCCCGACCCCCTAATCTCTCCAGCATCCCTCAACCTTTTTTTCACTCTCCTACAACGCTGAGAAATATTTAAGTTAAAAAAAAAAATATTTGGCATGACCTCTGTAATTTTCCCCGACCCCCTAATCTCTCCAGGCCCCCATTCAACTTATTTTCACTTTCCCACAACCCTGAGAAATATTTTAAGTTAAAAAAAAAAAAAAAATTTTGCCCGACCCCTAAAAAATTTAGCCTGACCCCTAAAATTTTCCCCGACCCCTAATCTCTCCAGCCTCCCTCAACCTTTTTTCACTCTCCCACAACCTTGAGAAATATTTTAAGTTAAAAAAAAAAATATTTGGCCCGACCTCTGAAATTTTCCCCGACCCCCTAATCTCTCCAGTACCCCCCCATCCAAATTTTTTTTCACTCTCCCACAACCCTGAGAAATATTTTAAGTTCAAAAATATATAAAAAAAAAAATTTGGCCCGACTCCTAAAATTTTCCTTGCCCCTCTAATCTCTCCAGGCCCCCATTCAACTTTTTTTTCACTCGCCCACATCCCTGAGAAATATTTTAAGTTCAAAAAAAAAAAAAAAAAATTTGCCCGACCCCTAAAAAATTTGGCGAGACCTCTAAAATTTTCCCCGACCCCTAATCTCTCCAGCCCCCCATTCAACCTTTTTTTCACTCTTCCACAACCCTGAGAAATATTTTAAGTTAAAAAAAAAAAAATATTTGGGCCGACCTCTAAAATTTTCTCCGACCCCCTGATCTCTCCAGCACCCCCCTCCACCCCCCGATCCAAATTTTTTTTCACTCTCCCACAACCCTGAGAAATATTTTAAGTTCAAAAATATATTAGAAAAAACATTTGGCCCGACCCTTAAAAAATTAGGCCCGACCCCTAAAATTTTCCCCGACCCCCTAATCTCTCCAGTCCCCCCTCCCGACTTTTTTTTTTAACTCTCCCACAACCCTGAGAAATATTTTAAGTTAAAATAGTCCAAAGGGGAACGAAGATGGCGTTAAAATATTTTCCAAAGCTATCACTACAGTAGCTCTATCTAGGACATTGAGCACTTTTCTTCCGGACAACTCCGAGTACTTTGAAAATCATAGAGGCCTCCTAAGCACTACTGAAATCACTTAGGTATCCTCCCTCCTTTTCATCTGCAAAATAGTCCAAAGGGGAACGAAGATGGCGTTAAAATATTTTCCAAACATATCACTACAATAGCTCTATCTCGGATATTGAGCACTTTTCTCCCGGACAACGCCGAGTAATTTGAAAATCAAGGAGGCCTCCTGACCACTACTGAAATCGCTTTTATCGATTCCCCCATCCTTTTCAGCATAGATGCTGTTAAAAGATTATCCAAACCTATCACTACAGTAGCTCTATCTTGGACATTGAGCACTTTTCTTACGGACAACGGCGAGTACTTTGAAAATCGAGGAGGCCTTCTCAGCACTACTGAAATCACTTAGGTATCCTCCCTTCTTTTCATCTGCAAAATAGTCCAAAGGGGAACGAAGATGGTGCTAAAATTTGGCCTGAGGCGCTCACACCGGCGAATGCCGACCCCCCCCCCCCCAAAAAAAAAGAAAATTTGGCCTGAAAGGAGGAGGTAACGCCTATCATGATAACAGAACGGCCATAAGAAGGGAGGGGGGAGGAATATTAGCATCTATTAATAATTAAGAAAGAAAGTGTGGGAGTGAGAGGGGAAAAAAGAAAGAAAGAAAAAAATGGTTGTAGTGTGAGTGAATTTCTTCCCGCCACTCTCTGACGTCATTTCTGGTTTATAGTGACTTTGCATTATTTTTTCAAATTATACATGATAGCATTGATTTATTCTTAAATTAGTACTAAACAACCTTGAAAAATGGAGTTAAAAGCCACCCCCCATTGGAGAAAAGTGCTCAGTCGACCCCGGAAGAGTCAATTATTTTTTTCCGGTTCTGAGATATTACACGCGCCTGGGCTGGCCGGTCAGAATGATGTCACCCGTATGACCGTTTGTTGGGTACTTTCGGAGGAGAAGCTTTATATACATACATACATACATACAGGTGGGATTTATATAATAGATTATGAAAACGAGACCCTTTCATAGACCCAAGGGAACAAGTAAAGTGTTCTCCTAAAATAAGTAAGGTTGGAGAAATACCTCTCGGTGGGAGAAAAAAAAACAAAAAAAAAAAACAGTCTTACCTGGACGTACATAACTTAAAATAAAATAAGATAAATCTCGGCCGAGATTCACTGGTAGGTAAACAGAAATTAGTATCTTAGGCCTACCCAAAATTTCAACGTTAGTCATGTTAAAACAAATTGGTAACTTATTAGGTAGGCCTGGGAAAAGCAGGGAAGAGATAGGGGGATGCACTCAAAATCGTAACTTGTCCACTTGTAAGGTATTCAGACACACCCCAACTGCTCCCAACTGAACCATTAAATACCCAACCTCTCCATTTCATTGCTAACATACGCTAATTACCCGCTCTTCAAAGAAAGATAGGTAATCCTAACACCCCTCAGAATTGAGGCATGGAAAATTCTTTCACTCTCCCACTCAAGAGGAAAAAAAAAAAAAATTAATAAATATAAAATAAACCCCCCTTTTTTTAAAAAACTGACCATTGTAATAACTTACCCCCCCCCCCCCCTTCCGTGTCTGCACAAGAACAGTACTACTGATCCTCCTCTGCCGGAGCTTCATCAATGCCAGCACATTGCCAATGGAACCATTGATCACAACGATCACAACATATCATTGGTCTGTAATCTTCTGCTTCCTGACACCCAGGGCAGATCCATATTAACTCCTGATAGAGGATCACCTGACATGCTGAACAATACCACCGACTCTTCTCTGGAGGTTCCCCCACTATACCAACACACTGCCAATGGAACCATTGATCACAACAGATCATTGGTCGCTGATCCTCCGGTTCCTGGCAACCAGGGCAGATACATATCAATTCCTGATTTGCAGGTACAAAATCCACCGGGACAGAGGAGTCCGTCTCATCTCTCGACGTATCAGGAGCGTAAGCTCTGTGACTGTGCATTATAGCCAATTCCAATGGATACAATCATTTTATGGGGTGAATCTGTGTTGATCCATCACCCCTTTTTAATACCACAGTACGGACAAAACCATCATCTCCAGGGATGAGTTCCATTACCCTACCTAAAGTCCAAAAAGGTCTGGTTTTAATGGGAGATTTTATTAACATATCTCCTATCTTTATTTGATTATTATAGGACTCATTGTGTAGGTTTTTCGCTGATTCCATAATTCTTTGTATTTGAAGATGAGCCGTTCCCTCTCTTCCATAGCCTCAAGAACATCAGTATATTAACCGCAGAAAAGGGTCTCAGGAAATGATTAGGTGTAATTATCTCCAACCCGTCATCTGATGAACAGCGATAAGTCAAAGGACGATTGTTAACAGCCCTCTGAACATCTGAGACGAAAGTTAAAAGTTGGAAATAACTCACCTGTGCGCGACCAACTGTTTTGAACAAGCAAGTCTTCACTGTGCGAATAAGCCGCTCCCAGGTTCCCCCAAACCAAGCAGCATACACAGGAATTGTAAGATGCTTGACAGAATAAGTGCGGAAGATACTATTATATTCCTCCGAGCCATAGGCCTGCTTAATAATTCTGCCGCCAGTGGTAAAAGTCTTAGCATTGTCGGAATACAAATGAGAAGGTACTCCGACATTGTTTGTGAATCTTATAAATGCTAAGATAAAAGAATATACACTCATATCGTCCACCACTTCAAGGTGTATACCTCTAGTGGTAAGACATGTAAATAAGAGCAAATAAACTTTGTGGCTATTTTCCCCCTCCCCCACCCAGATGTGTCCTGTGAAATCCACACCAGTGTGAAGAAAGGGTCTGATCAAATTGACCCGATATTTGGGCAAATTAGTCATGCGGGGGTATGCAAAAGACATTGCATTGTAACGCACACACAACCTGCAAGACCGTAAAGTAGATTTTACCACCTGTCTTGCCTTAGGAATCCAAAATCCAGATAGGCGTAGTTGGCTCAGAGTAGACGCTATGCCCAAATGTTTGCATTTTCTATGAGCATCTATAATTACCATTTGGGTAAAAGTGTGAGATCTATTGAGGAGAACTGGGTAAATCACTTCATAATTGAAGGTATTGCACTTGTGAATCCGATCCCCGGTCCTAATAATACCTTCTTCATCCAAAAAAAGGCTGAGAGAACTCACCAAATCTGGGGCTTGACCAGACGAAAACGCTTGTCCTTGCATCCCTTTTATTAAGTGCTGCCAAGCCAACTTTTGTGGGTCATTCCTTGAATTCCTCAAACGTCCAATAAACTTGAATACCCCTGTTACTACTCCAAGAAGTTTACTCAGAGTTTCATATTTCTCAAAGGGAATTACAGGCTCTGCCGTTTGTATTAGAGCACCACAAAATGTAGGCCCCCTCACAATCTCTTTATTTTCCTCCTTTAAGCAGTTTAAGGAGGCGAAAGGCCATTCTATTGGTGTTCGGGTCAGCCATGTTGGACCATACACCCAATGCAATAAGCGTTTTTTGAAGGTCTTTACTGATACTCCCCTTGAGAGCAGATCCGCTGGGTTCTGCTCCGAGGGCACATATCGGAAAGAAATGTCTATTCCAAACTGCTGGCTCAGATTCTGACGCATTTCAGTAATGTCTCTGGCTCTGTTTCTCGCAAAAATATTCCTTGTTTTTACATCCTGAGACAGGACCCAAGACAGTACTATCTGAGCATCAACTGCTATACTAACCTCTTTAAAGGTGATTTCCTTCAGAGAGAGTAAAATTGTTTTTAACGTCTTTAGCGCCAAATATACTGCCAACAACTCGAGTGTGGGAAGGGACTTCGCCCGCAAAGGTGCCACCTTGGCTTTAGTAAAAACCAAATTGGACATATCGTCCTGTAAGCCGTAAGCTACAAACCCGTACGCTTCTTTGGAAGCATCACAAAACAAAGCTAGGTTTGCAGTAGAGCCTTCGCGCAGGGATTTTCTTGGAAAGGTGAAGGAACTGAGCTGAGATAAATCCTTTGAGAGTGACTGCCAACTTCTGTTGGGTAGGAGTAACAGTTTCATCCCAGCCCAACCCGGCCTTCCATAACTCACTAATAAATATGCGGCCCCTTATTGTAACGGGTACACATAAAGACAAAGGATCAAAATTGGCTGCCACCACCGCCAATATTCTTCTTTTAGTATTGGCCCCAGAATCACTATCTGTCTTGACCAAGGACAAAGAATCACTCTCAGGGTTATAATTATAGCCCAATACCGTCTCATATTGGGAGTGGTGTTGAGGCAAACGCCCACCCTCCTCCATCTTCTGTCTTAATTCTTCGCAGTTAGAACTGCAGGAACATAAATCAAAGTGTCCCTCTTCCAACCTCTTCACAACATTGGTGTATAGTTGTACAAGAGTTTCAGGAACATTCCCTGTTTTAATTAAGTTATCCACATAAAAATTTTCCCCAATAGTTTTGGAACATTCATCTGATGGATAACGGTCAGCGTGATGCTTCAAAAGAAAATTTAATATAAACGGAGAGGCATTATAGCCAAATATTAAAGTGGTATATCTAAAACATACCAAGATTTTCCTATTTTAAGAAAAAAACAAAACCGATTCTTATCCTCCTCAGTGAGGAGTTTAATTTGCAAAAATGCTTTGCGGATGTCACCAAGCAACACATAATCATTGGAGCGGAAGTGTAGCAACAACTGTATGAGATTTCCCATCAAGTTAACCCCGGGGTAGGCAGCCTCATTAATAGAGATTCCACCCTTGGGTTTTGATGAACAATTAAATACAGGCCGCACTTTTGTAGTGCTTTGCTCATCAGTCTTATACACTGGTCTGTGTGGTATCCAAATATATTCTCCATAATTTTCTGGAGAAACCACAATTCTCTCCACAATGCCCTCCTTCTCCTGTTCCAGGAAAACATTCAAATACTCCCTATATTTATTTTCTTTTTCCAGCTTATTGAACACACGGTTCAAAACTGCCAATGCCACCGAATAGTTCGACGGAACTTTGCCAATCTTGTCCTCCCACCAAGGAAGCTTTACATAATAACACTGGTCCTCTATGACCACCGAGTTTTGTAACTCCCTCACTTTCTTTAATTCAAATTCTGAAAAAGTTTCCTCCTCAGTGAGTCCCATAAGTTCCAAACTAAACAAACTGTCCAACCCTCTTTCCACCGAGGTGTTCTCAAATGTATCCTTAAAAGGATCTACATAATTAGATCGGGGTGCCAGCACAAAGTTTACCGCTGTAGTGGAAACAGTACCCATGCTGGCAAGGACGTTTTCATAATTGACGGGTGGTGAACGCTCCTCTCCGATTGACAATATCTGGGATTCTTTCAAGAAGTTAAGCAAATTCCCCCAAGGTACTATACCCTTTGGGGTCTCCCAGGCTACACCATTCTGGCACTTTATCAGGCTTAAAGGATGCAAAAACTGCAGCAGATCTACCCCCACTAGTCCTTGAATAGGAAAAAGACGTCCCTTTTTATCAAATCCAGTAGCTAATTTGAACTGGGCCTCTCTTGAATTCCTATATATCAAATCCATTCCATCTGTTTGAGACTTTAAATTAAAGAAGGAGTCAATGAGGACAGGCAAAGGTATTTTGGTGTTAGGCACCATTTCCACCTGCAATAATACTTTTTCTCCTCTCCCACGAATGTCTGTATTGTATATTGACGGTCATAACATGATTCTATAGAAATATCTAATCCCTCTAGAATGCTTCTGGAAAAATACGAATCAAGTATACAATTGCAAACATACCGTCTCTTGCCGCGATGTAAAACCACTTTATAGATGGGAAGGATAGATATCTGTTGAGTGTCACAAGTCTGGAAGCCGGTATTTACTCTAGTTTTCTCAGAAGAGGCTTTATCTTTTGGACACATTATTGTATAGTGCCGTTTCGAACCACAATTAGCACAACCATATGGGAAGCCCCTTTTATTACCAGGACATTCATTATATGAATGATCCTCTGCAGCACATGCAATGCAGAGGTGCAATTCCTTGCACCGTGATAGTCTCTCTTTGTAACTAGCAAATTTTTTGCATAGTTTTCCCTCGTGTCCGCCTGAAGAACAAAACTTACAAGTTGACGTCGATAGTGGGGTGCCACCCCTTGAGGAAAAATTCTCCAAAGCTCTTTTTGGTGAGTAAGAGCCTGGGACAAATCGATCAGATCGAAACCTGGCATTGCCAGAAGGGGCAGAACACTCCTCCAATCTCACTAGATCCTTGATTAAATTCTTAGACAAGGAAACAATGTCATCAATTCCGGGATAACTGTTGCCAGTCCTGCTCATTAACTCCTTTTTTAAGGATACCGGTAGCCGGCCAAACACAATATGGCTTATTAATAAATAACCCGGTGTGCCCGGTTCCAAAAAGTCCAACTGGTAGCTATTTTTCAGCTCCAGCAAAGCACACCTGATTTGGTTGAGATAAACTTTAACCTGAGAAAACTGGCTATCCAACTTTGGCCTGGCTGCCAACAACTGCTGAAACATCTGATCCAAAATATTTGGTATATCCAAATATTCTCCCTCCAACAGCTGCAAAGCCACGGGAAAATTAGCTTCTGTGGTGGAAAGGTGCTTTACCAAATGAAGAGCTTGACCCTTTAGGCAACTCTTCAACAAGCGAAACTTTGTCAACTCGGAGCGAAAGCCCTCCGCACAATTCCAGAAGCCAGCCAAGAAATTTTTGAAGGCGAACCGATCATCAGATGGTTCTCCATCAAAGGTAGGAGCCTCCATATTAGCCCTAAATTCTGGGGCAATTTCACCCCCCAAACTCTCTTGTTGCCTATCTGTTCGACTCCCCTCAAACTTCTCCCTCAACTCATCTAATTTCTGGAAAGTTTCTTCCTAAATCGGAAGGCATGATCCAACGAGTCATCATTAGTTCTAAGCTCCACACTCGGAGGACTGTCCAAGCATACAGCTGTCACTTCATCCTCCAACTCGCCAAGGCGTTCCAACCATCCCATTATCATTTTCCGGTGTTCCTGAAAAACTGCCATTGGCCAGGTAGCTTTACTATGTAAGCCCCATAGTTCTGTACTAATCTTATTTCGTAGCACAGCCTGCTGCTGACGGCAGCTGTCTAACTCTGATAAAGACATTGTTTTCTCCAACCTTAGGTCCCCCCCCCCCCCCCCCAATTTAAAAAAAATTTTTTTTTTTAAATAATAACTCCAGAAATTCTGGCTAAGCCAAACAAACCCAACACTGTTAGTGTCGTCGCAAAATGTTGGAACTTTAAAACAGCTAGGGCTCGAATTCCCACAACAGACACGAAAACTGAACCGCTTGCAAACGCCAACAGTCAACAAAGCAACAGACAGGAAGAAAAATGAATAAATAAATAACGCTAGTGCGCGCTTACCTGCTTTTCAAGGTTGCGACGTTGCTTCTTTAGCGTCGCGGCTCGTTGTGCCTGGTAACATTTATATATTATTATGAAAACGAGACCCTTTCATAGGCCCAAGGGAACAAGTAAAGTGTTCTCCTAAAATAAGTAAGGTTGGAGAAATACCTCTCGGTGGGAGAAAAAACAAAACAAAAAAAAACAGTCTTACCTGGACAGAATGCCCAGCCAAACGTACACAACTTAAAATAAAATAAGATAAATCTCGGCCGAGATTCACTGGTAGGTAAACAGAGAAATTAGTACCTTAGGCCTACCCAAAATTTCAACGTTAGTCATGTTAAAACAAATTGGTAACTTATTAGGTAGGCCTGGGAAAAGCAGGGAAGAGATAGGGGGATGCACTCAAAATCGTAACTTGTCCACTTGTAAGGTATTCAGACACACCCCCAACTGCTCCCAACTGAACCATTAAATACCCAACCTCTCCATCTCATTGCTAACGTGATTCACGTATGCTAATTACCCGCTCTTCAAAGAAAGATAGGTAATCCTAACACCCCTCAGAATTGAGGCATGGAAAATTCTTTCAATTTAGAAAGCCATTCTTAACATGGAGTGATGGGGAGGGGCTTTGTTAACTATTCTGTACTTTCACCTAACAATTTAATAAACAAAAGATATCGTAAAAATTTAATTTAACTTGAAAATCTTATCTAAAAAATAGCGCGGTTCGTAAACTGCACAAGTACCAAATAATAATATAAAAAATGTTCTTCACTGGGGAGGGGGATAGCCCCGTATTTACAAGTAAAAACGGTTCTAAAATCTATTTTCAATCGATATTTATTCGATAATTGCCGAATTTTCCTACTTGGCCAAAATTGCCGAGTTTTCCATTGACGAATTTTCCGTGGCCGAGTTTTCCGTTGCCGAATTTTCCTGTGACGAGTTTTCCGGGCACCAAACTAGATATGTGCAAAAATGGCCGCCGTTTGTACTGACTTCCGTTCTTAAAAGTGTATTTTCTTAAATTTTTAAAGTAGTTTTCGTTTAACTTTTGATTGTGTTTGAAAGATGAAATCATTAAGTTAATATATAAAAGAAAACAAATGTATATTTACGTGTGAAAAAAAATTAGAATTAAAAATGTTGTCAAAAACGGCTATAAAAGTCACAAATTAGTTAAAACTGCAGATTCAATAAAACACGTTTAAAATTCGTTGGAAAGATAAATATCAGTTTTCTAGAACTGTTTCAAAGATAATTATTAAATTTTAATCTTAAAAGAGTGAATTAAAAAAAATTAACCTTCATTTATTTACTAAAAATTGCCGAATTATCCAAAAGAAAAAGTAACCGTTACTTTCCGGACGTATTTTCGTTGTTTTATGTAACTGTAAACAAAATATGGCGACCAAATCTGAAAGTATGGAAGCCCCGAACTACAGTAATATTTATTTTTATTAAAAAAAAATAACTTATATAGAAATTGAAAAATGATTAGACCTTAATTTCTTTATTTTTTAAGGTTACGAAAAAAATGTCTACATTAAATTGACAAGTATGGAAGACACGAACCACAATTTCCCATTTTATTATTATTTTGAACAGAAGGTTTTGTAATAATTTTCCCTTATTTGGGGTATCTTTTACAATAGCCCTAAAACGAAAACGCTAAAAAAACAAATATACAACAAATAAAAGTTACCGTAGCCGATAAAATTGAATTTTCAACATACCTGTGACATTTATTAATGATTATAATCCGTTAAAAGTGCTATTTTTTATAAATCGATATTTTTATCGTACGAAAATTGGAATAAAAAAATGGCGGCTTCTTTTACAAATTTTGCAGCCTCGTTCCGGTTTCATTCTGTCGGGGTTGTTTTTTTTTACTGAGACTCATATTCAAAGCGCAATTTTTCATTTTTCAGCCAAGCAAAAGAACAAAACAAAACTACATTTTAAGCAAAAGGAATAAAATCATTTTCTTTTGATTTACATGTCATTGTGCTTTTATTTACATATTATTTTCATTCGTCACACCGTAATGTTTTTTTCCTGTTGTTTCTTTAAAAAATTCCTTACCGTAACCCTAAACCTAACCCTAACTCCAGCCCTAACCCTAACCAAAATGAACGTTAAAATGTTCGTTTTAACCAAAATGAATGTTAAAATGTTCGTTTCATAAAATTAAATTTCAAAAATGCAAACAAAAAAAACAAAAAAACGCAGCTTTGATTATGAGTTCCCGTAAAAAAACACACACGCCGAAGCGAGGCTCGCAAAACAAGCCGGTTGACGCCATGTTTGTTCAGTAAAAATCAGTGCCGAGAATTTTTTTTTTTTTCATGTCTGATAAAAATCCATTTATCCTACGTAAACATACAAACAAATGGAATAGCTAACTAGGAAAATCTCCAGTCTCGACGTACGTCACATTTATTTTTTGCATATTCATTTTTTTTTACGATGAGTTTGAGGGCGATTGTAAAAGGTACCCCTTATTTCTAATTTTATGTACTGGTACAGGACCCAAGCTAACTCTGACCCTAAACCTTACGCTAAACCTACCCTAACCATGTCTATACCAACCAATTGATGTATCCATTATTTATTATAATCACAAAAGATCGCTTTTATTTTGCATAATTTTGTTGAAAAAATTTCATTAAAATTTAGTGGCCCTGAAAAGGGCCGTTTTGGGGTTATTTCCTTATTCTTGCATTCTTCCTAGTTTGGAAATTTTGGTTCTTAGCCATTTTGGCAGTGAGTGAGGGGTGGGGTCATCTCTTTTCACCTCTGTATCTGTGCTTGGCCATTTGGGAGTGGGGAAGTCAACGTTCCCTGTTTACATTGTCAGTAAGATGGCTGTCAACTTAGCGCTTCCTTTTTTCTTGCACTAAACTTGTTGCCTCTCTGAGCTTCGTCTTTTCTTTTCCTTCAGTACTCTGCCACCCCAGCTTGACATATTCCGCATCATCATCATCATCATTCACTGCAGTAGCCCGTCTGCCATAGGCATGGTGAATAGTAGTCGGCCGACTACAGGGGGGAGGGGGCATGACCTGCACTGACAGAGTACTCAGAGATCCTTCAGGGTTCAAGGCCATTTCCCCCTTTTTCCAGCCCAACAACTTTCGCGCCGTTTCCGAATCAGTACCAGCTCGTTCTTAGAGCAAAGAACAAGTCCCTTTTGGTACTCCGTTGATGGGGTTTTCTACCCCCCCTTTAAGTAAAGAGCAAACGGCTCTAAAAGGGGATCATATCAACGTTTTTTAATCTTCCCCTTTTATGTACAGAGAAAAGGTCTCTAAAAGGGTCGACAGCAAACTTAAAGTTTGTGAAGATTTTGTTGGATCCGTCCTTGACAGGACGAAGGAATTTGAAGAAAGTGCCAGCAGGATCAGAGTCCGAGGTTGACGTGTCTGGGCTCGCTCTCCGTCGATAACACAACGTTAAATTCAAAGGACCGTTCTCTGGAAGAAAACCCCCTTTTTTATGGTATTAAAGCCTGGGGCTTTATTTGACAACCTTTATTGAAGAGAGTGCCGGCCAGAATATGAACAAAAGACGTTATATTTGGGGATGTATCCATTTTGCATAGTACGCAAACATTCCAATTATCCTTTTAAGTGATTTTAAGTTCTCGGGTGGATAAAGCTCCTTTAATGGGCGAAGTTGCTTTGTATCAGGCTTGATGACACCATTCCCAACACAGTACCCCAGCACGTTAATAGAAGGCATGGACTTTACAGTCTTTGATTGGTTAAGAGTAAGGTTTCTCCGACCGACAATGTCTAGGAACTGCTTTACATTTTCATCATGTTCCTCCTAAGTATGTCCTGCAATTGTTACATTGTCAAGGTACGGGAAAGCACCTCTTTTACTATACTGTCCATAGCCCGCTGAAAGGCCGCGACCCCATTTGTAACTCCAAACGGAATTCTACAAAACTGATACAAGCAACCATTTGCCTCAAACGCGGTATACTTTTTATCAGCCTCATTCAGCGGCACTTGGTGGTAGGCACTTTTAAGATCAAAAGTGGAGAATACCTTGTATTTTGCAAGATCATTCACCATGTTGTCTATCCTTGGCAATGGGTAGGCATCTAATTCAGTGTATTGGTTAATTGTTTGTGAATAATCCACACACATCCGCTTTTTATGTCGATGGGTGGAGTCCTTCGCTACCACTACTTGGGCTCGCCATGGTGATATGCTGGTTTCGATTATGCTCTCAGAGAGTAGATGATTAACTTCCCCTGCAATGAATATCTGATTATCCTTGCTAAAACGTCTGGATTTGGCAGCTATTGGTTTGCAGTTTGAAGATACATTTTGAAAAAGAGACGGCTCTTCTATTTTTGCTGCGGCCAATGCACAAAGGGGGGGGGCTCTATCCATAGTTAACTCGGGACGGGGCCCACCGTATTTAAAAATCCTGGCCAAGTATTAAGTCCGAACACAGATTTTTCAGAATACCAAGCCGTGTAGCAACGTAGAACTGGTTATTAAGATCGAGAGCTAGGTTAACAACAACATAGCCCTTGGAACGAGTATTCAAGGTTTTCTGAGCCATAGAAATGTCTTTATTGGACAGATAAACTTTTAGTTTTAGTTCCTGCACAATTCTTTCGTTAAGATAGCTGTCAGTACTGCAAGAATCCAGGAGAGCACTTAATCTTGTCCCGTTAATAGTCGCATGCGTTGCAGCTGGCGCGAGTCCTTGTGGTATGTTGGTAAATATGGTCAGTAAGTGAGAACCGACCAATGTTGCCACTGAACTTGAAGACTTAGATTTGCACACAGAGGCATAATGTCCTTTCTTGGAGCATTTATTGTAAGTAGCCTCGTGGGCGGGACAGCTATCTCTTGAATGATAGGAGAAACCACAAAAGAAACATTTACGATTCTTATATGTGGCAGCTGTAGCCTATTCACTGTGTCCTCTTTAATAAAAGAAGAAAAATCCGGCACTTGTGCATTTGACGAAACAGCTGAATTTATGTACATCAGCATCACAGGCCAAAGTTCGTTGACAATATTGTTACACATTTCTGATAGTACATTGACATTTTTTTATCATAAATTTTGATCAATACTGTTTTCGGGACCGTGAAAAGTTAATTTCACCGCCTTAAAATAAAAGGCGATAATTAAAATATAAAAATATATCAGTAAATACTATAAAATAAAAATATTGTATTAAATCCCCCCCTACTTTCTTTATACGAATACGTGTGAAAACACCCTGAAAAACGGAAAGAACACAGAAAAACAAAAAAATTAATTTAGAATTTAGAATGGGGGATCAGATTCGAATATAAATTTAACGTAAAAAGACTCTTCCCATTTCAGAGCCATTCAAGCGTTTTAGGGCATTAACCATCTTTTTTTTTTTGCTATGGGAGATAGATTCCATGCGTTTTGGGGGGGAGGGAGGTTCTATTTTTTAGGCGATTACGTGTGGATTGCCAGTCGGACTTAGGGTTAGTAGTAAAAAAAAAAAATAGTTAACAATCCTAAAATGTAAGAATGGCTCAGAAATGAGAGATCATTAGGTGTTATTCTACAAATTTACTTAAAACATAAATAAATCGGTAAGTGGTTTTTCGTTGTTTTCTGATTCGGGAAACTGAGTTTTATTTTGTGTGGTTGCCGTTCGACTGTTGTTGTAGCATGTTATAGCAGATATATTCAGCCATGAGGGGCTGATCTATATAAGCACCGATATTTTTTAGTGTTTAACACCTAAGTATATGTTTTTTCATTTATATTCACCTTACTTATCAGTCTGGTGGAGCGCTATCATTACCCAGAAAGTATATTAAAAAGAAAGTTAAATTTTACTTTTTCCGTCATTGACGTTTTAGTTTTAAAAAGTAAGTTTTTCTACTTCGATTGCTCGCTCTCTCTCTCGCAAAATACTAGCTAGTGTGGAACGTATTTTACGGCTGACATCGGTCAGCCTAAAGCGTGATGCGTCAACAAAAAATCAGAAGTAAAAACAAATATTTAGTTAGTTTCAATAACAACTGACTTAATTAGTTTATTTTGATTGATAGGTGTTGTGAGTGCTCTGCGTGACGGAATGGAGAGCAAATTAAAAGTTAATTTTACACCTTTCAATACAATACAACATCTTCTAATTCTTTTTAATTTAATTATTAGCACTATATATATATATATATATATATATATATATATATATATATATATATATATATTATCGATTATCACCAGTAAATGGTATAAAATCTGTTAAAATTAAAATATTTACATTTTTATTACGTAAATTTCGGTTCAGGTTTTACGATTTCGTTTTTTGGCTAAATTAGATGTTAGACTTCCGGTTAAGGGCAGTTAACTCCGAAATATTTCCTGCTGTTTAATGTTTATCCGCTTATGAACGCGTTCGATAAATAACCTACATATACTTTATTGCAGAGCGGTTTAGACAAACTCAACTTTTAAAATTGCCTGCAAAACACAAACAGTAAGATGCCGCCAAACAAAAAAGCCCAGCAAAACGCCTTTTATTATTACATGATTGATTTGATGGCCGAATTAAAAAACGAGGGGTATAACTTTCCTAATGGACTCACTGATGTCGTGCCAATCGCTGGACCGAAATGGAAACAACTTTCCTTTTATGAAAAGGCCCCTTACGAAGAACTGGCAAAAAAGATGAAGAATAAGAAGAACTCTCAGAATAGCAGCAAGGACTCCCGTCTCGACTGCACGGGCATGTTGATATCTCAGCGGTTGGAACCGGCTGACGAATTGAATAAACGCTTCCAGGATCAAGAACAGGAGATCACTGGTAGATGGGCTGTTCAACCCGAAGGCGAGTTATTGAACACAAAGTTTTGTTTTGTGAACTTTCAGACCATGTGCAAAACACTAAACGCGGAATACCTGCCCATGGAAGTTGCCGTCGTCGAATACAGCATGAACGATGGGATCACGGAAGAGTTTCATCAATTTATAAATGCTGGCGAGATCCCAGTTGGTTATCGATACGAAGCTCAAATGCATAGCGAGTCCACGCATCAAATTCCGATCGAAAACTTTGAACTTGCTCAGTCCGACTATCGTGCGCTATGGCTCAAACTATCCGCTTTTGTCGAGAAGGCGGATTTTTTCTGTCTTTCCAAAGACTTTGAAGAAGTGGGTTTCTGTTTAAACTGGATCCGACATCAAAGCGGTGTTGTCGACGGTGATCCCATCAAGTTGTACGCCCTGGAAAAATTGGTTATGGACTTGTTCAAGTTCGCTCGCAACCCCGTGGCCAAATACCAGATTTTAGACATGCTTACCACGACCGCTTTTGACTATGAACCCAATACCCGTTGTGCTTGGCACGAAGAGAAAGGTATCATCCATTGTTCACTTGCAATTATACGTCGATTCGCCTATGCCATGTCCGATTCGTTGACGAACGTATACGATTTTAAACTCACGGCCCGTCATCTTCCAGTGAAAGACCAAAGGATTAAAGGGATTACTTTAAATCCTACTCAATTTCGATTTAAGAAATCCAATACATTTCGACAAAATCTCCAAAGATCAAACCCTACGCCGCTGCCTACACAGACAACGACCATGCCCGCTTCGGAATTTTCCCACAACGACGACGAAAACAGCAAATCCGAGCCAGACATGGAGGCCCTACGCATGCCGTCATCGGCATCTTTAGCGTTTCCCTCTTCTTGGGAGAGGCGCCCCGTAATGGATCCCTACTCCCTAAGCGAGGCCAATTTCCCCAGTTTGGATCAAAGGGCCCCTCGTTCAGATCAAACGGCTAAACAACAACCACAACAACAGCCATCCTCATCATCCGCGACCTGCTGGCAGCGACCCCCACAGGATATCCTAACATCTGTAAATTCTAACAACCACCCATCCGAAGCCCCACGGTCCCGACAACGGGCTCGACCACCGCAGTCTACTTCTCTTGCTGCAGCAACACTGAATACAGTTTCCAAAAACCCTTCACCAAGTCCTCTGCCACCTGCTGCCGCTGGTGGGGTCTGGTCCCGGTCTCAAATAGGCCCCATGTCTCAGGTCGCTCCTTCTCTTGAGAACTTTCCAACGTTATCATCTGCTACTGCTGAAAGCAAGTCTGGCCGCACGTCACATGGTCATAAGGCCTCGCACAATAATGCATCACCTCTTTGTTTTGCGGCTATGGCTGGACGTGGCCGGGGTAGAGGTTTAAGAGGTGGAGCCACCCCGAAGAATTAATTTTTTTTATTTGAATTCTTTTTTTAATAGAAAATTCTGCCAAATTTGAAGTATTGAACTGTGGCCTATTCCCTTAAAATTGTTCTAACTATTTTTGGTGAGTATACAGAATAGTTAACGCCCTCCTCGTGTTAAGAATGGTTTTCAAAATAATAACGTTATTTAGAAAACCATTCCTAACATGAAGAGGGGGGGGGGGGGCTTTGTTAACTATTTTTTTCCTACACCAGATTAAAAATGTCAATTACAAAGATTATCGATCATGCACCACATCTTCAGATTATAATATATATAAATGGTGTTACAGAAGAGAAAGTCGGTACTTTAGGACCCGCGCTAACTTTGACCCTAATCCTGACCCCCACTTAGCTCGGGGCCTAATGTAACAAAGCACCATAAAGTCAAATCAGCATGATACTGTCGGTTTCAAGTCTGAGTTTTCAACAATATATATATATATATATATATATATATATATATATATATATATACTAGCTGTATTTACTCGGCGGTTCCCTGGGCTTAGAATTCAACATATAGTAATTTTATTTTTAAATTTTTTTTTAAATTCGTTTTAATTTTCCCTCGTTTTATTTTTAATTTCAATAAATATTTGGTAAACGTTACTATTGGCGACATGAATTATTTTTTAAGAAATTAGTCCCAAACAATTTATTTTGGTTCAGGTTTCTGGTTTACCTACTCATTTATGACGTATTTGCGTGAAATTTTTAAAAATATCTTTTTAGATATTTTTAAAAATTTATAATCATTTTAAGTTTCGTAATTATTTGTTAGTAATAAGGAGTCCGGTACCTTACTCCCTGCCAATAAACAAGGTGTCTGACGCCTTATTACTTTACTCACAACCAATAATTACGGAACTTAACATGTTTATAACTTCTATTAAGTATATATTTAAAAAAAAAAACGCAAATACGTCACAAATGAGTAGGTGGTAAACCAAAATAAAATTGTTTTTGACTAATTTCCCAACTGTATTTCCTTTAAAATAATTTGTCGTCAATAGTAACGTTTACCAAATATTCGATTAATAGTAAATAAAATAGTTCAATGTGTATTTATGAAAGCGCGTATAGGCGAGAAAAACACGATATATTGTCTGATAGTTTTATTAATAGGAGGCTTATTTCGCCATGTTTTGTTTGGCTAAAATTTAGAATACCGCCCCACCTCTCCTCTCGCCGTGCATATTTAAAAATGATGATCGATGAGTGAGTTAAGTGTTTGTTTCAACTGTACTCATAAGGAATGGCCACCCAGAGAATTTCAGTATTTACGAAGCCTTTTTCTAGTATCGATGGAAAATCCTGAAAACGGCCGATTTGAAAGCCACTAAAGAAAAATGTAAAAAAATAAACTTTCTCAAAAAAGAAAAGGTGGCTTTTAAATCGACCATTTCTTGGACTGACTCTGGATTCTCCGTCAATACTTGAAACTGACTCGTTAGTACTGAAATCCTCTACCTATTTAATAAAAGCTTTTTCGGTACTGGTGCAGATTAGAATCCACCCATGCTAACTCTAATGACGCCAAGTCAATTTTACTTTAGGTCTGCACCAGCACCATTTTTTACTCCTACAAAAAGATACATTTCATTAACCACGACTGGAGGGGAAATTAGTTGAAAAACGCTCTTTTTAACTTTTCAATCGTTATTTTTGATATGCACGCACGTTATTCTTGATTTTTATCGTTTTTCTTTTTTAATCAGAATCTGCTTTTTAAAGTCTTTACTAAGAACTAACTTGAGGTTTATGAAGAAAAAAGGTCACTTGGTATATTTTTAAAGGTAAACGTTGCTATTGGCGACATAAATTATTTTAAAAGAAATACAGTTGGGAAATTAGTCAAAAACACTTTATTTTGGTTTACCTACTCATTTGTGACATAAAAAACGTTAATATAAAATACAAGCATGTTAAGTTGCTGTAAATATTGTTTGTGAGTAAAGTAATAAGGCACCAGGCATCTCCTTATTTTAGGAAGTAAGGTACCGGAAAGGACTAATATAAATGTCATATCAAAGAACACACTTTTACTTTTTTTATTCTTAGTGCCTTCCGGTCAGGTATCTTACTTCCTAAAATAACAAGATATCTAACGCTTATTACTTTACTCACAACCAATATTTATGATAACTAAACTTACTTATATTTTAATTTTTAAAAATGCAAATACGTCACAAATGATTAGGTAAACTTCCAAGTAAATCGTTTTTGACTAATTTCCCAACAGTATTTCCTTTAAAATAATTTGTATCGCCAATAGTAACGTTTACCCCTTTTGAAATGTTGGAGGTGGAGAAGTATCCTTACCTGACGAAATGACCCCCCCCCCCTCTCATACAAATCAAATAAAATTTAGTTTTTATTTTATTTATTTAATTATGAAAAATATTTTGAAAATTGGTTTTTGGTCGATATTAATCAGTTGAAGATAGAAAAAAAAAACAATTTTTAAAAAGTTGGTTGGAGTCAACCAAGTTTGCCAAAAATCTACATGTTGCTTAGATTCAAGTGTTTAAATGTATTTTAATATATGCTAAACGACCTGTGTAAATCAGTTTTTATTTTATTTAAAAAATATTTTTGATAATCTGAATTTGGTTTTTGATCGATAGTAATCAGTTGAACATAGAACAAAAGGGTACTTTGTTAGATTAGGACCCACACTAACTTTGACCATGATCCTAATCCCCACCCTAACGACGGGGTCAAAGTTAGCATTGAAAAAATAAATCAGTAAACAAATTTTAGAGTTGCCAAAAATCTAATATAATGTATAACCTATGATAACATAGGTGCACATTTGCGTTTACTATATACTAAACGACCTGTGACCAATTGGATCAGTATTCGTTATCCACCCTCTCCCCTCTTTTCTCTTTCTTACCCCTCTCCTTTCTCTGTTATAATGGATGTCATCATTCTGTGACGTCATTCATTGTGCATGGATACAAACAAGATCCAGTTTCATAAAAAGAATTTTAAAACATGTGACAATTCATTATTCGAAAGTAATTTTAAAGCCTTTAAACTGTCGAAACTAATGCCTGTCTTGACTGAAAGTTTAAAGGCGAGAGTTATGGTTCTTTCGTGGTTTTAACCAAAAGAGATCATTGTTCTCACACACCACTTTGATAAAAAAAAAACAAGCATTTTGATTTTTTTTATTATTATTCTGCTCCCCTTCGAGTCGTTACTTTTATGTCTTTCTAAAAAATTGGTACTACTCCAGATGAAGCGCTTAATTTCCGTGACTGCTCGGCGGCAACGATCAGGCAGGTTGCGGAAGCGCCCGAGAGCTGCCGAGACGAAAACGAGGCTGAAGCAAAACTGAAAGTCGTAAAAATGGAAGAGTGGCAGACGACAATATAAGACGAAGAATACAAAAGAAAAAAATACATATATTTAAAAAAAAAGGAACAAACCATAGCTGAAGAACTATAAACTTTTTTTTTTTTTTTTTTTTTTTTTTTTTCCCGTGGGCCAAATGAACCATTTAAAAATTTTTTACATAAATCAAAGTAAATGCTATTTCTTTTACGATATTTAGGCAACTTTTTTTTTGGGGTCTAAAAAAGACACATACAATAAAGAAGTATGTTATTTTTCTTAGGATATTTAGGCAATTTGTTTTTTTGGTGTGGGGGGGGGGGGATTTCATATATTTTTTCGTCTAGGGTCAGGGTTTACGGATACGTTTACGGCCGGTTCGAAAGGTCTTCCTACCGCTTGTTTTGTTGTGCTGAGCGCAGATGATTGGCAGCAACCTTATCGGTCAGCTCTGCTTCAGCCTCGTTTTCGTCTCTACAGCTCTCGGGTGCTTCCGCGACCTGCCCGATCATTGCCGCTGAGCAGTCACGGAAATTAGGCGCTTCATCTGGAGTAATACCAAAAAATTTGAAGGGCGGGAAGACAAAATTCTGACTCAGGCTAGGATCAAAGTGATGTATCTCTTCCGTCCTCGGTCGGTGAAGGAGAGGTCCTTCTAGACTGAGGCAAATTTTATTTTTGTCCGAATCCAGAGTGCCCCTCTTTGGAGAGCTGGATTTTCCCCACATAAACCACTGACCTTGTGTCTAACTCTGCCCTTGTGGGGAGGCAAATAAATAGGGACTCCTTCCCGGTTTTGAAAATGGTAATGGTTTTCAAAAGTGATTTGCTTTTTTTTTTTTTCTTAGAACATTTTTATTGAATTAGCTTTTTTTTGTTCTTTTGCTTGTTTTACTATTTCTTCTTTTTTATTCTTTTAAATAAGTTTAAACCCTTACGCATTTAAAAATTTTAATTCGTATTTTCTTGGAAAAAAAAAATTGAGCAATATTGACCTGACTTTAATAAAATTGAAACCAGTTGTACAATTCTGTTATGCCATATTGCACCTGACAAAAAATATAAAACAGCTGTTTCGGAATTTTTTAGATGAGGATTGATGATTTGGATTATTCAGACTACTGTTCTCATCTTGGATGTTATTCTCACAATGTTTCGGCCAATGTTACATTAGAGGTGACATCTGGCGAAACGTGAAAATAACATTTTAGGTGAGAAATGTAGTCTGAATAATACAGATCCAGAATTGTTTGCAAATTCTTAAGTAAATTTATCCTCTAATAAAATCCCCATATTTTTTTTTTTCTTAATGGATTATTTTTCAAATCCATCTTTCTAAACATTAAAAAAATAACTTAAATCACTTTTCTTGTATTATTGGTTCTGTTTTAATTTTCTCAATGTACTTTTCATTAGCCCTGTTATACATATTTTTTATTTTATTTATAAAATATACATTTATATGTCTGTTAGAGGTACCTAATTTTCATCTGTTAAGTCACTCTGAATTAAAAAAAAAAGATGTTTAGAATGACTGAGGGACTTTTCAGCCTAGCTTAGATTCTGATTGTTTTAAATCAAACATAAGAGAGGGTAAAGAGTCCCACAACCGCCATCAAAATTCCAGGTGACCCGATTGACAAAATCTGGTTACTTCTAACGGACGCATAAATGTATAATTTATAAATAAAATTTAAAAAATACATATTCTGCTTTTCGTATATATTTTTCAATCGAGCACCGATTGATTAATTTTTTTCTCTTGATACAAGATACATGATATATATATATATATATATATATATATATATATATATCTTGTATCAACAGAAAAAATTAATCAATCGTGACTGTTCTACAGAATGCTTATGTTAACTATGTATTCTTAATATTTATCTTGCTCCTAAATAGTACTAATAGTTTGTGGACGATGACATAACTCCTCACAATTAGCGGTTTAGGACGGTGTACGGAATCGGTTTCTTCCTCTCTAATGATTAAGGAGACCAATTCTCTATCTTCACCTTTTTTCACAAACACTACAATTGTGCGTTGCACCTCTGTTATAGACTGACACCTGTGTAGCCTCCTCTACAAGTGTAAAACTATTTTACATACCGCAGATGAGTGGCTTCATACTAGATTTATATAAACAAAGCCCTGCAGTCACTTAGTACTGATGCACAAGGTCGATTTAATGTGGAGTTCTTCACCCCACCGCAAGGAGGGGGGGGTCTCTCTAAATGAAATTACTGTGATTGAACTCGTGGGGATGCCTCAGGCGACTGACAATGAACCAATCCTTCCTTGACGGAGAAGTTAATGTCTGGAAGGATGAGTAGTGATGCAGGTGTTGGTATCACCACATCAAGAGTCATTTTTCAATGTGACCGTTTTGTAGGCAAAGGGAGTTAACTCATGACTTAATGGTGATAGACTGTATAGAGGGGAAACGTTTGGCTTGGTCTCCATTTTTCCAGATTTAATTTCTGATCAATTTCTTTTCTTTTTCCAAAGTTTCTTACCCTATTAAATCTTGTGCCATTTGGTTGGAATTCTAGAGAGTTCATACTGGTGCTACCAATTACACTGAAAACAAAAATGCCATACTTGAAGACTACCAATAATCAGACTGAGTTGTGGGTCAAATTAAAGAATTCTTCATATTTGAAATAATGTTGTTTATTGAATATGAAGATGGTAGTATTTTTCTTTTTTGTGGGGGGTGATGGCATAATCAGAATTCCCTGAACACTGGAGGTTCTGTGTCTGAATGGTAAGGAATTTTTGTTTTAAATCCTTTGCTTAATTTATTGGTCTGGGTAAATTATTCCCAATCTTACTTGTTCTGATTCTATAACCTTGCTCTAATACGGATGACCAGTGGTGGCTCGTTTAGGTGCTTTTTTCAGAAATCAATAATTTTAACTTCAAAACTTTTTTCAAAGTGACTTTCTTAAGAAAAAAAACAGGATTATAAAAAATCAATTGCTTAAATTTTATTTTACTGTAAATAAAGATCAGCTTTATCTAAAGAAATTATGTTTATTGATTATAATATAAAATATATTGTGTGTGGTGTGAAAATGAACAAGGGGTGCTGCTGTTCCATGACCCCCAACTCCCAAATGAGCCACTGCTGATGAATTAAAACTGACTTTTTTTTTTTTTTTGTGAAGTTTTAATTTAAAAGCTGAGACTTATATATTTTTGTTCCCCCCCCCCCTCCCTTTTTATATAAAATCTACATCATGGTTTATGAGAACTAGCCTTAAAATATTTTTAGATTATATGTCTCTGTCATATCAAAGAAACGTTTCTGTGTAGAGAATATTGAAAATATATAAATCCAAGAAATTTAAAACCTGTATGAGTTTACTTGAATGTTAAAATTCCATTTTCTTTTAAAGTTGAGGGAGGGGACGAGTGCAAGCCAGTATTTGGTTATTGTTTTGTTTTTAACAATTTTACTTTACCAGTACAGAAGTGTTTATATAAAGATCCAAAATATAAACGGGCTGATAACTGATTTTTTTGAAAAAAGTAAATTTATAATAAATATTATTTTTTTTATCCTCATTAAACAAAACCCAATAAGATATCAGATATTGATGTACAGGGTGATTCATAAAGATGTAACTATTTGTGATAAAGTAGCATTAATTATTGAAAGGAAATCTTTACAGTTTTTTTTTTTTTTAATGAAAATCGCTCCAGACAAAGCATGAAGCCACTTTAATCACCTGAAGCTGCCATGGCATTTTTGTAGGCTAGAGTGCTCATTCTCTAAGGTGCTGGCTTTTCAATTCCACTTTCTAACCTTGTCACATCTTACCGCTGTGGAAGAGAAATAAAAAAAAAATGTGTTGCTCCATCCTGTTGATAAATCAGTCTCAATATCCATTTTCGTGGTTGATTTTCATAGAAATGATAGCGATAATAAAATGGATACATTTTTTTGAACCCCCCTGTATGAAAAAAAATGTTTGAACACAGAATTATCGTGCTAAAAAAGCTTACTGTTCACTTTCTTTTTTTTTACTAAAAAATGTTTAATTTACATAGAAAACTCTACTGCCCTTACTAAAAATTGAACAACTACATTTTTTTTGGGGTGGGGGGTAGATTTCTTTTCTTTTTTTTTTTCCTAAATCTGAAAATTTTGTATTAAATTTTTTTATATATATAATCAGTTATCAAGGTTAAAAAAAACTTTTAATGAGATTGATAGATTGAGAGTTGAAGGATGATGAATATTATGACAGGATTGCAAATCTTTGCATAGCACCCAACTCAAAATAGCAGACCAGAAAATGTCAATTCTTCCTGAATTGTGAAGACTAAAGGACAAAGGAGGAAGCTAGAGTTATGAGGCTGCCAAAAGTAAACACAAAGTCCACTTTCTACTCTCCTTAAATTATTAATTAAAAACTAGCATAATTTATTTCTCTATGAAAACAAACCAATTCTTTGTTTCCATCCCAAAATTATTTTAGTTTACAGTTTACATCACATTAAAACATTGGTTATTGTTGGATCACCAAAGTTAAGTATTATCGAGTTTGGTTAGTACTTAGATGGGTGACCATTTGACAATACCAAATGTCATAAGTTTGGAAGCGACTGGAGAGTAACTTTCTCTAACACCCTTGGACAAGGTATGAACCAACTCTCCTTCTTCTAACTATGGGTTAAATAGTAGGGTAGACTTGACTCGACTCATTCGGTGGTAGAATCTAGGAGAAGGAAAACTAAGAAATAACACATCTTTCTGATTGTCCCAGTATTGGATTTCAACTTTTCGTTGGACATAAACACTGCCAGGTCAGCACAAATTGCTTTACATAGGCATCTCGTTCAGGGTGTCTCCATTGTCTGAACAGAACTTAAATTCATTTAACTTGAAAAATGAAAACTTCAAAACTAACATGCAAATATCAGGAAGTTTCATCGGATCTTCTGCTGGCTTGGCAGGCTCAAGGTGTTTCCACTAATAGTGGTGCACCTGAGGACCTGGGTGTGCCAGGTTCGAATCCAGTTCGTTCCACAGAAACACTTTCATCAAAATCCACACCTGACCTTGTGTCTAACCTCCTGGAGAGAAGGTAAATAAAATTAACAGACCAAGGCTGTTAAGGAACTCGTGCGTGGCAGCCTATCACGCAACAGCGATTGGTTGAAACACAAATCTGTCAAAAAACAGCATATTTTGATTGCTTGCTGTTCTCTTCAGTTTACCACATGCTCAGGGTTTGTTACCGATTCTGTGTTTTTTAAATTTCGCCTCCATTTAAAATTTTACATTATGGGTGTCGTCATGTTTGGTCTGTTTAAAACTACAAGAACACAAAATGCTTATTTTTATGTTTTTAAGTACTTTGTGAAACTTATTTTTTATACCTGTACACACCTAAATGTCAAGTTGAGTATTGTACTACCATACTTTATTACAGACATAAACAACACCTATAATGCTATTATGTAATAAGTAAAATTTTAAATGGAATAAAAACTATTATTCAAATGCACAAAGATTCTAATATGAATATTAGAGTAATCACGCCTAAAATTAAACTATTTTGATTGGGGAGGGGGGTCTTTTTTCTTTTTCATGACTGGTGATTTGTAAGTACTAATTTAAAAAATAAAATTTATTGAAAATTATTTTTATTAACTTTAGATAAAAAAAATTAATTATAATAGCAAAAAAGTAGATATTACAAATGTGATCACTGTTTTGCTTGAATGAGGAATTGAAATGGCTTAATTTTCAAATTCACTTCATTTACATATTTATTATATATAATATTACATTAGATTAGATGAAACATTCAAGAGGGAAAAAAATATTCCAATTATTAAAACTTTATTTTCAGCAATGAGACCTTCAAGAGCGAAGTGTAATATCTGTCCTTTGTCAGGAGAAATCCTTAAAGACTGAGGCAATTTAAATTTTTGTCCCAATCTAGAGCACCCCCTTTTTGGGATGCTGGATTTTCCCCATATTAAAAACTGACCTTTTGTCTAATTCTATTCTCATGGAGAGGCAAGTAAATAGGGACCTTCTTCATGGAATAGTATGTTGAGTGGTGTAAGTTTAAATTTTTTTTTTTTTTCACTCGTTCATAAATTTGTCTCCCAATACTCATCTTGCTATTCCCGATGAAGGTCTCATTGACCGAAACGTTGACTATATGAGCCAAAGAAATTTTAGCAGTTAAAATATTTTATTTTTAATAATATATATAGATATAAAGCTAAAATCTGTGGCCAAGTTGACTACAGCTTTATATTGTTCTGATTCCATTTCATCTTTGTAAATAGATTGACAATTTTTGTTTTTTGTTTCTCCATTATATAAATACCAAGATGAACATTTATATTTTCCATTGAGAAATTTGTATTATTGACATTGAAGTCTTCAATTGACAGTCAAAGAAACGAACCATTATAGTCTTTCTCTCGATTCATATCATGCAATGCAGGACATTGTTTTATTACTTTTTGAATTTCTTTTAAAGAGTTTTGTCTTTAGAAAAGAAAAAGTATTCTGTTTTTCCTTTCTCTTTTTGTTTAGAATTTATTTTTTTAGGATTTCTATTTAAAAAAAAAAAGAAAAAATTCTATTAACTTTTTCTTTTTTTTATTGTTTTTTTTTATGTTGCCCCCCTTTTTCCTGTTTGTAGTGCTTTTTTTTAAATTTTATTTTTTCTCCTTTCCCTCTTTTCTCAATAAAAACACAACCTTTTTTCAAGGTTAAGAGTTGTCAGCCATCTTTTAATGTTCTGTAAAGGCTTTGCTGCTTTGGAAATTAAAAAAATAATTTAGAATAAATATTTTTTGTCTGACATTTTTAAAATTTAAGTTACTATTCTACTTCTACTAGTCTGATTTTGTCGTTAACTTATTTGTTCCTCTGCCATCAAGTGGAATCTTTTGTACAAAGTATTTTGCCAGAACCTTTTTATGTGAAAGTTTGGGGGGGGGGGGGGGAGAAAAAACCTTCATTCTCTTAAATGTTATAAAAATAGTATTTTGCTTTAAAAAAAAAAAAAAAAAAAAAAAAAAAAAATTTATGTGGTGTTCGAAAATGCATGTTTTCCTTTGGTTTAGAAACACAAATGAACAATATTTGACTTTTGCTTTTTTAAACAGTAATTCATACCAGAAATTGTTTTCTAATTAACACTTTAAAGACTTCAAAATCGTTTTCTCATTTTGAATGCTCACAAAGCATAGATGCTAGTCACTTTTATCCTCCACTAATAAAGACCAATGTGTATTTAATTGTATATGAATAAATATAAATTTCTTCACACAAAATTTAGCAGATAAAAAAAAAAGTGTCTTTTTCTAGTTTTTGTTAGAAACCATTTCCAGTAATGAGAGAAAGCAAATAGCAAGTCAATCTCTGCCACCTGAAATGAAATCAGAAAAAAATCCTCCACTCTAAGTAACAAGTAAACGAATGTTTTTATTTAGGTCATCAGAAATGATAATAGTTTATATATGAAAAATAAATTACTAACATGATTTTATATAAATATTAGTGAGAACACTGGCAAATCATACTTTCTTTTTCTTTTTGATTCATAATGGGGAAAAATTCGAAGATGATTTTGAAGCCTTTAAAATGTCGAAAGTAATTTCTGACTTGAATTAAAGTTAAAAATAAAGTATTACGGTGTTACCTAGGAATTAATATATATCTAAACTATATTTGTGGCATCTGTTCGGGGGATGCAAGACTAAACACAACTTTGAGTAAAATTTTGAGGAATCCAATTGTGGTATTTTGTGTTTTGGCTTCTATTGCGAAGTCAGTGTTTTTGCCAGACATCCATGAACAGAAACGTTTTATATCACTACCCCACCACCACGACCAAAAAAAACAAACAAATGAGCTAATACCTGGGAGGATGGTATCATGACTAACGAACATGAATTGAAAGATAGTACATTAATCTGAAATAGTATAATAAACTGAATTTAGCATTAAAAGTAAGACAATAGTACATTAATAGTTTCAGCTTCAAACACCAGATACCAAATTTTCAGTAGTAATAGATTTATTACTTGAAAATTATAGAAATTAAAACAATGCTCCCTCTTGTCAGAAACAAATTTAAGTAAAAATGGCATATGGGGAAAAATATAGATGTAAATTTGATAAATCTAGGATATAATACATCAAGAGAAAACATTAAAAGTTTGTCAAATTAAAAAGAAAATATCTACATTTAAAAGTAACAAGATTAAACCCTAACCCTAATTTTTTCTAAATTTGCCCCCTAGGTTTATTTATGTTTGTTCCTTACTTATACAACTAACAACTAGTAATATATAACACATATACAACTGAAACTAGTGGGGTCCCCTGAGAAAAAGATTGAGAACCATTGCTCTCTGTTCCTGCTTTGTGCCATTATTTTTCTATTATGCATCATCAGAAACAGTTGGTGCACAGTCAGACAAACATTCTCGATCTTTATGTTTTTACTGGCAACTCATTTTGTATGTGTGATAAAAATTAGTTTAGCGTGTGCTGAAACTAAACCATTCAGCATTTTATTTCAAAATCATGTTGCAACAACATTTAGTATTGGAAGAAATACTGTTGGCAGAATTTGGTCAAGAGCCGTAGAAATTTTTTCCGGTATATCAGTGGCAATGTACATTATTCATTCTCATAACATTAAAAGTAAGTTTGAGTCAGTTTTCTTTTTCCTCCTAATCAACGGCAAAAGTTGTATGCACTATTTTCAAGCAATGGGGAAAGTTGCCATCAACAGTTTCCGACCATGGGGAGTAATAAATATAGGTTTCAGGGATGGAAGGAGGAGGAGTATACAAGGGTCCTCATTCATTCCTGATCAATTCTGTGTGTGTATAAAATTTATATAAGGTAAAATCCAGCAGAATGTATAAAATAAAATGGTCAAGCGCACATCTCAAACCAGATATGATTTTTGTCTTTTATACTTTGTGGTTTGTCCACTTTTTTATTTTTATTTTTTTTATAATAACCATAAACTTAGTATCAGACACAATTTACCTTACTTCCAAATAGCCAGACATTTCAACAAAACAGAATATACATGAGATAACACCAAATTTATTTTAATAGCAACCAAATCCCCATCCACATATGCACACAAATACAAAGAAACAAAATGGATTTTAAAACTAAACCTACACAAATCAGGTCTGAACTCCAATATAGGTCTTTTTAATATGTATAAGTTTGTTTTTTGTTTGTATTTTTACTAACGAGTCACCAAGGCCCAAAGGCCACTCAAGGATAAGGGTTAATGAGTTTGTCAGGTGGACAATGAGAGACCACCATGATTGGTAATGATGGTTGAAATTGAGAAGAATTTGATTATTTAAGAGGATGGCTCAACAAGAATTTGTTTACATTGGACTTAAAAACGACCAGGTTGTAGTCAGCTGGGAAGCAGTCCTTCGGTATTGGGTTCCACAGACGGGTAGTTCTAGGAAATAAACTTTGCTCATAGGAGCTCAGTTTAGTTTTAGGTACACAAAAGGAGGTGGGGGGGAGGTGGGGGGGGGGGGGAGAATTTTATTGCTAGACAAATTTTTGTTGTGAATTTTTTACAGAGGAAACCATAGATTGCAGCTCAGTCGAACACCTACCATAAAAATAATTATAGAGCAGAGAGAGAATAGCAACATCTCTTGTGAGAAAGTGGCTGTAAGGAAAAGAAGACATCCCCCATTAGATTTTGTAAGTCGTTTTGAGCGGTACCTCCTCAGCCCTCCTTCGCCTTTTGGCTAATAGCAAAGTGTAGTATCTATTCTGGGACTACACTTCATCGTTACTGTCTTTGGTCAGTGAAGGAGAAATCCTTATAGACTGAGGTAATATTAAATTTTGTTCCAATCTGGAGTGCCCTTTTATGGGGAGCTGGATATTCCCCACATTAAAACCTGACCTTATGTCTAACTCTGCCCTCGTAGGGAGGCAAGTAAATAGGAACAGTTCTTCATCTTAACACGTATTTGACTTTTATACAAGTAGAGGATTGCGTCAGATACTTTTTTGAGCGGTAGAATGATCCAACTATTTTTTTCCAGCGACCTTAGCAACTAATTTGATGTAAGTCTTCCATTTCAAGTCTGAAGTGAAGGTCAGCCTCAAAGGTTGAGAAGGATCTCATTTTGTTAATGGAAGGAATTATTTGCGCTTTAGAATAACAAAATATATATCTGTATGTTGAAATTAAGAAAATGAGAAATTCTCTTTGCCATTCAAACATATTTCACACGAAGCAAACATTCACATGAAGACAAAGAAACATTTGAAATGAGCATTGTACAAGTTGAAAAATTGTTCAATTTTTCATAAAAAATTTCATATCCAATCAACTTTTATGAAAAATTGATTTTTTGATAAAGGACAGAGTATCATCTGAAATATTAAAAATTATAATAACACCTCTGATTTGCATGCTTTTATAATTTTCCTAAAGTTATTTATTATTTGCTAAATGTGAAGAAATTCATCATTTTAAGCTGAAAAACATTTTATTAGAAGAAATAAAAAAAAAAGTTAATTACAGGGAATTTTCGGAGGACGTACCCCATTTGTTGATTAGTTACGAAATGGTATATGAATTAAGAAATTTATAAAGTACATATATACACATGAAATGTTTGGTATATGGAATAGTGGATAAGCATTAAACAGACTACTAATAGAATAATAAAAACGAATCCATCTCTGAAGCCCACCAATATTTCGGTCGTGTCGAACAATCTTAATCTTTGGTGTAGAAGTCGAACACTCATATATATATACATGCATGCACTAGCTGGGAGCAGGAGTCTTCCTTTATTCACGTACAACACCATGGGTGGCAGCAAGTGTCATACAGATTTGCATTCCTAAACCAAAGAAAAACAAATTTCAAACGTCTCACTGTCATATCAAAGAACCTGAAATGGAGTGGTCTTTTGTAATTGGTAATTACAAATATGAAGAAATAATTTGGATGAAAACGATTCTATGTAGATCAATAATGATAATAATTTATTATATAAATACAACTAAAAAGAAATTACTTTAAAATGAGGACATGTTTAATTGTTTGTCACTGAGCGAACGTCCATTGAATTGTTCTCTCATTTTTGGCTGCTCAAATCCCGAGGCACATAACGTTGCTTTCCAAAATTGCTGCTTTGATCAAGCGAGATAACTTAAGAGTAAAGAGTTATTCCCCTTTAAACACTATTTTTCTCTAGATGGAATCTGGTCCATCTAACATACCCATTAAAAAAATTTTTTCTTCATTATTATTAATCCAACTTTATTTTGATCATTTTACAGCCATGAAAAAAAGTCTTCTTGCATTCTGTATTGTAACGCTTCAAATTAACTTACATCATTATTTTGTAAAATCTGTTTGCTTAACGTTTTTTTTCCACATCAGATGTAGGTTGTGCGTTAGCCATGAAACTCATTAACGTTGGTTTCGATGTGGTCATCTTTGACTGAGTCATTCCGATTCTTCTTCGGTCTGCCTTTTTCTCAGTTATCCTCAATTGGAACGTGTGTACATCTAATTATGCAACTAGAGTTTCATTCAAGTTGTCCATACTACTGCAGGCAGTTACAATGCAGAAATGACTCCAGTCTGGGCACCTTTACACTTGATAGCAGAGAATCAGAACTAATTCTGTCATTAAGGCGCACACTACAAATCCACTGAACGATAACCATACCATTCCTCTGCATCCTCAGAAAAGCCACACTAGTGGGAGCCCAGCATTCACTCGCATATAACATGACGCTATTGTAAACTCGATCCTGAGTGACAAGTGAGAGTGAATGACAGGTAAAGTTAGGAAGAAGCTCAAGGAAATTGCCACATGCAGTCCGTACACATAAGATCAAACTTAATTCAGACCATATCGACAAGATAGCAAAATAAGCCTACAGCATCCAGTTTCTGCAGACCATCCACAGAGAACTCAGTACAGCACCTGCCTTTAATTGGACAAGCAATACCAGTACCAGCTCACCTGTACTGAATGAATTTCTGCATAATGAATGAAATAAAGTCAAAGATATCATTTTTTTTTCTTTAACGTTATCAAGTTGGCTGGTGTAACTCATTTTGAACAGCTCTCTTACTCTGATAGCAAATTTTTAAATGTTTCAAATTGCATGTGTGAATTTTAGGCTCAAACAAAAAATAAGCAATACACTTATTGATACTTGTGGCTTATATATCTTTGCTGTTTAATTTTTTAGTGTTTTTAAACGCTACTTCTATCGTCACTACTATCATTACTACCACCGTCAGCAGAAGTAATGTGACTAATACTATAACTATCTGCATCTTACTAATATTACTACTAACCATGTTATGGCGAAGCTATTGAGGTTGATCAGAAGTTTTGTTTACCTTGGTAATACCATTGGAGCACAGGGAGGAGAAGGTGCTAGTGTTATTGCAAGAATTAGGATTAATGGAATAAGTTCAGGGAACTTCTGCCATTACTAACCAGCAGAGTGTTCACACTGTCGACTAAGAGAGAAGTCTATCAGGCATATGTGCGAGGTGTGATAATGTATTGAATAAAAACCTGGTTGGGGACATGCGTTGCATGGAGTGAAATGATATGAGATTGATACAATGGATGTTTAATATGAGTGTTAAAGACAGGCTTAGATCTGATGACCTCAGAGGAAGATTAAATTTGGACATTATAAGAAAATGTGTGCAGAGCGGGAGATTTCAATAGTATGGTCATGTTGAAAGAATGAATGAGAGTTCTCAGGTTAGTAGATGTAAAACAGTTGAGGTAGCCGGTCAGTTGGTAGGGTAAGGGCAAGGAAAACATGGGAGGAAGTGATAAGGATAGACTTGAGAGAGAGATGGATAAATAAAGACGTTGACAGAGATTAGTCAGTTTGGAAGTCATCCAACACATGCCAGCATGTAAAATAGATGTTAAATTGATTCTTCTTCTGCTTCTTCCAATTTGGCAGGTTATAGTTGCACAGTGTAAAAATGTTATTTCTGAATGTTTTTTTGTTTTTTTCAACTTAAGATCGTATATATCACATGACAAAAGTTTCTGTGAATCTGAAATTTAAATAAACGATTCACCCAAAACATGTAACTCATGTTTAAGAGATCTAACTTCACCAATCGGAATCCACAAAGCATAAATATGATATTTTTTCTAATTTTCCTTCTGTCCGATTAAAGTCATATATATTTATCGCATAACATTTTCTGTAAATTTGAACTCCGCTAACCTGGAACTCAGTCACCGTCAGGATCTAAAAATCTTTAAAAAAAAAACGATTCTCACAACCATCAACTATAATTCTAGGTCATCCTATGTGGTATAGACTTCTGTTGTAAGGATTATAGGTTTGCATTAGAGTTTTTTTCACATACTTTTTTTTCAAATATGTATGCTATTTTCAATTTGTCGATTTTTGACTTCCCATGTGCTATTTTTATGCACCCATTTTCTGTAATGCATTTAATACAGTATTTTTTCTAATACTAGTGCTTGCCTTGATATTTCCCATTCATGTAAATTTTTACATGAATGGGAAATATCAAGGCAAGCACTATTTTCATATATATTTTCCAAAATTCTTCCTCAATTTCATTCCTTGTAGGAAGAACCTCATATTAGTGCCTTTATAGTCAAGTTCCAACCAGGCGCTGAATAGGATACCCACCAGCCATTTTTATTCTCTTGCGATTGCTTCTTGGTAACTCAGTTATTTCTTCCCCTGTTTTACGATGCGCTCCAATTCGCTCCCCTCTTACTCAGGGATGTCCATATTTGGTTTGCATAAATCAAGGCATATTTTGCTGCCCACGGAATAGTGTCTGCGCCGAAACAACTGAATTTGTTGATCAGTGCAATTCCTGCTTCACAATGAAGGAACTAATTACGGATCCTGCTGCATCTTACGAGAATGTTAGACGGGAAATACTTTGCTGTACTATGGTTTTTGCCGAGCGTCGATTCCAAACTCTGGTAAATGACGAGTTGCTGGGGGATCGGTTGCCAACACAATTACTGAGACACATGCAAGAGTTGGCGGAAGAGGCCCCGGCGAACAATGGTTTGTTGAGGTAGCTGTTCGTATCCTGTTTGCCATCTGCAGTACAGGCTATCCTCGCGACAGTGATGGGGACCGGTACGGTAGAACAACTGGCTTCCTTGGCTGACAAGGTCATAGGAATTATGGGAAGGTCCTCTATGGTGGTGAGTGCTAACTCAGTTGTGGACGTCTTGGTAGTGTCTGTGAGGCCAACACCTGACCCTGCTTATGCAGCCATGCAAAAGTGTATTGACAATCTTTCTAGGGAAGTTGAGGTTCTAAAGTTGTCGAGGCATGTGGCGCCTGAGCATTGACACCGTCGTTGCTCCCCTTTACTGGCACAGTATTGTAGAGTTGTTAGCGGTTATTGCATCTTCCACAGACGCTTCGGCCTACCGCTGTCGCAGGCCCTGTGCATACCGTCCCCCCCCCCCCCTTCAGGACCAGGGAAACGAGAGAAGGGAGAGGTGAGTACGACGCTTTCTCCCCAGAAGCTACCCATCAGTCGTGCGTTCTATGTCAGGGACTACATTTCCCAGTATAATTTGTGAGTAGACACTGAGGCAGCATGTAGCATATGACCTCTAAGTTTTTTCAACAACACACACTTCAACGGTTGTTCTTCAGGCCGTAAACCGTTCTATATCCACGCTTGGTCAAGTTGCACGATCCTTGGACTTGCAACTATGCAGAGATTTCTCATGAATTTTTATCATAGCTGACGTCCCCAACCCCATCTTAGGTGCTGATTTCTTGCACCACTTTGACTTGATTGATATGCATAGACGCAGATTCTAGCACCAACATGTCATTATCGGGTAGGAAAGTTAATGAACAGCTTATTAGTCCTGTATTTTTATTGCTTCTGCTAACAATCCTTATTGTTTATTGTTGAATTCATTTCTTAACCTAACGAACTTGAACTTTGACATAAACAAACCTGCTCATTCCACTATGCATTTCATTGAAACAACCACAGCTCCCATTTTTGCTCGTCCTAGGAGCCTTTCCCCGGAGAAGTTAAAGCAGCCAGGTATGAATTTAATCACATGCTTCAGCTAGGGATTATTCGACTCTTATCTAGTTCTTGGGCATCTCCTTTACATATGGCCCCGGAGTATCCTACAGGAGATTTCCATCGGCTGAACTTTACTACAGTTCCCGATCGTTACCCTATCTCCCATATTCAGGATTTCGCTTCATCCTTACATGGCTGTAAGATATTTTCAAAGTTAGATCTTGTTAAGACTTACCACCAAATAACGGTTAATCCTGCTGATATCCCTAAGACTGCTGTTACTACTCCTTTCAGTGTTTTTAAATTTTTGACTATGCTATTCGGCTTACGTAATGCAGCTAGCATTTTTCAGCGTTTTATGGATGAGGTGGTCCGTGACTTAGATTTAGTGTATAATTATATAGACGACATTCTTATAGCTAGCACCTCACCAGAGGAACATTTAAAACATCTCATTCTTTTTGAACGTTTGCAGCGTTAAGTGTACTTTTGGTGCCACAAATCTTGTTTTCTTGGGACATGTAAGAAGCTTGGAAGGTATTTTACCTTTTCCTGAAAAAGTAAAAGCTCTGCTCGATCTACATCCTCCAACTTGACAACGTCAATTGCGACATTTCCTTGGACTATTGAATTATTACAGAAGTGAGTATGTCAACACAATATGGAATGAAACATTCCATAACGGATCTGTTGAAGAATAGAAAAAAGAAGGATGAACCCATTTCACTTGATAACTGCCAGCTTAAAGCATTTCAGGAGGCGAAGAAAAAGCTTGCAGATACATCATTGCTGTCACATCCCATACCTGATGCTGAATTTTCTATAGTTGTGGATGCATCCAGTTCAGCTGTTTGTGCTGTCTTGCAGCATCAGCAACAGATTCAACCCATGTCATATTTTTCTCGAAGATTGACTCCTACAGAAAGTCGTTACAGTACTTTCAGACATGAACTCTTGGCGATTTACTTAGCTATTAAACTTTTTTGCCATGTGTTGGAAGGTCGGCAATTTGCCATTTATACTGATCATCAGCCACTTACGTTCGTGCTACTGGCTAAGCCGGACAAGTATTCTCCTCTGAATCAAGACATTTGGACTTCATTTCCCAGTTATCCAGCGACACAGGGCGTATATCCGGTTCACAAAACACTGCTGCAAACGCATATCTCATCTACTTATTAGCGCTGTCTCTTCGCCTGAAGATATTAACCTATCACCCTTAATAAGCAAAATCATCCTTACTGAACAAAAACTCATGCCAGATCATAGATAACATCTATTTTTATCTCTGACCTTAATGACACTCTCCCACTTACACACACCCATCCTCTTTCTCCATGAATCTTTACTTTTTCTAACTCATTCTTTTTTCCCTCACATTTTTAACACAGCAAGCCGATGAAACTTTCTCACTTTTCAAAATATTTCAAATATTTCATACCCTATCACAACAAATCTCCCCTCTCCCCCTCACCCATTCCCCCTCTCAACCACTTCTTTCGTACCCTCACTCTTCCATACCTCCCACTCTCAAATCCCCTCATTTTCTCAAATCCTCTCTAAGACCGTAACTTTCACCCATCCACCAAAATCACAGCCCCCCTCCTTCTCTACCCACCCTCCATTTCTCTGCATACCCCCCACACACATACATCTCCATTCACCATGAACCCAAACATTCCAACTTATTTTTCCCCTTCAGTCTTGACCGCAGCCACCTGTTCAAATACCTCCTTCCTCCCTCTCCTCCACCCCCTCACTCACTGCCATCCACATTATTCCCGCTCATCCCCCCCACCTCTTTCTCTTACAACCAGCCACAGTATCCTTGCTTACCCCCATCTTTCCACTCTTCCCCACTCATTTTCATAAACATTCATTTTTCATTCCTCACTATTGACTCCACCAAGCACGGACGTCCACCCTACTGTTTTCTCCAGTAGTGGCTACTATTTTCTTCCTTTTTTTCCCAATATGTCAACCCTATATGTCAACTTGCATGACATTTTTCTTTATATTATCATCCTGATGTAGTCTTATATATAAAGACGAAACGTTGATGTACACATAAAAACACATCCCTTTTTGGTTTTCATTTTCCCATTACGTCGGATTACCTTCATCCTTCTCTTCCCATATGTATATATATATATATATATATAGTCTAAAGAAGCTTTGAGTTATTTTAAACAAAAAGACAAAAAAAAAAGGAAAATGCAGTTTAAATTCCCAGAGAAACTAACTAAATCCAAAATAGTGTAGACTTTTTGTTGGAAAATTCATAAATAAATAATATATAATAGTAAGTAAATAAAATAACAAGGGGGATTAAGTATCTATCAGTGAAACAAAAGCAGGAGACCTTAACGTAAGCATCTAATATTAACACGGGGATCATCAGCTGTTTACCATGTAACTGTTTCGGAAATTTAAAAACAGGACAGTTATATGCATGGCTCTCCAATGGTACAGATAAAACTACCATTTCCCCAATATATATATATATAAACAAAGAAAGAGGCAAAATGCCTTCAAAAACCATGTGTTAGATGCAGATATTTTTATTAAAATAAAAATAAAAACAATTTTTTTTTCTTCTTCATCTTGACTTTTTTATCTAATATTTTGCTTGATATAACAAGCCTCGTCAGAGCTTAAAACAAATAAAAGGTATTAACCATATTTTTTTTCGTAATAATCCTTCCTGGTCCTCTAGAAGTAACGTCCGATGTTGTGTGGACTTAACGGTGTAAATGTCTCTTTTAAATTGAACTTAAATCGCACATGGTCGCTGGTAGGTATAAATTCTAGAAGACCAGGAAGCATTATTACGAAAAAAATAAGGTTAATACCTTTTATTTGTCTAAAGCTCTGACGAATTTGTTATATCAAGCGAAATTGTAGATAAAAAAAAGTCAAGATGAAAAAAACAAAAATCTAACATGATTTTTTTAAGGCATTTTGCCTCTTTCTTTATGTTTAAAATTCTAAAGATGCTTAAAAAAATGAACTTTCCCAAATTTATATATATATATATATATATATATATATATATTCCTTTAGTTGATGTGTCCTATTTAATCTGTCAACATCAACCAGGGGTTTTTACCCCGCCTAATAAACCGGTATCGTCCGGGCCTTTGGGTCTGGATTTACGCCGGTCTATTGGGGATTGCTGGTCCTGTGCAGTTCTAGGAAGTGCACCCTCTCAGGCTTTGCCTCCCCTCTTTGGGGAGGAGTAAGTTTATTGCTTACTGTCTGAGGCGCCCCTACCGGGGAATGCCGACGGGTCTGTCCAGGCAATTTTTAAATGGCCAGAGTGCTCACCTCTCGAGCGCTGGCTTATCTAATCCCACTTTCCCGACCTTGTGTCACATCTTACCTTGTGGGAGGTAGATAAATAAATCCATCATCTAAGCTACTAAAACCTTGTGGCTCTTGTTTTTTTGCTTGTTTGTCTCTATACATAATATATGACATCACAAAGACACCGGGCAAATCCTTTATAATGTCACAAAGAGAACACAACACAAAGGAATGACATCATTGTTTACTTGCCTTTCCATGAGGACAGAGTTAGACACACAACCGGTTTTAATGTGGGGAAAATCCAGCTCGCCCAAAACGGGGCACTCTGGATTTGGACAAAAATAAAAATCGCCTCAGTCTAGAAGGATTTCTCCTTCACTGATCGAGAACAGAAAAGATGAAGTGTAATATCAGAACAGATACTACCTGGCACACGCTAGGAAGTAAGTGTAGTATCTGTTCCGATGGATACTGCACCCTATAGACGGATGTCTTCTTGTTCTTCGGGACTTGATTCCACCTGTCTGTGGGTTTGTCCTGTGCAGTTCTAGGAGGTCCACCCTCCCAGGCTTCGCCTCCCCTCTTTGGGGAGGAGTAAGTTTATTGCTTACTGCTTGAGGCACCCCTACCGGGGAATGCCGACGGGGCTGCCCAGGCAATTTTTAAATGGCCAGAGTGCTCACCTCTCGAGCGCTGGCTTTTAACCCCACTTACTCGACCCAAGCTGTGGTCACATCTTACTTGTGGGAGTAAGATAAAACTGGCCTCGTCTAATAATTTAGACGAGGCCAGTTTTGGTTGGTCCCCCTTCTTCAGTAATGTGACCACTCCTTTGGTTACCTGTCCAGGGATTGACTCCTGAGCAAACCAGTGGTTAAACACATCCTTCAGAATTGGGACAAACATAGGCGACAGCCTCAAATACATTTCGTACGGCAGACCATCGAGTCCTGGAGATTTGTTCAAGCCGACCTGCTTCAACGCAGTAACGATCTCGCCCTCCGTAATCCTGCCATCACAGCCAGCTGCTCGAGCCGCCTCGAGGCGGGGCGAGTCAGCCAAATAGCTGTCTAATTCCTGGCCGCGGAGTCTGGGCAGTTGGGTGAAGCGTTCCTCCAAATGCTCACGGAACCCCTCACAGATCTCACGAGACGATACCAGGGTATGTCCTTCCAGGTTTTTCACCTTTCGAATGTACCCATCCGAGCCACGACGTAAAGCAGCCTTACGCTCAACAGCGTCAACGTTCACGGCTTCGTTAGAGACTTTCTTTAACCTAGCTCTAACTACTTGTCCCTCATATCGCTCGCTGGCCAAGCGATTGAGGTCCCCTGTAATTAAGGCTATCTCTAGGGGATCCCCCCACGCCACCGCCTGGGTCATCTTATCCTCTGCCTGCTTTTGTGTCCTAGCCCTATCTTGAGCGAGGCGCTGGCTGTATCGGACACAAAAGCTTCTAACACGAGCCTTAGTTTTGACCCAGTATCTACTCCCGATAACCACCCCCACTAATCCCTGCTGAAGTAGTAACGTCAGCTGTTCCCTGAAGTCTCGTATCTCCAGCAAGGAGGTATTAAACTTCCAGTACCCAGCCAACCTAGGCCTATCGCTTAAGTTCAGACGGGCCATAACTAATTTATGGTCCGAATGTCCTAACATAGTGAACGTGGGACAAGATAAGAAACCTATGTCGCCTCTTCTAACTAACATTCTGTCCAAGTAGGTACTCGGACAGAAGGCCGCGCTAGTATACCACGTCCACATCTCCCGCCCTGGGTGATCGACACGAAATCTGTCGACAAGATCGCACGAGGCCATCAGGTCAGACAGACTGCTCTCACACCACGCCGACCCTCTATTCCCACCGACCTTATCTATCTTGGGGTCTAGGATGGCATTCCAGTCCCCCATTAAAACTACTCGCTCCGGACCCCCAAGGAACGCCTCCAATCGTCGAAAAAAGGAAACCCTCTCGCCAGCAATGTTGGGCGCATAAACCGCAACGATCCGAAACTTACTGTTTTCGACGGCAACATCGACCACGACCAGCCGTCCCGCCGCATCCGTATGAACAACGCTAACGTTCGCCGACAGGCTGCGTCTAACCATCACCGAGATGCCACTCCTACGAACATCGCCATATGCTGAGTAGACGTCAAAGTCGTCAGTCAGCACATCACAATCCCCGTACGAACAGAAGTGGGTCTCTTCAATCGCAGCTACATCTACCTTACGGGCCACGAGATCCCTTAGCATGCGAGCAGCTTTGCCTCAGGATCTCATGCCCCTCACATTCCAACAAGCCAAGTTCAAATTTGTGATCCCCATCAGTTAGTGTCACAAACGGGGCTAAAGTCCTCGGGAGTGAGGACGCCGAAGGCCTGACCGAGACTGCCGGTCAGCAGTTCAGACGAAATCCGTCCGTCTCGTGCCAAACCTCCCACGTCCAAGGGGAAGGTTAGTTTAAGGGCCCGAAAGAAAGAGGGGTGAACGTAAACAGGGACCCTCCCCGGACATTGGAAAGATAATTTTTTAAGGGAAGGGTGCTCCTCGTCTATCAGTTTGAAGCCCGGGAATGCTGTTTTCCCTTCCTCAACCATCCTCCAGAGAGCATTTGTTCTGCTCCCCTTGTTCTCTCTCAGGAAGGTGGTCATCATGGGGGCCTCCCGGAACTTCTGGGGGCTCTCCACCCGCTTTCCCTTCACATGGGTGAAAGCCCGCATCTGTTTGAGGTACTGCCTTTGCCTCGCGCTTAGATCTGGGTGAACCTGGGAGGCGTTGGTCGTACAAATCCTCTCCCCCGGCAGGAAAGGAGACCTTTTTGTCCTTACCTGCCTTCCAGCTGGTGGAGGAGGGGGCGTCTTTGCTGGAGCGGACTCTTTGGTCCCTGCTGCTTCTGCAACGGCCGTTATGGGTGTTTTGGAGAGAGGAGCGGAGTCCTGTACCACCGGGGGTGTTGGTGCCTGGACAGTCGGAGCAGTCTCACAGTCTTCGGCTTCCCTGATCTTTTTGGCCCTCGGGTCCTTTTCTTTGGGCTCTACCGGCCCCTCCACTGCCATCCTCTCTTCGTTGGCCGCTGGCTCCTCCTCTGACTCCGATGACTGTTGGAGCTTTCTTTTGTTAAGGAGGGTTTTCTTTCCCCTCCTGGAGGTTACCGGGCTGATTCCTTCCTCCTCATCTTCCTTCTTATGCTTCTCCGTCGCCACTGGAGCTGGAGCTTTGGCTTGGGCGGGTGCCTTGGGTTTCTCTGCCGCCACTGGAGCTGGAGCTTTGGCTGGGACGGGTGCTTTGGGTTTTTCCGTTGCCACTGGAGCTGGAGCTTTGGCTGGGACGGGTGCCGGGGTCTTTCTCCTGGGGCAGTCCTTGGACATATGCCCCGGCGTCTGGCAATGCCAACAATGTGGCTCCGTCCCTCCACTATGATGGACATCGTCCAGCTCTCGCACTTGAGTTGGGCAGGAATTTTTTGGAAACCCGCACGCTCCAACCTCATACGGAATTTGAATTCCCCCGTTTGGATGTTGCGGGGGCCACGGACCGGAATAACTTCTTCGACATCTCCATACTGTGACATTATTGCGCCTAAATGGTCAGCGCTGACACAGCATGGGACGCCGAGAATGGTGACGTTCGTCCTCCTCTTTTCGAGGTACTCCGGCTTGAATTGGAGGTCTTTCCAGCAAAAGTCTCCTTTTGCCACCTTTTCCGCCTCCTGCTGGGTTGGGAGCAGGATGTCCCACATCGCATAGGACCTCTTGGTGATGTAGGTCGCCGGTATTTTGAGGTCCACCAGCATCCGGAACATTTTGTCCCTGGTGACTCCAGTGAGTCCCTTGAGTTTGGCATCTGTTGTCACCAGGGAGACTATTCTCCTCTTCAGGTTCTCCAGAGTACCCGGGACAAGTTGAATGGTACTGCCCTCCGTGTACTCCTTGTACTGTCCCCTGAAGAGTTCCCTATAGTCTTCCGGAGTCTTTTTGGACTGGGGACCCCATGTAGTGGTCTCCGGCATACTTTTGGCTGGGAGCTTTGTGGTGGATGGCCTGCTCCGGACTTTTGGCACTCCCCTCCTCTCCTTCTTCCTGCCAAGGCTCTCCCCCTCCGACTCCGCCAATGAAGAACCCCCCGAGGAGCACCCGAAAAACAATTTAGGGTCGTACCGGACCTGTGCCACTCCCAAATCAAGGGATTGGGACTTTCTTAGTAAAGGGGCTGTTTTTTCTGCAAAAGGAGTATTGTCAAACCTGGCAAAAAACTCCTCATGAGAAAGGATCACCCCTGGGATTTTCTCCGGGGCTACACCTCCTAGGGGGCACTCGGGTGTGCCACCCTCCGACCGGACTGGAGTGTCGCACGGCACGACAACCCCCGAACTCGCAACTGGGGCGCACACGTACGTGCAGCCCACTTTCACAGGGGTGCCCTTCGCGGCCACACCCCTCTCGCCAGACCCAGGTGGCCTCCATCGCAACTGAGTCTGTCTGCTGTCCACAACCCGCCGATTCGGAATCAGGGAGACCGTCGCCAAAAGGCACGTGAGTCTTCCCCGAACCTGCCGGCTGCTTAAGTTGGGACAAGCAGTCAGACTCTGAAAAAGAATTTAATAAAAAATTATTACACAAGAACGACCTAGCTCTACCAACGGGGAGCTGCCTCCCCAAGAGGGGGAGGAACTAGACCTAGCTCTACCAACGGGGAGCTGCCTCCCCAACGGGGGAGGAGTTAGACAGAAATAACATAGAAAAAGAGAGAAAAAAGAGAAAAAATCCCCAAAAGGGGGAGAAAAAAGTGAAAAAACTCCCCAAAAGGGGGAGCTGACAAAAGCCCCAAAGGGGGGCTTGGTCAATGGTAAAAGCTTTAACCTTGCCAATAGGCCCGGTAGCTGATCACTGGACTTCGGGTAAAACGAAAGTGTCGCAACTGAGAACAGATACTACACTTTGATCTTAGCCAAAAGGCCGAGAAGTTATTTAGGCCGGTGAATTCCCTCGGACAACCTCCATCTTTATCTACAGATGGAGATTTTACAAACCTTGGGAACTCACCAGACCTTAGGCATAGCCAAAAGGCCGAGAAGCGATATATATATATATATATATATATATATATATATATATATATATATATATATATAATATTTACTTACTAGACAATCCTTCTAGACCTGAATGGTCTCGTATACTACTAAAACTCTGTGGATCTATATTGTTTGTCCCCGTGGATAATGTCACTAAAGGATGACACCATCCATTAAACCAGAGATGAGATATAACCGTGCCCAATGAATGATGTCATTAAATTATTACCTCATCCATCAAATCCGAGAGAGAAGGGGAATATGCAGAGAATATGAGGGATAGAGGGGTGAGTACATATATTTATATACTACTAAAACTCTGTGGATCTTGCTTATTTGTTTGTTTGGTTGTCTCTGTGTACACCGAATGACGTCATCGTCTTGTGATGTAATCCATTAAAACAGAGAGATGGGGGATAATCATGCACATCACATGACGTCCCAAAATGATGTATCCAGCGAACCATAGAGAGAAGGGGGGGGGAAGAGATCCTTTATGACATTTTATCTGATGATAAATCGTTCAGATTCCTGAGTGTCTAGTATACTACTAAATCACTTTGGACCCTGTTTTCTTTTCTCCATACATACTGGATTACGTCACAAAAGGCAGATCTATTTTGTTTGTATGTACACGCAATATCTTGCATTATGTTGAATTGTAGTTGGCATAAACAGGCATATTGATACACAGGCGATTAGCACACCACTGACATGCGCACTTGAAGCCTATTGATTTCTGCCCACCTTATTGGCGGGAAGAGAAAAATCAATTCCTGATAAGATTTGGCGACAACAAGACGTCCTATACTGTTCTCGTCCTTCACCAGAAACGATATGACAAAAGCGAGTCTGCCGAACAACTCTCTTTATATTCCAGTGTTCCCTTTGAATAAAGTTGATTTATATATTAGTGGAGATGTTGGTGTTTTCCATGGAAGATGGTGACCCTTTTCTTATTCAATATTCAATTCCAGTCAGATACGTCCAGACACGGCTAACTCTACCAAATGGCTTTCTTCATTCTGACATTCTTCCAGACCCAACATCTAAACCATAAAAAAAACCCTGAAAAACATGGGAGAAGGAAGAAGGAAGAAGATTGGTCAGAATCAAATAACGATTTCTCAGATGCATTGATATATTAATTACTAGATGTTTGGAGGACTCTTTTTAGGGTTCTCGTTTTTGGAGTCAATCATTGGTGGGAGCCAGTTTTAGAGAAACATTTTTAAGGAAAACAGTTTTTAGTTAATATTCAAATGTGAGAGAGCAAGAGAATTTTTGTGTGATAAACATAAAAAACCCAATGAATTCAAAAGCATAAGTTCACAAAATTGATATTTTATATATATTTAAAATGGAAGTTCACATAGATAGGAAAACAGAATGTTTGTTCATATTTGCAGAACAAGGGAGATTCATACGCTGAGATATTGAGGAAGTTTGAGTCGATGGCCGTGAATTATCCACAGGTCTGAAAAATCATAATCAAAACTTCCTCACTCGATTACAAAAATTACATTTGATTGAAAGTGAATGTTCACTTGTTTTCATTGTAGAAAGTTCATTGAGAAATGTTGTATTAAAATGAATAAGGTTATACATTTGTTTTCGATGAGCAGACGACAGGGTGAAAGAGTTAATGTGTTGTGTATGTGTGTGCGTTAGTGTCAGAGTGTGTATGCTTATGACTGTATGTGTGTGAGTTGAGAAAAGCATTATTAACTTTCCCAATCGCCTGGCAGCAAAATTACGATGTTAGATCTGTCGTGAACTTTGGCTCAAACTGTTTATTGAAGGAAAAATCTGTTTTTTTATGCACTTGGAGTGGATCAAAACGGCAAATGTTATAAATTCAGAGAAATACATCTGATTTGCTCAAAATGTCTTGAGGTGTAGCAGTTACATGAATGAACTATTTTGTATCGGTCTAAGTGACTGGCAGTGAGTTGTGATTCGGCTTAGCGATTTTGTAACCATCGCCTGTTCACCGCACGAACAAGCAACTCATTTAAGCTTAATGAGATTCATACGCGATGAATCATCTTGACATGAAACACTTCAGTTCCAGACTGACTTTCAAACAGATAAGACGTACATTATTGGAGGACCCTTTTTAAGGTTCCACTGTTTTTTGTGGGGGGAGGGGGATTTTGAGAAGAACCAGTTTTATAGAAACATTTTAAAGAAAACAGTTTTAAGTAACATTCAAGTGTGAGAGAGCAAGAGAAATATATGATAAAAACAAAATAAAGAGTACAAAAGCATAAATTCACAAAAGAGATATATGTTTAAAATGGAAGTCTACAAAAATAGTTGAGATATCAAGGAAGCCTAAGTCAATAATTTAAGGGCTGTGAATTATCCACGGGTATGAAAAATCGTAATCAAAACTTCCTCACTCAATTACATAAATTACATTTCATTGAAAGTTATTAAATAGAGTCAATAATCATTTGTTTTCATATTAGAAAGTTCAGTGAGAAATGTATGAAGTATTAAAGTGGTTAAGTTTATACATTTGTTTTCAATCAGCAGACGACATTGAAAGGGGATTCAAGCAGTGTGAGTATGTGTCGCCTTTAGTGTGAGTATGCGTAAGACAGTGAAAGAGTATTAACATTGAGTATGTGTGTGCATTAGTGTCAGAATGGCTATGTGTGCGTAAGCTTTCCGAAGGCCCAACAGAAGGGGCAAGGGAGCTGGAGAAATGTCGATGTTAGCTCTGTTGTGGATTTGGGCTAAACATCATTGTTGAAGGAAAAATCAGGCTTTATATGCATTTGGGGTGGATCAAAACAGAAAATTTGATAAATTCAGAGAAATGCATCTGATTGGCTTAAAATCAGTTTATTTGTTTTTATTAATTCAAATGAATGTGTGCGTCGAGCCGATTGCGCAGAGACGAGTTTAAGCATTTTCATTTTGTGCACCAAAGGGTAAACTTCGTCTCTACACATTCCTGCACTCTCTACCAGACCTGCGGTAGGCGAATCGACAAACTCCAGGATAAGATTATTTCGTCTTGTCTATTAACCCATTGTACAACCTTCATTTTGTGTTTCCTGTAAATAAATCTGCACACCTCTTTAGTTGTGAAGCCATCATTTATTTCGTGGTGACCCCGTTTGCTAATTCTATTTCAGTCAGATTTGGCCAGACGAATTGCTCTTCTCGAGATAAACCCTAAACTAAAATTGGCTCTCTCGGCTAAAATGGCGAGTGTATGCGCAGAGATATGTGCGCAGAAATGATTTTAAGCTTTTCATTTTAGGCATCGAAGGGTAAACTTTGCCGCTACAGATGAACCGTTTAGATGAACTGGTGGTGTAGTATACTACTAAAACACTGTGGATCTTATTTTCTTGTTACTATGCCCACTGGATGACGTCACAAAAGGCGAATGATGTAAATTAAGGACGAATGATAAGAGAAGCAGTGGAAGGATGCAAATGACGTATATAATTAAAAGACAGAAGAAAAAAAACGGAGAGTAGTTGGAAAGAGAGAGAAAGGAGGAAAAAATTATTCTTATCAAGATAGAAAAATAAAATAAATATTTACTTGAAAATGGATGACGTCATAAAGGATAAATGATAGCTTTTAGCAACTTTTCAAAAAATGTATAAATTGTATAATATTATACAATTTGAACTCTGATAATCTTGCTTACTTGTCTGCATATTGACTGTTTTAGATAATGAGAGAAAGAACAAATGAGACAAGGAGTAGTAAGTAGCAGTAGCATAAGAGAATGGAAGTAAGAGGATTACGTAAATAAAGAAGAAAAGAAAAAAACCACAGTAGTAGTAGTAGTAATAGTAGTAGCAGACTTTTTTTAGATTCAGTTGTGCATCCTTATAAGCAACGATGTCTTTCAATGAGGAATTTGTTCTTTTGCTATTCTGTTCCATACAGGAAACATAAAAAAACAGAGCAGTAAAATGACCAATGAGAATCATGCAGTCACTCATATTTACTGAATATTTATTAAAAAGTAACAGGATTATTTACATTTGTATCTACATAGAGATAAAAGAATTGCTGGCACTTATGCAGTTTACGGACTGGGCTGAAATAATAACGTTATAATTTAGAAACCCATTTTTAACATAGTGAGGTGGATGGAGTGGGGATGGTTGATTAACTATTCTGTACTTTCACCTAACAATTTAACAATTTAACAATTTAATAAACAAAAAATACCGTAAAAATTTAACTGCATAAGCACTGACTTGCTTACTATTTCAGGAAAGTTACGTTTTTAATGTATGGTATTATCTGCCGTTGCCAAACAGTGTTTTACTTGCAATTTATGTAAACAATTTTTAATTATAACAATTAATTAAAATGCGGTTTTAATATGGGATTCCGGTGTAACACGATCACTTGCCGGGAGAGTAACTTGGTGTGTTTGTGCACCTTGAGGACTTTTCTGGAAGGGCTCTTTCGTCCTAGCATGGCACTAGCACACTAGCTTCCTGAGAACCGATATTACATTCCTTTAATAAGGAAGTGGTTTTACTCGTTAGGGGTGTTATACCCGGTCTGGTATTTGACAGGTTTCAGGGCGGCATCACTAGGCGGCATTAATTCTCTCACAAGAATTAATTCTGGCGGGGGCCATTAGCTGGAAATTGAAGGCTTGTAATGAGGGAACAGTACATTACTTTATATATCAAAAATATATTTTTTAATTAATTTCCTTTCCGAAGAAACATAATAGAAACTCAAAGTAACTGAACTGGCGAACAACGCCCGTTGTGTATGGATGCAATCATCAAACTGTTTTAAAATCTCTCTTGCTGCAATAAAGGGAAAGAGAGAGAGAGAACAAGTATACACGAAAAAGAAAGACAGAGAGATAAAGTATTTTCAGTCCACAGTTCCCATTGCGACAGCTGCTTTGACCTTTATCCCATCTTATGCACCTGTCAACTTTGACGACCCTGATACTAAGATTATTATATTAACCGATGGGGTTGACATTTTGAAGTGTAATGTTTTTGATTCTTATGTGTCTCCATCAGAAGGCAATAGAAAGCCTGGTACAAGGGCTTTTAAATGTGGGGAACCCCAGCTCCCACAAAAGGGTCACTATCTTTGCTACACCAGACTGGGGGGGGGTAGGTTTTTTTTGGGTTATTCACTTTTCCCAGGACAATGTTAGGACGGGTCGGCTAGTCTAATAAATAAAATGAAGTGTCTATCTGTGCACTATAGATTGAGAAAATGCTGAGTAGATTGCAACCAAAATTGGCATGAAGTAAACTATGGCTCATGTGTTCATAAGCTACATCAGGTTGACCTCGATCAACTTGGAAGTTCATTAAAGGTCAAAGAAGTCATTTCTTATTGAAGTAGTTCCTCCAATGAAGAATTTGTTATTTTACTGTTCTGTTCCGTAAATTAATCAGAAACAAACGGAACAGTAAAATGACTAATGAGAATCATGCAATCACTTTGATATTTACTAAATATTTATTTAAAAGTGACAGGACTATCCATGTCCATATCTACATGGATTGCTTACTACTTCAGGAGAGTTCTGTTTTTCGTGATTACATGTATGGTACTACCTGGCGTTAGCCAGTAGTGATTTACTTTCTTTTTTTTAACATAGTTCACCCCAAACAAGGCAGGTTGCCACTGTAAGGGGCAACTGAGAATTATGGTGTAGTCGGGCCACTCCAGGTTTATGGCTGTTTTTTCAAAGTGATGGAAGAAATCGTCTATTCGCTCTTCCTGGAATTTTGATATGAGCCGTACATGTTTTGTCAAATCAAATTCTCGGGACCTGGTTGGATTTATGCACGTTTAGCTCGAGTTCTATTAATGTGGTGTCTTGCTGTATTTTGGCCTTTTCCATTTCGACCTGGGTAACTATTTTGGATTTCTCCAATTCCAGTTAGGCTGGCGTTAGGTTTTGAGCATCTGTTTGCAACTCATTGAAGATTTCTCTTCCTTGAAAATGTCATTGTCAATTAGATGCTCGGCTATGATTTTGATATTTTTCCAACTGCATCCAACTGAAATTTCTGCCCGACCAAGAATATGTCATCTTTTTTAAAGTTGATCAGTTGCTCCCAGCAAGGATTTTTCACAAACTGCTCAATCTGATCCATTGTGTTGTATATGTATATTTTCTTTTTTTTTTCTTTACCAATTATCTGGTGTATGTGCTTTTTGTCTGTTAAATTTCGGACTGAGAGCCCCATATATGTTATGTGCAAGACAAGATCGAATTTATGTCGTCCTATGGTTTGGACATACCACAAATTATTTATATTTTTGCCGAAATGCTTTGGCTCGATAAGGGAATTTTCCCAAATTCTATAATGCTATTTTCAACAGGGGAACCACACACACGGATGAAATAATTGGAAAGAATATATTGACACGAATGCAGTGATCAAGAAACAAGGAAATATATTTATTGTAGCAACGAAAGAATGACAGAACAAACAACTAAAACAATCCAATGCAAAGTTATGATAAAATGTTATCTCCAGTTAGTTCAAACAACAACAAAGTCCACTTATTTCTTTGATCTTTCCATTGAATTCGAACAATAATAAGGTTCAATCCGAAATAATAATAGAGCGATTCTTTTAGTAAATTCACACGACAATAAAGTTCACTTACTTATATCTCCAATTTTCCAGTGAATTCAAATCATAATAAAATTCACTTAACTGTACAAATGTCCTGTTCATGTCAGCAAATTATCGTTCTTTTCTTATGATATCTTTCTTTTCTCATCATATCACTGAATGTAAAATCATTAAACCATTTTTCTGTAATGTCCCAAATCTCTGATCTCTTGTCACATCCAGCTAATCTCATTTTTACTCAATTATCTGTCTTACCGGTACGACATTCTCTGCATGATTTCTCATCCAATTGACCGCTCAACCCTGCATGTCTTATTGATTCTGCGTCATCTCCCAACTGTATCCAAAATTTAGCGTGATCCCCCAAGTGTCGTCTGCCAGCTCCCAATTTCTTTGTCTTTCTCTATTTCGTTCTCACCCACCTTATAAGATCACCCGATTGCTTTCTCTTCTTTGTAACATTTACCTCTCGCTCTCCCCTTCAGTTCCAGGTAGTTAGTTATGAAAAGAAGAGAAAGAAACAACCGGACGACAAGCAGCGAAGCCACGTATCCTGTTACTCTTCCTCTCTCCTTCTCTCTCTGCTGTACGAACACATGCCCCCATTAAGCTACAGAGAACGAAAGGCAGTCTGCTGCTATGTTGAGTCTGCTATATATTTCACGCTTGCGTAACTGTTTAGATTTCAATAACTTTTTCCTTTGTGTTTCCATCGAAATATTAATTCTTATCAAGTTTCTTTTCTTTCTTTAAATCCTTGTTTACAAATTGCCATCAGAATGTCTCAGTACACACAAGCTCGCTACTTGTATCCACCGTTTTTTCAAAAACTGAGGAATGTAATCTTTTTCTATTACATCTGATATTGACCTTCAGCTGGTGCTTTAAAAAAGCGATCAGATCCTGATCAGCAAAAGATTTAACTTCTTGGTCATCTCTCAGACACAACGTCCATACCACCATTATGCGCTACAACCAGGAAATATCATTCGTCTCTCCCTGTCCCACCCCAGCCTGACGTTGTCGATTACATAGAATACGTTTAGCAGCAGAGGATGCTCGGGATTGATACGAGCCGTCACCTTGTTGACATACTCCCAGAACTGCCGGAGTTTGCGGCATTGGAAGATACTACACTTTGATCTTAGCTAAAATTCATCCTTTTTTTTGTGGGTGGGGGGCGCTCATCATGATACAATCCTCTCAGTCATTACCCCTTCCTTTGGGAGGGGGTCAGTGTAATATATGCTCATTCGCCATAATATCGTCCTCCCAGGCTAGCAAAATTATGCAACCGAAAGGAGCATATTTTTGCTAGTATTCTTATAAAATTGTAGATATAAAAATGTTTTGTTATAAAATTTCGTTTTTCTCAATTTTTCATTTACAAAATTATGTTCATGTTTTTTTCTAACTGGTGAACCTTCTATTCTCTCAATCTTTCATTTATTTCCATTTTACTATGCATGCATGCTCGTTTAATATCCTCTATTTCCTTCTTTCCTTTTATAAAAAATTCATATGAAATGTCAGCGTGGTTTTTGGTAAATCCCCAAAGACGGCAATAGTCGTCCAAAAATATAACCCTATTAAGTCCAGGGACCACACTACATACCTATATAAGTTTCACATGTGGATACCGATTGTAAGACTTATTATCTATGAATTTGTTATCGTCACTTTTAATCTATCGTCCGAGTCATATTCCAAGATAATGCCTGATTTGTTTGGAAACTGCTTGCCAATTTCAGGCTTAAAATATAATAATAATAATAAAAACTTATCCTAATCCGATTGGCAACCACCCTCGGACTAAGGCTTACGGTTCCACTACCCCCCCCCCCCCCCAAGTTTTTTTTTTACTATCTTGCAAGCCTGAAATTCGCGACCAAGCCAATTGGAAAGCACGCTGGCTTGGCCCAGTAAAAGTGACGATAACAAATGCATAGATAATAAATCTTACAATCAGAAAATACTGACGTAATTTTAAGGGTCATTATCAAAATTCGTCTTTGAATAACAGTAAATGGGGGAAAAGGTGGAGACAACAAGGACATAAAAAGGAGCAAATAATAAATTAGACCCAGAAATGTAATTCAATACAGTTTTATTTATATTAAAAATAAAAGCCGTTGCTTTTGTTTCCCAAGCTCGGCTAACTTCGTTAACCACAGATAACAATAAAAAATATTATGTTCGTGAAAACGATCAGTTTGAGCACAAAAAGATACATAATGCATAAAAAAAAAAAATGGAGAAAATGTGAACTAGTCTCGCTTTTCTCCCAAAATAAAAGGACAGGCTTACTTGAGAAAAAAGGCTGAAAAAAAAAAAAAAAAGAAGCGACATGCAATAACACACAATAAAAATTGACTTTCTTAAGACTAGCTTCAAGTGTCTTTTTTCTTCTCAGTCCGATATCTTTTAAAAACAAAACCTTCAAAAGGTAATTCTTCTAGAACATTTCTGAGACGATTCTCTTTTTTTCTTGTAAACCCAAGAAAAGCCCGAGGATTTGAAACCTGCCTCGGTTTCAAATCCTCGGGCTTTTCTCAACTCTAATAAATTTGGTTAAATTTGGTTAAAAACCTCTGGTTTTTAACTTATTTTAAATAAACCCCACAAAGACTTCTTTTAAATAAACCCCACAAATGGTTTGTATAGTTATCTACTCCTGTATTGAAAGAGTAAACGGGAGTTATCCCCCCTTATTATTATATATAGCAATCTGTGGAAGCAGCCATATTGCTTTTTAGTAGTAAACAGTGACGGACGTTGGAAGTGGCATCTTCCATACTCTACATGGCGCTACGAACAGGATTATAAATACTGTAAACGTGGATTTTTTTTTTCAAGCACTACGTCGGACATTGAACTTACCTACAGCCAGCCACCATGGAGCATGAAAGTGTACTATTAATGAAACAACTTATCAAGCTGCAAAAAGAAAATATCGAGCTCCGAAAAGAAATGCTTCGCGGTCAGTCTAATACATTGCAGGTTAAAAGACCAGAACGACCCTCAATAGGATTGAATACCAGAGACGAAGAATGAGCATTGTTTTTGGATACATGGACCCGATACAAGGATGTATGTGCATCGGAAACGAACAGGCTACTCTTCGAACTAGTGGAGCCAGAAACGCTCAACTCTGCCACGGAGGAGTACATTTTATGTCAGATACAACTGGTGGCAGTAAGAGGATTACACAAAGAAGTCCACCGACAGAAATTCCACTCCATGAGGCAGAAAGAGGGTGAGTCGATAACGCATTTTTCATTGAGATTACGTGGCCATGCTAAATTCTGCAAATTCAGGGTTCGATGCCCAAATGAATAAACTTGCAGGCAGCAAGTAGACTACTCAGATGACATGGTCGCCGGACAAATGATAGCAGGACTTAGCAACGTAGAACACCAAAGGAAGGTACTGGCGGAGGTAGCGTCACTTGACACTTTCGACCAGAAGTTCACACAGTTGGTCTGTCTAGAGGCAACAGACAAGTCAACCCCTCACTTCTACAATGCCACACCCTCTTTTATGTTATCCAACGTATAAAGATCGAACCAAGAACAGCATTACCAGGGGACCAGGGGCCTCCCAACTCCAGATACACCAAACCTTGCAATGGATGTGGAGAGACTTCACACCCCAGAGGGTCAATGAACCGGAAGAATTGACCGGCAGTTGGACTCAAATTCCACTTTTGTGGAGTGATGGGGCACATGAAAAAAGTATGCCGTAAACATGTGGGGTCCAAAACAGAAGCCATGAGTAAAATGTCAAGGAGTGGGAAGTCGTTCATGTTAACCAACAGTGCTCCGGATAGTTGTTCTGCTTGCAAGGATAGCAGGTACAACAAAACACAATCGACAAAGATGCCTCACCTCGAGTGGGATGGAGAACAATTTCAGATGAGCGTCCCAGAGCTACCCCCCGTCTGTGACAGTGAAGTCACCATGATGCCTGGAACTCATGAAAAATTTGGATGAATACCAAAGAAACTGGTGAGCCAGCATGGTCATCGCATCCCAGCCTTTGCAGACACAGGGGCGCAGACTTATTCGAGTGGATCTGAGATTCAGAAACTCCTTGGATACCCAGATGGGTACCTCATGTCAGCTACCCATCGGATACGGGGCATAGCAGACAACCGATTACAGATCAGAGGTGTTTTGTTTCTATGCATAAAAGTGGGAACAAAAAGGACATGACAGGCAGTATATGTATCAGACAATACATTGGGATTTTATTTGTCACAAACTGCCTTGAAGGATCTGGGTTTGCTGCCTTACAATTTCCCAACTTCATTGTTGCAGAATAGCTTGTTAAGGAACATAAAGGAAATTGCCCCATGTGGATGCCCGTGCAGAACATCTGTCCTAATGAAACCAGAAACCATCTCATTCAAACTAACAGAAGCCAACAAACACGAACTCGAACAATGGTTAGTGGAACATTTTAAGTCAAACGCATTTAACACATGCCCACATCAACCACTGCAAACAATGGAAGGTAAACCCTTAGAGATAAAATTCGTCCCGAGAGTAACACCGACAGCAATTCACACACCAATGGAAGAAGAAGGTGAAGGAGGACCTGGACAGAGACGTCACACTGGGGATAATAGAACCAGTACCGGTAGGCACACCTACTACCTGGTGTTCAAAGATGGTGGTCATGCCGAAAAAAGATGGGTCTCCAAGGCGCATGGTTGACCTACAAAAGTTGAATAATGCTACTATGAGAAAAACACATCACACCTCATCACCATTCAATCAAGTTTCGATGATACTGGGATACACAAGGAAAACGATCCTTGACACATGGAATGGATACCACAGTCTACCGCTATCCCTAGCCGCACGGGATGCTACTATATTCATCACTGAGTGGAGCCAATATAGGTACTGTCGGGCCTCTCAAGGATTCCATGGATCAGGGGACGGATACACCTGTCGGTTTGATGACATCACAGTGGATATGGCTCGTAAGACCCGATGCATAGACGACAGCCTCCTATGGGACGATTCAATAGAGTCATCGTTCTGACACACGCTTGACTATATCAGTCGCTGCGCAGACAAGGGGATTGTATTTAATCTAGATAAGTTTAATTTTGCTGAAATGGAGATAGAATTCACAGGATTTCTGGTCACTGCAAATGGTATTCGACCCACAAAAAAGATGACAGAAACCATCCTTAAATTCTCTACCCCCACAAATATCACTGGGGTTAGATCCTGGTTTGGACTTGTGAATCAGGTGCCGTTTGCCTTTTCACAAGCAGAAGTTATGGTCCCCTTCCAAAAACTATTGAGGACAAAGAACAGAAAGTTCTATTGGGACTGGAGAGCATATTCCAAGAATCGAAGAGAGTGATAGTGAAGAGGATTGAGAAGGGTGTCCAAAGATTCGAAATGAACAGAGTGACAGGGCTGGCGGCAGATTACAGCAACACAGGAATATCGTACTTCCTATTTCAAAAACACTGTAGATGTAAGGGCGAAGTAAACATGAGTTGTGGGGATGGCCACTGGAAACTCATTCTGGTGTGGTCCCGTTTTACCAACAACGCAGAATCGCGATATTCATCAGTTGAAGGAGAGGCCCTTGTCTATGGATTAGAATCATGCCGAATGTTCATACTTGGATGTCCGGATTTGCTGGTAACAGTGGATCACCTGCCACTAATAAAAATATTTTCTAACCAGGCTCTAGAAAATATTAAAAACCCCTGCCTGTTGAACTTCAAGGAAAGGACACTGATGTACCGCTTCCAAGTAAAACATCACCCTGGAAAACCCAGCAGGCACCCCATCAAGAAACCCTGACCAAATGATTGACACTGCAGTCATAACTGCCTTCACGTCGATGTATGAAAGCGACCCTAAGTTGAAAGCTAATCACATGGGAAAGGATTGTCGCTGCGGCAGCTACAGATGAAGAATGCAGGACCTTAAGAGATCTGATCCAAAATGATTTCCCCCAATCACGCAATGACCACTCACCCATAGCTCGGGTTTTCTGGCCTATGCAGGAAGAAATATACTGCCTAGAGGGAGTCATTATAAAGGGCAACAAAATCCTAATACCTCGACAACTTTGTGCAGAGGTACTGGAATCCCTTCATTCTGAGCATCAGTACGTAAGTGGTATGCTGCCGAACACGAGACAACGATTGTTCTGGCCGGGTCTGAATGCTAGCATCCGACAAACCAGATTCCAGTGCCGCACATGCAACACAATTGCGCCATCTCAGACCAAGGAGCCCTTGGTGTCACCACCAGACCCGGATTTTCCATTCCAACAAGTTATCGTAGACTTTGTTATTATACAGGGCAGGAACTATCTAGTATACGCTGATCGATATACGGGGTGGGTGGAAGTGGCCTTAATGACATCGGGGAGGGCCAAAACTGTATGCGACACCTTGAGAACTTGGTTCTTTACTTATGGGTCACCGAAGGAAATCTCTTTGGACAGAGGGCCACCGTTTGAGTCACAGGAGTATGACTCCTTTTTAAGGAACTGGGGTATATGTAAACGTACCTCATCAGCATACTACGCTCAGAGCAACGCTGCACAGAGTTAGCCGTTAAGACACCAAAACGAATACTAGCTGACAATATGGACAACTATGGACGTCTATGCCATGATCGGGCTGCTCGGGTGCTACTAACCCATCGCAATACTCCTGTCCAGGACCTTAACATGTCGTAATGCTATAGAGTCGAATCATTAAAGACCACCTTCCGGTCCTACGGGATAAATATCAAACCCGGAAACAATGGAAAGAAATAGGTGAACAAAGGGAGTTGGCAATGGCCAAGAGGCATATGCGGAATGAGCAGTTCTATAATCAGCATTGTCGCTTACTCCGGGAACTCCAAGTTGGAGAATTCGTCCAGAACCAGGATGGTAATTACCCTCGTCGATGAATGAATACAGGGAGGATCGTGGAGACACATGGTAACCGGCAGTACCGAGTACTAGTAGATGGGAGCAATCGAATAACGCTGCACAACCATTAGTTTCTCCGTAAAATCCACCCAGTTATGGATGGCCCACATTATGCCACTCCAGGGATCTCAAATCCGTCCACAAATCCTGAACCCCCACAGGAACGACCCACTGAGGAAGCAATGTCAGACCACCCAGTGAGCCTGAGGAGGAAGAAATGGAAATTGATGATATCGCAGGGGTGTTGGAGAGCAACACAGGAAGATATACACACTCAGTTAGTCCCTCACCATTGAGACAACCATCATGTCGCAGAACAAGAGCGCCAAGAAACTTGTCCCCACAAATGCGTAGAAAATCGCATATGAAGATGACCACGCCAATTTATACCGTGGTCACGGGGAGGGGGAGGGGCATGTATAGGTAAAGGAGTTATCTACTCCTGTGTTGAAAGAGTAAACGGAAGTTATTCCCCCCACCTATTATTATATATAGCAATCTGTGGAAGCGGCCATCTTGCTTTTTAGTAGTAAGCAGTGACAGACGTTGGAAGGGACATCTTCCATACTCTACATGGTTGAAAGCTTCTTTTAAATAAAACCCACAAAGGGTTGAAAGTTCTTTTAAATAAAACCCACAAAGGGTTGAAAGCTTCTTTTAAATAAAACTCACAAAGGGTTGAAAACTTCTTTTAAATAAAACCCACAAAGGGTTGAAAACTTCTTTTAAATAAAACCCACAAAAAGTTTAAAAGTTTCTGTTAATAAAAAAAACCCTGCTATTCTTCAAAAGGAATGTTTTACATCTGTATCTCATACAGACAGAGTCCAGAATTGAGGGGACCTTCTCTTAGCCTGACAAATATGGATCTACCGAAAAATGGCGCTTAAATTTGAAAGTGGAAACAGGCCCTCCGCCGACATGGTAGAAAGGGAGCAGGCAAAAGGGTTAGCTGACGACGACAATGATGATGATAATAATAGGTCAAGGAGTTCAAGGGGCAGCGAGGTGACCCATCAGCCAGAAACGTTGACCTTAGATCATATGCTTAAACAAAATGCGAAAAAAAATTGTATATAGGCGATAAAAATGATTTTTTTTTTTTAATATTATTGCATGTAGAACCATTTCGAGTTAAAATCTATTTAGTATTACGCATGTAATCTGAAGAAAAACACATTTGAAATGTGTAAATATGCTAGAATAATCGATATTTTTACAAAATGGAATTGGAAGTAGTGTATTATTCTCATGGAGCAATGATTTTTTTTGTATCTCTCAAGACGAAAAAGGTGTTGAAACGTCTTCTTTTTACTTATTACAACATAACTAAATTGATTTTAACTCCAAAGCGTTAATCATGTAATAATAATAAGCCTTTCCACAAACCCAATGAGACACTCCAATACATACACAAAGGATCCTGCCTCCCTCCCCCACCGTCTTTAAAAAAATTATTTATGGGGGTGATAGTTAGGACGATTTTCCGGAGTGGAAGTCCGTATTTTGTGGGGCAATTATGGGGTTATGTATTGAGCAGAGGGGAGAGGGTATTATTGGTAGGCCTTTATGTGTATCGGTAAGTCCAGTTTATAAGTAGTGCTTGTCTCCTGTGGATACATCCTTTAAAATGTTCGTCTCTGGCGTTCAAGCAGATCGTATTTGGGTCAATAATGGCCCTTAATATATGGTATTTTTCTGCATCACACAGAAGACATCTATTTATTTATTTTTGATGGTAAAGAGTGTCTCTTCATTTTTCAGTTGCCATATCCGGGTCGTGAGTGCAGTGTTTGCCTTATTTTTTGTATTTAAAGGTGTTTCTGTGTGCGGACAATCGTTGCTTGAAACTTTCCTGTGTCATGCCTATATATTTTTCAGCTCTGCCGCTAGTCTGCTTTGTGAAAGTGGCTTCATATACGAGGGAATCAATTTTGCAATTCGTAAAAATAAATAAATTTTTAAAAATTAAAAAAAATATTTTTATATTTATTTTTTTTACAATTATCAATAACTCTTTGTCTGCAATTCTTTTTTCGTGACAATTTTTTTTTAAATTTCATGTTTAAACGTATTTCCGGTACTTTATATATAATGCATTTTTTTTACAAATTACATCATAAAAAACACGTACGCTTTTTACTACTAACCCAAAGTCCAGTGGTAAAACGAAAAATACATTTTTTAAAAAAAGTATGTATTACTCATCTTTTGCGGAAAGAAAAAAACAATTATTTTAGATTGAAATTGGGGATCAGTTTTGCATATAATTTAAACATAAAATGATCCCCCATTTCTGGACCATTCTAACTTTTTAGGGCATTAACCCTTTTTCGGATAAATTCGATAAATTCTATGCATTGTTTTTCACCTAATTTAGTTAAAGTGGCACCGGTAAAAATGGCACAAGTTAATAAATAGGAAAAGATGGTACAAGAGAAAAATATAGATGAAAATCTCACAATGAGTTTAGTAAAATCTTGAGAACAATACGTAAAGGGAAAAAATAAATTTACCCCCCCCCCCCCCCCCAAAAAAAAAATGAGATTCTAACTTTTTTATACGAACACTGAAAAAAAGAACCCAATTATTGTTTAAATTTAGAGTAGGGGATTAGTTGCGCATATAAATTTAACGTAAAATGATCCCCCTTTCCGGGCCATTTTAACTTTTTTTACCACTAACACTAAGTCCGATCGGCAAAGTCGTAAACCCACACGTAATCGCTTTAAAAAGTAGAAACCACCCACCCGCCTGAAAAACGACGCATAGAATTTATATCCCATTGCAAAAAAAAAAAAAAAATAATTAATTGCCCTAAAAAGTTAGAATGGTCCGGAAATAGTGGATCATTTTGTGTTAAAATTATATGCAAAACTGATCCCCCAATTTTAATCTTACATAATTGATGTTTTTTCTTCCCGCGAAAGATGGGTAATACTATGCATAATTTTAAAAAAATGTATTTTTCGTTTTACCACACGGACTTGGGGTTAGTAGTAAAAAGAGTGCGTCATTTTTTTATGATGAAATCTTTAAAAGAATGCAGTATTTACAAAGTACCGGAAAATGTTCAAAAATGAAATGTAAAAAATTTTGTCAAGAAAAGAAAATAACAGACAAAGACTTATTGATAATTGTAAAAATAATAAATATGAAAATATTTTTTGATTTTTAAAAATAATTTATTTATTTTTACGTTGGTGGGCTTTTGTCCGGGTTTGACTTATTTTGGTGGGATTTTGTCCTACCACCGTCGAACGGATAGGCGAGAAGGAACTCACAAAAACATAAAAATATTGGATTTAACCCAAATCTTTAATAAAAAAAATCTTTTTTATGAATAAAATATGTTGAAATGTTTTTATAAATAAAGTTTTGAAAAATAATAAAGTTTTTGAAAAATAATAAATAAAGTTTTGAAATGTCTTGTATTTTGTGAAACAGCAACATAATATATGTTTTGATTTTTTATGAATAAAAATAGCTAAGTATGTTAATAGTAATTTTGATGCTTGTATAATAAAAGTACGAAAAAAAAGTTTTATTTGTCTTTTACTGTTTGAGAGGTAAATAAGGGGCAAGTAACTCCCATTTGACGATTGTGTTGTGACTCGTAAGTGTTCGGATCTGAACTCTTTCAAGTTTGAAGACATACCGGCACCACTTTTACAAAATTATACAAGCCACCTGCTGAGGGTATAAAAAATAAACCTCGAAATGTTTGTGTAGTCCTATATGAAAATAAAGGATTTGATGATATAAATCTGCCTAAAATATTTAATAATCCAGAAATCATTCAGTCACTGCCCAATGAACTTAAAAAAGAGGAACAGAAACCAATAGTAACATATAAACTAGGGCAAACTATCCGGAATAAGGTTTTTAACTATAAAAAAACTGTAGAGAATTTAAATATTAATGATAATGATGAAATGTATATACCATCATGTGAATGTGAATCCTCCCCTTTATGTAATACTGACATAGGGCATATAATTACCGGTAATCTAGCGATAGTTAAAAATTCTAAATTAAGAAAACTCTTAAGTAAAGGCCCAAACTATAAAGAACCTAAATGTTTAAATTATGCGAAATGTGTTAAGGAAATAAATAAAGCGTTAGATAATTTCACTGCATCCATGGCAAAAAAACATAAACTATTACACTCTACATTTGACGCATGGAAAAATAATATACTTAGATTCGTAAATAAAAAAGTAGAACGTTTAAAAGAATTTAAGCACCCTAAAAGAACGAATCCCCTCCTTAGAAATCCACAAATAACTACGGAGCTTGAAATGCTTCAAAATAGGTTTGTAATAGTTCCTATTGATAAGGCGACAAATAATATAGCTTTTATCTGTAAAAAGTATTATATACAACGCTTATTGCTAGAAGTAGGAATAATAGGTGAAGTTTCAGATACTTATAAATTAAGTAATAATAAAAGCGATAACATTATTATAAACAATATTGTTATTTGTGAAAAATTAGGATTAAAATTAGAAGAAAAATACAAAAAACTTCCATCTATGTATTGGATACTGTTGTAGACCCGTGCTAGGGGTCACAAAGATAACAACCACAAATTGTGACAGGTTAAAATATACAATGTATTTATTCATAGCAATACAGTAACGCCACTAAATGTGGTAGGAGATGACCGGATTCCTACCATGCGGTAAAACATGAATAGGAATGTCCTCTGTTTGAGTCTTTGCAACCATGGTATTTATTATAGATGGTTGCTTCCATTAGTTCTTCAATAGGGGTGATTTGTACCCCACAACACCCTCCTCCCGAGCTTTTCATTCCCCTGGAATGATCGTATAGCTCTTTTTCCTGGGATTGATCTCTATGGGATCGATCCTTTTTCTTTTTCTGGAAGACCGGCGTTGTTCGGCTGCTTGTGGTGTTACCAGGTCGAACGTGTCATATATATGGTCCATTACTTCTTGTTCAACAGGAGGTTGTCTGTCGTCATCAGTGACACGTTTCCGAATTTGGTTCAAATGCTTCTTGTGAGTGAATTTTGGACCTTCGATTATGTAAACCATCCGCCCGATCCTCTGCTTGACCTTTCCTAGTTCCCACATCATACTATTATTTTTATGTACCTGGAAAAATACCTTTTCCCCAGGTAAATACATCTTTTTAGGAACTGTAGTATTCGGCGGTTTTACCTGTTTAGGCAAAAGTTTCTCGAAGACCGGCCTAATTTTCCTCGCAAACATTAACTCTGCCGGCGACATCTTTGATGGAGCGCTTTCATTTGGCGTAATTCGGTACACCTGTAAAAACTGTTGTAACGCCTTTCCTGAGGGCGTTCCTTTAGCTTTTTTCAGGGCTCTTTTTAGCGTGTCCACGAACCTCTCTGCCTGACCGTTCGATCGAGGATGATAGGTTGGCGTTGTTATGTGGTTGACCTGGAAATCCTCGCAGAAACTTTTAAAATCTGCTGACGTGAATTACGTGCCATTGTCCGACACCAAACAATCGACCACACCAAACCTAGCATACAATTCGTGAAGAGCACTGATTGTAAAATCCGTCGTTGGACTCTTGCATCTAAATACCTCAGGCCATTTTGAAAAGCTATCAACAACTATTAAGTAATAGTTTCCCTCCAATGGACCTGCAAAGTCCACGTGTATACTTGACCATGGATGGTCAGCTTTAGGCCACGGGCTAAATTGTATTGGGGGCGCTTTTGCAGCCAATGCGCATCCCTTACACGACTTTACCATGTCTTCAGTATCAGTGTCCATGCTCTTCCAGTAAACGTAGGACCTCATGAGGCTCTTCATTCTAGTAGCCCCAGGGTGCCCCGTATGAAAATCCTTTAAAATTTTTTTCCTCAGTGTGGCTGGGATTACCACCCTTTCTCGGTACAACAGTACCTCATTGCACATAGAATAAACTTCCGCCGCCAATTCATCTGATTGCATTTTTTGTTTCGTTTCTTTGATGAAACTATCTTCTTCAGCCTCCCTTATTATATCTTTCAAAGTCACTGGTAATTCCCTGATCGTATTGCACAGTATTTGTGTATAGTCCTTTTCACTTTGTAGTGACGCTATTACTGTGTCCTCCAGCGGTTCCCTTGATTTCGGGATTAATCGCGACAATTCGTCAGCGTGACCTAACTTCGCAGATGCAAGAAATTCCATACTGAAATCGTAATTTAGCAGGATGGTCGCCCATCTTTGCAGTCTGTTGGCTGAGTAAGTTGGTATCCCTTTTTTTGAACCGAAAATGGTTATAAGCGGCTTGTGATCAGTTTTTAGTTTGAATTTTCGACCATGTAAAAAACGATGGAATTTTGTAACTCCGAATATGATCCCCAGTGCTTCCTTCTCAATTTGGGAATAATTCTTCTCGGCTGGCAGTAAGGTTCTCGACGCATGGGCGATCGGTTTAGTGGACCCATCTGGCATTTTATGTAGAATGCATGCCCCTATTCCATAAGCACTTGCGTCGGTTGCGACAATAATCTCTTGTTCTGGATTGAAATGAATCAGAAATAAATCTGATGTTAGTACATCTTTTAACTGCTTAAATGCCGACTGGCACTCTGGCGTCCAGTTCAATTTTTTGTCCTTTTTTAATAGTTCATTCAAAGGCGCGCGCAATTTATGCATATTCTTAATAAAAGTTTGATAATAGTTAACGAGCCCTAAAAAACTTTGCAATGTAGTTACATTTTGAGGCTCTGGCATGTCTTTTATTGCTGTGGACCTATCCGGGTCGGGTTTTCTCCCGTCCTTATTTAATATATGACCCAGGTATTTTATTTGTTCCAAAAAAAATTCACATTTTGCCTCCTTCAAAGTGAAGCCGTATTCTTGTATTCTGTCAAACACTTGAAATACATGATCTCTATGTTGTTCAACATTTTGACTACGTATGAGAATATCGTCCAGATAGCCTATTGAAAAATCCAAACCGCTTAGCAAAGTGTCAATTATCTGTTGGAAAATAGCAGGTGCTACTTTTATCCCAAATGCTAATCTATTGAATTTAAAAAGACCTATGTGTGTTGATATACACAAAAGTTTCGAACTATCGTCTTCTACTGGTATCTGTAGATACGCCTCGCTTAAAAGTCTATTTTGGAAAAGATTTTTCCGCCATTTAACTTAGCGAGTACTTCCTCTGGGTTTGGTAACGGATAATGGTGGTCCTTGAGCGATGCATTCAATCCGGTAGAGAAATCTGCGCATACTCTGATTTCTTTTGATTTTTTTTTTATGTATACGGTGGGGGCTGCCCACTCACTATTGTTAATATGGGTCAAAATCCCTGTGTTAACTAGTCTTTCCAATTCTTCTTCAATTTTTTCTCTTGAAGCGAACGGTACGCTACGTGGTTTTTTGAATATTGGTTTTGCTTCATCCAGCAATTCGAATCTCGCTTTTATTTTCGTGCAGCATCCAAGCTTTTCAGAAAAAACACTTGGAAAAGATTTTTTTAGATCTTTTTTTAGTTTGTCGGCTTCGGCCGTTAAATTTTCGACTTTTTGACAAAAATCACTCATTGGCGAGTCCCATAATTCAAATTCTTGGATCCAGTCAGATCCAAATAAATTTGATGTGTTCCTAAGAACGAATACTTTTAACTTTTTTGTCTTTCTTTTTAGTGAAACATTAATAATTAATTCACCTTCAAAATGTATCTTTTCACCAGTTACCGATCTTGCGATTTTATTCGTCTTCATCATCGTGGGCTTACCTAATTTCTTCCACGTGTGAACATTTATAATCGATATATCCGACCCTGAATCGAGTTGCAGATTTACTTCTCTATTTCCGATTCTCACCGTAACATATTTCCTTATGTTCTCTGTTGGTGATGGGTCCCTTTTTGCAGTTTTTATGTAGTTCTTTTTTCCTACTTTTGCTCTGCAATATGAGGCCTTGTTCCCTGCTCGTTTGCATAGGTCACACGTTATTTTCTTATGGTACCAACATGCATTGTACAGATGAGGTCCTCCACATTTACTACAAGGGGTCCTAGGCTTTTGTCTATCCTGATAATTTTGTGAAGGGTTCTTTTTGCCTCTTGGTTGGTAATAGCTGGCGGGTGAGTGTCCTTTATTTTTGGAGCGTATCTTTTTAATGTGAGCGATACCTGCTTCCTCTATGTTTCGGGAATCTTGTTTCACTGCCACAGACCGTTGACAATCTTCAGCCAGTTTCTGAAGCGTTAAATCAGGTTCTAATTCCAGTTTATTTAGAGCACGACGTCTTATATCGGCGTCTTTTGTGGCTATCAAACCTTGTGTGAATATTAGGCATCTAAAATTATCTGCCGTTAATGATGACAACTTGAAGTCGTCACAGTTTTTATTAACTATAGACGCAAAAGTCGTATAATCCTGATTTTCCTTATGTGTAATATTCATACATTTCCATCTTTTATGGAAAAGGCTCGTCTTTGGACAGTATAACTCCATTAACAGTTTGACTGCCTCGTCAAACGACAATTCGTTGGTTTTTCTTGGCAAAATATAATCCACGAATTTGTTATGTTCGGATGCACCCAACTTCCGTAGTAATAAACGAACCTTCTTTTGATCCGTCCATGAACCACAATCAATCTTGAATAAGTCTTCAAATCTTCTGAAGTATACTTCAAACGTTAGGTCTTCCTCAGGAGCATAGCGAAATGTATCAATGGCTGACCAGATCGCATTTTGCGAAAAAGCCGTACTGTTTTCCTGTCCGTTGTCCTTATTCATTAAAACTTGCGTTAACAAATCCATTTTTTTATCTGATTGGTTTTGATGCTCTAAATGTAATTTTTTCAATTCCAATATTTGTTCGTTCATTTCTTTCTTTTCTTCCGCGGCGTATTTCATCATTTCTTTTCTTTCTCTTCCCTGTTTTTCCTCGAAGTATTTCATTAAACTCGTCATTTTGTTTCTGTACTATCAATTGTTCTTCTTTCAAGTTCTAATTGTTGATTTTGTTGAAGTTTTATAATTTCCAAAATCTGTTTTGAAAAATTCTCCATTTTTTTTTTTTTTTATGACAAAAAAAAGCGTTTTCAGAAACAAACCAATTCTTTTTCTATAGTACCAACTCTACAAAAAAAACTTTTACAATTTTTGTATCTGGTTATATTGACGAGTATTTCCTTAATTTATTTTTTCCTTGTGTGGCAATTTTCCACTAGAAAATAATTCAGCGTTTGTGTTTATACGGAAAAAAGTTTGACCTTTTTTTTTTTTTTCTTCAATTTTCTTTTCGTAACGTGTAAGTATTTAGTTCAAATCTTTGTTGAACGTACACTTTTTTTTTTCTTTTACAAAGAATTAGTTTGTTTTTTTTTGTGAAAAAAAAAAAACGAGTTCATAGCATTTATTTAAATATTGGCCATAATTTCCGCTTTAAGTGCGTAACAGAATATCATATTTTCTCATTAACACAAAGTGTTATGCCGTACCTGCTTGTCGAAAGTGTTTTTTTTTCAACATGCCAGTCAGTCAGAGAAAAATTTATTTTAATCAGAAAAATCCGACGTAACTTTTTAATTTTGTTTTTCAATGCTAATGCCTTTTTAAGACAATCTTTTTAGAACGAACAATTTTTTTTTTTTTTTTGTACTTACTGAAACTTTGAGTCGTTTTTTTTTTTCAGTTGTCGTAAATCCACGCCATTTATGAGTTCCGTTTTAACTCGTAGTTTAGGCTTCTTGTGGCTTTTTTTTTCTAACAGCAAGATAAGACTTTTTTGACGACGTCTTTTGTTGTTTGACGTTTTTTTTTTTTTTTCAAGTAAATCCTTGCCGAATCTTCGTTATTCAGTTTTTTGTCGAATGATCCCGTAACTTTCTTGAGTAATCCTGGTAGCCAGTTTGTCGTGACTGGTATAAAATCAAAATCCTCACGTATGTTCTTTACTAAATTTCTCGTCGCCAGTGTTGTAGACCCGTGCTAGGGGTCACAAAGATAACAACCACAAATTGTGACAGGTTAAAATATACAATGTATTTATTCATAGCAATACAGTAACGCCACTAAATGTGGTAGGAGATGACCGGATTCCTACCATGCGGTAAAACATGAATAGGAATGTCCTCTGTTTGAGTCTTTGCAATCATGGTATTTATTATAGATGGTTGCTTCCATTAGTTCTTCAATAGGGGTGATTTGTACCCCACAACAGATACCTAAAATGCATAAAACACCAGTTGGCGCCCGTTTCATTGTTGCCTAAAAAATGTGCATCACTAAACCTTTAAGTAAGGCTGTGTCTAAAATCTTTAAATTAATTATAAACCAAATAAATAATTTCCATAAAAAAGTAAATTCTATAGTAATATAAACCTATTTTGGGTGGTAAATAATTCCGATCTAGTAAAAGAAAAATTAGATCGTATTAATTCTCGTAAACAGGCTAAATCAATCTCGACATATGATTTTAGTACATTATATACAAAAATACCATATAAAGAACTTATTAAAGAATTAGGTAATACTGTAGATTTAGCTTTTGCAGGAGGAAAAGGTAAATACATAGACTTTGCAAAATCTAAAGCCTTTTGGTGTAAAAATAACAATGATAAGACGAGTGTATCCAAAACTGGTCTGATAATGCTTATAAGTCACCTTATAAAAGAGAGTTACTTTCAAATAGGGAATAAATTATTGCTCCAAACAATAGGTATTCCAATGGGTTTGGATCCGTCTCCATTTTGGGCAAATCTATATTTACATAGACTGGAATATATATATATGTCATCATTAATAAAAAATGATATATCTAGAGCGTATAGTTATCATGGATGTAGGCGATATATTGACGACCTTGTTTGCATTAATGATAGCGAAGAGTTTGCAAATACTAAACATTTAATATATCCTAAAGAGTTCAAATTTAACTGTGAACATAAGGGAACACAAGCTACTTTTCTTGATTTGGATATAAAAATTGAAGATAAAATATTTATCTATAAACTGTTTGATAAAAGAAATTCATTCCCTTTTCATATCGTGCGAATGCCATATAAAAATAGTACTAGCCCTGTGTATATATTTTACGGGAGTATTATGTCTGAATTTCTGAGGATTGCTCGTGTTACCTTAAAATTAGTAGATTTCATGCCCCCAATTTCTGATCTAATAATAAGAATGATTAACCAAGGTGGCGATCAAAATAAAATATTTGGACAATTAAATAAAGCAATTACTCGCCATTCTGATGCTTTAAATCTTATCAAATTAATCAAAATAAACTGATAGAACAAATCATAGGATATATAAATAGAAATAATGTAGAATATATATAAACGTATATATAACACATCTACTAATTATAATAAGGAAAACAATAAAAATACAGTAGAAAGAAATGTTAAAAAAGAAGAAGAAGAAGAAGAAGAAGAAGAAAATCGACAGTTATGAACGCCGATTTTAAACACCGGGAGTTGGCAAAGAAGAAGAAGAAAAAGAAAGAAAAAGAGAACAAATTAACGGTTAACTTATAGACGCCGATTTGAAACACTGAGAATAGAAAAAAATCGACAGTTATGAACGCAGATTAGAAAAACTGTAAGTGAACAAGGAAGATTAATATTTATTTGAGGTTGACGACAACGGGGAGATGGACAACAAAGGAGGACGAGGGAGAGAAGGAGGAACTAAAGGTATATATATGTATGTATGTACATATATATATATATATATATATATATATATATATATATATATATATATATATATACATATACATATTTATTTATTTATTTTTTATTTTTTGATGGGTTCATGTTTTTTATATTTATAATATAAAACTAAAAATAATACATTAATCACTTAAATAATAGTGTCATGGATTCGTCCAAACAATTTAAAATGCAGCAACATTTTTGTAAGTAACGGATAAATTTTATTAGACAGACGAACAGCACAGGTAAAGACAATTTTTTTTTTTTTTTTGTGTGTCTTAAATAACTAATATAAGTTAGCAAAACATTTATATGGAACAAAACGTAGATTTAGTATAAGGAACGTTTATGTTTTTGTCTTTTAAGGGAAGTGGGGTCTGATCAACTCTGCTGGGAAGCCATGAAATTAAATACTGTCTTGTTTTTAAATTCCCGAAACAGTTTTTCATGGTAAACAACTGATGATCCCTTAAAATAGTGTTAGAAATAAACTAATATAATAACTGTAAAAAATAAATTGACTTACATGAGTGATATTCCACTGGAAGACTTGGGACTATAAGTTTTTATTTTTATTTTTTAGTTTTTTTTTTAATATAGTTTTAATGGTTGAGAAACTTCCGAGACTATATATATATATATATATATATATATATATATATATATATATAATGGTAAAAATCTAGAATACTGGCCGGCCAATGACCCACTTTTCAAAACCCGCTAAATCGGGAAAGAAAATCTCCAGAAATCCGCTAACGCTAACGCTTTCTTTAAGTACGTAATTTCACCGAAAAGGTTTTTTTTTGCCATTTCAGTATATTCATAGAACATTTATTGAAGAAAATTCTTGCTTTTCTTTTTCTTTTCGTAGTAATTGTTTGTGTTGTTGTTTTTTTGTTCAGTGCGACTTTTAGTTTTATTTGATATAACTAACTTAAATATAAGTACCATTACTTCAAATCCAATACATTTGGCATAATACATTGCAATTTTAGGATTAATTTGTATGTATGTGTATATGCATATATATGTGCATGTGTGTATATAGACCTGTGTATGTATTAATATATATATAGACATATGTGTATGTATATACACATGTGTAGGTATACGTTTATACATACATATATATATATATATATACATATACATATGTATATATATATGCGTGTGTGTGTATAATTATGTATATGTATATATATGTGTGTGTGTATGATTATGTATACATATATGTGTGTGTATGATTATGTATATATATATGTATATACACATGCATATGTATATATATGTATATATACACATGTGTGTATGTATGTATATACACGTGTATGTATGTATATACACATGTGTATGTATTTCTATATATTGTTACGACCTAACTGCGGGATGATCGGTGCGGATTAGCAATCAGATCGTTACACATAGATTTATTTTATTTAATGTCCATTGGCACGTTAATCAAGGTAGGTATACTATCTGATCTCTATTTTCCCAGTCTTCTGATCTCAGTGGTATTCTTCGATCTCCATTTTCTCATCAGGATCCCGTTGCTGATATAATATTCCGATGCGCTATTCTTTCTCTCAGTATTCTCGTCGGCCAAATCAAAATATTTCTTCAGACTTGGATCTATTCTCTGCTTTCCGATAAGATCTTCCGTAGAGGTCTGATCACGTAAGATATTTTGTTCGCCATCTTCCTTTCTTCTCAGTAGTTTGCGCCTTTTCATGACCTTCCCGCCGTTTTCCCTTGGTTCTCGTGCCGTCTCCTCCCGCTGTCCACGTTTCTTCTTTTCCACCTCCTCCTCTCTGCTACGTGTTTGTGCTTGTGCGCGCGTCACCACTCCCATAGCTATGACTGGTTTATAGCCGTCCTCTCTTTCTTTTCGCGACACTATCCCCTGGGGTGTGGTTTGGTGCTTTTCTTCTCGACTGAATCGATTTCTGCAATTCCTGGCTATATGCCCTATCTTTCCACAATAGAAGCAAGTTATTTCCTGTCTCCCTCTGCCTCTCATTTGATGACTGTTTCTCGCTGGTACACTCTCGATCGGTGTATAGTGGCCTCTTCCTCGCATAGTTGGTATTTCCGCGCCGCTGTGCTTTGCTTTGAACGTCTTATGTGTCAGGGCATGTTCATCTGCTAAAGTAGCTAATTCGCGTGCAGTTACAACTCTCTTCTCCTCTATATAAACCTGGTCATTCAACCCATTTTTACATTCTTCAATAAGAATCAATTGCTTCAGCTTTTCGTAGTCGCTTTCCGCTCCCTCAGATGCGGTCCATCTGTCGAAGTATGTCTCTTTCTGTCTAAGGAATTCCGTATAGGGCTGAGTTTCGTTTTTCCGATGGTTTCGAAACTTTTGCCGGTACGCTTCTGGTAATAACTTTTTACTGTCTCGTAGTTTGCACATTCCTCGATCGTCAACGAGGCATAGGCTTTTTGTGCCTTGCCGCTTATAACGGTTTGCAGTAGCATCGTCCACGTGTGACTCGGCCATTCCAGATTTATCGCTGTTTTCTCGAAATGCTGGAAGTATTCGTCGACCTCGTCTTCCTGAAATTTTGGTATTAGCCTCACTTGCTTTGCTAAATCGAACTCTTTATTTCTTCATTCAAAATTTCTTTCTCAGAGTTCCAGTTCTAATTTCTTGGTTTCATATTCCATTCGGGCTTTTTCTATCTCGGCTCTTGCCATTATTCTTGCCTTCTCGAGCTCGATTTGTGCGGCTGTCACTTCCTGAGGATCTCCCTGTAATTTATCCAATATTTCATCCTTGAATACGTCGTTGTCGACCATGTGTTCTGCAATTATTTTATGAAGATGAGCTTTCCTCATGGATCTTCTGACATCTAATTGCAGCTGTTGTCCTATTAAAAATGCGTTGTCTTTCTTCAATTTCAATAACTGCTCCGCCGATGGGTTTCTTAAGAATTCCTCTACGGTAGTCATTTCTACTTTTGTCCGTTTCCCCACTTGACAGATTTCAGATTAAAAATAAGATGTTCCCGGACGAGAGCCCCCAATTTATGTTACGACCTAACTGCGGGATGATTGGTGCGGATTAGCAATCAGATCGTTACACATAGATTTATTTTATTTAATGTCCGTTGGCACGTTAATCATCTTTGGTCAATCGTCGAATGTCGGATTAACCGGTGAAATTCGTCTTAGGGGAATTGGGATAACCAAAGCAATAAATGACGAACACAGACACGAGAGAAATTAAAAGTCAATAAAGATTTTTATAAACAAATAGAAGATGACACCACGAGAAAGAGTGAGGGAGACAGACGTGTATTTTGGAGATTGTGTGCAGATGTATGCAACATGAAAGTTCAGTCTAAATATATATATATTTGTATAAGAAAGATACTGGCAAGAGATAGGCCAATACTTAGCTGTTTGTCCGAAGTATAATACGGATCAAAAGTCCACGCACATACAATATAAATGATGACACGAAAATCAATAATCTCCTTGAATAGTAATCCTTGGGAATCAGAATAAGATGGATTCAATCCTAGATAAGATTGTCCTTTAAGTTCCTGTTTTAATTACAAGCGTCCCGTCTGCCGTTTTCGGCCTTTCTGACGTATTCACCTCGTGTGTTTTGTTTTAACGCGTCCTTGCGACATTCGCTGTCTGTTCTGTTTCCGGTCGCCCACGTCGTCTGTTCTTTCCAACCTCGCCTCCCTCTTCCCCAGTCAGGCGGCTGCTTGAATCGCACGACAAAATCTTAGAGAGAGAGTAAGCGCTTCGGCTGACTGCGACAGTCATTAAAGAGAGAGAGAGAGAGAGAGAGAGAGAGAGAGAGAGCGCGTTAAGTGTTCGCCTTGCTTTGAGAATTATTTATCACAATATATACATGTGTATATATATATATACATATGTGTATGTATATACCCATGTGTATGTATTTCTCTATATATACATATGTGTATGTATATACACATGTGTATGTATTTATATATATACACACGTTTATGTATATATATATATATATATATATATATATATATATATATATATATATATATATGTACACGTGTATGTGCGTATATGTGTGTGTGTGTGTTGTATGGTCTGTAAAAGTCTGGCAGGCTTGAAGATCCACACCCAAGCCTCTCAGACAGCGACCATATACATATGTGTGTGTGTGTGTGTGTGTGTGTGTGTGTGTAAATAATTCCATTAATTTCAAAGACTTATGACCGGGTAACCTGACATTCTGGAGTTCACTTATGGTTATCAAACCTTTTGAAATGTTCAAATTTGTGTTGACACTTATTTGCTAAGTGGCCATATAGCATCTCTTTGGTTGTATTAAATCGACACAGGACAATTTTTATTTTATTGCTGGCACACTTTGTCACTGCCCAGCCAGGTTACCCGGTCATTGGCCGACCAGTATTATAGATTTTTACCATTATATATATATATATATATATATATATATATATATATATATATATATATATATATATAATTATGCAGGTTATTTCGAACGACGATGTTTACCGCGTTCGTGAAAATTGAATTTGGGTGTGTTTTATGTAAAACATTTGTAAAACAAATATGAAAAGTCTAAACAACATTTCTTAGCTTCTTGGCTTGGAACAAAGTGCAGTATTAAAATTTTCTTAAATTGAAAATTGGTTCAATTACTTTCAGAGCACTGATTTTAAAGAATTTGAAACATTTATTTTTTCAGTGGGGATATACCGTGGCCACCGAGAGTTACTACAGGCCGGTTGGCTAGAAAATGACGTCACTGACTTCCGTGTCAAAACAAGGACCGTAGTAATAACAATAAGAAGGCATTTCGACTTCTCCATTCACTAAATAATCCATCAAAATTCAGGAAATCAACCAATTTTAATGAAATTTTCAGGATTTATTAATTAATGATCACGGAATATAATAAATCCATTACTTTATTATAAAGCTTGGTGCAAATGTATTATTTCTTGTAAACAAAAAACACCTTTACTAAAGTTATTCAAAATATCAAAACATGTTGACCATACGATATTGTAAATATTTAAAACAAAGCATTAGAAAACTTTAAAAATTGCATGTAAAAAAAAGAAAAGAAAAGAACCCGATTCGATTCATCTTGAAACTGATCTTTATCCAATATAAATTTAAAGAAAATAATAATTCACGATCAAATACTTCAAAAAACTGAATTATGAATTACCATTATTTAAACTTCTAACCCAATCAACCGTAAGTAATTCAGACTTTGAAATTTGTTTAAAAATTATACAAAAAAAAGTTCAATGTTAACTGTCTGTTTAATAATGGAATCACCAACTCCTATCTTGCTATTAAGAGATAGGTACGTGCAAAATCAAAGGCCGATCCCCAAAATGTAAAAACATTTTGACCCTCCCTTCACTTAAAAATTCACCAAAATTCAGGAAATCAACCAATTTTAATGAAATTTTCAATATTTATTAATAAACAAGCACAGGAAATATAGTGAAACATTTTTTTAAAATCTTAGTGAAAATATATTATTTTTTAAAAAATAAAATACACCTTTACTAAACGTATATTTTTATATATATAAAAAAAATCCATGATTTTTTTAAAATGAAAATAAGATCTGTATATGTTTTAAATATTTTTTTAAAAAAACTATTTCGTATATATTACGGAAAATGCCCCTACACTCTTGTTAATAAAATCAGTATAACTCGAAGAATTAACGATATTATAATTGAATAAAGCATTGTTTAATTAATATTTTTTGTGAAAATTTTGATTAAATATGATGTTATTATTTCATTTATTTAATCTACAAAAGTAGAGAAAAGATAAACTATGGTACACTTAAGACATCGAAAAAAAGTAAAAAAAAAAATGGAACACTACTTTTTTATCAAATAATGAATAAGTAATTCAGACTTGATTTTTTATATAATTAAAACAAAATACAAACTTACTACACTATTTAGTCGGTGTAAACATTATTACGTGTATCCATATTTGCAGTAATTATTTCTCTTTTGGAAATCCAAACATATGCAGTAGGCATTTTAACTTTGTGAATTATGAAATGAAATTTTAAAAAGCGCGAAATTATTTTAAAATTGGTTGATTTCCTGAATTTTGATTCCATTATTAAACAAACACTTAACATTGAAATTTTTTTTTGTATAATTTTTAAACAAATTTCAAAGTCTGAATTACTTACGGTTGATTGGGTTAGAAGTTTAAATAATGGTAATTCATAATTCAGTTTTTTGCAGTATTTGATCGTGAATTATTATTTTCTTTAAATTTATATTGAATAAAGATCAATTTCAAGATGAATCGAATCGTGTTCTTTTCTTTTCTTTTTTACATGCAATTTTTAAAGTTGTCTAATGCTTTGTTTTAAATATTTACAATATCGTATGGTCAACATGTTTTGATATTTTGAATAACTTTAGTAAAGGTGTTTTTTGTTTACAAGAAATAATACATTTGCACCAAGCTTTATAATAAAGTAATGGATTTATTATATTCCGTGATCATTAATTAATAAATCCTGAAAATTTCATTAAAATTGGTTGATTTCCTGAATTTTGATGAATTATTTAGTAAATGGAGAAGTCGAAATGCCTTCTTATTGTTATTACTACGGTCCTTGTTTTGACACGGAAGTCAGTGACGTCAGAGGGGGGCAGGAAGTTAGTTGCTTGGCCTGTAGTAACTCTCGGTGGCCACGGATATACTCAGAAGGGAAAATCCATCAACCTTCATTCTATTTCGTAAGGTAACAAAATAATAAATATAAAAAAATGTATTGGGGGTGGGGGGATATATGCTAAGTGTTCATAACGAAGACTATTCTGTTTATAAATGACGGCGATTGTGTCACGTGAGCCAAAATGCTGGCGCCGGGGGTCGCGGAGGTCCGGGGGGTGGTGGTGGTGGTGTAAAAGTGCCACCCAAAATTACCTATTCGGGAAATATTAACATTTATTTATTTATGGGCGCGTGGAAAAGCTGATTTTGCTTTTAAAGGAAATGTCTTTTGTATTTTGTGAAACAGCAACATAATTTAAAGTATTTAAAAAGAATAATAAAAGCGTATACAATTGCCGAAATGTCTTTGTTTTTTTTTAAAATGAAAATATCACAAATCTTTCTGTTAAAAAAAAGTTTCTTTTATCATTTATCATCCGTACTTGAAATTTACTGCAGGATAACTCGGAAGTCAGCGCGGCCGTAAACCCTTCTGGAGTAATGATTACCATTTAAAATTATGTTCCTCCAATGTCTCCATTCGGGCAACGCTGGGTAGCCCTGCTAGTTTAATAAACAGATGTAACAACGAAACAGTTTTTTAAGTCCCCTTTACTCAAAATGATGTGATGTTTAGCACGAGGTCTTCACCTATTGACTGACTTTTAAAACGGGGGTGGGTAACCGTACTCACCGATTGAACTTTTAAAGCTCTAACTTTAGATAGTGTTTTCAATGATTTTGTTTAAAATTAACAATTCAACAGAAAGGATTGTTTCGTTTATTTTACCGAGAATTTTCAAAATATTAGTCGTGGGAAGAAACTAGAATGAAGTAAAATTGGTTAATTATATCCGGGATTAAATATGATAGGGGGACTTTTTGCGTATTTCACCGGTTTACCGACTCTGTAGAAGTTGTAATAACGGAGATGATTATTATTTAAGTTTTTTTTTTTTTAAATGTCCAACAACGTTGATCAACGAGAAAACACTGTGTCGTGTTTTGGGAGGCAAGTATTTAAAATATTTGTAAAATCTAGTTTTTAAAAACTCATTTTATCAAGTCAGATTTTTCCAGACATTTTACGAAAATGTTTTGAGGAAAAGTGTTCATTTGTTTTATTTCCGATGTTTTAAAACTAAATATAAAATTCATAAAATTATATCCCCCCCCCCCAAAAAAAAGAAAGAAAATAAAACAAGACATTATTATTACAATTGCTGTATTTGAGCTTTGACGGTTTCAATCGTTATCTGGAAAATTGTTAATAAAATTATCACACACTTTCACGTGCGTGTTTTTCTTGTAACAGTGTAATATAAAACGATTTTTAAGAAAAATTGAGAAATTAAATCCACCCAAAATGCATTTCGGTTTTCAGCTTTTGAACCAGACAAAAAACCGATCGGGTTAGTTTAGAGTTAAGTTAAGATAAAAAATTTAAAGTTCGAAAGTCAGCCATTTTAATCTTTTAATGGTTGAAAAAGAAAAGAATGAATTACTTCGTGAGTCTTCGAAATCTGAAAGGAATTTGGAAGAATTTAAGCTGTCGAATGGAAAGTCATAAGTATTTTTTTTTTAATACAATCACTCCTGTCTCCACCAAACCGAACTCAAAACGTTACTAGGACTTAGGGTTAGTGAAAGAGTTTTTATGGGGTTCACTGTTCAGTCACACGTAATCGCCTAAAGACAGTAGCCCACCCTCTCGAAAAAAATGCAGATTGGAGACGGGAGTGATTCTATAAAATTACCAAGTCATTTTAACGAATTTTCATGTATTAAATGGAAGCTATTTACACTCAAAAATTTTATAGAGATTAAAACAGTTTGATAACAATTTGGTTCGTTTAATGATCAAACAATACCGTAATAATTACATTTAATTGTTAAAATCCGATAGAAAATGGTTTTCAAAGAAAGGGGGGAAGGCAAAATGAAAGCAATGACTTACAGGTAGGTATAGCTATTTTTTTTTTAATAAAATAGTTGTTTATCTTTTAGATTTATTTTTATTCAATCAAATTTCGTTCGTTTTATTGCGTATTAAAAAATCATTGGATTTTTAGTGTTTTAATTTTTTTTATGTATTTATCGAAAAACGTCCTGTTGAATTATTTTTTTTTTGTTAATTTTATAGAATCACCCTCGTCTCCAATCGCTTATTTAAAACTACTTTTGGCACATGTTCGTCTTTTCTCACAGTCCGTTTTTCACAACTTTTTAATGACCAGTTTTTTTTTCTTTTTTCGGTGTACACTTACCTATCAGACTGCTAGAGAATTCCGGGGTTTTTGGAAAAAAAATTCAAATATTTTACATTTTAGGAGCGGGGATCAGTTTCCAATGTTAATTCAACGTAGACTGATCCCCCACTTTTTGACCATCTCAATTTTTGTAAAAGTCTTTTTTCGGTGTACAATTACCTATCATGTCAGTAGAGAATTCCGGAGTTTTTGGAAAGAAATTTCAGAAAATTTAGATTTTAAGACGGGATCAGTTTTCAATGTAAATTCAACGTAGACTGATCCCCCTCTTTTTGACCATCTCAAATTTTAAAAATTCTTCTTCTGCTTACAAGTACCTATCATGTCGCGAGAGAATTTTGGGGTTTTTGGAAAGAAATGTCAAAAAATTGAGATTTTAAGACCTAAAAAGTTGTGAAAAACGGACTGTGGGAAAAGACGAAGAAGACTGATCCCCCGTCTTAAAATGTAAATTTAGTTAATTTTTTTCTCTCCAAAACTCCGGAATTCTCTCGCGACATGATAGGTTATTGTAAGCAGAAGAAGAATTTTAAAGATTTGAGATGGTCAAAAAGAGGGGGATCAGTCTACGTTGAATTTACATTGAAAACTGATCCCCTGTCTTAAAATCTAAATTTTCTGAAATTTCTTTCCAAAAACTCCGGAATTCTCTACTGACATGATAGGTAATTGTACACCGAAAAAGACTTTTACAAAAATTGAGATGGTCAAAAAGTGGGGGATCAGTCTACGTTGAATTAACATTGGAAACTGATCCCCGCTCCTAAAATGTAAAATATTTGAATTTTTTTTCCAAAAACCCCGGAATTCTCTAGCAGCCTGATAGGTAAGTGTACACCGAAAAAAGAAAAAAAAACTGGTCATTAAAAAGTTGTGAAAAACGGACTGTGAGAAAAGACGAACATGTGCCCTACTTTTTTTTAAAAACTATTTTTTTTTACTTATTTAAGGCGATTACATGTGAACACTCTGAAAAAATTGTCGAAAATAAACCCTAAGTCCCAAGACTGGAACGATTCTATAAAAATACCGATTTTTTTTTTTTATCAAATAGGTAAACAAAAAGTTCTACATTTATAAATTATAAATAATTATAATTATAAATTTAGAAATTATAACGTAGGTCGCAAGTCACTGTTAACCTCCAAAGCAGCTCTTACTGCTCGACACGTGCACTCGCTTCGCACACTCCGTTTCTCTGAGACGGTACGAGACTCGCTTTTTATAATATCCAGTCACACCTAATTTCCATACGTGCAGCGAGACTTTGCGAGATTTTGCGTGAACTGTATGTAATAAACATTCAGGGACGCCATGTTGGATTTCTTTCCTTCTTTCTTTCTTTCACTCGCAGCGCACAGGACAAGCAAACCCGAGGACGTTTCGCAAGTAAGCCCTCTTCATGTTCATGTTCCCTACACTCCCCCCTGATCTCATGATCACAGAGATGGCAGGGAGGCCTAGATCGCCTTCGCCGGTTGCTTCTTCGGAGGGGGACAACGCAAGCCTCATCTTCGCTTGTGCTCTCGTCCGCGGTCTGAGGGTCGGGAAACATCGCGTCCGCTGGGATACTGCTGATATCCGAGTCACTGTCCGATGGGGCTGCTGCAAGCCAGAGCGATGCCTCACTGCTCTCTGACTCCGACTCGCTCTTGTCGTTCAGTGATGATTGCGTTGCTAACCGTAGGTCCCTAATGTGACGGGGCATACCGTCGACTCGCACCGCCTGTGGGCTGATTACCTCGGTGACGCGTCCAACTCCGTATTTCGTCGTACACTTGCCGCGCGGGTTCTTAGTCCAGACGACATCGCCTTTTTTCAGTTTCTCTTTGGTTACTTCCAGTTCGGGCAGCGGGTTAGTCTCTATGCCTTTCACCCTGACGTGATACCTGTGCAAGGTGTCAGCCGGCGCTGTAGAGGGTGAAACATTATCCTTTGGGGTTACGTTATACAGGTAGACTGCCTCAAATACCGTGCAGCCCGTCCTGGCCGCAATGGTTTTGACGGTTCTGTGATTCCGCTCGATGACCCCATTTCCACTCGGTACGTGGGCGCATCGAAACCTCAGGTGTACTCCCCAGTCATCAGCAAACTTTCTGAACTGCTCACTAGTGAATGCAGCGCCATTGTCGGTTAATATCTCCGTTGGGGGGCCACGTTCAAGAAAAATATTGTTTAACTGACGGATGATGCTGGCTGCATCCTGCCGGCGCAGCATGCGCCATATCGCAAACCTGGATGGACCGCAATCAATGAGAGTCAAGAAATCCTCACCGTTGTGGTGAGTAATATCCATCGCCAGCCGGTTCCAATGGCTTTCCACTACCAGCTTTCCTTTCTCCCAGCGAACGGGTGCTGGATCAATGGATTGGCATGCTATACAATCTTTGACCACTTTCCTGACGTCTGCCTTTTGTACTCCTGGTTCAACCAACTTAGCGAAATATAGGGTCCGCTTGACCCCAGGGTGCCCGGTTTGTTGGTGGACTTCTTTGATGGTATTAGATCGAACGGGGCTCATGGAAGCGGCGCAGGCGGGCTGCATGGGTTCAATAGTCTTTCTTATGGCATCAAGCCATCTTTGAGGTACTCTCGTCAAACAATCTGCTTTGTTCAGGCTGGATTTGACCAGGGACACCTCTATTGACAGCGCATATTCGTTCACCAGCTTCATGATCGTGTCGAGCCGCCGTCGGATGAGCATCTCGCTCGTGGCTTTGGTTCGTATTCTGGCCCTCCCGGTGAGAGTATCTGAAATCCACTTATGGACGCAAGCAGAATCCGTGAATAGTCGCAGGGTGGTCGTCTTCCAAAGGATTGCCAAGTTTATCCCCTTGATAACCGCATCAAGTTCTGCCAGGTTTATGTGCTGGGAGTCCTTTTCTGGGCGTAACCAGCAAGCGTCTTCCACCACCATTCCATCATGGACCACCGATACACCAATGGCGAGAGAGCTTGCATCAACCCACACACTAAGGTTCTGGCTGTCGACGCACCATCTGCCTCGCGTTGGGTCTTCCTTGTGCACCCTGGTGAGGACTTCTTTGAGCATTGTATTGAGAGGGACGTCATGAGTTTCGTCATCCCATCCAGTGGTGACGTCGGAGGCTCTTCGCTTAATAAATGCCACCGCAACACGAAGCCAGCCGCCGACAGGAAGGTGTCCAACTAACTTTCCGCACAAGGAAAATACGTTTCGTCGTGTAACAATACAAGGCATGTCCGGGGTTTCATTTCCTCGTTTCCAGTACAGAACGTCATCTTCCTCCCAGACCTGCAAACCAAGTACCCGTGCGCCATCTCGTAGCCTTTCCGGTTCCTTGCTGAGAAGGCCAAAGTTGTAGAGATGCTCCCTCACGCGCGCCGCAGATACAATTTCCTCGTCCACGTACACGTCATCAATATATGCAGACGTTGCCCGCTGAATGCGCTCATCTTTAGTTAGAATGGTGTCAACAATCATTTGCATAATTGATGGCGCAACATTAAGTCCAAATCCCATGCGGGTTAGGCAATACCTTTTCCCCTTGATGAGCACCGTTTGATAGGGCCATAGTGATTTGTGTACACGCACTTGAAGGTATGCTTTGTGAAGATCCAGTACAGATACATTAGATCCCACTTGCCGCCATTCCCTCAACTTTTCAGTGCATACGTCCGCGCGAGCTGTAAAAGGGTCCACGTGCTCATTCAATTCTCGATAGTCGAGCACCGGCCTCACCTTCTGCTTATTCTGTTGGATAACCGCCATTAACGGGATCAGGCACTTTGGAGGACCCAATTCCTTCTCTGAATACGGAACTAGCCATCCATTACTAATCCAAGTTTGTAGTTCCTTGTCGTATTCTGCACGAGCTCCGGGGGGAATTTTGTATTCTGGCACCTTATTGCATAATTTCTCGGGTGGCTGCTCCTCCGACCACTTCCAGGAGGCTGTCCAGGATTTCGTGCGCTGGTCGAATTCCGCACAAAAATCAGGCTGTTCCAGCTTCATAGCTGCACTCAGAGCAAGGCCCGCTTTTGCAAAATGTGCCCTACCCTCACCATCAATGCGTACACCTCCCAATTCCTTGATGACGTCCATTCCCAGGAGTAGGTCGTAACCGAGCAGGTCACCGTTTATAACCAAGGCTCGTGCGGTTACTGTAGGCCCATCGCCGACACCTGCGCGAATGATGCTAACGCCACAAGAGGCAATCGAGCCACCGCCAACCGTCAATACCGGGATCCTTTCCTTATCCCATGCGTCACAGCATGCTTTGCGCACGAGGGTCTGCGTGCACCCGGTGTCTACGAGCGCGAAGCGCTCACGCCCGTTTACGCGCACGCTCACTGTGGGTAGCGCCTTATTTGGCGACGATCTGGGGAGAAGACTGGCGCTATAGCTTACTCCCCTTGCCCGTTTCCCGGACAACCTCTTGCCACGTGACCCAGCTTGTTGCACCGGTAACAACGCACACGTTTTAACGTTCCTCGATCGGGCGCGTCCTTTGCACCGCTTCGGCTACGGCAGTCTTTTGAAAAATGATTCGGCCCGCCACATTTGTAGCATCTCACGTCTTCTGTTGGTGGTGAAGACGCTTCCGCAGCTGCCGAAACTGGCTCTGTGTCCTCTTTCAAAATGTTTCGGGCTCTGGCCAACAACTCGTCAAGCCCAATCTCACTGAGTCTGGACGATGCTCGCAGCAGTCTGCTGGCGCCGTCTGGGAGTCCAGTCAGAAAAGCGCATCCCAGTATTCGCTCGCTTGTTCCACCAAACGGCGCGGCTAGCCTCCTCAAATCGGCCAGGTAGACGTCCACAGTCTCATCTAGCCCAAGCCGCCGTTCGGTGAACTGCCTCCAGGCGACGAAAGGGTCCACAGCAAAGGCTGCGTATAACGCCTGCCTAATTTCCTCCAGGCCTGGTTCGTCTCCGAGCTGCTGATACACCGAATATGCTCCTTTGGTCAGCCTCAGCGGGATGACCAGTGCAGGATCCTTTATATTGCAAAGTCTGCAGACGCGCTCGGCTTTCTCCCACCACTCGACTACAGAGGGTCCGGAGGGGGAGCCGTCGAACTCGGGTATCAACCTCAAGTCGAACTTGTCCATCGCCGAAATAGCTTGAAATTATAACGTAGGTCGCAAGTCACTGTTAACCTCCAAAGCAGCTCTTACTGCTCGACACGTGCACTCGCTTCGCACACTCCGTTTCTCTGAGACGGTACGAGACTCGCTTTTTATAATATCCAGTCACACCTAATTTCCATACGTGCAGCGAGACTTTGCGAGATTTTGCGTGAACTGTATGTAATAAACATTCAGGGACGCCATGTTGGATTTCTTTCCTTCTTTCTTTCTTTCACTCGCAGCGCACAGGACAAGCAAACCCGAGGACGTTTCGCAAGTAAGCCCTCTTCATGTTCATGTTCCCTACATTTACTACAAAATTTGTTTAAAAAAAAACGAACTATTTCCTGTTAAAAATACCCCGAATTTTTAACAATAGCCCTCAAACGAAAACGCTGAAAAAACAAATATACAACAAATAAAAGTTACCGTAGCCGATAAAACTGAATTTCCAAGTTAACTGTGACAGTTATTAATGATTATAATCCGTTAAAAGTGCTATTTTCTATAAGTTAATAGTTTTAGCGTAAGTGAAGTGAAAAAAAAAATAGTAATGGCTGCTTCGATAGAAAACACCGAATCCAGAACGAGACTTCAGCCTCGTTCTGGATTCGGTTGGTTTTTTACTGGGACTCATAGTCAAAGCGCAATTTTTGCATTTTTTAGCCAAGCAGAAGAACAAAACAAAACTACATTTTAAGCAAAAGGAATAAAATAATTTTCTTTTTATTTACATGTCAGTGTGCTTTTATTTACATATTATTTTCATTCGTCACACCGTAATGTTTTTTTTCCTGTTTCTTTAAAAAATTCCTAACTCTAACCCTAACCCCAGCCCTAACCTAAACCCAGCCCTAACCCTAACCTAAACCCAGCCCTAACCCTAACCTAAACCCAGCCTTAACACTAACCCAGCCCTAACCCTAACCAAAACCCCACCCTAACCCTAACCAAAACCCCGCCCTAACCCTAACCCCCAATGATCGGTAAAATGTTCGTTTCATAAAATTAAATTTCAAAAATGCACCCCCCCCCCAAAAAAAAAACGCCGCTTTGATTATGAGTCCCGGTAAAAAAAAAAACACACACGTGACACCGACAGCCAAAAATAATGACGCCATTTTGTTTTTTAAAAACGAAGACATTAAAATTTTTTTTTTTTTTCATGTCTAATAAAAACCCATTTACCATACGTAAACATACAAACAAATGGAATAGAAAACTAGGAAAATCTCCGGTCTCTACGTACGTTGCATTTATTTGTTGCATATTCATTTTTTTGACTACGTTCTACAACTTTTTTTTCAACCCGACTCGCGAGCTGTAGGGCTATTGTAAAACATTCCCAAAATTCGGGTATCTTTTAGAATAATTAGTACGCTGAAAATGCTCAAAAAAACAAATATACAACAAATAAAAGTAACTGTAGTCGATAAAAGTTAATTTAAAACTGACCTGTGATATTTGTTTGTATTTTTAAACCGTTCCAACTGCTATTTATTAGAAATCAATAGTTTTGTCACTCGAACATTGCAAAAAAAAAAAAAAAAAATGGCGCTCGCTCGTAAGGAAGTTAGCAGAAGACGCCATTTTGTCTAGAAAAAATACAAGTGAAAAATGAACAAGAATTTTTTTTGACATCTAATAAAAACCCATTTATAGTACGTAAAAATACAAACAAATATCATAGGTAAGTAGACAAATATCTCTTCTCGACGTAGGTTAAACTCACTTGTTGCATATTTATTTTTATAACCCCGTTCTCGTTCGTTTTTTGGACCCCGTTCGCGACTGTACTGATCATTCTAAAATCTTTAACAATAGCCCTCAAACTCGCGAGTCGGGTTCAAAAAACGTTGTATTGATTTACTCCTCTCCAGGAGTTAGGCACAAGGCCAGTGTTTATCTTACTCCCACAAGTAAGATGTGACCCAAGGTCGGGTCGGGAAAGTGGGGTTTAAAAATTGCCTGGGCAGCCTCGTCGGCATTCCCCGGTAGGGGCGCCTCAGGCAGTAAGCAATAAACTTACTCCTCCCCAAAGAGGGGAGGCGAAGCCTGGGAGGGTGGACCTCCTAGAACTGCACAGGACAGACCCATACACCAGCATAAATCAAGCCCCGAAGGCCAAGACAATACCAGTCTATGGGGTGCATACCAGTCTATGGGGTGCAGTATCCATCGGAACAGATACTACACTTTGATCTTAGCCAAAAGGCCAAGTTATTTAGGCAGAAAAATGAATATGCAACAAATAAATGCGACGTACGTCGAGACTGGAGATTTTCCTAGTTAGCTATTCCATTTGTTTGTATTTTTACGTAGGATAAATCGGTTTTTATTAGACATGAAAATAAAAAATTTCTGGCAAGTCTTCTAACTATAAACAAAATGGCGTCGCCAGTCTTGCTTGTTGTTGTCACGTGTGTGTGTGTGTGTGTTTTTTTTTACCGGTGCTCATAATCAAAGCGGCGTTTTTTTTGGGGTTTGCATTTTTTAAACTTAATTTTATGAAACGAACATTTTAACGATCATTTTGGTCACAGCAGGTGTGCACCATGTACACGGTGTGAGGAATAATCACATAAATAAAAAGAAACTGCTTTTATTCCTTTTGTTTAAAATGTTGTTTTGCTTTGTTCTTTTGCTTGACTAAAATATGAAAACTTGGGGATGGGGTTAGGGTTAGGAATTTTTTAAAGAAACAGGAAAAAAAACATTACGGTGTGACGAATGAAAATAATATGTAAATAAAAGCACACTGACATGTAAATCAAAAGAAAATTATTTTATTCCTTTTTCTTAAAATGTAGTTTTGTTTTGTTCTTCTGCTTGGCTGAAAAATGCAAAAATTGCGCTTTGACTATGAGTCCCAGTAAAAAACAACCGAAACGAGAACGAGGCTCCAGCCTCGTTCTCGTTTCGTTTTTTTCTATCGAGAAGCGGCCATTAATTTTTTTTTTCACTTCATGTACGCTAAAACTATCAATTTATAAAAAATAGCACTTTTAACGGATTATAATCATTAATAACTGTCACAGTTAACTTGGAAATTCAGTTTTATCAGCTACGGTAACTTTTATTTGTTGTATATTTGTTTTTTTAGCGTTTTCGTTTGAGGGCTATTGTTAAACATACCCTTAATTTTTTTTATTCGACCAAATTCTTTTCCCGAAATTTATATTAAATCTTAAAAAATTTCGGTGAAGATTTGGAATAAAACCAGCATAATGTTTTGTTTCAATCACGCGGACATTTTATTTGTTGTTGTTTTTTTTTGTTGTATTTCACGCGGACATGCTATCCTGAATACCGAAATTCTACGGTCGAGCACACCTTTTCCGTTTTTTTTTAAATTTATTTTTACCTTTTCATTTGCCATTCGTGGTAGGGTTAAGAAAAAATCACATGGATTTTAAGTTAAAAATTAAATCTAAATTTTATTCTTGTTTAAATCGATTTCAAAATCAGATTTAAGCCCGCAACACAGACACTTTTCCGTCAATATTGTTACACATTTCTGAGTGGTACCTTCTCCCACGTTGAATTCACTTGCTTCCCAACGAGTTGGACAGAAGGTCGGTTTTTAATGTGGTGGAAAATCCATCTCCCCCCAAAAGTGGATCTCTAGATTGGGACAAAAACAAATTGCCTCAGTCTAGAAGGATTTCTAAAAGTTTAGAATAGTTAACAGTCGAGAAATCACAAAAACAAAAAACAACACCAAATGATTTAAGCCAATCGTAGTAGAATTTAATTATCTTTCGAATTGTATGCTTTTAATGTGCTTAAACTTAAGTTTTTTTTTATTTCGTTCAAAACTGTCTTACGGCGGGCAACACTTTTCCACCCCTCCACCGGCCGCTGCCGAGCATTTGGTTAATTCAGCGCGGTCCTTAAAGTGCAAAAGTACCTAGAAAAGATTAAGTATAACATAAAAGATACTAAAAATAATTGTATTCGGGAGGGGGGGGGGAATAAAATGACAATGATATGCTTATTTTTAATAATGAAGACTATTCTCTATTTTTAAATGACTGCAATTGAGACACCTGAGCCAAATTACAGGCGGCGTGTTGCGGATCTATTTTGAAAAGTAACAAAATAATAATAAACCGAAAAGTAAAATATTTTATTCGGAAACACCGAAAAGTACAATATATTTAAATCGAGAGCGGAATGTGCGGAAAATCCATCAACGTTAATTCTATTTCGAAAAGTAACAAAATAAAAATAAACCGAAAAAAATGACAATTATATGCTTATTTTTCATAATGAAGACTATTCTCTATTTTTAAATGACTGCGATTGAGTCACGTGAGCCAAATGCCCGGTGGCGGGGTGGAAAAGTGCTTCCGTCTTATGGCACACGAAGAAAAAAATAGCCGCCCTTAACTGTTAGGATACTTAATTCCTGAAAAGTTAGCCAAGCATTACCCCTCCCGTAAACTGAACGTACAGATGAAGTTGCGTTATTATTATTTTGAATTTAAAATAGTGTCTAATATGAAAAGCTTATCCAGAAATACGGAGACATTCGAAAAAATAAAAAAACTATTTGATGTGCGTACCTGTCACTGAATGAAAATATTCTATACCAAAAATCACGTAAATTATAAAGTAGTTTTTCTTTTATAAAAGAAAAACGAATTTTATCGATAAACCCAACAGACATAAACGACTTTATGCAAGTTGGACAAACATTGGCTTCACAGACAATATTCGGTCAGACCTGTGCACGAACTGGTATAGTGGACAAGAGGGAAAAGAACGGGATTTACAGGCACAAGCCTTTTTCACTGTAATTATATTTTTCCAATTCTAAAATGATTTCCTCGTGTCCGTACTCCTTATCGCAACTAAATGTTACCACGGTCTTGCTCTGCCAAATAATATCTCCAAATGATATCTTTCATCCAGCGCGCACACCAACGTAGTCACCAACTCATAGTCGCCCACTTCCTTCAAAACATTCCCCTTTTATTGCCAGTGACATTGCACTCATGCAAATGAGCAGTGAGCTCTTCTGCCAGAGAGATCAGGAAGTAAGGGGAGGTTTTTGCTATAACTAGTCATTTCATTCAGGTTCTGTTTCTTTATGAATCCATTCCTGGCTGGGGTAAGTCATACTTTGCTAACCACACGCCCCCTTGATCTACACGATCATCACTAGTTAGCCCATCACGTAGTCGCTCGACCAACATGGCGGGCGTCTCTCTCGCTGTGATCTCCGCGGAGCGTCTTCGTGAACATCGCTACTTGGCTCGACGTCGCTGACTTCTTCTTCTGATGACACCACTGCTGGCCGCACATCAAGGATGTGTCGAGGGATGCCGTTGATGGATACATTGTTTGGGGACTGGACACTTGTCACAATGCCCCTCCCCCAGCGTATGGTATAGCGAGCGTTATCCGGTTTGATCCACACTTCCTCTCCCATTCGCACAGTTGCTTGCTTCTCCCCTTCCTCCGTGGCTACGGGCGCAGTTCGGGGATGCCGCCACTCGTACTTGAAGACTGCCCTCTGTGGCACTGACTCCATTTTTTGCCCTGTCTTTGGAGCCATATTATACCAGAAGACAGCTTCTGGCGGAAATCTGGCCCCTTTCAGCTACAGCCTTGATGGTCCTGTGATGCCGCTCCACAATTCTGTTTCCACCTGGTCTATATGCAGCCCTGAAATAGCGCTGCACTCCCCACTTATCCAACACATTCTTCAGGGCTGCTGAGCGAAAGGCAGTTCCATTGTCCATTAGCACTTCCGTCACTGGACCCCTCTCCAAAAACACCTCTTCCAGGACCTTTGCAATTTCACCTGCGTTTTCCGCCTTGATCTCTCTCCAGATGGCCACTCTTCCAGGTCCACAGTCGACCATTGACAGGTACTGCCTCTGTCGATAGTGCGTCACGTCTATCGCCAACCTGCTCCAGTTCTCTGCCACCTGAACCTCACCAACTTCGTGTCTACTTGGCGCAGGGTCGACTGATTGACACCGGTGGCATTTCTCAACCGCTGTCCTGACGGCCTCCTTTGTGATTCTGGAGTCCACCTTCCTGGCCAAGTACAAGGTTCTATCCACTCCGAAATGGTGCATGTCATGCAAATCCTTCAAAGTGTCTTCAGCCTAGCCACATATTGCAGCAGCCGACTCATTCGGCGCCTTGAGCCAGGTCTTCCTCACCCTCGTCATCACATCTGCTCTGTTCTTTGCTGAGGGAACGATACTGATCCTGAGTTGAAGATCAAATTCCCTAATCAGCTCCCTTAATGTCATCAATCAACGCTTCACGATCATCTCGGCGGCGCCTTTCGTCTTCTTTCTCCTGTAGCTTCGGACTGGACCCAAGAGAACACAGTGGCCGAGTCGGTCCTCACCTCAACATTCTGTAGCCCCCATTTCAAGGCTAAGTTGATGCCCTTCATAACCGCATCCAGTTCCGCCACATTTATGTGAGCCACGTCGTCCTTCTTCCGCAACCAAGCAGCATCTTCTGCAGTGACACCACCTATCTCCAAGGTGACCCCCACTGCTATACTGCTTGCATCACACCACACAACACCTTCTGCACTGTTGGGTACGTGCTAAACACCTCTCACTGGATCCTCCCTCTTCACCTCTTCAATAATCTCTCTCATAATGTCCACAGTCTCTTTATCAACTCCATCCTCCCACTTCATTCCACTAGCTCGCCTTTTGATGTAACTACATGCAGTCCGCAGCCATCCTGCAATCGGGTAATGGCCCACTAGTCTTCCGCATATCGAGAAGAGTTCCCGCCTGGTCAGTTTTTCAGACACCTCCGGGATTTCATTTCCCCTCCGGAACACTAACCTTCCTGTCTGGTCCTTCCTTAGTTGGAGCCCTAACGCCGCTCCCCCCACCAACGATTCCGGGCGTTTCGCGATTAGCCCAAATCCGTTGAGGTGCTCTACTACGTCCTTCGCAGTTGTCACCGTCTCATCCACCATGATGTCATCTATGTAGGAACTGGTGGCTCTTCTGACTGCGTCCTCCTTGCTTAGCACCGTTTTGAGGATCGCCGCCATGATCTTTGGTGCAGAATTTAGGCCAAAACCTAACCTAGTTAGGCAGTATGTTTGGCCTTTGTATCCGACCAGCTGGTACTTCCAGAATTCCTACGAAATGTGGATCTGTAGGTATGCAGATTTTAAATCCACAATCGCCGCAGCCTTCTGCATCTGTCTCCACTCTCGCATGGTCTCCCCGCACACGTCCATCACATCGCCTCCCGTGTGACACGCAACGTATGCATTCAGCTCCCTGAAGTCCAGTACTGGCCGAACCTTTTGCTTTGTGGGCTGAACAACCGCCATTAACGGCAGCACGCCCTCCACCTTCTCCATCCATGGTCTTAAAATCCCCTCTGAGATCCAACGGTCCACCTCCTTCGCAAATTCAATTCTTACGCCTCCTCGCAATGTATGCTCGTAGCATTCCACTGTTTAGTACGGGCGGTTCTCCCTTCCATGCCCACTTAACTGTCCATTTCTCACCATTAAAGTGTGCAGAAAAATCTTGGTCCTCTATCATGCAACTTTTGTCTGACCCGGCCGTTCCTGTTCCTCTGCCACCTTTTTCGGATCCGACACATGCAGCCCCTTGATGTCCTCCAAATCTCACGGTGTTCCTATGTACTGTGACGGCCCCTAGTCGAGCAATTGCGTCCATCCCTAGCACCTCATCGACACCGTGACAATTTTGTTAATAACAATCGTCTGGATTCTTAGTGACATCCCACATACCATCAACCGAACGACACTTGTGCCATTGCACTTCACCTCTCTGCCGTAATGCTGCTGGCCCCATTGCATGTGTCAACCATGTCTTTGGTGACAAGTGTTGAGGTACAGCCCGTGTCGACAAGGGCCTTTGCACTTCGCCCATTCAGGGTCACCTCTACTCGCGGCGACGTACCCTGAAGCGCCTTCATCGAATAAGTGGGGTAGCTACCGGCGCAGTGGCTTCCCCCTGTCCGTTTCCCTGGGGACAGAATCTGCTGATGTGGCCGACTTTCCCACAGCGGTAACACGTGACTTCCGAGTTCGGCTCCCTACACTCCCTCGCCATATGCGGCCCTTGGCATCGGTAGCATCTGCCAGCGAACCTGGGTCTCTGCCACAGCCCTCTCGGCTCTTCGTCCTTCACAATCTCCTGCTGCAGTTTGCTTCGTTGAGCGACAGCTACGCTTCCCTGCTCACGCTCTTTTTGCCTGGCCAGCACCCTAGCCTGTGCAATGAACTCCGCCACCTCCATGGTATTTACACCAGGCAGTTGCTGCAGAGCTATGGAAATATGGTCTGGGAAGCCATTTTAACCATCCGTCGAAGGCCTCCTCCATTGAATCCTGCTAGTCCCGCGAACCTCCGGATGTTGTTGGCGAAAACATCGACAGACTCTCCGGTCCACACCATACGGCTTAGTTTGCCATATGCCACAAATGATCCTTCAGTAAAGGCTTCCTTCAACTTCTCTTCAATGGCGTCTGCTGACAACCGATCCTCCTCCCGCATCTCCAAATATAGGGCCAGAGCATCACCATCAAGATACAGCGGTATCAAGCTGGCTACATCCGCGATGTCCTGCAACTTAGCGACAAGTTTTACCTTGCTCAGCCAGGCTACAACATCCCCCTCTCCAGAGAACTTCTTCAGCATTTCACTGCTGATCCTCTTTCCTGCCATAGTTCTCGCCGAAATAGCTTGTAATTATATTTTTCCAATTCTAAAATGATTTCCTCGTGTCCATACTCCTTATCGCAACTAAATGTTACCACGGTCTTGCTCTGCCAAATGATATCTCTCCGAACAGTCTTTCATCCAGCGCACACACCAACATAGTCACCAACTCAAATCACCAACTCATAGTCGATATTTATTTACATATATAGAAAATATATATAAAATGAGGCACAAGGCCAACAAAAGGGGAGGAGAAAGGATAGGTCAACTCTAACTTAAAAAACGCCTCAACTTAGCTAGTTTCAATCATGACCATCATTTACCAAAATACCACATTCATACTATACATCCATCACTGTCACCATAAGAATCCATACCATGAAAACCTACTTAAAACCCATATGAAAATATGCAACAGGGGAGGGACTTAAAAATTATATGTACAAAATAAAATGATAATATTTACATGAGAAAAAAATCATTTTTGGTTAGTAAAAAAGCACCCCCGTTAATGAAATGTGGCAGAGGTGCCAATTTGCCGGTCGAAATCGAAAACTCGAAAAAAGATTTGATGCAGACCCCAACGCTTTATTTATTTACACCTCCTTCGAAAATATCAAAGGGTGACCTGCATCCCGATACATCAAGCACTCTGTCACCTAATTGGGGAGGGAAGGGGGATTTGATAAGGGGTAGAAAATAAAAAAGGGGGAGTGGGTAGAGGACAAAATAAAAGGGAAAAGTAATGAAAACAACCACACACTAGCTAAGTTGTTGAACTTAGAATTCAACAAAAAATCCGACGAAAAATAAAAATACAACTTAACCTAACTTAAATGAAGTCTATGTTCGTTTTTCCAACTCAATATTCTTACCTAAGGCACGTCCAAATACCACTCTTATCTAGCTCCAAACACTCTACACAGTCGTGCGCCAGTCACCCACCTTTCACCAAAATCTGCTGAAGAGAGTCTCACTCTCTCGGCCCTAATGCGAGCTTTCAGGTAATATTTGAAAATCGCAATAAGGTCGAGAGGCGTGTAGTTCTCAGCTCCGTAGACTGTCTTACATCTCGTCTTCCAAATCGCAACTTTCAAAACGGCTAGCAAGCTTAAAAACGTAATACGTTTTTGTCTATCAGTTGTCGGAGCCCAGTTGCTACATACATTAATGGGTTCCAGGTCAAAAGACAACACATTAAGAATACGAACCATGAAGCCTGAAACAAGCCTAATCAGCAGCACGACAATGCTGCAAAAAACGAAGGCGTGACTTACGGTCTCGTCCTCGTCACCGCATCTAACACAAGTCAGAGCATTTCTTAAGCCGGCTGAATGAAGCTTTTTACCGACCCAAAGTGCATTTCTAATCGTCAGCCAGGTCAGCGATGCCTCGTCGTTATCAAGGCACCTTAACCCAGGCGCCCAAGGCCAGATTGAGCGAAGTTCCCCCCTCGCCAAACCGAGCCCCTTAATCCTATCTTCACGGACAGCCCCCCTCACCATCACCCGATATAATGCCTTACGGGACAACAGCAGGGTGTCAGAGAGGCCATCTGTCACCCTTAAAAGGAACTTCAATGCATGTCTACATTCGTGATAGAAGGAGCACTCGCCTCGGGGTAACCTATGTGCCTCCCCCTCATCCAAGTGCACACTTCTCAAAGCCGGAAAGGCTTTCTTAGTGTCTTCCTTCCAGAAGACACCGTTTCCCTCACATTGTGTACTCATTCGGTCTAGATAAAAGAGTCGAAGTGTGTGGCGTCGAATTTCGATGCTCGGCATACCCAAACCGCCCTCAGAAGAATGAAGATAACAGATCTCGCGACGGACCATAGGGGACTTTCCAAACCATAAAAGCTTGAACAGAACCCGCTGCAATTCAAGCAGTGTATCCGACGGGAGTGGAAGTACTGAAAGACGATATAGGATGATCGGGTAAATGTGAGAAGCACATACGTCCGATCTCCCCTTTAACGAAAGATTTCTACGGGACCACAGACCAGCTGCTGCCCTTATCGATTTCAAGACTTCCGACCAATTTTTCTCCAGCTGAAGATCAGGACCGAACCAGATGCCGAGTAGCTTGCAAGGTCCATCCGTCCAGCCAAAGGGCCCCTGCAAGGAAACACCCTTCCAGGCACTGATGCGCAAGCCAATAGACTTATTGCAGTTGATTTTGGCCCCTGTCACCGTTTCATATGTTCTGATTTCACTACCGACGACACTAATCTCGGCATTACTCGTTACAAGCACGGACACGTCGTCGGCATAGGTGGAATACTTCAACGTGGTGTAAGCACCTACCAAAGTAATTCCACGTAGGACCGGATTCACCCTGAGCCTGTTGAGGAATGGTTCCAAAACAAGCACATAAAGCATCGGTGAAAGAGGGCACCCTTGACGAAGAGATCTGGACAATCTGAAAGCCTCCGACCTCACCCCATTCACTTCTACCCTAACACCGGGGTTCGCATACAAGAGGCGAATCCAAGAGCGGAATTGCGGGCCAAAACTGGCCGCAGACAAAACAGCCTCCAAATACCGATGGTCCACCCTATCAAATGCTTTGGACTGATCTAAATTGATCAGCACGGCTTCAGTGTCGACTTTATCAATGATCAAGCGTATCGAATGCAAGTTATCCTGAATGGTCCGGCCCTTTACAGCACAAGTCTGTTCAGGGCTAATAAGACCAGGCAAAACAAGTTGCAGACGATTAGCTAAGATCTTGGCCAAAATCTTTAACTCTACATTAAGCATTGTTAAGGGCCGAAAATTATCTAACCCATCCCCACCATTTTTGTTTTTGCGTATCAGCTTCACCAAACCCATAGTCAAGTACTGAGGAATATTCCCGTTCCTAAACCACGAATTAAACAAAACTGTCAGCAAGGAAACAAAAATGTGCGACATCCTCAAACACACTTCATAGGGCAAACCATCAATCCCAGGAGACCTGTTAAGGCCGACCCGCTTTAATGCTTCCCGAACTTCATTCTCTGTTATGCCACCTTCGCACCTAGCCGCTTCGGTCGCCTCAAGACGTGAAAAGTCGGCCAAATAGGGGTCGAATTGTGCTAAAGACAAACCGGGTTCCCGAGTAAAAAGCTCCTGAAAATGAGAGCAAAAAGCCTCCAGAATACCTTCGTTTGTAGTGACGAGCCGCCAATCCGGCAATGAGACACGAGCGATATGTCGATCAGATGCATGTCAAAGCTCCTCTGCACGCAATTCAGCGGCCATATTTGTTGCTTCCTCAGACAATCTTTTTAACCTAGCCCTAATCACTAAAGCCTGATGTTCTTGGTTAGCCAAAGAATTCAGCTTGGCCTTAATTATAGTAACACTAGAGCTATCCCCCACCTCCACCGCCCGATCTAATCTAGACTCTAGTGCCACTTTAACTGCTCTAGTTGCTAGGTTGAGCTGTCTGCTAAAATCAGCAATAAAGGACCTAATCACCTTCTTAAAATGGACCCACTTCCTATTCCTAATTATAGTCCCCGTCAATTCCCGCTGTAAGGTTAGTAGAAGCTGGTCCTGGTAGCCCTTCACATCGAACAACGAAGTGTTGAGCTTCCAGTAGCCAGCTAATCTAGCCTTAGGTCTATCTAAGTTTACACGGACCCGAACAAGTCTATGGTCCGAGTAAACTATATTATGAAGACTTGGACATTCAACTACCCCTACGTCGACTCTCTTAATTAAGAACCAATCGATATAACTCGAGAGTTGTCTCAAATCGGAACCACGTCTAGATGTCCAAGTCCATATCCTATCACGGGGCTTTTCATTCCGGTACTTGTCGATAAGATCAAACTTATCGAGAAAGTCCCGAAATATTTTAGCATCCCGATCAGTGTTAGTACCCCTAGGCCGATTACGATCTAAATCGGGATCCAGGACCGCGTTCCAGTCTCCCGCTAGAATGACCGTCCGAGCAGTATTCAAGAACGGCTCGATTCGCCGAAAGAAAGAAGCAAACTCAGAATGGTTATTGGGCGCATAAACCCCAACGAGACGAAATGCTTTCCCCTTTATGGTAATATCCAAAACCCATAGTCTCCCTTCCGGATCCATGTAGCAAGGGTCACACGACGCATCTAAAGTTTTGCTTACCAGCCAGGAAACTCCCCTTGCGAAAGAATTAAAGTACGCTGAATAAACGTGAAAACGCTTAGCCAGCGCACCCAAATGGTCCCCTGAAATCAGATGGGTTTCCTGCACACAACATATATCCACTCCGAGGCGCTGAAGGTCAGTAGCGACCCGAAATTTACGATCATTAGCCCTCAGGCCCCGCACATTCAAACTTGCTAGATAGAGAGCCATAAGGATGCTTTAGGGTTGGGTTTGAGAAACGAACATAGATGTAGTCAGGATGCCAACGGCTCTCCCAAAAGACTGTTTCCCCATTTGGTTGTTAATCAGACCATCATTGGAGATGCCGCCAACATCCTGAGGATATGTTAGCTTTGCTATTCTATACAGGGATGGGTGTATTTTTATGGGTAGCCTCCCAAAACAATCATTTCGTAGTTCCATTAAAGCATTATTTTTAAAAATGGCCAATGGGGGGGAGGGGGTAAAATCAAAGGTGCTGTTTGCCTCTTCCAACATCTGCCATAGAGCCTTTGCTTCAGTTCTTTTTCTTATTACCGTTAGCACCCTAGCTGCATTCGGGAAGTTTGCGGGGTCTTCGATAGATATTCCTCCAACCTCATTGAATTTAAGTAATCCAATGAGATTGGCACCGCGTAAATTTTTAACCGTATACACTTGTGTTCACGTGCATTTACATATATCTTTACCCGAGAGAAAAGCAGATTTTTTTTACTCTCCTACTCTCTAGAGAAGGACTTCTTTGCCTTTTCTGCGCGATGGGTGGGGTGGGGAGGAGGCATGTCATCCATGGAAGAAGGGGAGGGGGAGCTGGGCTCTATGGGAGAAGCTGGAGAAGGCGAAGGGGAGGGCTTTAAGGGGGACGCAGGTGGAGTGTTTCTGGGGGTGTTTAAAGGGGAAACAAAGGGTGAAGGTCTGGGTGATTTGACATTTTTGGGGACTTTTTGCGGGCTTAGGGGGATAAGTTTGTAAGGTTTGTCAGCAATGGGCCCAGTTATTGGTGGGGGCATTGTTTTGGGGAACTGAGTATTATGGGGGATTTTAGGATTGGTGATAGGTTGGGGACATGGCTTAGGGGTTGAATGTTTAATGAGAGTGGATTTGGGTGTACTATTATTCTTATCTAATTTAAAAAAAAAAAATCTTTTGCTTTTAAATAGGAGTCTTTACCCGAGTCGTTTTTTAACATTTCCGCTTCCCGCATCTCGTCAAGCAATAACCCATTCATTTGGTACAATAACCCATTCATTTGGGTTCTCATCTTCAGAATCGTCTGGTTTCTTTTTCGCAGGTAGGGCTGGAAATTCATCTTCTGAATCGTCGGACGCTGAATTAATAATTTGTCCAATTTTCGGTGGAGCATTGAGGTGGGGTCCTGCTTTTGATGCTTTTGTGATCGGGATAGTCGTCCTCATTGTTGCTTTTTTTTTTTTGGAGCAATCGAAGGTTAAATGTCCCATCTCTTCACAATACCAACAAATCGGTTTTCTTCCGGCTAAAATGATGGGTAGTTTCTTCTCGCCTATATGAAAGTAATAGGGGATACTATCATAAGACTTTTTGTCAATGAAAATTTCGAAAGTCCAGATGCCAGGAAATTCGTCATAACTGACGTCTATTATATCGCCGTATTTAAAAAAAAAAAAGCATCCATGTGCTCACCTTTTACATGGAACGGCACATTAAAAATAGAAATGGAGGATCTTCTCCTCCCCATATATTCAGTACGTAACACATAATCAGGAGTAATAATTTGGGTTAGAGAAAGTTCGTTGCAAGTCTCCTCATTGGGGAAAAGAGCCGACCAGGTGTTGAAACCTCTCGATTTAATTAATTTTTGCGGCTTAAATCCAGCCGTTTGTAGCAGCTTTATGATAAGTTCAGGGGTGGCCCTAATAGATTTTTTAATCTTTTTTTCGACAACAAAAAGTGACACAGTTCTTTTTTGGATTTCTTCCAATCTCGGAATGTCAACAAGTACGCCGGTCTCCGTGACCATATGAGTGCATTTTTTCACCTCCTCAACAAATTCTTTGACGTCGATAGTTACTTTTGGTGGTTTACACCATTCCGAATTCTCAGGAGAAGACATCTCCTTGATAACTGTGGCCATCTAGTTTACAAACTAGAGGCAAGAGAGAAGAAAAAAAAAGAAAAAAAGAAAGCAAGCGAGAAAAAAAACAAAAAAACAACGTCGTTCAGAAAAAACGTCCAACAATAAAGTCCAACAAGCAACGATTATAACAACAACAGTAACAAATAACAAAACTGGAGGCAACAACAGTATAACAAGATATAAAATTAATCAATAATTGCTTACTCAGGTTGGAAAGTTCCTTTCACCAACTCATAGTCAGTATTTATTTATACATAAAAATGTACAAAATGTGGCACAAGGCCGAAAATGAGGATGGGAAAGGTTAGGTCTTCGCTAACAAATTAAACTAGTCTAATTTAGCTAGCTTCATTCGGGACCATCATTCACCAAAATACTGCATTTATACTATACATCCTTCTCCAATCACCAAAAGAATTCGCACCGTGAAGTCCTACTTAAAACCCATATATGTAAAATATGCAACAGGGAGGTATGGTAATAAAAATAATATGTATAAAATATATATATGAATATTTACAATGAAAAAATTGAAGTTAGTAAAAAGACCCCCCATTACTAAACTGTGGCAGATGCGCAGATTTGCCAGTCAAAATCGAAAAAAGGAGGTTGATGCAGGCCCCAACGCTTTATTTAATAACACCACCTTCGAAAATATCGAAGGGTGACCTGCATCCTGACAAATCAAGCGCTCTGTCACCTAGTTGGGGATGGGATGGGGAGTTAGGAACTAAATGGGGGTAAAAAAAAAAAAAGGGGGGGGGGGAAGGAAGAAGGACGAAAATAAAAAGGGGCCATAATGAACTCATTCACACACTAGCTAAATTATGAACTTAAATTAACAGAAACATGTCTTTTAGCTAACTTATAACTGGGTCATAATCGAAGTTCGTTTTTGTAACCCAAAATCCTATACCTAAGGCACGTCTAAATACCACTCTATTCTAGCTCCTGTCACTCTACACAGTCGTGCACATCTCACCCACCTTTCACCAAAATCTGCCGGAGAGAGTTTCATCCTCTCGGCCTTGATGCGAGCTTTCATGTAATATTTGAAAATCGTAACAAGGTCGAGAGAAGTGAAGGTCTCAGCTCCGTAGACTGCCTTCATACGAGTTTTCCATATCACGTCTCTCATAACGGCTAGTATGCTTAAGAACACAAAACGTCTCAGCCTATCTGTTGTCGGAACCCAGTTGCTACATACATTGATAGGTTCCAGGTCAAAAGACGATACGTTAAGTATGCGAACCATGAGACCTGCAACAAGCCTAATCAGCGGCACAACGATGCGGCAATAAAAGAAGGCGTGACTCACGGTCTCGTCTTCATCGCCGCATCTAACACAAGTCGGTGAACTCACCAAGCCAGCTGAATGAAGCTTCTTACCGACCCAGAGGGCATTTCTTATCATCAGCCAGGTTAGCGTTGCCTCGTCATTATCAAAGCACCGTAACCCAGGCGCCCAAGGCCAGATTGAGCGTAGCTCCCCCCTCGCCAAAGCGAGCCCCTCAATCCTGTCATCTCGAACAGTCCCCCTCACCATAACCCGATATAATGCCTTACGGGACAACAGCAGGGTGTCAGAGAGGCCATCTGTCACCCTTAAAAGGAACTTCAATGCATGTCTACATTCGTGATAGAAGGAGCACTCGCCTCGGGGTAACCTATGTGCCTCCCCCTCATCCAAGTGCACACTTTTAAAAGCCGGAAAGGCTTTCTTAGTGTCTTCCTTCCAGAAGACACCGTTTCCCTCAGTTTGTGAACTCATTCGATCTAGATAAAAAAGCCGAAGTATATGACGACGAATCTCGACATTTGGCATACCTAGACCGCCCTCAGAAGGATGGAGATAACAAATCCTGCGACGGACCATAGGGGCCTTGCCAAGCCACAAGAACTTGAAAAGAGCCCGCTGCATCTCAAGCAGTGTATCCGACGGGAGAAGAAGCACTGATAGTCGATATAGGATGATCGGATAAATGTGAGAGCAACACACCTCCGCTCTCCCCTTTAACAAAAGATTTCTACGGATCCACAGACCAGCTGCGGCCCGAATCGCTTTCAATACTTCCGACCAATTTTTCTCCAGCTGCAGATCAGGACCGAACCAGACGCCGAGTAGCTTGCAAGGCCCGTCCGTCCAGCTAAAGGGCCCCTGCAGGGGTACACCCCTCCAGGCACCAATGCGCAAGCCAACAGACTTGTCGCTGTTAATTTTGGCCCCTGTTATCGTTTCATACATTCTGATTTCTCTGTCGACGACACTAATCTCGGCACTGCTCGTTACAAGCACAGTTAAGTCATCGGCAAAGGCGGAGTACTTTAACTTGGTGCAAGCACCTGCCAAAGTAATCCCATTAAGGACCGGATTTACCTTTAGTCTGTGAAGGAAGGGTTCCAACACAAGCACATAAAGCATCGGTGAAAGCGGACATCCCTGACGAAGAGATCTGGATAATCTGAAGGGCTTAGACATCACACCATTCACCTCTACCCGCACACCGGGGTTCGCATACAGGAGGCGAATCCAAGAGCGAAACTGCGGACCGAAACCGGCCGCAGACAAAACAGCCTCCAAGTACCCTATCGAATGCTTTGGACTGATCTAAATTGATCAGCGCGGCTTCTGTGTCGACTTTATCTATGATCAGGCGTATCGAGTGCAAATTATCTTGAATGGTCTGACCCTTTACAGCACAAGTCTGTTCAGGGCTAATTAGACCAACCAAAACAAGCTGCAGTCGATTAGCTAAGATCTTGGCCAAAATCTTTAACTCAGCATTTAGCATCGTTTTTGCTTTTGCGTAACAACTTCACTATACCCATGGTCAAGTACTCGGGAATAGTCCCATTCCTAAACCACGAGTTAAATAAAACTGTCAGCAAGGGAACAAAAATGTGCGACATCCTCAAATACACCTCGTAGGGCAAACCGTCAACACCGGGAGACTTGTTAAGGCCAACCCACCTCAAGGCTTCCTGAACTTCTTCCTCCGTTATGCAACCTTCGCACCTAGCTGCTTCAGTCGCATCGAGACGAGAAAAGTCAGCTAAATAGGGGTCAAAATCTATTAATGACAGACCGGGTTCCTTGGTAAAAAGATCCTGGAAATGAGAACGAAACGCCTCCAGAATACCTTCGTTTTGTGGTCACGAGACGCCCATCCGGCAATGAGACACGTGCGATATGCCGATCAGCAGCTTGTCGACGTTCCTCTGCATGCAATTCAGCGGCCATATTTGTTGCTTCTTGAGGCATTCTCTTTAACCTAGCCCTAATCGCTAGAGCTTGGTGCTGATGCATAGCAACAGACGCAAGCTTTGCCTTAATTATAGTAACTTTAGCACTATCCTCCACCGCCCGATCTAATCTAGAATCTAGTGCTACTTTAGCTGCTCTAGTTGTTAGATTGAGTCGTCGGCTAAAATCAGCAGAAAAGGACCTAATTACCTTCTTAAAGTGAACTCACTTCCTATTCCCAATTACAGCCCCCGTCAATTCCCGCTGTAAGGTTAGTAATAGCTGTTCCTGGTAGCCCTTCACATCGAACAACGAAGTGTTGAGCTTCCAGTAGCCAGCCAATCTAGGCTTAAGTCTATCTAAGTTTACTCGAACCCGAACAAGTCTATGATCCGAGTAAACTATATTATGAAAACTTGGACATTCTAATAATTCTACGTCGACTCTCCTAATTAAGAACCGGTCGATATAACTCGAAAGTTGTACCGCTCCGGAGCCGCGTCTAGCTGTCCAAGTCCATACGCTATCACGGGGCTTTTCATCCCGGAACTTATCGATAAGATCAAACTTATCGACAAAATCCTGAAATGCCTTAGCATCCCGATCATTGTTAGATCCCCTACCCTGATTACGATCTATATCGGGATCCAGGACCGCGTTCCAGTCTCCCGCTAAGATGACCGTCCGAGTTGTACTCATGAACTGCTCGATCCGTCGAAAGAAAGGAGTAAGCTCAGAATGGATATTGGGCGCATAAACCCCAATGAGTCGAAATGCCTTATCTTTTATGATAATATCCAAAACGCACAGCCTACCTTCCGGATCCATGAAACAAGGGTCACACGACGCATCTAAAGACTTATTTACTAGCCAGGAAACTCCCCTTGAGCGAGAATTAAAGTACGCTGAGTAGATGCGAAAACTCCTAGTCAGCGCACCCAAATATTCACCTGAAATTAAGTGGGTCTCCTGCATACAACATACATTCACTCCAAGGTGCTGAAGGTCTGTAACAACTCGAAATTTACGAGAGTCGGCCCTCAGCCCATGTACATTTAAGCTTGCTAGATAGAGAGCCATTAAGAGTTCTTAGGGTTGGGTTCCAGAAACGAACATCGATGACGTCAGGATGCCGACTGCTCTCCCAAAAGACTGTGTGCCCATCTGAATGTTGATTTGGCCATCATGGGAGATGTCGCCAACATCCAAGGGGTAGGTTAGTTTGGCTATCCTATACAGGGAGGGATGCAAATAAACAGGGACCCTCCCAACACAATCTTTTCGTAAACATTTCAAAAATTCATTTTTAAGGATAGCCATGGGCTGACTTAATTTAAAAGTGTT
>OY744531.1:61833560-62431060 GCA_963556195.1 Sepiola atlantica
TCAAAACCTAAACAATGATACCAAATTTATTTTGGTAGAAAAATTAACCACCGAATTATGACTATTGAATGTTTGTTGTTGAAAAATAGAAAATTTGCCGTCTTGTGTGCTATTGGTCCAGAAGTCAAATTTTACAATGTATAACTAAAAATGCAGGCTTTGAACAAATGAAATATCCTTATAAATGTAATGTTATTTTGCGGTAAATGAAAATTAATTATAATAGAAGCAATAATTATTAGATCAGGACAGCCTAAACATTGGGCAAAATTTTATTACCCCACAGAAAAAGTGCAAAAATCACACAGAAGTGCAACTTTTACTATTCATATACGATTCCTTTCAACAACTAACAAATTGAATCTTTCTAATATGATTCATAGTAGATTAGAAATTAAGCTAGGTTTTCTTTTAATAGTAAATCAATAAAAAAAATCTGATTTGGACCTGCATGTAAAAACAGATGGAAACACAATTTGATAATAGGGTAAAAATTTCATTCACTAAAGTTATTAAATAGATTTTTTTCGTGCGAAACAACTTAAAACCTTATATTAAGCCCTCAATATTGATGAGGTGTCTTTTTTCTTTAAGGTGAGACTGTTTTTATATGCATAAAGACAAACAACATCATGCACATTAAGTAAAAAAACATCAACATTAAAAAATATATCACCCGTCAATTAAAATAGTAACCTAACTTGAAGTAATCTGGGAAAAAAACTATTAATGACACAAGAGAAACAATTATACATTCATCAAAAGAAAAGATTATGTTGCATTATCCCTTTTTTTTCTTCTTCAAAATCGAAATCTGTTGTGTTGTTCTTTTTTTCTTTCCTCTTTGTGGTTGTGTTGATTCTTTGTTGCCTTAAATTTGTGTCATCTATTTCTACGTGGTTGCTACGTATCTTGTTAGTTTCTTCTCAGTCTGTGGCTAGGATCTACGTTGCTCGGCACTGTGCATATAAGCTGTTCATTATGTTACAGTAAGAAGAATTAAGATAAGACAGAATCTGAAAATGGAGGTTTATTGAGAGAAAAATATTAAATAATCACAAGTACAATTTACACTTAATTATGAAGGACAGAGACAGTTGTATTAACATAAGTAACTATAGATAGATGGACAGACTGATAGATCAGTGCCCATCACGGTGTAAGATTCTCCACAGTTATACCGTCATTGTTTTCTGCGACCGTCTGGTCAAATCTGTGTCTCCCAAAAATCTAACCGTTTCTTCTCGCTTTCGCGGGGGGGGGGGGGGGTCTCACCAAATATTGTTCTTTTCGGGGGGAGCCCTTCCCAAATATTGTTCTGAGCCTTGACCCTGTCTGATCTCACTTCGTTTGTAGATTTTATCAGTACTCATTCTGTTATCAGCTTTATCAATCGTTGACCGGTTATGACCGTAACCTTCCCTGATCCCCTTCTGCTTTGTTAACAAGACAAGTGAATCATTAGTTTACACACAGCAAGGTCGTTTGTGATTGCACTCATCCACATGTGCTAAAATCTATACTAACACACCCATTATTTTGCTTACATCTAAATTTTATCAAAATAACCCCCAAAATAAATGAGTTATCACAAGTTTAAATTGAAAGACATTTTACTATATTTACCCATTTTAACACACTAACATCTTTTTTAAGGAGATTGTTAATAATTTTATGGGTGTTTACCAAGTCCCTATTTACTTGCCTCCCCATAAGGACAAAGTTAGACATAAGGTCGATTTTGACAGTAGGGAAAATATCCCTCAAAAGTGGCACTCTGGATTGGGACAAAAAATAAAAATTACCTCAGTCTAGAAAGATTTCTCTTTCACTGACTGAGGATAAAAAAGGTGAAGTGTAGCATCAGATACTACACTTTCCTCTTAGTTTTAAAACATTTTCTATTGGCGAATTAAAGGAAAGCAATTTTTTCATTGGAAGAAACAAATGAAAACAAGATAAAAAAAATAGGTGATTACATGTGGTTTTACAAGTTTTTTTTTTGGTGGGGGGGCTACTCGGACTTAGGGTAAAAATTTGGTTAACTGCCCTAAATTTATATGCAAAACTGATCCCCCACTTTATATAGTTGGGTTCATGAAGGGCAGCAATTGTACTGATTTAGGACCGTAAAGTAAACATTTACCGTATGCCAGTATTTACTTATGGGTATAGTTAATGGCAAGGGCGATAACTCTAGGTATCACTGAGTTATTGCCTTTATCGTCTGCTGAGGCCCTAGGGGTCGGCCATATTGTATTTTTACGTTTGATTGTGTTATTGTACGCGCGGCAATAAAGTCTCTTCTTACCTTTAAACGGCTTCGTGTGGTAGATTTTTATTTATTGGCATGGTGGCAGCAGTTTATTTACCTACATACACCATTTTTAAAGGATTCAAAAATAAAAGAACAAAATAAGGAGGATATTACCCACTAACTAATTGGGTGACCGCCTGAAGGTATTACTGTGAAGAGACTACCAACGTGTCTCTTAAATTTACACTCAATCAAACTGGTGAGTACTGGTACAACTTCATTCAAGTCGTCAGATAGTCCATAAACAAACTACCTGCTCAATTTAATACATATTGTCACACACAGCCTTCGTCGGGACCACAACGGCGAGCGCGTTACAATGATAAATATTTTTAAAAAGTAAAAGTGTCCTGAAGTGGCTCGTAAGTCCCTAGGTCCCAATATTATCAACAGAGGAAGGGGATTCCCCAATTCAAGACATCACATAGAAAACAAGGAAGAATAACAAGCAGGTAAAAGACGACTCAAACACAAAGTTAAGATTCAAACAATATTTATTTATAAAATAACAAGAGAAGGGATAAACATATGTAGAACAAACAACAAGAAAAACAAAGTAATATTTTAGGGGAGAGGGATAATGTTTAACATTAACTAATGGCAAGCAAAATCTATGAACAAAAATAGTGTCCCAAACAAATCACGGAAGAAAAAGGATTACTCACTTGCAGAATGTGGAAGGTTGTTACAAGAGTACCCATGGGGGTTGAAAAGTTCAATTACCCAGGAATGTCACAAGTCACACTCATCAAAGATCCACAGTGATCTTTGGATGGAAAAGTCATCAGCAGATATTAAGATGTAAATGTTCAGGAATCATATATACGTGGGTGTACTCATGGAATTCTTAAATGAGCGTTATGTAATCTTTACATAGGAATCCCACGTAGGACCGGATTCAACACAAGTACATCGAGCATTGGTGAAAGCGAACATCCCTGACATAGAGATCTGGATAATCTGAAAGGCTCAGACCTCAGACCATTCACCTCCACCAGCACACCGGGGTTCGCATACAAGAAATGAATCTAAGAGCAAAATTGCGGGCTAAAACCGTCCGCAGACAAAACAGCCTCCAAGTAACGATGGTCCACCCTATCGAATGCTTTCTACAGATCTAAATTCATCAGTGCGGCTTCTGTGTTGACTTTATCTATGATCAAGCATATCGAATGCAAATTATCCTGAATGGTCCGACCTTTTACAGCACATGTCTGTTCAGGCTAATTAGACCAGTCTAAACAAGCTGCAGTCGATTGGTTAAGATCTTGGCAAAAATCTTTAACTCAGCATTAAGGGCCGAAAATTATCTAACCTATCCCCACCATTTTTGCTTTTACGTAACAACTTCACTATACCCATGGTCAAGTACTGGGGAATAGTCCCATTCCTAAACCACAAGTTAAATAAAACTGTCAGCAAGGGAACAAAAATGTGCGACATCCTCAAATACACCTCATAAGACAAACCATCGATCCCAGGAGACTTGTTATGGCCGACCCGATTCAAGACTTCCTGAACTTCTTCCTTTGTTATGCAACCTTTGCACCTAGCTGCTTCAGTCACTTAGAGACAAGAAAAGTCAGCTAAATAGTGTCAAATTGTGCTAAAGACAGACTGGGTTTCTCTGGTAAAAAAATTCTGGAAATGAGAACGAAACGCCTCCAGAATACCTTCGTTTATGGTTACGAGACACTCATCCGGCAATGAAACACATGCGATAGCAGCTTGTTGACGTTCCTTTGCATGCAATTCAGTGGCCATATTTGTTGCTTCCTTAGACATTCTCTTTAATCTAGCTCTAATTACTAAAGCTTGGTTTTCTTGGATAGCCAAAGAGGCCAGCTTCGCCTTAATTATAGTAACTTTAGCACTATCGCCCGCCCGATCTAATCTATATTCTAATGCCACTTTAGCTATCCTAGTTGTTAAATTGAGTCGTCGGCTAAAATCGGTAGTAAAGGACCTAATTACCTTCTTAAAGTGAACCTACTTCCTATTCCTAATTACAGCCCCGTCAATTCTCGCTGTAAGGTTAGTAATAGCTGTTCCCGGTAGCCCTTCACATCGAACAACAAAGAACTTCAATTACCCAGCCAATCTAGGCCTAGATCTATCTAATTTTACACGGATCTGAACAAGTCTATGATCCGAATATACTATATTATCAAAACTTGGACATTCTAATAATTCTACGTTAACTCTCGTAATTAAGAACCGGTCAATATAACTCGAAAGTTGTACTGAACCGGAGCCGCCTAGATTTCCAAGTCCATACTATATCACGGGCTTCTCATTCCGGAATTTATCGATAAAATCACGAAATGTCTAAGCACCCCGATCATTGTTAGTTCCCTGAAAGTGGGAATTCAGAAGTCTATGACTAGACTCCAAACGTTAATCAAAAAAAAAAAACCCAGTTCGGTTCAATTCCTGTAGAAGCACAAAAACCCTCTGTGTAACTTTGAGCTCCAATGAACGAAAAATAATTTGGCTCACCGCAGAATCTCACTCAACACTCACTTCACCTTCTCCTGATTTTCTTCTCTTTTTATTAGCAGATTTTCCTTCAGTTGATTCCGCTTAACCAATCAGAAAAAAAACATAATCTGCTGGCTCACTATTTGTCGTCAAGGCGAATCCACGTATTATTGTGCAGCAACCAGTAGATTTGTTACTTCGAGGTTGCGAGTTCAATCCTCACTAGAAAACTAGTAAGCCAAAACTTATTTTCCTTTCCATCTGCAAGCCAGGCAAAGGCGGACCCTCTTACTGCGGGGATGAAGTAAGTCCGGGCAATCTCCACCGCTCGATTCTGGCTCAAGATCATCAATTCCGCCACACTCTTCCCTGATCTCTGGATCACACAAATGACAATGCGGGCGCGGTCTTTTGTTTTGGGTGCTCCTTTGAAGGGGGAGTGGTTGAACTTCCTCTTCCTCAGAAGCGCTCCCACTAGACGAGTCGGAATCTGCTAGTATGCCACAGACATCCGAGGGATTATCTGGCGAACCTGACCTGAAGTAGACTGGCCTCTCAGAATCTTCCTCTTCCTCGTCAGAGAAAGCAGGCGATCCTACATAAGGGCATAGATCCCTGACATGACGCGGTACTCCATCAATTCGCACCGACTGCTCACTGATCACATCAGTTACGCGTCCAGTTCCATATTTAGTTGTACACCTGCTGTGTGGGGTCTTAACCCATACCAGATCACCATCTCAAATCTCCCTTCAATCACTTGCACTTCAGGCGAGGGCACGATATCAATGCCTTTTACTTGGATATGGTATCTATGCAAGACATCAGCCGGCGCTATAGACGGTGAGAGGTTGTCTTTTGGTGTAACATTATGCCAGTAGACAGCCTCCAACGCTAAGCAATTTTTTCTGGCCGCAATAGTTTTTACGCTTCTGTGACTGCGTTCCACAATGCCATTACCGGACGGAACGTAAGCACATCGGAACCTCAAATACACGCCCCCAAGTACTTGCAAATTCCTTAAATTGTTTGCAAGTGAACGCAGTGTCGTAATCTGTTAATATTTCGGTTGGTGGGCTTCTTTCATAAAAAATGGTTTCCAGCTGTCGAATGACACTAATCGAATCTTGCCGTCGCAGTGGCCGCATATTGCAAAGCGGGAGGGATCACAATCGATAAGCGTAAAAAAATGGCACCCGTTATAGTGGGTTATGTCCATGGCCAATCTGCTCCAGTTTTTCTCGACACTCAGATCTACTTTTTTCCACTGAACCGGTGCTGGATCAATTGATTGGCAAGCTTTGCAGGTTCTAACAACAGATTTAACGAGCCTCTTTGCCACCAGTGGGTCGACAGTCCTGGCAAAATATAATGTTCTTTTAACACCTGGGTGGCCACTCTGTCGATGGATGTTGGCAACTTGATCTTCACTCAATCGGGCCACCGAAGTGGCATAACTCTCCAGATTCGGCTCTCCTTTCTTGTGCATACTCAACCATCCCTGTGGAACTCTGGTGAGTCTGTCAGCTTTGTTTTGGCAGGATTTAACCAGAGTTAAATCAATCACCAACGTGTATTCCTCAGCCAGTGATCGTAATGTTCCCAAGCGTCGCCTCACCAGTATTTCACCTGCCAGCTTTGTGTTTAGACGTGCCTTTCCTGTCAGGGTGTCAGACACCCATCGATGCACGTATACTGAATCGGTCATTATATGTAACACTTGTGCCTTCCACTGAAGGGCCAGATTAATACCTTTAATCACTGCATCAAGTTCGGCCAGATTAATGTGACTCGCATCATTGGTTGGACGCAGCCAACAAGCATCTTCCACAATGTTTCCATTCACTTCCCGTAGCAATGGAACTTGCGTCAACCCAGACTTTCATCTCGTTTCCATCAACGCACCAGTTTCCCCTAACTGGATCTGATTCCCACACTCTTGCAGTTGTTTCCGACAGTATCTGATAGAGAGAGGCATCTTTGGTCTCATCGTCCCATCCTTTGGTTAGCGAACTTGTTTGACGCTTGATGAACGCAGTAGCAACCCTAAGCCAGCTGCACACCAATTTCCCACACAAGGAAAATACACGTCGACGTGTAATTACATGCAGCATTTCTGGAATCTGACCACCTCGTTTCCATTTGAGAGTCACTCTCTCCCCAGACCTTCAGACCCAGAACCTTAGTTCCATCTCTCAATCGTTCTGGATCTTTGCAGACCAATCTGTACTTTAGGAAGTGCTGCCACACACGAAACGCCGAAACCAGTCGTTCGTTGATGAAGATATCGTCGACATAGGCTGACGTGGAATTTTTAATTTTCTCATCTTGAGACGTTATCGCTACAATCACAGACTTCATAATAAGCGGCGCCACATTTAGGCCGCACCACAGTCGAGTAAGGCAAAAACGCTTGCCTTTGATAATTAGTGTTTGGAAAGGCCACAATGCTTTGTCAACGTGAATTTGTAGGTATGCATTCCTCAAATCTAAAAGCGACACATCGGTTCCTTGTTGCCGCCACTCTCTGAGTCTTTGCATGCACACTTCTGCGTTAGCAGTGAACGCATCCACATAGCCATCCGTTGCGCTGCCACAGTGAGAGTTCTTCATCGTACGCTTCCCGGATGTTATCAGGCACTTTATATTGCTGCACTCTATTTGTCAGCTCGCTGGGAATAAGACCACTCGCCCATTTCCACGATGCAGTCCATAATTTTGTACTCTGATCAAATGTTACAACAAAGTCGGGTTCGTCGATAGAAATAGCTGCACACTTGTTCAGGTTCCCGAATCGCGCGTTACCAGATTCAGTCAGGTGTACGCCGCCAAGCTCTCTAATCGCATCAATTCCAAGAAGGAGATCGAATCCTAACAACTGCCCGTCCACAACTAAAACCTCAATATCCACAGGCTGAACTTGCTCAACACCCAACTTGATTTTTCCGTAGCCCAAACACTTCAGAGTCTTTCCGTCAGCGGTCAATACTCCCACCTCACGGCCTTGCTCACCAGCGTCTGTGAACATCCGGAATCCACCAGAGCCGCGCACTCTTGTCCATCCACGTAGACTTTTACAGTAGGTAAGGTGCGGGTTTTTACTTGGTCGGGAAGAAAGCTGGCGCTGACGTCTCCTCCCCTTGGGCGTTTCTCTGGCACTCTGATGAAATGTGCCCAAGTCCGTTGCATCGAAAACACCGTTTCTCGCTGCCAAACCTCCGCAATTTACTATCTGCCCCCTTCAAGGGTCCTTGTGTACAATTTCTGGCCATATGATTAGGCCCAGAGCACTTGTAGCAGATGATTGCTCTGTTATATCGTTTGGTGGGGGAAAGTTCTACATCCAAACACGGTCGTCTTACAGACGTGGCGGCTGATACTTGGTGCCCATTGTCATCCATCATGATGGCTCTTGCCCGATTAGGAGTTGTTCCATGCTTATTACGTCCATCCTGGACGAGGTTCTGAGAAGCTGCCTGACATACTGTGGTAACCCCGCCACGAATGCACAAGCCATCCATCGATTGGACAAAGGTTTGCCAATCAGCCAAGTAAAACGATACATTTCAGCCAGAAATTCGTCTACTGTTTCCTCTGGGCAAAGACGCCTCGCCACAAATTGGTCGAATGCGTTGAATCTATCCGTTGCATACGCAGTCATAAGGGCCTGTTTAATTTGTTCCGCGTCTGCCCTTTTCTCCTGACTCAGCTGTCTGTACACTGCAAGCGCGCCGCCTCATAGCCGTAATGGTAGAACATGCTCGATTTTTTCCATGGCGCAGAGTTCACAAACTAACTCCACATTCTCTATCCATTCAACAATAGAGCATGTTAGTTGTAGCACCGCTGAATTCCGGAATTAGACGGATGTCGAAAGCCTTGACATCCATACCAAGTATATGTGCCGAAATAGCTTGAAAGTGGGAATTCAGAAGTCTATGACTAGACTCCAAACGTTAACCAAAAAAAAAAACCCAGTTCGGTTCAATTCCTGTAGAAGCACAAAAACCTTCTGTGTAACTTTGAGCTCCAATGAACGAAAAATAATTCGGCTCACCACAGAATCTCACTCGACACTCACTTTGCCGTCTCCTGATTTTCTTCTCTTTTTATTAGCAGATTTTCCTTCAGTCGATTCCGCTTAACCAATCAGAAAAAAACATAATCCGCTAGCTGACTATTTGTCGTCAAGGCGAATCCACGTATTATTGTGCAGCAACCAGTAGATTTGTTACTTCGAGGTTGCGAGTTCAATCCTCACTAGAAAACTAGTAAGCCAAAACTTATTTCCCCTTCCATCTGCAAGCCAGGCAAAGGCGGACCCTCTTACTGCGGGGATGAAGTAAATCCGGGCCATCTCCACCGCTCGATTCTGGCTCAAGATCATCAATTCTGCCACATTATCCTAGCACGATTATGATCTATATCAGGATCCAGGAGTGTGTTCCAATCTCCCGTTAAGATAACCATTAGAGTTGTATCCATGAACTGCTAAATCCCTCAAAAGAAAAGGGCCAGGCAACGCATAGTTATTGGGCACATAACTCCCAATGAGCCGAAATGCCTTATCTTTTATGGTAACATCCAAAACACACAGCCTTCCTTCCGGATCCATGAAGCAAGGGTCACACGATGCAACTAAAAACTTATTTACTAGCCAGGAAACACCCCTCGAGCGAGAATCGAAGTATGCTGAGTAGACGTGAAAATCCCTAGCCAGCGTACCCAAATGGTCACTTGGAATTAAGTGGGTTTCCTGAATACAATATATATCCACTCCAAGGTGCTGAAGATCTGTAGCAACTCGAAATTTATGCTAACTAGATAGAGAGCCATTAAGATATCTTAGGGTTGGGTTCCAGAAACAAACATTGATGAGGTCAGGATGCCGACGGCTCTCCCAAAAGAATGAGTGGCCATTTGAATGTTGATTTTCCCGTCATGGGAAATACTGCCAACATTTCAAGGGGTAAGTTAGCTTGGCTATTCTATAAAGGGAAGGGTGCAACCTAACAGGGACCCTTCCAACACAATATTTTCTTAAACAGCTTAATTTATCATTTTTCAAAATTGCCATGTGAGAAGATAAATTAGCATTTTCCATAGTCCTTTAGCTTCCTCACATTTTCTTATTACAGTCAGAATTCTTAGTGCCTTATGGAAGTTAAGGGGATCTTCTACTGATTTGTTGCCTACCTCCTTAAATACTAGTAATTTTTTCAAATCAACCAGTGGATGGTGCTTTACCGTATCCTCTTGGATTTAGTTAACTATACATAACTAAGGGAGAAAATCAGTTTTTTTCCTTCCTCTTTCTAAAGAAGGGCTGCTCTGCCTTTTTTTAGGTGGAGGTGGAGGTGGTATGTCTTCTTTTATTGAGGAGTGAGAAGGGGTACTAGTTTTGTTTTGCAGCAAGGGTGAGACGGGAGGGAGCTGTGATGCAAGGGGAGTGCTTTCGGGGGTGTTTTGTGGGGAGACGAAAGGGGAAAGCTTTGGAGAGGAGACAGTCTTGACTTATTTTACTGGACTAAGAGAGATTAACTTATAGTCCCTCTCTTTCAAGTGAGCGGTGATTGGAGGGGGCATGGCTTTCAGGGATGAACTTGTTATGTTAGGGAGGGAATGGAGGTGGATGACTTTTTTGTTTTAGGGGAGGGCTTCCTTTTTAGGAGGAGGATTTGATGGGTGACTGTGGGCTTAGGCTTTGAAGGGGTTTCGGACTTGCTGGAACTTTTTCTTTATCAAGCTTTTTCTGAAGGTCACGAACCTCCATATATTTTTTCTTTCCCAGATCCTTGAATAGCATCTTCTCTTCTCTCATTTGGTCCAGGGCTAGACGACTAGGTGTTTTTATTCCCTGGACCAATGTCCATTCATTATTATCTATGTCTTCCAGTTTACTTAGATCAGGGAGTACTAGGTAGTCATCATCGGTTGGTTTCAGTGGGGGGGGGGGGGGCATTTTATAGGCATTCCCACTCTTCTGATCATCGGCACCCTTAAATGTTGGCCCACTCTAGTGTTCATAATCGTGGGCTTTCTAAGTGGGAATTGCAAAGTTGAGGTCACCAATTTCCTCACAAGCCCAACAAACAGGCCTCCTTCCAGCAACACAATTATAAGGAGTTTCTCGTCTCCAATTTCCATATAATAAGGGATGTTGTTGAATGCCGCCTGATCCAATAAAATTTAAAATGTCCATATCCTTGGGTATTCATCTCAGGTTATGGACGTGATATCCCCATATTTTATGAAGACAGCTCCTAAATGTTCCCCGTCCACATGAAACGGAACATTAAAAATGGACACCACTGTTCTTCTTTTGCTCATGTATTCCATCCTAAGAATATAGTCTAGTGTGATAATTTCTGTTTGAGACAGACAGGTTTCTTCATTTGGAAACAGCTGCCAATAGCTTAGAGATTAAATCTGTAGACGCTCTGATTATTTTTTTAGTCTTTTTGTCTCCTACAAACATAACTTCTCTTCTTAATCTCCTCTAACTTAGGAATGTCCCAGTATCAATTACTAGATGAAGGAACTTTTTCGCCCTCTCAATAAATTCAACAGGAGGCTTGCTTCATTCTGAACCTCCAGGTGAAGCCTCAGCCGGCCCCTTCTTCTGCTCCCGATAGTGTCTGTAGCCATCGCCATGATAAGTAATCAAAACTAATAACAAAAAAAATAAATAAAATAAAAACGTGGTAAAAAAAATAATGTAACTCCACGAAAAAAAAAAGTTCCAAGACAATAACAACAACAGCAACAATAACAACAGCAATAACAATAGCAACAAAAGTAATATCCAAAATGGTAAAAAATCAATACTCAACGCTTTCTCAAAATGGGAATGTCTGAAGAAATCAACCAAGCTTTATTTATCTTTTTTGTTTTTACATTAAATACAATATAAAATATAAGATATAAAAAGATGTGACACAAGGCCAAAATCGGTTGCCCCCCAAGTGGATCCAAAGCGGTCCGTACCACTAACTCCCGATATAGTGTTTTCCTAGACCAGGCGAGGTCACTGGACCCCGGCAGCACTCTGAGAGCAGTTTGGCATTCGTTGAAGAACCGCGATTGACCCTTTGACTTAAGAAGGCTTTTACCAAAAATGCCGTCGTAACTGCAGGGCCCAATGCGGACTCCTCTGTCAAAGTTCTACTCAGGAATGTTAACCTCTCGGCATATAAATGGTTCGCCAAGTCGGGCATTCCCAAGCCCCTAACATCAGGACGTTGAGTACAGACCTGTCTATAGACTAGTGGCTTCTTCTCCCACAAAAGCGAGAGAAGCGTACGCGTCAAAGTCGCCAAGCGGTCCACAGGCAGAGGTAGTACAGCCAATCGACCTTTAAGGGAAATCCCCCTTCGAAGGCAAATCCTTACAGATGCTTCGACCTTAGACTGTACTTCCTACCAATTCTTTTCAAGCTAGAGACCCGGTCTGAACAACATGCCGAGAATCCAAACCAGGCCATCGGACCAGTTGAAAAGTCTCGGCAGCACAGCCGCACCATTCCAGGCAGCCAACTGTAGGCCATTGGATTTGCTAACATCTTCATACCTTTTGAGCGCCTTAGTTACCGTGGAAATGTCTCGACTGCTCGAGACGAACATGGTAACATCATCGGCATACACGGAGACCCTGGCTCGCACACCACCAGGTAGAGCGATACCGTGTAGGGCCAGTCCAGCCTCCCCTCGTGAAGGAAGGGCTCCAATGCAAGAACGTAGAGGAGAGGAGACAACTAACACCCCTGACGTACCGACCGAGAAACAACAAAGGATTCCGATCGCATCCCATTTACCTGCACCACTGCCGTCGGGCGGCGATAAAGCATGAAGATCCATCTGCAGAAGTGCAGTATAAAACCAGCGGCCTCTAAAACAGATTCCAAGAACTGATGGTCGACACTATCAAAAGCTTTGGACTGATCTAAATTGATCAGCGTGGCTTCGGTGTCGTCTTCTAACCCCTCTAAGATCGTGCATATCAGATGCAAGTTGTTCTGAATCGATCTCCCCTTCACAGCATAATTCTGATCAGGTTCAATCAATTTACAAATAACAGCCTGCAACCGATTGGCAAGAACTCTTTAACTATAGGCCTATAACTCTGTTAAATACAGATTTAAAGAGTTCTTGCCAATGGGGATGGGCGTCTCACTCCTTTTTTCTCACAATAAATGGAATTTCTCCATAACCCACCGTCATCGTAAACAAACGATGACAGGCTCACATAAATCTCTGTCAAGAGTGTTTTGTGTCTTTTTGGTTGTGACATCTTCAAAACAACTGTAAAAGACTTGTGGCTCTAAAAAACGCGCCATTCACCCAAACAATAATATCGCGTTATTGATATTTCAGAATTAAAATTGCGATATGGAATTTTCTAATCTCCACCTTCCAGCCGGCAACTGTCTCCTCGCCTCTGGTGGTAATTGATTTTGAATACCTTACATGATTCTGCGAGACTAGCTGGCGTCTCGTTCTGTCATCCGAATAAGTTCATTTCTACGTCAAATATATACTAGTTTTATATCACCACTTCGTCTCGTCGCAGGGCCCTCAGTCGGCGTAGCATCACCACCAAGATGCATACTAGCGCGTCACCAGGGTACATGATCCCAATGGGACCCCAGATACTTTGTCACAGGATAATTTCTACCAACGATTGACTTGGAGAGGTATGGAGGCCCTGTTCTGTAATAAACAGATTAGCCCTTCAACCACCACTCACTCCCACACCGTCCTCAAAATTTTATTTTCAGAGATTCAATAATTTCGTTATTTTCACAATTTATCGTCAATTATTTGGAAAGATAAAACGTAAGTTTGTATTTGTTTTGTCATTTATTCATTAATAGATATTATTTAAAAAGTTTAAAACAATTATTTATTAATAAATAAATAGAATTCAAATATGACATTTTCTTTCAAAATTCAATTCTATTTATTTATAAATAAATAATTGTCAATGTTTTTGTTAAGCTTTGAGGGGTAGAGCGTAACATTGTGGTAGACTATGAGTCACGAAGACATAGAAGAAAAGACAAGAATAGAATGGGGTAATAATAATACGTGCGTATTGCACAGCTTTTATTCTCGGACTGAAGATACAATTTTGAAAGAACAAATTTGGCGCCTAATTTTCATGTCACGTGATACCTCTGCAGCGCAGTAATTATCATGTAGTGCGGTGATCAGGTCGATGGCCTTATCACCACTTGGTTGAGTGGAACTATATTCAGTTGCCAACTCAACATACCCCCTTCAACTGATATATGTTCGTAATGTTTTGTTTTTGTTTTAACACTTTTCACATTCATAGGCCTTAAAACAATTTTTTTTTGTTCACAATATAAAAGTTTGTTTGTACATTTGTTGTGTCATCAATAGTTTTCAAAAGTTTTTTTTTGTAATACCCTTTCACATTTATAGGCCTAAAAACACATATATTTTTTGTTTTAACTATTAAAGAAATCTTGTTTTTGTTGTTTCCTATATCGGAGAAAGTGTTGGGATACCGGTTTTACTCACAAAATGATTCTGTGAGCCTCGCACATATGGTGATTGACCCTAAGGTCTGCACTAAGCGCAGTATATTGGCTCAGTGTTCAAGGGTTTACGATCCGCTATCCTTATGTCTCCCAGTTACTATTCAAGGTAAAGTTTTGATTAGCGAACTCTGGAGAAACAATTTATCCTGGGATCAGAAAATCCCAGAAGATTTTAAAGAAAATTGGCGTTCATTGACCAATGATTTGAATTCGTTGAATGAGTTGGAGTTTCCTAGAAGGGTGTTGAGGGAACACATTCCTACTGAATTCATGTGTTTTTGTGATGCTTCTAAAGCTGCTTACGGCTTTGCTCTGTATGCTAAGCAAGGGAATGAATGCCTATTGATATTTGCAAAGGCGAAGGTAGACCCCTTAAAAGGAAATCCCTACCAACTCTAGAACTTATGGCTATATATCTTGCCGTTAGAGTTATTCCTAACATTTTGAAGGCATTGAACCCGGTAGTTATCCGGTCCCTATATCTCGTTTCGGATGCTCAAGTGGTTTTGTCTTGGGTCCTCAATGGGAAAGCAGCCAAAGGGAATATATTTGTTGGGAACCGTATTAAGGACGTTAAAAGGATGGTGGAGGAGACAAATGGTGAACTTGGAATCTCCGTCCAATTCAAGTATGTTCCGACTAATGAGAATACAGCAGATTTACTTACTAGAGGTGTTTCCTCATCAAAATTCAAGCATCATTATGATTTATGGGTTTACGGCCCTGAATGGATACATCAAGCCAACATTGGTTAGCCGATTGCTCCTCTCCCCTGTCTGAACAACGCTAATAAAAGAATTGTTTCCTATATGTATGTTGATAATTATTCGCCCGAGAGGAACGCCTTGCCCATAGAGGTATCCAACTTCTCATCGCTGACGAGAGTGTCAATTTTTTGCAGTAGGTTTTATTGTTCGTCGACAAACTAAAACGTCGGCAGACTGATTCTGCTAGTAAAGTTAAATGGCTGCTTTTCGTGGCGATGCAGAGGGAGGAGTTTCCTGAGGAACTTCAATATCTGAAATTACCATCTGGATTTGTTTGTTTATTGGGTTTTAACGACCTTTCAACCCTTATAAGGTCATCTCAGGTCAAACTTTTTTTTTTTTCCTTTTTAAAGTTCAAATGGTTTAACTATGTTTCCTCTTTGGGAAGTTGTTTTTATGTATAATCACTGTTTGCTTTTGGTATGCTTTTTGGTGAGTATGAAGGAAGGTATTAATTGGGTCATTCTTTTAAGAGATATTTTTGAATTGTCTGCTTGATGACAAGATAATTATTTTCTTAATCAAGTTGTTTGTGTTTTTCTTGTCTAATGTTATTTTGTAAATACTGTATATATATATATGTACATATACATATATATATATGTATATATATACACATGCACACACATACATACATACATACATACATACATACATACATACATACAAAAAAAAATTTTTTTTTTTTTAATTTTATTGTATAAGTTGGATTCTTTGAGAAACCCTATTATTTGAGACGGGGTTATATTTTCAAATAGTTTTTTAATATTTGTTGCTTTGTAGTATTTATTGCGTATATGTGTATATCTTTTGCATTTAAGTAATATGTGTTTTATTGTTTGTCCTTCATTACAATGATTACACCGAGGCTCTTCCTCTCCTCCTAGTAGGTGTATGTGGGTCAGCCTTGTGTGGCCAATACATATACATGTCAAAACTGTATCTTCCCTTTGATTGCTTGTCATGTTTTTGTTTTCTGTTCCAACTATAGGTTGATGTTCATACAACTTGTTTTGAGGGAAAGTGTTCCATATTGTTTGCCATTTTGATTCTATGTGCTTTTTAACTTTTCGTTTGTAATCTGTATATGGGAATTTGATATTACTTATATCTTTGTTAAGGGCTTTTAGCCAATCTGTCTGCCTTTTCGTTGCCTTTAATACCCACATGACTTGGTATCCAGGCCATGATTATTTCCTTTTGTGCTTTCATTAAATTATGTTTTTCCAGTATATTAGAGATGTAAGGGTGGTACGATCTCCTTTCTTCTAGAGCAATGAGTGAAGATAAGGAGTCTGTGAATATTATGAACTTTTTTTGTGGAATTTCCTGTATAGGTTCAATTGCCATGTTTATGGCTTTCATTTCGGCAGTGAAGGTTGAAGCGTCGTTGGGTAGTCTTATAGTTTTTTGTTTATAGACGCTATAAGCTGCTGCTCTCACTTTTTCCTTGTCTTTAGATCCATCTGTATAAATGGCTATATGCGTTGTATAATGTTCTTTAAGTGTTGCAAATCCGTATTATTCCACCAAGAGTTGCAGGACTTGGGTTGTTTATGGACAACGATGGTTTAATTCGAGCTTCTGGTCGTATTCAGAGCTCCAACATTCATCCATATCAGGTAAAGCACCCTATTCTTTTGGGGAAGCATCATCACCTGACTGAGCTAGTAATTAAGGAGGCACATCTGAATTGTTGCCACCTCGGCTCAAATTCCACTTTGACCAAGTTAAGGTTAATGGAGTTCTGGGTACCCCAAGGAAGACAGTCTGTTAAAAGAGTAATCCAGCACTGTCTCGTGTGTAAAAAGATAAATTCATTGCCATTCGAGGCACCAACTGGCTCTCAATTGCCTGTGCATAGGGCTAATTTTATTCACCCCTTCCAGCAAGTGGGTGTGGATTTCACTGGGCAATTTTGGGTGAAGACAAATGGAGAGGATGTCAAAATGTATATTTTGTTATTCACTTGTATGAGTCTACGAGCAGTTCCTGGTTACAGGATAAGGAGCTAAAGATATCGAAGAAACTACTACAAGAAGCACTGAATGCAATTTTACACGGAGCAACAAGTGGAAGATGATTCTCTCCGCCCAGAAATCCAAGTGCAGTTTTATTCAGCACCAATACCCATGAGGCCCACTGGTGTCCATTTGCTCCAATGCTAACACTAAATTCCTGAGGGTAACGTACGACCGGCAGTTGACTTTCAACCGGCATGCTTTGATTGTTGGTAACAACATCATATATCAGGTAAGAGCACTACGGGACCTAGCTATGGCTGACAGTCTGGATGCTATGGATCTCCAAAACAATGATGGAAAATCTAGAGGCCGAGCAGTTTATTAAATCCATTAAACTTTCTGGAGCAGGAAAAAAAGTCATCCAAATCTCCATTTTCTACCTTCCATCTATGACAATCAGGGGATGGTATATCTCGATTATAGACACCTGAAAAATATAAATAAATAAATAAAGAATACCTTCACTCCTCTTAGCTCTGATATTGAAACATTAGACCATGTTTCATCCAGGAATTCAATTAAAGATTCCTTATTCTCTCCATTTGAAAGAAACTTCTTCCATTGCTGAGGTAGGAACTGACCATAGATTCTTATCTGGGAGCTGCTAGCAGCTCTTTTGTCCTCAATATTTTTTATAGATATCTGTCGGTATGTGTCAATCACAAAGTGTATTTCTTTAGAATTATTTGATTTTGCTCTGTTCACTAAAATTTTCAAAATGACAAGAGCAAGATTAAAAAATGTTCTCCCTCCTTGTAACTCGTTTACATTTAATCCACTATATATATATGCCACCTACTATATAGTTATCGACAATAGGATTGTCTGCATAACACTTGCCAAGTGAAGTTCCCAGTTTGACTCTCGAATACTTTAAGGAAAAGTAGAAGAATTTCTACAATGTCGATATAAGAACTCCAGAATGCAAAAGTCTGCTTCTTGTTACCAACCTGTATAAACTCTTCATTGGATGATAGGAAATTTTGAAAATTTTGTCCCTCGAGAATTTCATGATATTGAGATCCTGGAAATGATTGCGACAAGGATGTCATTAGCTGTTTCACTTTTTCTGCCTTTTCTTCAGGAATGCTCTCTAAATAGGTAGTCAGACGTATATGCTGCATTGCTTCAGCCACTGATTTATGGGCTCTAACTGCTCTATTATAGTGTCTACCTGTAAACACTCCATTTATTGAGCCTACAGCAACAACTTCTGATTCTATTAAAATATCTTGAAGCCCAGCATCTCTAAAACGCTTTTCCAAACACCAAAGAAAGGACATTGCTGTATGAAAGGCACCAAGCCGAATCACTAATCTCTTCATGGAATGTGGATTTCTCCATCTGATCAACTGTGCTTTTGAATAGATTGCTTGATCCATTACAATAACAATAGTCTCTAACTTCAGTCGATCTTCAATGTCAATGCATTTTTGTAGAAGTGTAAGGAATGTATCCATTTTTGTGGGGCTAACATCAATTACAGGTAAGTAACCGATAATAGATTTTGATCGTACTTCCTCTTTGCAAAGGAGTTGGTTTAATCCAGTCCAAGATAGTAATATATTCTCACTGCTGAATTTTGTGATATAGTATTCTATATAAAGTTTTATAGAATTTTGCAGAGAAAATATATGATCAGATTAAAGTGACACATGTTCAACAAATGGCAGTGGGCCATCCTTCCTCCAGAGTATGTAGGCAGATTTATTTCTGGCAGCTCCAATGTTCTTTTCCTTGTTCTCTTGAGTCCTTCTGCAATGTTAGAGGAACAAGGTTTAATTGATGGAGGAAAGAGATTGTTCTGAATAATTATCCCATTTGTGTTGTGGGTTGTTCCCTGTCCAGATATGGTTTCCTCGCCAAAAAGATTATTGTCCCAGACCAAAGTTGTTGATGGAATAGAAGTTTTTCTACGATTCATCTCAAGTTCAGCTAGTGCTGTATCGTGATTTAAAATAACCGAGTGAGAAACACAATGTCCCAATCAATTTGGCAGATGCAAACAGATGGCGTACAGCCATACCAAGTGATAAGTGTTTTGGCATTAATGTCCGTCCATTAGAAGCCAAGAATATATGGTCTTGTAGAATGGACAAAAGCTTTCTGTGGACACTATTTTTTTCTGTACATAACCATGAAAGAGAGTTAAATGGGGTACTGTCTTCTCAGCCTCTTGCAAATTTAATGTTTTTGCTGTTGGTGGCCATAACAAAGCCCGTTTAACTTGTCTAATAGTGTTTCTCAGATCCATAGCAGTTTTTTTTTTTTTAACAATGTTCATCCCAAACAAGACGGGACGCCACTGTAGATGTAAAGGCTACTGAGAAATAGGGTATGAGTTTGGGGGGTAATCCTAAGTTGGAAGCTGTGCAGCGAGATGTCTGTTTACATTAGATTTAAATTTCTGTATGTCGGTACGGTCAGGGAAATAGGGAGCAGGGAGAGAGTTCCAGAGGTCGGCAACTCGAGGAAAGAAGCTTTTAGAGTAGAAGGCTCTTCGGCATCTTGGGACCTCCACAGTGAATGGATGGGACTCAGCTGATTGTCGGGTTGGTCTAGTGAATTTGCGTCGAGGGGCTACCAGAGCAGCAAGTTCATCAGAGCACAATCCATTAAAGTACTTGTAAAACAGGCACAAGGATGCAATATTGTGGATATGGGACAGGGACTGAAGCTTGGTGGATAGTGAAGGAACTATTAGGTTGGCGACTCTTTTTTGGACCTTGTCTAAGAGGGAGAGACTAGTGGATGAAGCACCATCCCAGATGTGGCAACAGTACTCCATACATGGGCGGATGGTGACCTTGTAGAGATAGAGGATAATGTCAGGGGTGAGGAGGTTACTAGCACGGTAGAGGGAGCCAACCTTCTTTGCAGCAGCCTTAGCAATGTCTTCGATGTACTTGTTCCAACTCATGTTACCCGCAAATGTTAGGCCAAGGAGTTTGAATGTTGAGCTCTCAGGTAGGGTGCTGTTGGCCATGGCAATCGGTGGTTGAAAAGGTCTCCTGTAGTTGTTGAGGGAAAGGAGTTTTGTCTTTGTGGCATTAACTGTCACCATCCATTTGTGACCCTATTCCAATACAGCCTGGAGGTCATTTTCTAAGGATTCAGCCATTGCCTCGGATATGTGCGCGTCCGTTTTGCCCACATGACGAGAATACAGCGTGGTATCATCAGCAAATATACCTATCTCAGACTCAATGTCATCAGGGAGGTCGTTTATGAAAATCAGGAACAGTAGAGGTCCAAGGATGGATCCCTGGGGCACACCAGTATTTATCTCATGTTGCTTGGATGAACGGCCATCGAGAACAACCTGAATCTTTCTTTTGGCTTGGAAGGATTTAATTATATTGGAAACTCGTCCAGTAATACCATATGAGTGAATTTTTAGGAGAAGCCCTTCGTGCCATGCCTTATCAAATCCAGCTCCCAAAAAGCACACTGGATTTGGACAAAAATAAAAATTGACTCAGTTTATAAGAATTTCTCCTCCACTGACTGAGGACAGAAAAGATGAAATGCAGTATCAGAACAAATACTACACTTTTCTTTTCAAAAAAATAATATTGAATAAAGTTCAGTTTTAATATGAATCGGATTGTGTTCCTTTCTTTAAGAAAAATGCATTTTTTTAGTTTCTAAAACTTTTTTTTTAAGCTAGTATTCATTTTCGACTATTGCATGTGTTTTGTTTGTTTATTTTTGACGTTAATACTCCGATGATATTGTCATTTACTATTTAAAAGATTAAACTGGCATACCAAAACGTAAATTTTTTTCTTCAAACTTAAAGGGACACCTGAAATAAATGTTTGTTTACGTTTTACGAAGATTTTCTAATTAGTGTTTTACTGATGTAGATTTGTTATTGTGTTAAAAAATTCAAATTTTAAATAAAACTGGCATTTGTTTTTATTTCAAATTTAGTCCGAACATTTTTGTAAGAAGTAAATAAGTGACGAGCAGGTATTGCCTTAAATTTGACGATAAAGTTGCTCCGCTGTCGTGCCTCTATTTCTAGAAAATCAGCAGGAGCCAAAAGTGGACGTGCCTAAATGAGACGTACACAAATAGTACGACCTTTTTTTTTGTTATTGTATACGACGTCAGTCCCAAATCCCTGGCATGATCACGTGATATTATTTTTACGGGTAATAAGTCCCGCTCTAAAAAAATACCGGCAACAGAGAAAGGTCCAACATTTAATATCTTTTTTTATTCATTTATTTACTTGGTTACTTTTATTTTTTTTTGTAGTTTCATGTATGTGAAAATGGCACATGTTCGTCTTTGTCCACTGTCCGTTTTTCACAACTTTTTACTGACCATTTCTTTTTTCTTTTTTCGGTCTATCAGGCTGCTAGAGAATTCTGTGGTTTTTGGAAAAAAATTTCAAAACATTGAGATTTGTGCCAGTTGACACGGTTAAGATTCGAATAAAAATTGTTGTTTGGAATAAATACAATTTAGGCGCGCAGAGTGAAAATTGTTGTATTGGCGCGTGACAAATATAAAATAACGCCCACGCAAATTCCGATGTGGCTTTTTATATTAAATCAACTCAAAACGAGCGGACGTAATTGCAAGCACACCACATGATATTTTTGTCCAATGAGATTTCTCCAAAGACATATTTTTCTAAACTTTTCTCCATAAGCTCGCTGGAGCCGATCCAAATTGTATTTAAGCACACACAAACATCAAACTTTCTCTTTTCAACTGACTTTCATCCGGAGCTTACACGCATCTTACAATCACTCTTCCAGTTCACCCTTTCGCGCGCTTCATACAATTTCACAGGCGAACATTCACTATTGCCTCTGTTAATATTTTATAACAAATGAACACTTCAACAAAAGAAAAGACATTCTTCTTTTTACTTACATGAAACTAAAGAAAGGACTCATGAACTCATTACAAGTAATATATTCTATTTGTTAATATGTTTATTTCAGTAAATAAACTTCCGTTAATAGTGCATGTAAATATTCTTCTTATTATTTTTATTTGTGGAGGAAGTTGGTAACCCCGACCAAAAGGGTATGACGACCCCCACAAATTGGTGACCACGACTTAGAATTGCATGCACAACGGAATCTCCTTATAAGCTACACGCGATTTTTCCTAACATACTGGCGATATCATGCGTGCGGTAACACTCAAAGGAAGAAAAAGACGATGCGAATCTCAAGGGATGATACAAGCCGTCAGACGAAGCGTGGATCTCAGTACAATGTAGCAACAAATTAGCGAGTTACGCCGGTAGTCGCTATTAAGTCGAAAGAAAAAAAAATCAACCGACAGTTTAAAGGCTTTAAAATCACTCTCAAACAAAAAACACAAAAATGGAAGCTCCTCGCGTTGAAACACCTCTAGCTACATTAACGCTAAATATTCCAGCTTTTAATCCCACCAATATAAAGAGGTGGTTTATCCAGATCCAGGCCCTTTTCGACGCAAAACGGATTACGTCTCAGCGAACCAAGTATTGTTATTTGGTTGAAAAACTCCCGGCAGACGTTGTCGAGGAAGTGACTGATTTATTGGAGAACGTTCCAGAAAATAATCCATACGACGAACTTAAGGAGGCTATTTTGAGATGGACTGGCTTATCAAACGAGACAATGTTACGCAATCTCTTCACCCAAGTAGAATTGGGAGATCGCACACCGTCACAACTCTTACGATACATGCGATCATTGCTAGGAGACAACAAAATGTCCGAAAATATAATGAGAAGTTTGTGGCTGAATAAACTCCCAGACACAACAGTACAAATTCTGGCACGCACAACGGAAGAGACAAGCACAGTAAAACTAGCCGACATGGCGGACCGAATTCATGAAAATCTGAGGTGTCGCAGAGTAAACTCAACACAAGCACAGCCAAAACAAACGAGAGACGACGAAGTGGCCGAACTAAAAACTACAGTTGAAAACCTCACTCGTAAATTGCAGGAATTAATGCAAATAAACCGTCGTTACTCATTTAATAATCGACCGAACTACCGAAAACGAAGTTTTAGCAGAGGTCGAAGCAACACACGAGAACGAGTGAACGAAATCTGTTTTTACCACAAAAAATTCGGCACACAGGCGAGACGTTGCACTTATCCTTGCACTTTTGAAAACAAGAATCAGGGAAACGATCATTCCAGCCAGTAGAGACGACAACTGTTGCTGGATTTTCTACTAAAGGTCGTCTATTTTTTATTTGTGACAGTAATCACGGATATAACTTCTTAATAGATACCGGAGCCGAAATAAGCGTGATACCAGCGCTAAGTAAACAGAAAGCTACTCCACAGCCTTACCACGTCCAGGCAGCTAATGGCACACAAATACCGACATACGGTGAAAAGTACTTAAGCGTCAATCTCGGCTTACGTCGCACATTTTCATGGATATTTACCATAGCCAACGTGACGACACCAATATTAGGAGCAGATTTCCTAGCACGATATAATCTATCAGTAGACATGACTAATCGCACACTGACTGATAACCAAACAAAAATCGTAATTAAAGGTATCACCACAAGATACCAGTCTACTGGGATTAGTTCTGCCTTTCCTGAAGAGACGTACATTCGTCGGCTGTTTCAAAAATACCCACAACTTACTCAGCCATTCACAGTCGCGGATGATATAAAACATAATGCAAGGCATTATATTAAAACGAGTGGACAACCCGTCTACGCTAGCCCCAGACGTTTGAAGCCGGATAAGTACAAGATCGCAAAGGACGAATTCCAACGCATGTTACAACAAGGAATTATTCGACCTTCCAAAAGTGCCTGGTCATCTCCTCTACATATGGTACTGAAATCAGACGCGACAACATGGCGTCCTTGCGGCGATTTCAGGAGATTAAATGCACGAACTGTACCGGATAGATACCCTATCCCACACATTCACGATTTCGCAATCGGACTGCAAAACGCTACGATATTTTCAAAACTGGATTTAGTGAAAGCATATCACCAAATACCGGTGGCGGAAGAAGATATCCATAAAACAGCACTGACAACGCCATTTGGACTTTACGAATTTGTCAGAATGCCATTCGGACTTAGGAACGCCTGTCAAACCTTCCAAAGGTTGATAGACGAGGTTTTTAGGGACCTTCCATTCGTATTCGCATACGTGGATGATGTCCTAATTTCTAGTAGAAACCTCGACGAACATAAACAACACTTGGAACAAGTTTTCCAAAGACTGTCCCATTACGGTTTAAAAATAAACTTGGACAAATGTATTTTCGGTCAGCAAGAAGTAAATTTCCTCGGACATTCAATTGATAAAGATGGAATATCACCATTACCCGAAAAAGTAAGTGCCATTACGAATTTTCCACAACCTACGTCTGTTAGACAAATTCGTCGCTTCATAGGTGTAATTAATTATTACAGACGATTTTTACCCAACTGTTCCACAATCCTTGCACCGTTAACGTCATTATTGAAGAACAAAACGAAAAACCAACAATTAAAACTGGAAGGATCAGCTTTAAAAGCTTTCCATCAAGCTAAAACTGCCTTAGTCAATTTCACAAAATTGAATAATATTAAGGACAGTGAGGAATCGAAACTTACACTTACAACAGATGCATCAGACATAGCTGTAGGAGCAGTTATACACCAACTGACAGGGAATACAATGACCCCTATTTCGTTTTTTTCAGCCAAACTGAGCAAGACACAGACAAAGTACAGTACCTTTTCAAGGGAACTATTAGCAATTTATTTGGCAATTAAACATTTTAGACATCTGTTGGAAGGAAGAAACTTTTGTATTTACACTGACCATAAGCCGTTAACGTATGCACTGCATACACACATAGATAAATATGGCCCAAGAGAAATCAGACATCTTGATTATATTGCTCAATATTCTACAGACATCAGATACGTCAAGGGACAAGAAAACATTGTTGCGGACGCATTATCACGAGCTGCAATAACTTCGATAAATTCCAGTTCGCTGAGTATGGAATTAATTGCACAAGAACAAAAAACGGACGAGACACTCACTGACGTACAACAGAAAACGTCTTTGCAACTGCAGGAAATGCCTGTACCTTTTAGTACAACAACATTTTATTGTGATACAACGAAAAAACAACCACGTCCATACATACCGCCAAGCATCAGACGACATGTTTTTCAACATTTCCACAATTTATCTCATCCAGGCAAACGAGCCACGGTAAGAATAATAGCAGACCGTTTCGTTTGGCCGAAAATGAATACAGATATTCGAAATTGGACCAAGACGTGTGTATCCTGTCAAAAGAATAAAATACACAGGCATACAAAGTCACCACTGGGTACTTTCAGTACGCCAGATGCCAGGTTTACCAATATCCATGTTGACTTGGTGGGACCATTACCCCCTTCGAAAGGACACACCCACATTCTCACCATAGTCGACAGGTTCAGCAGATGGCCAACAGCCATACCCGTGAAGGACACATCGGCGGCGACAGTAGCTGTAACAATATTAAAAGACTGGATAGCGATTTTTGGAGTACCGTCAGTACTCACAACGGACAGAGGCTCGCAATTTCAATCGAAACTCTTCGCAGAATTCAACCAATTGTTGGGAACGTCCCACATAAAGACAACGGCTTATCACCCCTGCTCGAATGGCCTCGTCGAACGCTTCCACAGACAGCTAAAAACTTCTTTGGCTATGAGTCATAACAACGCAGACTGGTCAGATAATTTACCATTAATCCTATTAATGATCCGAAACACGATGAAAGAGGATTTACAAAGCACGCCAGCGGAGGTAGTTTTTGGATCAGCAGTCACACTACCTGGACAATATTTTGATGCATACGCAGACATTTCACCCACAAATACATTTGTGACGGAATTAAAGAACAATATGTCTTCTCTCAAATTTACACCCACCAGGAGGGCTGACAAACAAACACATATGCCAAATGACCTTCACACATGCAAATATGTATTTATTAGGAACGATACAGTCAAAAAGCCATTTTGTCCAAATTACACAGGACCATACCAAGTTTTGGACAGAAGTGAAAAATATTTCACTGTCCAAAGGAAAAACAGGACAGACAACATCGCGATCGACCGAATTAAACCAGCATACATTGAAGAACACCCTCAGACAATTTCCCCACCAGAACAAATTCCCTTAGAACATGGGAGTCCAGCAGAAAGTGACAAGAACGTCAAACCTACGACAAAAACAGGTAGAAAAGTCCACTGGCCGAAACATTTCAAGGAATACATTACATATTAAAAAAAAAAAAATTTTTTTTTCCTTTTTTTCAATCTGGGGGGAGTATTGTGCCAGTTGACACGGTTAAGATTCGAATAAAAATTGTTGTTTGGAATAAATACAATTTAGGCGCGCAGAGTGAAAATTGTTGTATTGGCGCGTGACAAATATAAAATAACGCCCACGCAAATTCCGATGTGGCTTTTTATATTAAATCAACTCAAAACGAGCGGACGTAATTGCAAGCACACCACGTGATATTTTTGTCCAATGAGATTTCTCCAAAGACATATTTTTCTAAACTTTTCTCCATAAGCTTGCTGGAGCCGATCCAAATTGTATTTAAGCACACAAAAACATCAAACTTTCTCTTTTCAACTGACTTTCATCCGGAGCTTACACGCATCTTACAATCACTCTTCCAGTTCACCCTTTCGCGCGCTTCATACAATTTCACAGGCGAACATTCACTATTGCCTCTGTTAATATTTTATAACAAATGAACACTTCAACAAAAGAAAGGACTCATGAACTCATTACAACAAGTAATATATTCTATTTGTTAATGTTTATTTCAGTAAATAAACTTCCGTTAATTGTGCATGTAAATATTCTTATTATTATTTTTATTTGTGGAGGAAGTTGGTAACCCCGACCAAAAGGGTATGACGACCCCCACAGATTTTAAGACAGGATCAGTTTTCAATGTAAATTCAACGTAGACTGACCCCCCCTCTTTTTGACCATCTCAAATTTTAAAAATTATTCCTCTGTTTACCTATCATGTCGCGAGAGAATTCCGGGGTTTTTGGAAAGAAATGTAAAAAAAATTGAGATTTTAAGACGGGGGATCAGTCTTGTTCGTCTTTAGTCCGTTTTTCACAACTTTTTACGTCTTAAAATCTCAATTTTTAAAAATTTCTTTCCAAAAACCCCGAAATTCTCTACTGACATGATAGGTAATTGTACACCGAAAAAAAAATTTTTTTTAATTCAGATGGTCAAAAAGAGGGGGGTCAGTCTACGTTGAATTTACATTGAAAACTGATCCCCCCTCTAAAATGTAAAATATTTGAATTTTTTTTCCAAAAACCCCGAAATTCTCTAGCAGCCTGATAGATAAGTGTACACCGAAAAAAGAAAAAAAAATGGTCAGTAAAAAGTTGTGAAAAACGGACAGTGGACAAAGACGAACATGTGCCTTGAAAATAAACAAAGAACTTAGAACTAATATTATAGAAAAGAATCATGTGGATGACCTGCAAAAGCAGATTCAAAATCATGCATGGTCTTCAACATTGCCATCCAATTTTTTGGATGAATTTATGTGCTGCAGCCACGGGTTTTTTAACCCACGTAATGAACTGGTATTGTCCTGGCCTTTGGGTCTGGATTTACGCCGGTCTATTGGGGGTTGTTGGTCCTGTGCAGTTCTAGGAGGTGCACCCTCCCAGGCTTCGCCTCCCCTCTTTGTGGAGGAGTAAGTTTATTGCTTACTGTCTGAGGCGCCCCTACCGGGGAATGCCGACGGGGCTGCCCAGGCAATTTTTAAATGGCCAGAGTGCTCACCTCTCGGGCGCTGGCTTTTAACCCCACTTGCTCGACCCGATCTTGGGTCACATCTTACTTGTGGGAGTAAGATAAAACTGGCCTTGTGCCTAACTCCGCGAGGAGTAAATAAACAACGGCGCTTTTAGATAGAAAGTAACCGAGCTGAGAAAAATAGAGTTATCTCCCTCAGCTCGGTTACTTTCTATCCAAAAGCGCCGCGACAACAATACAGTCGCACAGACGTGGCCTTCTAGTAAACGACAGAAAGCGAAATATTTACTTATTAGCAAACTTTTATCAAGTCAATAATTAAAAATTACAAAAGATAAATGGAAAAAAATCGTTGAAAAAAAAGATTCGTTTTTTTTAATTTTTTAAATTGATTCATTTCTGAAAATCACTTCCTGTTTGTTTGTATTTGAAATTGCAGTTGCCCGGTATTTTTTTAGTGCTGGACAATATGAAAATAATATCACGCGATCATGCCAGGGATTTGGGACCGACGTCGTATACAATTACCCATTTTTGTTTTGTTGGCTCTTGCCCTGATTTTTTCCTCGTCTGAAAAAGAACGGAACTAATAATAAATTTTGATTCGAAGAATCGAATTGCCTTAACTAGAAACGATTTAACAACAAAAACTAAAACAAAGACAAAAAGATAACGAAAATTCAATTTGGTTAGATAGGCAAGACGTCGACTTACGTAAATTTCATCCTCGTGAAGTAACGAAGAAATGTTGGAAATATAAAGGCTTTTATAATTATCTTGAGGCGAAACAAAGTCAATGATTTCAGCGCTTTTGATCGGGTCGAGATTATTTTGAATTTCCGCCATTTTTATCCAAGGTCGATAACTCTAATCTCAATATATACTAGTGTTGCGGGACCGACCAGGGGGGTGTCAATCGGCCACACAACTAAGAAAAGGTGGACACAGGCAAGTAACGACAATGGCAAAGAAGAGAGGACAATGACTGGTGATCAGTTTAAAGAAGGATGTTTATTTACCATATGGTAATAACAAGTGAAGTGAAATGAGATGGTGTCGCTGGATCAGGGGTGGTGCAGGAAACTCAGGACTGCAGGGTGCTGGTGCAGAAACTCGGGACTGCAGAATGCTGGAGCAGGAGTCGGAGCTGCGGGGTGTTGATGCAGGAGTCGGGACTGCAGGGTGTTGGAGCAGGAGAGTGCTGGTGCAGGAACTTGGGACTGCAAGATGCTGGAGCAGTTGGAGCAGGAGAGTGCTGGTGCAGGAACTCGGGACTGCAGGATGCTGGAGCAGGAGTTGGAGCTGCAGGGTGTTGATGCAGGAGTCGGGACTGCAGGGTGCTGGAGCAGGGGACTGCACGGTGCTGGTGCAGGAACTCGGGACTGCAGGGTGCTGGAGCAATTAGAGCAGGAGAGTGTTGGTGCAGGAATTCGGGACTGCAGGATGCTGGAGCAGGAGAGTGCTGGTGCAGGAATTCGGTACTGCAGGGTGCTGGAGCAGGAGAGTGCTGGTGCAAGAACTCGGGACTGCAGGATGCTGGAGCAGGAGAGTGCTGGTGCAGGAATTCGGGACTGCAGGGTGCTGGAGCAGGAGAGTGCTGGTGCAGGAACTCGGGACTGCTGAAGCAGGAATTCGGACCTGATGCAGGAGAGAGCTGGAGCGCAGGAACTGGTGCAAAGAGAGTAAATCGCATTAGTAGCCCTGAAAAGGGCTGTTTGTATCTTTGCTGCTGCTGGAGTTGCGACTGTGGGTGCAGGAGTTGCGACTGCTGTGGGCAGGAAACTCAGACTGCTGACGACTGGTCCATCTATGGACCAAGTCGGACGTGGGGGCCTCCTGACCCTCCTACTGAATCGATTTATTTATCTTATAATAATTGTACATGTATAAAATAAGATGTGGCACAAGGCCAAAAGGGGGTATGGGGGGGGGGGAAGTGGGGGTCGGGGGTCGTCCACTTGGTCTAAAATACCCTAGAAACTAGTTTCAGTCACCATAATACCACATTCACTCTATGGACTTACACTACTTAAAATATCCCCAGGTGTTTGAAATGAATTTTATTTACAAAAAATATGTACATGTGAGATGATGGGAGTGGGATAACAAAAAACTAAGCCTTAAATAATCCCCCAAAAATAAATAAAAATAAAAGGGATGATAAAAATAAAGAACAAAATAAAATGCTAATTATGGTAAGTTAGTAGGGTCCCCCCATCCTATCTAAGGTATGAGCTGCTCACTGTCTTCCGGTAAGAACCGAAAGCAAGAAAGTCAGCTCCTAATTGGGAGTGGGCGTTTCTATGGGGAAGCAAAAGAAATGGAGGGATGGGTTTGTCGGGATGTGCGGTGTCCTCCAGGATAAGAGCTATTAGGGCGGGTCAGGGGTGCAAAAATAAATTTTGGAGCGGGCATCCTGGAGGAGTTCTAACACCATCCTACTCCGACAATCCTAGCCGCTCCCCGAGAGGATCCGAAGCGATCCCCACCACTAATTCCCGATATAGTGTATTCCTAGACCGGGCGAGGTCACTGGACCCCGGCAGCACTCTGAGCGCAGCTCGGCATTCGTTGAGGAACTGCGATTGACCCCTTGGCCTACGTCGGCATTCGGCCAAGTGGTCAGGGATGAGGTTGGGAAAAGCGTTCTCAAGCGCAGGGCCCCACGCAGATTCCTCTGTCAAGGTTCGGCTCAGGAATGTTAATCGCTCGGCATACAAATGGCTCGCCAAGTCGGGCATTCCCAAGCCTCCCACATCAGGACATTGAGTACAGACCTGTCTACGGACTAGCGGCTTCCCCCTTGCCCACAAAAGCGAGAAAAGGAGACGCGTTAACACCGCTCGGCGGTCCGCAGGCAGAGGTAGTACAGCCAATCAGCTGAGAAAAATAGAGTTATCTCCCTCAGCTCGGTTACTTTCTATCCAAAAGCGCCGCGACAACAATACAGTCGCACAGACGTGGCCTTCTAGTAAACGACAGAAAGCGAAATATTTACTTATTAGCAAACTTTTATCAAGTCAATAATTAAAAATTACAAAAGATAAATGGAAAAAAATCGTTGAAAAAAAAGATTCGTTTTTTTTAATTTTTTAAATTGATTCATTTCTGAAAATCACTTCCTGTTTGTTTGTATTTGAAATTGCAGTTGCCCGGTATTTTTTTAGTGCTGGACAATATGAAAATAATATCACGCGATCATGCCAGGGATTTGGGACCGACGTCGTATACAATTACCCATTTTTGTTTTGTTGGCTCTTGCCCTGATTTTTTCCTCGTCTGAAAAAGAACGGAACTAATAATAAATTTTGATTCGAAGAATCGAATTGCCTTAACTAGAAACGATTTAACAACAAAAACTAAAACAAAGACAAAAAGATAACGAAAATTCAATTTGGTTAGATAGGCAAGACGTCGACTTACGTAAATTTCATCCTCGTGAAGTAACGAAGAAATGTTGGAAATATAAAGGCTTTTATAATTATCTTGAGGCGAAACAAAGTCAATGATTTCAGCGCTTTTGATCGGGTCGAGATTATTTTGAATTTCCGCCATTTTTATCCAAGGTCGATAACTCTAATCTCAATATATACTAGTGTTGCGGGACCGACCAGGGGGGTGTCAATCGGCCACACAACTAAGAAAAGGTGGACACAGGCAAGTAACGACAATGGCAAAGAAGAGAGGACAATGACTGGTGATCAGTTTAAAGAAGGATGTTTATTTACCATATGGTAATAACAAGTGAAGTGAAATGAGATGGTGTCGCTGGATCAGGGGTGGTGCAGGAAACTCAGGACTGCAGGGTGCTGGTGCAGAAACTCGGGACTGCAGAATGCTGGAGCAGGAGTCGGAGCTGCGGGGTGTTGATGCAGGAGTCGGGACTGCAGGGTGTTGGAGCAGGAGAGTGCTGGTGCAGGAACTTGGGACTGCAAGATGCTGGAGCAGTTGGAGCAGGAGAGTGCTGGTGCAGGAACTCGGGACTGCAGGATGCTGGAGCAGGAGTTGGAGCTGCAGGGTGTTGATGCAGGAGTCGGGACTGCAGGGTGCTGGAGCAGGGGACTGCACGGTGCTGGTGCAGGAACTCGGGACTGCAGGGTGCTGGAGCAATTAGAGCAGGAGAGTGTTGGTGCAGGAATTCGGGACTGCAGGATGCTGGAGCAGGAGAGTGCTGGTGCAGGAATTCGGTACTGCAGGGTGCTGGAGCAGGAGAGTGCTGGTGCAAGAACTCGGGACTGCAGGATGCTGGAGCAGGAGAGTGCTGGTGCAGGAATTCGGGACTGCAGGGTGCTGGAGCAGGAGAGTGCTGGTGCAGGAACTCGGGACTGCTGAAGCAGGAATTCGGACCTGATGCAGGAGAGAGCTGGAGCGCAGGAACTGGTGCAAAGAGAGTAAATCGCATTAGTAGCCCTGAAAAGGGCTGTTTGTATCTTTGCTGCTGCTGGAGTTGCGACTGTGGGTGCAGGAGTTGCGACTGCTGTGGGCAGGAAACTCAGACTGCTGACGACTGGTCCATCTATGGACCAAGTCGGACGTGGGGGCCTCCTGACCCTCCTACTGAATCGATTTATTTATCTTATAATAATTGTACATGTATAAAATAAGATGTGGCACAAGGCCAAAAGGGGGTATGGGGGGGGGAAAGTGGGGGTCGGGGGTCGTCCACTTGGTCTAAAATACCCTAGAAACTAGTTTCAGTCACCATAATACCACATTCACTCTATGGACTTACACTACTTAAAATATCCCCAGGTGTTTGAAATGAATTTTATTTACAAAAAATATGTACATGTGAGATGATGGGAGTGGGATAACAAAAAACTAAGCCTTAAATAATCCCCCAAAAATAAATAAAAATAAAAGGGATGATAAAAATAAAGAACAAAATAAAATGCTAATTATGGTAAGTTAGTAGGGTCCCCCCATCCTATCTAAGGTATGAGCTGCTCACTGTCTTCCGGTAAGAACCGAAAGCAAGAAAGTCAGCTCCTAATTGGGAGTGGGCGTTTCTATGGGGAAGCAAAAGAAATGGAGGGATGGGTTTGTCGGGATGTGCGGTGTCCTCCAGGATAAGAGCTATTAGGGCGGGTCAGGGGTGCAAAAATAAATTTTGGAGCGGGCATCCTGGAGGAGTTCTAACACCATCCTACTCCGACAATCCTAGCCGCTCCCCGAGAGGATCCGAAGCGATCCCCACCACTAATTCCCGATATAGTGTATTCCTAGACCGGGCGAGGTCACTGGACCCCGGCAGCACTCTGAGCGCAGCTCGGCATTCGTTGAGGAACTGCGATTGACCCCTTGGCCTACGTCGGCATTCGGCCAAGTGGTCAGGGATGAGGTTGGGAAAAGCGTTCTCAAGCGCAGGGCCCCACGCAGATTCCTCTGTCAAGGTTCGGCTCAGGAATGTTAATCGCTCGGCATACAAATGGCTCGCCAAGTCGGGCATTCCCAAGCCTCCCACATCAGGACATTGAGTACAGACCTGTCTACGGACTAGCGGCTTCCCCCTTGCCCACAAAAGCGAGAAAAGGAGACGCGTTAACACCGCTCGGCGGTCCGCAGGCAGAGGTAGTACAGCCAATCAGTAAAGGATGAGCGGAAAGACGTAAGTGGCGCACGCCTCAGCTCGACCTTTAAGTAAAAGCCCCCTTCAAAGCCAAATCCTTACAGACGCTTCGACCTTAGACTGTACTTCCGACCAGTTCTTATCGAGCTGGAGACCCGGTCCGAACCATCTGCCAAGGATCTGAACCGGGCCATCTGTCCAGTTGAAAAGGCCCGGGAGCGCAGCCGCGCCGCTCCAGGCAGCCAACTTTAGGCCGTTGGATTTGCTAAGGTTGACTACGGCCCCTGTGACTTTTTCGTACCTTTTGAGTGCCCTAATCACTGCCATAATGTCTCGAAAGCACGACACGAACACGGTGACATCATCGGCATACGCGGAAACCCTGGCTCGCGCACCGCCAGAAAGAGCAATACCACGTAGGGCCAGTCCAGGCTCTCCAATCCTAAGCCTGCGGAGAAAAGGCTCCAAGGCAAGGACGTAAAGCAGGGGAAACAGCGGACATCCCTGACGTACCGACCGAGAGACGGCAAAAGACACCGATCGCATTCCATTCACCTGCACCACTGCCGTCGGCCCGCAATACAAAATGGAGATCCATCTGCAGAAGTCCAGTGTAAAACCGGCTGTCTCTAAAACAGATCCCAGGAACCGATGGTCGACCCTGTCAAAAGCTTTGGACTGATCTAAATTGATCAGCGCGACTTCGGTGTCGTCTTCTAATCCCTCTATGATCGTGTGCATCAGATGCAAGTTGTTCTGAATCGATCTCCCCTTCACAGCATAATTCTGATCATGTTCGACCAACTCACCGATAACAAGCTGCAACCGATCTGCAAGAACTTTGGCCAAAATCTTTAAATCTGTGTTTAGCAGAGATGGGCCTATAATCATCTAAATCCCCACCATCTTGGCCCTTTTTCTGAAGCAATGTGATCACTCCCTTGGTGACTTGACCAGGGATAAAACCCTGTTCAAACCAGTGATTGAACACATTGACCAGAATAGGTACGAAGATGTGCGACAGCCTCAAGAACAATTCATAGGGCAAACCATCTAGTCCCGGAGATTTGTCGTAGCCGACCTGCTTCAGTGTAGCCAAGACCTCACACTCTGTAACGCGCCCATCACAACTAGCCGCTCGGGCCGCCTCCAGGCGGGGTCAGCCAGCTAAATAGCTGCCAAACTCCTCGATGCGGAGTCCGGGCAGTTGGGTGAACCGCTCCATGAAATGCTCACGAAATCCCCGGCAAATCTCCCGAGTCGACACAAGGGTGTGTCCTTCCGGGTGTTTGACTTGACGAATGAGACCGATTGAGTTGCGACGAAGTGGAGTTCTACGCTCTGCCGCGTCAACATTCATGGCTTCGTTGGACACTCTTTTTAGCCTAGATCTAACTACTTGACTCTCATACCGCACGTTAGCCGCACGTTTCAGGTCCCCCTTAGCTAGTTCTATGCCTACGGAATCCCCCCCAGCCACCGCCCGGGCCAGCTTAGTTTCTAAACGCTTTTCTGCTTTGGCCTTATTTAAGGCGAGGCGTTGGCTATATTGAACAGAAAAGCGCCTAATGCCAACTTTGGCGTTAACCCACCACTTACTCCCGGTTACCGCCCCCACTAATCCCTTTTGAAAGTTAAGAGATAGCTGTTCCCGGAAGTCACGTATCTCCAGTAAGGAGGTATTTAACTTCCAGTACCCAGCTACCTTGTGTGTCTTAGGACCTAAATCCAGACTGGCCACAAGTAACTTGTGGTCAGAATGGCCTAATCAGTGGAACGTGGGACAAGAGATATAACTTACGTTGCCTCTTCTAACTAATAATCAGTCCAAGTAAGAACTTGAATGGATAGTGCCGCTAGCTAGCCACATCCACATCTCCCACCTCGGGTGATCGACACGAAATCTGTCGACCAGATCGCATTGTGCCATCAGATCAGACAGACTTGTCTCACACCCATCCGACCCACTAGGTCCCCCCGCCTTATCTATCCTGGGATCAAGGATGGCATTCCAATCATCCACTAAGATTAGCCGCTCCGAACCACCGAGGAACCCCTCCAACCCCCGGAAAAAGGAAACCCTCTCACGAATGGTATTGGGCGCATAAACCGCGACGATTCGAAACATATCACTATTCACGGCAACATCAGCCACGACCAGTCTGCCATCAGCATCCGCGTGAACAACGTTTACCCTTGCTAACAGAGTGCGTCTTACTAACAGAGAAACTCCCCGAGCAAAACTGTCACCGAATGCTGAAAAAACATCGAAATGCTCCGACAGCAGTCGATGATCGTCTATCGAAACATAGTGAGTTTCCTGTAGCGCAGCCACATCTAATTCAAAAGCCTTGAGATCCCCCAGTATGCGGGCTGCCTTGCTTAAGGATCTCAAGCCTCTCGCGTTCAAGCTTCCTAACTTCAAGTTCGTTGCCATTACACTAGTCAGTGTCAATCAACGGCCTGAAATCACTGTCAGTGAGGGTGCCGACGGCATGCCCGATATTGCCAGTGAGCAATTGCGACGACGCGCAGCCGTCTCGGGAGATGCCTCCGACATCCAGGGGAAAGGTTATTTTGAGGGCTCTATAAAATGAGGGGTGGACGTATATAGGGACCCTCCCCTCGCATTTGTCCTTCAGATCTTTGAGGGAGTTGTGCCTTTCTTCCACCAACGTTAGGCCCAGGATCGCCCCCTTGGCTGCGTCGATCATTCGCCACAGGGATTTGGTGCGGCCCATCTTCGTCTTCCTAACGAAGGTGATCAGCAAGGGGGCATTCGGGAAGTTGGTCGGGTTGGTAGTGTCCAGACCCTGGGCTTTCGTTAGGAGCTGCAGCGGCTTGATGACACTTCTCTGCTGAAGTGTGAGTTCGGCAGCGGCGTGATGCAAGTCTGCATCACAGATGAGATCCCCTGCAAGGAAGGGGAGCTTTCTTGTCTTCTCTGTTTGTGGCGGAGAGGGTGACGCGTTTCTGGTGATTTGTTTTTTTGCCGATTTGGCAGGTTTTGCTGTTTTGACCACCGACTCTTTCTTTTGAGACAGAGAGCGGGAGCCAGTGGGGGAGGGGGATTTCTGCTCAGTGGTGGGTTTGGATTTCGGGGGTTCGGGGGACTGAGCAGAAGAGATAGTCATCTCTTCAGGCATTGGGGCGGGGGGTTGGGGCCCAGTCTCTTTAACTTTTTTCACTGTGCGCTTGGCAACTATTTTATCCCTTGTATCTTTTCTCTCTGTCTCCGGAGCCGGGCCAGCGTCATCCTCCATCTTCTCCCCTTCCGAGTCGGATGTTGAAGAATCAGTCAGGGGAACCTCAGGCTTTCTCTTGGTGGCCGCTGGCGTTACAGAGGCTTGCTGCGACTCCTTAGTGGTGGGCAAATCTCCGTCCAGTACCATTGGGGGACCCCGCATCCCTTCTTCATCAGAGGGCTGCACTTTTTTAGAGGAGGACTTCTGTGATCTTCCTTTGCGGATCACCGGGCTGAATCCCTCCTCATCCACGCCTCCTTTGGTCGATGGTGGAGGAGCTGCTGATGTCACTGGCCTCCCGGGACTGCGACAGAAGGGGTCTTCTTGGTTGGCGCCTTCTTGGGGCAATTTTTCGTCATATGCCCCTTCTGCTCGCAGTGCCAGCAATGTGGCCTCCTGCCCTCTACTATTATGGACATTGACCAGGCGTCGCACTTGAGCAGGGGTGGGATGTTGTTGAAGCCATCCCGGTCCAAAAGCATCTTAATTTTGTAGTCCCCTACCATTAGGTTATGGGGACCACGGACCGGGATTATGGCTTCGACGTCCCCATATTGACTCATCACTGCACCTAGTTGCTCTGAGTCAATATAGCAGGGGACGCCAAGGACAGTGACTAGTGTCCTCCTCCTGCTCAAGTACTCCGGCCTGAGGATTAGATGTTTATGCCTCAGGTCGGCCCTGGCCACTTTTTCCGCTGCTTCCTCAGTTGGTAACAAAATGTCCCAGGTTGCAAAGCCTCTCCGGCAAACATACGTTGGCGGGACTTTGAGGGACCACAAGATTTCACCTATTGTTTCTATTTGGACCCCAGCCAACCCTTTTGTTCTGGAGTCGATGCTGACTAGTGAAACAATTCGCTTTGCTAGCCGTTCCACCGCTCCTGGAGCTGCTTTGATAACTGTTGTGGGGTACAAATCACCCCTATTGAATAACTAATGGAAGCAACCATCTATAATAAATACCATGGTTGCAAAGACTCAAAGAGAGGACATTCCTATTCATGTTTTACTGCATGGTAGGAATCCGGTCATCTCCTACCACATTTAGTGACGTTACTGTATTGCTATGAATAAATACATTGTATATTTTAACCTGTCACAATTTGTGGTTGTTATCTTTGTGACCCCTAGCACGGGTCTACAACACTGGCGACGAGAAATTTAGTAAAGAACATACGTGAGGATTTTGATTTTATACCAGTCACGACAAACTGGCTACCAGGATTACTCAAGAAAGTTACGGGATCATTCGACAAAAAACTGAATAACGAAGATTCGGCAAGGATTTACTTGAAAAAAAAAAAAAAACGTCAAACAACAAAAGACGTCGTCAAAAAAGTCTTATCTTGCTGTTGGAAAAAAAAAAAGCCACAAGAAGCCTAAACTACGAGTTAAAACGGAACTCATAAATGGCGTGGATTTATGACAACTGAAAAAAAAAAAAAAACGACTCAAAGTTTCAGTAAGTACAAAAAGAAAAAAATTGTTCATTCTAAAAAGATTGTCTTAAAAAGGCATTAGCATTGAAAAACAAAATTAAAAAGTTACGTCGGATTTTTCTGATTAAAATAAATTTTTCTCTGACTGACTGGCACGTTGAAAAAATAAAACACTTTCGACAAGCAGGTACGGCATAACACTTTGTGTTAATGAGAAAATATGATATTTCTGTTACACACTTAAAGCGGAAATTATGGCCAATATTTAAATAAATGCTATGAACTCGTTTTTTTTTCACAAAAAAACAAACTAATTCTTTGTAAAAGAAAAAAAAAGTGTACGTTCAACAAGGATTTGAACTAAATACATACACGTTACGAAAAGAAAATTGAAAACGCTTTTTTTTGTCATAAAAAAAAAAAAAAATGGAGAATTTTTCAAAACAGATTTTGGAAATTATAAAACTTCAACAAAATCAACAATTAGAACTTGAAAAAAGGTTTCGAGAAGAACAATTGATAGTACAGAAACAAAATGACGAGAAGCAGTTAAGTTTAATGAAATACTTTGAGGAAAAACAGGGAAGAGAAAGAAAAGAAATGATGAAATACGCTGCGGAAGAAAAATAAGAAATGAACGAACAAATATTGGAATTGAAAAAATTACATTTAGAGCATCAAAACCAATCAGATAAAAAAATGGATTTGTTAACGCAAGTTTTAATGAATAAGGACAACGGACAGGAAAACAGTACGGCTTTTTCGCAAAATGCGATCTGGTCAGCCATTGATACATTTCGCTATGCCCCTGAGGAAGACCTAACGTTTGAAACATACTTCAGAAGATTTGAAGACTTATTCAAGATTGATTGTGGTTCATGGACGGATCAAAAGAAGGTTCGTTTATTACTACGGAAGTTGGGTGCATCCGAACATAACAAATTCGTGGATTATATTTTGCCCAGAAAAACCAACGAATTGTCGTTTGACGAGGCAGTCAAACTGTTAATGGAGTTATACTGTCCAAAGACAAGCCTTTTCCATAAAAGATGGAAATGTATGAATATTACACATAAGGAAAATCAGGATTATACGACTTTTGCGTCTATAGTTAATAAAAACTGTGACGACTTCAAGTTGTCATCATTAACGGCAGATAATTTTAGATGCCTAACATTCACACAAGGTTTGATAGCCACAAAAGACGCCGATATAAGACGTCGTGCTCTAAATAAACTGGAATTAGAACCTGATTTAACGCTTCAGAAACTGGCTGAAGATTGTCAACGGTTCGTGGCAGTGAAACAAGATTCCCGAAACATAGAGGAAGCAGGTATCGCTCACATTAAAAAGATACGCTCCAAAAATAAAGGACACTCACCCGCCAGCTATTACCAACCAAGAGGCAAAAAGAACCCTTCACAAAATTATCAGGATAGACAAAAGCCTAGGACCCCTTGTAGTAAATGTGGAGGACCTCATGGGTACAATGCATGTTGGTACCATAAGAAAATAACGTGTGACCTATGCAAACGAGCAGGGCACAAGGCCTCATATTGCAGAGCAAAAGTAGGAAAAAAGAACTACATAAAAACTGCAAAAAGGGACCCATCACCAACAGAGAACATAAAGAAATATGTTACGGTGAGAATCGGAAATAGAGAAGTAAATCTGCAACTCGATTCAGGGTCGGATATATCGATTATAAATGTTCACACGTGGAAGAAATTAGGTAAGCCCACGATGATGAAGACGAATAAAATCGCAAGATCGGTAACTGGTGAAAAGATACATTTTGAAGGTGAATTAATTATTAATGTTTCACTAAAAAGAAAGACAAAAAAGTTAAAAGTATTCGTTCTTAGGAACACATCAAATTTATTTGGATCTGACTGGATCCAAGAATTTGAATTATGGGACTCGCCAATGAGTGATTTTTGTCAAAAAGTCGAAAATTTAACGGCCGAAGCCGACAAACTAAAAAAAGATCTAAAAAAATCTTTTCCAAGTGTTTTTTCTGAAAAGCTTGGATGCTGCACGAAAATAAAAGCGAGATTCGAATTGCTGGATGAAGCAAAACCAATATTCAAAAAACCACGTAGCGTACCATTCGCTTCAAGAGAAAAAATTGAAGAAGAATTGGAAAGACTAGTTAACACAGGGATTTTGACCCATATTAACTATAGTGAGTGGGCAGCCCCCACCGTATACATAAAAAAAAAATCAAAAGAAATCAGAGTATGCGCAGATTTCTCTACCGGATTGAATGCATCGCTCAAGGACCACCACTATCCGTTACCAAACCCAGAGGAAGTATTCGCTAAGTTAAATGGCGGAAAAATCTTTTCCAAAATAGACTTAAGCGAGGCATATCTACAGATACCAGTAAAAGACGATAGTTCGAAACTTTTGTGTATATCAACACACATAGGTCTTTTTAAATTCAATAGATTAGCATTTGGGATAAAAGTAGCACCTGCTATTTTCCAACAGATAATTGACACTTTGCTAAGCGGTTTGGATTTTTCAATAGGCTATCTGGACGATATTCTCATACGTAGTCAAAATGTTGAACAACATAGAGATCATGTATTTCAAGTGTTTGACAGAATAAAAGAATACGGCTTCACTTTGAAGGAGGCAAAATGTGAATTTTTTTTGGAACAAATAAAATACCTGGGTCATATATTAAATAAGGACGGGAGAAAACCCGATCCGGATAGGTCCACAGCAATAAAAGACATGCCAGAGCCTCAAAATGTAACTACATTGCAAAGTTTTTTAAGGCTCGTTAACTATTATCAAACTTTTATTAAGAATATGCATAAATTGCGTGCGCCTTTGAATGAACTATTAAAAAAGGACAAAAAATGGAACTGGACGCTGGAGTGCCAGTCGGCATTTAAGCAGTTAAAAGATGTACTAACATCAGATTTATTTCTGATTCATTTCAATCCAGAACAAGAGATTATTGTCGCAACCGACGCAAGTGCTTATGGAATAGGGGCATGCATTCTACATAAAATGCCAGATGGGTCCACTAAACCGATCGCCCATGCGTCGAGAACCTTACTGCCAGCCGAGAAGAATTATTCCCAAATTGAGAAGGAAGCACGGGGTTACAAAATTCCACCGTTTTTTACATGGTCGAAAATTCAAATTACAAACTGATCACAAGCCGCTTATAACCATTTTCGGTTCAAAAAAAGGGATACCAACTTACTCAGCCAACAGACTGCAAAGATGGGCGACCATCCTGCTAAATTACGATTTCAGTATGGAATTTCTTGCATCTGCGAAGTTAGGTCACGCTGACGGATTGTCGCGATTAATCCCGAAATCAAGGGAACCGCTGGAGGACACAGTAATAGCGTCACTACAAAGTGAAAAGGACTATACACAAATACTGTGCAATACGATCAGGGAATTACCAGTGACTTTGAAAGATATAATAAGGGAGGCTGAAGAAGATAGTTTCATCAAAGAAACGAAACAAAAAATGCAATCAGATGAATCGGCGGCGGAAGTTTATTCTATGTGCAATGAGGTACTGTTGTACCGAGAAAGGGTGGTAATCCCAGCCACGCTGAGGAAAAAAAATTTTAAAGGATTTTCATACGGGGCACCCTGGGGCTACTAGAATGAAGAGCCTCATGAGGTCCTACGTTTACTGGAAGAGCATGGACACTGATATTGAAGATATGGTAAAGTCGTGTAAGGGATGCGCATTGGCTGCAAAAGCGCCCCCAATACAATTTAGCCCGTGGCCTAAAGCTGACCATCCATGGTCAAGGATACACGTGGACTTTGCAGGTCCATTGGAGGGAAACTATTACTTAATAGTTGTTGATAGCTTTTCAAAATGGCCTGAGGTATTTAGATGCAAGAGTCCAACGACGGATTTTACAATCAGTGCTCTTCACGAATTGTGTGCTAGGTTTGGTGTGGGCGATTGTTTGGTGTCGGACAATGGCACGCAATTCACGTCAGCAGATTTTAAAAGTTTCTGCGAGGATTTCCAGGTCAACCACATAACAACGCCAACCTATCATCCTCGATCGAACGGTCAGGCAGAGAGGTTCGTGGACACGCTAAAAAGAGCCCTGAAAAAAGCTAAAGGAACGCCCTCAGGAAAGGCGTTACAACAGTTTTTACAGCTGTACCGAATTACGCCAAATAAAAGCGCTCCATCAAAGATGTCGCCGGCAGAGTTAATGTTTGCGAGGAAAATTAGGCCGGTCTTCGAGAAACTTTTGCCTAAACAGGTAAAACCGCCGAATACTACAGTTCCTAAAAAGATGTATTTACCTGGGGAAAAGGTATTTTTCCAGGTACATAAAAATAATAGTATGATGTGGGAACTAGGAAAGGTCAAGCACAGGATCGGGCGGATGGTTTACATAATCGAAGGTCCACAATTCACTCACAAGAAGCATTTGAACCAAATTCGGAAACGTGTCACTGATGACGACAGACAACCTCCTGTTGAACAAGAAGTAATGGACCATATATATGACACGTTCGACCTGGTAACACCACAAGCAGCCGAACAACGCCGGTCTTCCAGAAAAAGAAAAAGGATCGATCCCATAGAGATCAATCCCAGGAAAAAGAGCTATACGATCATTCCAGGGGAATGAAAAGCTCGGGAAGGGGGTGTTGTGGGGTACAAATCACCCCTATTGAAGAGCTAATGGAAGCAACCATCTATAATAAATACCATGGTGGCAAAGACTCAAAGAGAGGACATTTTCATGTTTTACCGCATGGTAGGAATCCGGTCATCTCCTACCACATTTAGTGGCGTTACTGTATTGCTATGAATAAATACATTGTATATTTTAACCTGTCACAATTTGTGGTTGTTATCTTTGTGACCCCTAGCACGGGTCTACAACAATAACGCTACCGTCGGTTAGTTCCTTATAGGTGGTCTCGAATAACCAACGGTACTCCGAAGGGCTCCTTTGTGATTGGGGTCCCCACTTGTCTTCTTTAGTTCGTGGGAGGGCAGGAGTGTTGGTCGCCGCCGGAGTTGATGGTGATGAAGCTTTCGGCGGCGACGGCGTCTTCTGCCCGGGAGGGATCGACCAAACACTTGAGTCATCAGCTGTAAGGGACGGCCACTCCATTGGAGATGATGCTGGGGTTGTAACAGGTGGAGTGGCTGTAATAAACTCACAAGAGGAGATGTATATTTAAACTCGTTTTATTAGTCGTTCTTTACACGATGATACTACTGTAATGGCGGCTACACATGCGTAGTGAAACCCGGATGTTAGTTGGTTTCTTAGTTCAAGGGACACTACTCTGTCTGCACATGTTACATACATTACATCCCTCCACCCATAGTTCCGAATTACTTGTTTATGTGACATAGTCTTTCAAGTGCTTCGGTTTGTTTTTTGTTCTTTCACCACATCTAATGGTTTCTCTTACTGGGGCCTCCTGCTGTGTATTCCCCCCTCCATTTGTTGTTTCCTGGTCCGGACTCAAGCTACCTGGACTACTGGTGCCTGAGGTCAGTGGGATCACCCAGTCTGTATCCAAATTTTGATTTCTATTTTGTGGACTTGTTCTTCCTATTTCCGAAGCTCTATCTGCGTCCATCTCCATCTGTTTTTTTACATGGTCCACATGTCTCCTTACCACTGTCCCCGACTCCAGTTTAATTTCATATGACACTGGACCTGTCCGTCTCTTGACCACTCCCTTTTTCCATCTTGGTCCTGTATAGAAATTTTTGGCCCAGACTAATTCACCTTCTCTAAATTCTCGTATGCTCCAAGAGTTGTCATGATATTTCTTTTGAATTTCCTGGTGTTTTCTCATACGCACTGTAGTTTTCTGCGGAATGATCCAATCCAAAACTGTCTTTATTTTCCGGTTCATTAATAATTCTGCTGGTGATATGCCAGTGACCGTTTGTGGTGTGGAGTTATATGACAACAAGAAACGGCTCAGTTTTGAACTTAGGGAGCCTTTCTCATGACTGATTTTTTTCATTCCTTCCTTAAAAATCCGCACATATCTTTCAGCCAATCCATTTGAAGAGGGGTGTTTTGGGGCTGTTGTGATATGTTGGATTCCTTGTCTTGACATAAATGCTTGGAATTCTTCACCTACAAAAACGGCTGCATTATCAGTTACAATTTTTTGGGGCAACCCGTGAGTTGCAAAACATCTTTGTAGGTGTTCCAGGGTGGCGTTTGTGGTGGATGAGTTTGACATGTAGACGTCTAACCATTTGCTGAACGCATCCACTATTACCAGAAACATGTGACCTTTAAATGGGCCTGCATAATCTATGTGAAGTCTGGACCACTCCTCTTCAGGGATTTCCCAAGGATGTAAAGGTGCGGTTGCTGGCATTTGATTGGTTTGTTGACACTCATAGCAATTCCTCACCTTAAATTCTATTTCCTGGTCTAATTTTGGCCACCAGAAATAGCTTCTGCTCAGCCCTTTCATTTTTACAATTCCTGGATGTCCCTCATGGAGTGCCTCTAAAAGTTCTTTCCGCCCTTGTATTGGCACCACTACTCGCTTTCCCCACAGTAAGCATTCCTCCACAATTCCCAATTCATGTCTTCTATTAAAATAAGGGTTCCAATCTTCTGTAGTAGGACACTTCTCTGGCCACCCATTTTTTACATAGTCCAGCACCTGTTTTAGGAGTTTATCCTTTTTTGTCCACCTGGCGATTTCTTGATGTGTAACAGGAGCTTGATCCAGGTAGTCTAGCAGCATAATGTTCTCCTCTGGTATGGGCACTTCTCCCAGTGTTGTAGATCTTGGCAACCTACTCAACCCATCGGCATTTCCATTTTTTCTTCCCTCCCGATATTCTAGCTGGTATGAATATGCAGATAGGATTACTGCCCAACGTTGAATTCTCGCCGAACTGATCTCTGGGATTTTCCTATTTTCTTTAAAATATCCCAAGAGCGGCTTATGATCAGTATATAATGTGAATGGCCTTCCATACAGATACTGGTGAAATTTTTTCACCCCAAAAACTACTGCCAATGCCTCCTTATCAATTTGGGCGTAATTCTTTTCTGCTGGTGCGAGGGTCCGTGATACAAAAGCTATTGGTCTTTCGGAGCCATCCTCCATGATGTGAGATAGTACAGCACCCACCCCATATGGGGAAGCATCAGATGCCACTGTCACGGCTTTGTTTGGGTCGAAATGTACCAACACTTTTGAGGAAGTTAATTGTTCTTTTGCTTCTTCCCATGCTCTTTCTTGTTTTGACGTCCACTCCCATATTGATTCCTTCTTCAATAACTGATGCAAAGGAGCTAGAATGTTTGAAATGTTCGGAATGTACTGGGCATAATAATTTATCATCCCCAGAAAAGCTTGTAGCTCCTTTACCGATGTTGGGCGTGGTGCCTGCTTGATCGATTTCACTTTTTCCTCTGCAGGTTTTATGCCTTCCCTGTTTACTATGTGGCCTAGATATAATACCTCGGGCACTAAAAATTTGCATTTTTCCCGGTTTAATTTAATTCCACTTTTTCCTAGCCTGTTGAAAACTTCCTCCAGGGTCTCTAAGTGTTTTTTCCTGGTTTTGCCTGTCAGTAGAATGTCGTCAATTCTAACAATTACATTTTCAATGCCCTGCAAAATGTTTTCCATAGTTCTCTGAAATATTCCTGGGGCTGATTTCAATCCATAGCATAGTCGGTTGTACATGAAAAGGCCTTTATGAGTATTGATAGTTGTTAATTTTCTAGATTTTTCATCCATCAGTAATTGCTGGTAAGCTTGGCTTAAATCTAGCTTGGTATAGGCCTCACCTGCACCCAATGTCGCATACAGATCTTCTGTTTTTGGTATTGGATAATTATCCAATTTAGTGACTGGATTGATTGTCACTTTATAGTCCCCACAAATACGTACAGACTGATCCGCTTTTAAAATGGGTACTATTGGTGTAGCCCATTCAGAGAATTCCACTGGTGAAATTGTTCCTTCTTTTTGCAGTCTTCCTAATTCCTCTTCTATTTTCTTCTTCAGCATATAGGGTACTGACCTTGGTTTGAAATACCTGGGTTTTGCCTCTGGGTCTATATACAAACTGGCCTGGGTTCCTTTCACTTGACCTAACTTCCCATCGAACACAGCCTCATGCTTTGCTAATATTTCTTTCAATTTGTCTTGGTCAGTCTCCTTTATTGTCTGCACCTTAAAAATCTCCTTCCATGGCAACCTCACATGTTGCAGCCAGTTTCTTCCCAGGAGTGTGGGTGAATCCCCGCTACCACAATTAACGGTAATTCCACCCGACGACTGTCCAACTGCACTGGAACTTTTGTTTGTCCAATCACCTGGATGCAATTTCCTGTATAAGACCTAAGACGCACTTTTGTGGGCTCCAGCAAATTTTTGTTGTTTATTTTTTTCCACGTTTTTAGTCCCATTATCGTTACAGATGCTCCTGTATCTATCTCCATAGAAACCCTCTTGTCACAAATGTTGATGTCTACACAATAGGGGTCTACTTTTTCCAGTGGCACTCTGATCCTATTTATGGTATAAACTTCCTCGGAATTATCCGAGTCTGTGGCTTCCCCTTCTATTTTCCTCACTGAATTTTTTTTCTTTTCTAACCTATTGGGGGGTTTCTTTTTCATGTTTAATTTAAAACATTTCTCTGCTATGTGCCCTTGTCTTTTACAGTAGTGACACATGGCATATCTAAAAGGACACTTACTTGTTTCGTGTGTTGCTCCACGAGTACACTCTTCTTCCGACCTTTCATTCGATCTGTTCTCATATTTTATTTTTTCGGTCTGCCTCCGTGGTGGTGTGAAAATTTTGTTTACTTCTATTGTTTTTGTTTGAATATCTCGTAAATGTTTGGAGGCAGATTCGATGTTGACCGCTATTTTGAAAGCTTCGTTAAAAGTTATTGTGTCTTTCTCTGCAAGTAGTCTCCTCTGAATGTTGTCATCGTTTACTCCTACTACGAGTTTATCCCGTAGCATTTCGTCCAAAAACGTTCCAAAACGACAATCTTCACACATGCTTCTTAATTCTGCCACATAATCTGTGATCGACTCGCCTGGTTGGCGGTTTCTTGTATAAAACTTTGTTCTCTGAACGATCACAGACGGCTTTGGGCTGAAATAATTTTGCATGATTTTGACAAGTTCGTCAAATTCTTTATCTTTCGGTTTTTCTGGAGCTAATAAACTTGATATTTGTTTATATACCTTGCTCCCACAAACCGATAAAAAAATCGCTCTCCTCTTTTTCACATGAGCTGTATCGTCGGGTATCTCGTTTGCTTCGAAAAAGTTCTCCAGACGTTCGATATATTGGTCCCATTGTTCACTTGTACTATCAAACGATTCCAACCGACCGAAAGTAGCCATAATTCGTTTTTTCTTCGAATCCTCGTCGCCAATTTGTAATAAACTCACAATGGGAGATGTATATTTAAACTCGTTTTATTAGTCGTTCTTTACACGATGATACTACTGTAATGGCGGCTACACATGCGTAGTGAAACCCGGATGTTAGTTGGTTTCTTAGTTCAAGGGACACTACTCTGTCTGCACATGTTACATACATTACAGTGGCCACCTTAGTCCCTGTTTTCCCAGTGACATCCGCTGCTCCAGACTTTTTTACGGTGCGAGCAACCCCCATCTTTCGCATCCTGGACTGGCCGCATACCAGTCTGGGCCGGACTCTCGGATGTAATGTGCATTTTTTCTAAGCTGCTGTTACTGCTGCTTCTGCTGCTGTAACTGCTTTCACTGCTGCTGCAACCGCCAAACAATTCCTGGTGCAGGTCCAGCATGCGGCACTGAGCAGAGTCCCGGTCACTGGGGGCTGGCGGCTGATCTGGGTTGGTGGCCCCTTTTTTGTGGGGCTCCACCGACTTAGTTCCTCTTATTCCTGGAGGCAGGCGGCCTTTTCGCCTACGACCAGGCGGGCTGACAGTTGAAGCCCGGCGAGAGTTTGGTGCAGTGGGGAGTTTTTCCCACCGACCCAGATCATATCTCGGATCCGAACTATCAAAACCTGAGCTGCCGGGAACAGCAGCGTAAAAGCTAGCAGGGCTATCGCTTAAGGCGGTAGACCCTGATCTACCTCCAGTGCTGGGGCCGGCACTGGCAGACGTACTGGGCATGGAGCTTAGAGCGGCATGTCCGTCTGATCGTTTGGGGTCTGCTCCCGCCCCGACATGCGACCTAGGACTCATCTCGGAATGGGAGCCCGAGCTAGACAGAATCTTTCCAGCGGAGCTCGAACCACTCCTCCCCTCTCCACTCATCTGACCCCCGGCTCGACCCGCCGATTCGGATCCGAGGAGACTTTCACCGTTTTACGGGTTCGTGAGTCTCCCCGAAACCTGCCAGCTGCTTAAGTCAAGCTCAAAGATCAGACACCTGCAAAAAAGAAGTTTATCAAAATTTAAAGACAAATCACCCAAAAGGGGTGATCACCCAAAAGGGGTGGAAGAACAATGTGCCCAAAAGGGGCCTAAGTGCCCAAAAGGGGCCTGCCTGACCAGGGGACAGAGAGAGTCCTCGAGTCAATGTCAAGGTCAACCCGGCACAAGGGAGGCCGAGTTGCTGCTCTTTGCCGCAAGAAACAATGCAAACGTAAGAATCTTTATGACAAAGAGAGCCAGGGAAAAAATCCACTGGCTGAACCGAATTATTTATCATAAAATTGTACAAGTACAAAAATAAGATGTGGCACAAGGCCAAAAGGGGGGTATGGGGGGGGGAAGTGGGTGTCGGGGGTCGTCCACTTGGTCTAAAATACCCTAGAAACTAGTTTCAGTCACCATAATACCACATTCACTCTATGGACTTATACTACTTAAAATATCCCCAGGTGTTTGAAATGAATTTTATTTACAAAAAATATGTACATGTGAGATGATGGGAGTGGGATAACAAAAAACTAAGCCTTAAATAATCCCCCAAAAATAAATAAAAATAAAAGGGATGATAAAAATAAAGAACAAAATAAAATGCTAATTATGGTAAGTTAGTAGGATACCCCCATCTTATATAAGGTATGAGCTGCTCGCTGTCTTCCGGTAAGAACCGAAAGCAAGAAAGTCAGCTCCTAATTGGGAGTGGGCGTTTCTATGGGGGAGCAAAAGAAATGGAGGGATGGGTTTGTCGTGATGTGCGGTGTCCTCCAGGATAAGAGCTATTGTGGCGGGTCAGGGGTGCAAAAATAAAATTTTGGAGCGGGCATCCTGGAGGAGTTCTAACACCTAAAATAAAGATGGGGGTAAAGAGCTCATTCATACTACTAGCTAATAGGGGCTGCGCCAAAAAATTGGATGGTCAGGGTAAGGAAATGTTTTCCTTTTTCAAAAAAGAGACCTACGGTCGGCGTCTGCCATGCCTAGGCAGGGAACACGAACTCGAACTTATTCCGCATGAACACGCATAAACTAGCGGTGTATATCCACCTACTTTTGAAAAGTGAGGATGGCAACCTCCTTCTATCAGATTTGATTTTGACTTTAATGCTTAAAATACGAAATCAAATCATAATAAGAAGGCGGCACCCCCCACGCTCTATGTCTAAGCGTGAAGTGTACACAACGAGTCTAGCTACGGCTAAAATCGCGAGCAAAACCATACGTTTCTCCCTGGGCCACAAAGGGTCCATGTTGAAGACAACGGATGCTAAATCCAAGCACGTCACCCGATCGGGGGTGATGCGAGCCGTCACCTCGTTGACATACGTCCAATATTCACGAAGTTTGGAGCAGGTGAGAAAGGCGTGCTCAGCCGTTTCAATCTCATCTTCCTCGCAACGTGGGAAAAAGGGGTCCATAACCAGACCAATATTGAATCGTATGCCATTGAGGGGTACCGCATTTCGAACCAATCGCCAGGTCAGAGAGAACTCAGTATTGTTGAGATGGCTCCGGCCTGGCGCCCAATTCCACTGAGAGCGAGCATCCTCCTCCGACAATCCAAGCCGCTCCCCAAGAGGATCCAAAGCAGTCCCCACCACTAATTCCCGATATAGTGTATTCCTAGATAGGGCGAGGTCACTGGACCCCGGCAGCACTCTGAGTGCAGCTCGGCATTCGTTGAGGAACTGTGATTGACCCCTTGGCCTACGTCGGCATTCGGCCAAGTGGTCAGGGATGAGGTTGGGAAAAGCGTTCTCAACCGCAAGGCCCCATGCAGACTCCTCTGTCAAGGTTCGGCTCAGGAATGTTAATCGCTCGGCATACAAATGGCTCGCCAAGTCGGGCATTCCCAAGCCTCCCACATCAGGACGTTGAGTACAGACCTATCTACGGACTAGCGGCTTCCCCTTTGCCCACAAAAGCGAGAAAAGGAGACGCGTTAACACCGCTCGGCGGTCTGCAGGCAGAGGTAGTACAGCCAATCGGTAAATGATGAGCGGAAAGACGTAAGTGGCGCACGCCTCAGCTCGACCTTTAAGGGAAAGCCCCCTTCGAAGCCAAATCCTTACAGACGCTTCGACCTTAGACTGTACTTCCGACCAGTTCTTATCAAGCTGGAGACCCGGTCCGAACCATACGCCGAGGATCCGAACCGGGCCATCTGTCCAGTTGAAAAGGCCCGGGAGCGCAGCCGCGCCGCTCCAGGCAGCCAACCTTAGGCCGTTGGATTTGCTAAGGTTGACTACGGCCCCTGTGACTGTTTCGTACCTTTTGAGTGCCCTAATCACTGCAATAATGTCTCGAAAGCACGACACGAACACGGTGACATCATCGGCATACGCGGAAACCCTGGCTCGCGCACCGGCAGGAAGAGCAATACCGCATAGGGCCAGTCCAGGCTCTCCGATCCTAAGCCTGCGGAGAAAAGGCTCCAAGGTAAGCATGGGAGACAGCGGACATCCCTGACGTACTGACCGAGAGACGGCAAAAGACTTTGATCGCATTCCATTCACCTGCACCACCGACGGTCTCTAAAACAGATCCCAGGAACCGATGGTCGACCCTGTCAAAAGCTTTGGACTGATCTAAATTGATCAGCGCGACTTCGGTGTCGTCTTCTAATCCCTCTATGATCGTGTGCATCAGATGCAAGTTGTTCTCAATCGATCTCCCCATCACAGCATAATTCTGATCATGTTCGACCAACTCACCGATAACAAGCTGCAACCGATTTGCAAGAACTTTGGCCAAAATCTTTAAATCTGTGTTTAGCAGAGTTATGGGCCTATAATCATCTAAATCCCCACCATCTTGGCCCTTTTTCTGAAGCAATGTGATCACTCCCTTGGTGACTTGACCAGGGATAGAACCCTGTTCAAACCAGTGATTGAACACATTGACCAGAATAGGTATGAAGCCTCAAGAACAATTCATAGGGCAAACCATCCAGTCCCGGAGATTTGTCGTAGCTGACCTGCTTCAGTGCAGCCAAGACCTCACACTCTGTAACATGCCCATCACAACTCGGCCGCCTCCAGGCGGGGTCAGCCAGCTAAATAGCTGCCAAACTCCTCGATGCGGAGTCCGGGCAGTTGGGTGAACCGCTCCATGAAATGCTCACGAAATCCCCGGCAAATCTCCCGAGTCGACACAAGGGTGTGTCCTTCCGGGTGTTTGACTTGACGAATGAGACCGATCGAGTTGCGACGAAGTGGAGTTCTACGCTCTGCCGCGTCAACATTCACGGCTTCGTTGGACACTCTTTTTAGCCTTACTCTAACTACTTGACCCTCATACCGCACGTTAGCCGCACGTTTCAGGTCCCGCTTAGCTAGTTCTATGCCTAGTCAATCCCCCCCAGCCACCGCCCGGGCCAGCTTAGTTTCTAAACGCTTTTCTGCTTTGGCCTTATTTAAGGCGAGGCGTTGGCTATATTGAACCGAAAAGCGCCTAATGTCGACTTTGGCGTTAACCCACCACTTACTTCCGGTTACCGCCCCCACTAATCCCTTTTGAAAGTTAAGAGATAGCTGTTTCCGGAAGTCACGTATCTCCAGTAAGGAGGTATTTAACTTCCAGTACCCAGCTACCTTGTGTGTCTTAGGACCTAAATCCAGACTGGCCACAATTAACTTGTGGTCAGAATGGCCTAACCAGTGGAACGTGGGACAAGAGATATAATCTACGTTGCCTCTTCTAACTAACAATCGATCCAAGTAAGTACTTGAATGGATAGTGCCGCTAGCAAGCCACGTCCACATCTCCCGCCTCGGATGATCGACACGAAATCTGTCGACCAGATCGCATTGTGCCATCAGATCAGACAGACTTGTCTCACACCCATCCGACCCACTAGGTCCCCCCGCTTTATCTATCCTGGGATCAAGGATGGCATTCCAATCACCCACTAAGATTAGCCGCTCCAAACCACCAAGGAACCCCTCCAACCCCCGGAAAAAAGCAACTCTCTCCCGAATGGTATTGGGCGCATAAACCGCGACGATTCGAAATCTTGTATTGTTAACGGCAACATCAGCCCCGATCAGTCTGCCATCAGCATCCGCGTGTACAATGTTTACACTTGCGGACAAGGTGCATTTAACTAACAGAGAAACTTCCCTAGCATGGCAGTCACCGAATGCTGAAAAAACATCGAAATGCTTCTCCAGCAGTCGGTGATCGTCAATCGAATCATAGTGAGTTTCCTGTACCGTAGCCACATCTATGTTAAAGGACTCGAGATCCCCCAGTATGCGGGCTGCTTTGCTTAAGGATCTCAAGCCCCTTGCGTTCAGGCTTCCTAAAATCAAGTTCGTGGCCATCTGCACTATTCAATGTCAAGCACCGGTCTGAAGTCTTTGGGTGTCAGGATGCCGTAAGCATGCCGGATATTGCCAGTGAGCAATTCTGACGATGCACGGCCGTCTCGGGAGATGCCTCCGACATCCAAGGGAAAGGTGAGTTTCAGGGCTCTATAAAAAGAAGAGTTGGCGTAAATCTGGACCCTCTCCCTGCATTTGTCCTCCAACTCTTTGAGGGAGTCGTGCCCCTCCTCCACCAACTTCAAGCTCAGGAACGCCCCCATGGCGGCCTCAATTATTTTCCACAAGGCCTTGGTGTGGCCGCCGCTCGTCTTCCTGACGAACGTGATCAGCAAGGGGGCATCTGGGAAATTTTCCGGGTTGATGACATCTAGTCCCTGAGCTTGAGTAAGGAGCTGCAGCGGCCGGATGGCACCTCTTTGCCGAGGGTTGAGGTCAACAGCGGCATGATGAAGATCTGCATCGCAGATGAGTTCCCCTGGAAGGAAGGGGAGTTTCCTAGTTTTCTGCCTCCGTGTTGGGGAGGGCGACGCATTTCTGTTGGTTGTAGTTTTCGTTGGCTCCGACTTTTTGGACAAAGAGCAGGAGCAAGCTGGGGTGGTTTCAGTGGGGGAGGGGGATTTCTGCTCAGTTGAGGGTTTGGTTTTAGGGGTTTTTGGAGACTGAGCAGAAGAGATGGTCATCTCTTTAGACTTGGGGGCGGGGGATTGGGGTCCAGCCTCCTTTATCTTTTTAGATTTTCGTTTAGCAGTAATTTTCTCCCTCTTGTCACTGCTCTCTGTCACCAGAGCCGGGCCGGCGTCGTCCTCCATCCTCTCCCCCCATACCGAGTCTGATGAAGATGAAGACGTTGCTGACATGGGGACCTCCATCTTTCGTTTGGTAGCCGCTGCCGGGACGGATGTAGAAGGCTGCTGCTCCTTGGTGGGTATATCTGCGTTAAGCGACTTTTTGGGACCCCGCTTATCTGAGTCGTCAGGGGGCTGCTCATTTTTGGAGGAGGTCTTCGGCTGCTGAGGTCTGGAACCTTTTTTCACGACCAAGCTAAAGCCTTCTTCGTCAGTTGATGTTTTTGTGCCTCCTCCGGTCGATGGTGTAGGGGCTGCTGGTCTCACTGGAGCTCCTCCCGGGGCTGCGAGAGAAGGGGTCTTCTGGATCGGCACTTTTTTTGGACAATTTTTTGCCATATGTCCCTTCTGTTCACAGTGCCAGCAATGTGGCCTCCTGCCCTCCACTATAATGGACATCGACCAGGAGTCGCACTTGAGCAGTGGCGGGATGTTTTTGAAGCCCTTCTAGTCCAGGCGCATCTTAAGTTGATAGTCCCCTTCCATCAGGTTATGGGGATCACGGACCGGAATTATGGCTTCGACGTCCCCATATTGGCTCATCACAGCTCCAAGCTGTTCAGAGTCAATGAAACAGGGGACGCCAAGGACGGAGATAGTAGTTCTTCTCCTGCTCAAGTACTCCGGCCTGAGAATTAAATTTTTATATCTCAGGTCGGCCCTGGCCACCTTTTCTGCATCTTCTGCGGTTAGGGCCAAGATGTCCCAGGTGGCGAACCCTCTGCGACATACATATGATTCCGGGATTTTAAGATCCCACAGAAGGTTCGCCATTTTCTCTATCAGGACCCCAGCCAAGCCTTTGGTTTTGGAATCAATGGTGACTAGAGAGACAATCCGTTTCTCTAGTCGATCCACTGCACCTGGAGCTGCTTTAATAGTAGCACCGTCGGTTAAGTCTTTGTACGTTGTTTCAAACAACCGACGGTACTCCTCTGGGCTTCGCTGGGACTGGGGTCCCCACTTGTTTTGACTTTGAGTTGACAGGGCAGGAAATTTGGTGGCCGCCAAAGTTGCTGATGGTAATTTTATCGGCGGCGATTTCTGCCCGGGAAGGATGAACCAGATGTTTGTCTCCTCTTGGCTTGTTGTCGCAAGGGACGGCCACTCCTTAGGTGATGCAGTTGGAGTTGAAACTATGGGAGTGGCCACTTTAGTCCCTGTTCCCTTTCCTCCAGTGACACCAACTGCCCCAGCTTGTCGTTCAGGTCGAGCAACCCCCATCTTTCTTGGCCTGGACTGCCTGGTTTTGGTAGGAGTTTTTCTTTTGGACGAGCAGTCCATTTTCTCGCTGCCACTGCTGCTGCTTCGGCTAATGCTCCCTCTGCTGCTGGCAGGTTCTCCGAAGAGTTCATAGTCCAGGTCCAACATGTGCATTAGAGCAGAGTCCCTGTCGCTTGGGGCTGGCGGCTCATCTGGACCGGTGGCTCCTTTTACCTGGAGGTTCACCGACTTGGCTTCCCTTAATCTCGCGGGCAGGAGGCCTTTTCTCCTGCGGGCGGGCGGGCTGACAGTTGAAGCCCGTCGAGAAGTCGGTACGGTGGGGAGTTTATCCCACCGACCCAGATCACCTCTCGGGAACAGCAGCGCTAGAAATAGAAGGGCTAGACCCTGGTCTACCTTCAGCGCTGGGGGCAGCACTGGCGGACGTACTGGGCATGGCACTTAGAGACCCATGTCCGTCTAAGAACTTGGGGTCTGTGCCAGCCCTGACATGCGACCGAGGACTCATGTCGGAAAAGGAACCCGGACAAGACAAAAACTCTGCAGCAGAGTCCGGACTACTCCTCCCCTCATTTAATTCCGGCTCGACCCGCCGATTCGGATCCGAGGCGACTTTCACCGTTTTACGGGTTCGTGAGTCTCACCGAAACCTGCTAGCTGCTTAAGTACCCCACGGAAATTAGACCCTGAAAAGGAAAATTGGATTATTTAAATGACGAATTACCCAAGAGGGGTGATCACCCAAAAGGGGTGGAAGAACAATGTGCCGAAAAGGGGCTGGGCAGGGGACAGAGAGAGTCCCCGGTCAAATAGGTCCTCACAGCCAAGGGAGGCCGAGAGGCTACTCGTTTGCGAATACGAAACAATTCAAATGTAAGAATCCACTTTGCAACCGAGCCCAGGGGGAAGTCACTGGCTGAACTACTATTTATCTACCTCCCACAAGGCAAAATGTGACACAAGGTCAGGAAAGTGGGATTAGATAAGCCAGCGCTCGAGAGGTAAGCAATCTGACCATTTAAAAATTGCCTGGGCAGCCCCGTCGGCATTCCCCGGTAGGGGCGCCTCAGACAGTAAGCAATAAACTTACTCCTCCCCAAAGGGGGGAGGCAAAGCCTGGGAGGAGGGTGCACCTCCTAGAACTGCACAGGACCAGACAACCCCCAATAGACCGGCGTAAATCCAGACCCAAAGGCCAGGACAATACCAGTTTATTAGGTGGGTTAAAAACCCGTGGTTGAACTACTATTTATCTACCTCCCACAAGGTAAAATGTGACACAAGGTCGGAAAAGTGGGATTTGATAAGCCAGCGCTCGAGAGGTGAGCCATCTGACCATTTAAAAATTGCCTGGGCAGCCCCGTCGGCATTCCCCGGTAGGGGCGCCTCAGACAGTAAGCAATAAACTTACTCCTCCCCAAAGAGGGGAGGCAAAGCTTGGGAGGGTGCACCTCCTAGAACTGCACAGGACCAGACAACCCTCAATAGACCGGCGTAAATCCAGACCCAAAGGCCAGGACAATACCAGTTTATTAGGTGGGTTAAAAACCCGTGGCTGAACTAACTTTTTGAGTCGAAAACGGGAGATCTCATGGAAATGGTGTTGAGTAACCTTTGCCGGTCTTGTGAAAAGGATTAATTTCGGCAAATAATTTCTGGGGAGAAAGGTGTCTTGAACATGTAAGCAAGGTTATCGGCATAGTTGGCAAATCGCATTTGCATTCCTTGAAGCAAAAAAAGGAAGATATTAGCCAGCCGTTTTTTTCGCAAAGTCATCGCACAGAAAATGGTGACCATCGCTACTGCTGTTGTTTTTCAAGGCATCTTTTTCAAAAGTAAACACACGTCGCGATGTGTTGAACCCCGACAAGTTAAAGCAATAAATAAGTATGCTTCGCCATTGTTTTCACTAATATTTATATTCATATAAAATAACGTCTCAATCAGTGAAGTTAAAGGATGAAATAATTATGCTTCGCCATTGTTTTCATTAATATTTCTTCTTCTTTTTCTTCTGCTTCTTCTAGAAACGCCTATCCTGGCCAGTACTAGATGGGTGACGATTTGGGAAGACCAGGTGCATCTCTCACTACCACCCTTTTTCATTAAACACCATTAGCATGTCGTATCTGTAACAGAGTGTGTGGCAGAACATTTACAAATTATGCTACTACTTGTGCTGCTATTACTACAAATAATGAACACTTATAGGCTTTAAAACTATTTGACACAATAGCACCATATTTGACATTAATCCCCATTAACATGTCGCATCTTTTACAGAGAATGTTGGATAATTTTTATGAATTGTGCTACTACAGTTGCTGCTATTACTATAAATAGTGAAGACTAGTAGGTTCCAAAACTATTTGACACAATTACACCATATTTGACAGTAATCAACATTAGCGTGTTGGATTTGTAATAGAGAGTGTGGTAAAACTTTTACAGAGAGTGCTACTACTGGTGCTGCTATTACTACAAATAATGAACACTTATAGGCTCCAAAACTACTGGACACAATTGCACTATATTTGACATTAATCCCCATTAACATGTCAGATCTGTAAAAAAGAGTGTGGTAGAACATTTATTAATAGTGCTACTGTGTGTGCTGCTATTACTACAAATAGTTAACACTTATAGGCTTCAAAACTATTGGACATAATTGCATAATATTTAGCATTAATCACCGTTAGCATGTCGAATCTGTTACAGAGAGTGTGGTAGAACTTTCACGAATAGTGCTACTACTGGTGCTTCTATCACCATAAATAATGAACACTTATAGGCTCCAAAACTATTTGACGCAATTACACCATATTTAACATTAATTACTGTGAGCATGTCAGATCTTTAACAGAGGTTATAGGAGGAACTTTTACGAATAGTTCTACTACTGTTGCTGCTACTACTACAAATAATGAACACTTATAAGCTCCAAAACTATTGGACATAAGTGCACCGTATTTGACATTAATCCCAATAACATGTGGAATCTGTAATAGAGAGTGTGGGAGAACATTTACGAATAGTGCTACTACTTGTGCTGCTATTACTACAAATAATGAAGACTTATAGGTTCCAAAACTATTTGACAAAATTACACCATATTTGACAGTAATCACCATTAGCATGTAGGATCTGTAACAGAGAGTGTGGTAAAACTTTTACGAATAGTGCTACTACGTGTGCTGCTATTATTACAAACAATGGACACTTATAGGCTCCAAAACTATTGGACACAATTGCACTATATATATATATAATTTTTAACTAAAAATATTTCTTTGGGTAGGGGAGAGTAAAAAATTATTTTTTGTGGGGTGGGGATTTAAAAAAAAAATTTTTTAGCTAAAAATATTTCTTTAGGTGGGGGAGAGTAAAAAAAATTTGGACGCGTCAGACGATTATCCGTCAAAGTGTAGAGGTAGTGTAGTATCTGTTCTATTGTTATGATACCATCGTTCCAGGCATTCCATCCTCCTTTTTTGAGAGTTGTGGAGTTAGTGTTGTCATGATACCATCTTCCTAGGAATTACCCCCTCCACTATGGAATATGTTTACTTCTTTTTCTTCAAGAACAGGGGCACAAAGGTATCATATTGGTTCTTTGATACAACAGGGGCAGATAAATATGAGTTCTTTTTTATGATAGTGATGCTACATGAATGAACATGATTTTTTTCTTTGATACGACAGGGGCGCATTAATATGAGTTATTTTTTTTGATAGTGACACAACATGAACGAACATAATTTCGGTTCTTGACAGTGGCGCATTAATATCAGTTCTTATGTATGGGTAGAAATAGGTACGTATATAGTATGCACACCAGGGCGGAGAAAGGTACATATATAGTATGCGCACCATGGCAAGGATAGGTACGTATATAGTATGCGCACCGGGGCGGGGATAGGTACGTATATAGTATGCACACCAGGGTGGAGATAGGTATGTATATAGTATGCACAATGCGGGGCGGAGATTGGTATGTATATTGTAGGCGCACTGAGCAGAGATTGGTATGTATATAGTATGCGCACCGGGGCAGAGATTGGTATGTATATAGTATGCACACCAGACAGAAGATAGGTACATATATAGTAATCGCACCAGGGTTGAGATAGGTATGTATATAGAAAGCGCTCCAGGGTAGAGATACATACGTATATAGAAGGTGCAGACAGAGGTGGTACTTTCAATAGAAATATGTCATACTTTTGCCCTGGGCAACATAAGTGAAGTGGTGGGGAAGAGACAGCTTTCGCTGAAGACAACATGGAGAAGGTGGCAACGGGGAGAAGGGGGCGGTGAAATTGGGCGACGAGGGAAGAGAGAGCCCGGCCAACGCCCGGTAGCCCTGCTAGTCTCAGTATATATAAGGCAAAAATCTGTGTGTATGTATGTAATGCAAAAACTTTTAAAATATATAACAAAAATTCTCAAATTATGTATTATTCTTACCGGCATAACCCCGGGAAAATAATATCGAAATTTTTTTTAAAAGATTAATTTTTGGGGGGTTAAATAGCCATTTTTTCGTTTAATGTGATCACAATTTTTAATGTTATCTTGTGCACATGACCTCATATTGATAGGTACATGATATCATAGTGACAGGTTTAGATATTATCTTTATGCAATCATCACATTATTATTGTTATTTTTTTCATTTCTCTTCGGACTATTGCCCTCAAAGGGAGGGGAATAAAAAAGAGTGATTTTAGTATAGCTCTGCAGGCCTCCTAGTATTTGGCATTGTCCGGGAATGAGACAATACAATAAACGTTCTATTGTCATTATTATTGGTCAAAGGGAGAAGTTAAGCAATGCATATCCTGGCCAGTACTAAATGGGTTACGATTTAGGATGAGCAGGTGCTGTAAAATCGAGGTTAAGCAACGCGTATCCTGGCAAGTACTAAATGGATGACTATTTGGGAAGACCAAGTGCGATACAATAAAAGTTACGTCCGTCCGTCCGTCCAGCTACGTCCGTCCGTCAATCCATCCACCTATGTCCATCCGTCTGTCAACCTATGTACGTCTGTCCATCAGTCAGTCCATCTGTCCGTTCGTCCAGCTACGTCAGTCAGTCTGTCCACCGTCCATCTGTCCTCTGTCCGTTCGTCCAGCTATGTCCGTCTGTCTGTCCAACTACGTCCATCCGTTTGTCTGTCTGTTTAGCAACGTCCATCCATCCATCCGCCCGTCCGTCCGTCCGTCCGTCCGTCCGTCTGTCAATCAAGCTTAGTCTGTCCGTCCAGCTACGTATGTCCGTCCGTCCGTCAATCTGTCCAGCTATGTCCATACGTCAATTTGTCTACTTATGTTTATCCGTCCGTCCAGCTATGTCTGTTTGTCCGTCCAGCTATGTCCGTCTGTGTCTGTCTGTCCGTCCACCTACGTCTGTCCGTCTGTCCGTCCATCCAGCTAAGTTCGTCTGTCCATCCATCCAGCTAAGTCCGTCTGTCCATCCGTCCATCCGTTCGTTTGTCAATCAATCTATGGCCGTCCGTACATTCAGCTACGTCCGTCTGTCCGTCTAGCTACGTCCATCTGTCCATCAATCCAACTACATCTGACCATCTGTCCAGCTATGTATGTACGTCTGTCTAGCTACGTCCGTCGGTCTGTCAATCCGTCCAGCTACATCCGTCCCTCTGTCCATCTGTCCACCTATGTCACACCCGTCCATCTAGCTACGTCCGTCTGTCCAGCTACGTCTGTCTGTCAATCCGTCCACCTACGTCTGTCCAGCTATGTCTGTCTGTCCATCTGTCCACCTACGTGCGTTCGTCTGTTTAGCTACGTCCGTCAGTCTGTCTGTCCAGCTACGTCCATCTGTCCGTCCAGCTACGTCCGTCGATCAATCCATCGACCTAAGTCCGTCCGTCTGTCCACCTACGTCAGTCTGTCTGTCCGTTAGTCCGTCCGTCAATCAAGCTTAGTCCGTCAATCTGTCCAACTACGTCTGTCTGTCAATCTGTTGAACTACGTCTGTCCGGATGTCTAGCTACGTCCGTCCTTCCAGCTTCGTCCGTCCGTCCATCTGTCTAGCTATGTCCGTCTGTTTGTCCGTCCGTCTGTCCATCAATCAAGCTTAGTCCGTCAATCCGTCCAACTACGTCTGTCTGTCAATCTGTTGAACTACGTCTGTTCAGCTGTCTAGCTACGTCTGTCCTTCCATCGAGTTACGTCCATCCAGCTTCGTCCGTCCGTCCATCTGTCTAGCTATGCCCGTCTGTCTGTCTGTCCGTCTGCTACGTCTGTCTTTCCAGCTACGTCCGTCTGTCCGTTCAGCTACGTCTGTCCGTCTCTTCATCTACCTACGTCTGTCCGTCCATCCATCAGTCCGTCTGTCCAGCTACGTATGTCTGTTTATCAATCCAGCTACGTCCGTTGTCTGTCCGTCCAGTTACATATGTCCTTCCTTAAGCTACGTCCGTCTGTCAATGCGTCCAGCTACGTCTGTCCGTCAATCCATCCACCTACGTCTGTCCGTCCATCTGTCCACCTACGTCAGTCCAGCTACGTCCGCCCTTCAGGCTATGTCTGTCTGTCCATCAGTAAACCTACATCCGTCCGTCTGTCAATCAAGCTACGTATGTCCGTCTGTCAAGCTACATCCATCTGTCAATCCGTTTGTCTATCTGTCCACCTACGTCTGTCTGTCCTGCTTTTTTTCTCATTAGTAATCTTAATAAAAATTAGTAATATAATTAATTAAAGACCTTTTAGAAAAAATCCATGCCAGTTTACAAAGCATATTTAGACTCAAGTGGGAAAATTATGTAAAAACTTCAGCCAGAACAGATACTACACTTTGATCTTAGCTAAACGGCCAGATAGCTAGAAAAAATGTTTACAAATAATTTAAAGTTAATTTTCAAAACTGCTGACTCATTCTTCTGGAAATGATGTCATTGTGAGAGAATTTTTTCATATTATTATTCTTTATTTTCATAACGTTAAAACAAGGTGTTTTGTTGTAAATCGGGGTTAAGCAACGCATATCCCTGTCATTACTAAATGGGTGACCATTTTGGAAGAATTACAAAACTGGTTCTTTGATATGACTGAGGCGCCTCCAATAGCATATTTAAACATGAGTATCAAAATTGGTTCTTTGATATAGTGTGGGATCTGCGTTCGAGCTTGACATTCAAAACAGGAAATATGTTTTAGTTATTTTTTCTTGAGGAAGGGGGGGGGGCAGTTAAAATTTCTTTGGGTGAGAAAGAGTAAATTCTTTTTTTTAGAGGTGTAGAATTTTTTTTTTTTTTTTAACTGAAAATATTTCTTTGGGTGGGGAAAGTAAAAAAAAATTGGGATGGGGAAATTTTTTTTTTTCCATTATTTTTAACTAAAAATATTTATTTGGATAAATATTTTATTGGTAAAAGAAAAAAGAATTTTTAAAGGGGGGATAAAAATTTTTTTTTTTGTTATAAACATATTTTAGGAGGGTTGGCATGGGTGAAAAAAAATTTGGCGGGGGAGGGGGTGGTAAAAGTATTTTTTAATCCTATTTTTTGTCAATTTGTTTTGTTTTCTTTTTGCTTTTTTTTTTTCGCAAATTTTGATGTTTTGTGATTGCTTTTTTTGTTTTTATTTGTTTTTTTATTTTTCATGTTTTTATCAACGTTTTTGTTTTTTTGTTCTAACGTGACAATTTTGATGTTTTCTGATGTTTTTAAAAATGTTTTTACATGTTTTTTCTCAATGTTTTTTTTTTTTGCTCTTTGGTGACAATTTGGATGTTTTTGAAGATTTTTTGTTTTTTGATTATTTTTTTTTCGTTTTTTCACGTTTTTTTTCGATTTTGGCACCAATTTTGATGGTTTTTTTTATGTTTTTTTAAATGTTTTTTTTTGTTTTTCATAAATGTTTTTTGTCAATTTTTTGTTTTGCTTTTTGCGCAGATTTTGATTTTTTTGATAGCTTTTTTATGTTTTTATATGTTTTTCGTCAATGATTTTTTTTGCACTTTGGCGCCAATTTTGATGTTTTTTTTCTTTTTTATCTTTTTTTAAAAAGTTTTTATTTTATTTTTAAAGTTTTTATTTTCGTTTTTTAGTGTTTTTTGGTCATTTTAAACATGGCGCCTGATCGAAATACAGCCAGATCTTGACCCGTCAGGCAATTATTTGTCGACGTGTAGAGATAGTGTAGTATCTGTTCTATTGTCACGATACCATCCTTCTAGGCATTACCCCCTCCTCTTTTTAAAGGTGTTGAGTTAGTGTAATATCTATTCTGTTGTCATGATACCATCCTCCCAGGCATTCCATCCTCCTTTTTTGAGAGGTGCGGAGTTAGTGTAGTATCTGTTCTGTTGCCATGATACAATCTTCCCAGGAATTACCTCCTTCTTTTTGAGAGGTGTGGAGGTGATATAGTATCTGTTCTACTTCCAACTAGCAAAAATATGCGACCGAGGGCTTGTGCAGTATACCGCCCCTATGGAATACAGTTTTAGGAGGCTTGTGTAGTATTGCGCCTCTAAGGAATATGTGTACTTCTTTTTCTTCTTCTTTTTCTTCATGAACAGGGGCACAAAGGCATCGCATCGGTTCTTTGATATGACAGGGGCGCATTAATATGAGTTCTTTTTTATGATAGTGACGCTATATAAACTTGATTTTTGTTCTTTGATACGACAGGGATGCATTAATATGAGTTCTTATGTATGTGCACAGGGATGGGGATAAGTATGTATATAGTATGTGCACCAGGGTGGAGATAGGTACGTATATAGTATGCGCACAGTGGCGGAGATAAATACGTATATAGATGCGCACTGGGACAGAGATAGGTATGTATATAGTATACGCACCAGGGCGGAAATAGATACGTATATAGTATGTGCATCGGGGCGGAGATAGGTACGTTTATAGTATGCGCACCGGGGCGGAGATAAGTATGTATATAGTATGCGCACCGGGGTTGAGATAAGTACGTAATAATATGCGCACCGGGACGGAGAAAGGTACTTATATAGTATGTGCACCGGGGTGGAGAAAGGTACTTATATAGTATATGCACCGGGGCTGGGATAAGTATGTATATAGTATGCACACTGGGGCGGGGATAGGTGAGTATATAGCATGCGCACATGACTGGGATAGGTACGTATATAATATGCACACCGGGGCGGAGATAGGTACGTATATAGTATGCACACCAGAGTGGAGATAGGTGCATATATAGTATGCGCACAGGGGCAGGGATAGGTACATATATAGTATGCGCACCGGGCTGAGATAGGTATGTATATGCGTCCAGGGGCGGAGACAGGTACGTATATAGTATGTGCACTGGGGTGGAGATATATAGATATATACGTATATAGTATGCGCACCAGGGCAGAGATAGGTACGTATAATGTATGCTCACCGGGGCGGAGATTTGTACATATGTAGTATGTCCACTGGGGCGGAGATACGTACATATATAGTAGGCACAGATAGAGATGGTACTTTTTATAGAAATATGTCATACTTTTGCCCTGGGCAACGGAAGAGGAAGGGTGAGAAAGAGACAGCTTTCGGCGAAGGCAACAGGGACAAGGTTGCAATGGGGAGAGGGAGCGGTGAAATATGTAACCAGGGAAGCGAGAGCCTCGGGCAAAGCTGGGTAGCCATGCTAGTATTATAGAAAAAAGAAAATGTTGTGAAGTTGTAAATTTACTGATTCAGTTGCTAGTGTACTTTCACTGCTAGCTATATTTAAGGAGAAACTTATATAGTAATCTACTTATACTTATGCTAATTATGCATATCAATTAGCCAATATCACCACACACCCCTGAAACGTATAGGCCCTTAGTGCACCTTGCACTTCTTCTAATGATCGTTTAATTTTCGATATTACTTTGCATCTTTTTATATATTCTTTGATATCTTGTGAATATCTCGACCACCATTCTGTATTATTCTTTTATTATTTATTATTATTATTTTATTATTTTATTATTCTTTTTTATTCTTTTTTGTGTGGCCGCTACTCCACAGTGTGTATGATTTTCTTGGCCTTTTGGCTAAGATCAAAGTGTAGTATCTGTTCCGATGGATACTGCACTCCATACTGGTGTTGTCTTGGCCTTCGGGTCTTGATTTACGCCGGTCAATGGGTCTGTCCTGTGCAGTTCTGGGAGGTCCACCTTCCCAGGCTTTGCCTCCCCTCTTTGGGGACGAGTAACTTTATTGCTTATTGTCTGAGGTGCCTCTACCGGGGAATGCCGACGGGGCTGCCCAGGCAATTTTTAAACCCCACTTTCCCGACCCGACCTTGGGTCACATCTTACTTGTGGGAGTAAGATAAAAACTGGTCTTGTGCCTAACTCCTGGGGAGGAGTAAATCAATACTCCACAGTGTGTATGATCATGTACACTTTTTATCACCAAATTTCTTTGTGTTTCTGACGGAATTACCAAATCTCCATTACAAATCACTTCATTTTATATTGCCTTATTTCTTTGTAAGGTCTCTTTGCCTTGAAACAATTTCTCCATATATGTTTTCTTATTCTCGATTTTATCCTACTTAGTACTGGATCAGCATATCAGTGTCCCTGTGAGGTGGTTTGGCAAACAAAGAGGAAACACCTTCAGCACCTACTATTTTCGCCTGAAGATATTTTATTTGCTGACAGACCTCTGCAGCCCTAAGAACTTCCTACTTTCCTCTTCCTCTCCTGGACACTGTTCAACTCTCTTCCACCTATACTAAACGGTATAGGTAACCTTTTTAAATGAACCCTTTTCGTTGTTGTTGTAAGCAGAGGTTTTTGTTATTTTATTTCATGACTGAAGCATAGATAAAAGGACAACATCTCTTCCTTTTACAATTCTATCTAAAAATAAAACATCAGTCTGTACACAATGTAAGAATGTATTTTCAAATTCTGTTTTATCTTTTGACTCCTTGTAAAATCGCAGCCTTGATAGTGCATCTACGTGTAGAATTGAATTTCCTTTGACATATTCTATATCAAAGTCAAATGCCATTAACTTTATTGCCCACCTTAATAATATTCTCGATGTCGTAACTTTGGGTAATTCTTTTCTTGGATTGAATATAAATTCCAATGGTCTATGATCACTGTCACAGTATGACAAAGTTACTTCCCCTTAGATTTTTCTGAGAGGTAACTCTCCAGTAAATAAAGGTAGGGAAAACACTACTTAAGATGACGACCCGATATAACCATACATGCGTGTCTGTTCTCTGTTCTATATACTAACACAGCATGTTGTATTAAGAACGAATGCATCTAATATTTACATGGTGGCAGCAGTAAAATAAACAAAAAAAAAAGGAATCATGGATTCTACAACGAATTATAACAGAGAAAAGAGGAGCAGAATTTTTAAAAAGAAAGCGGTCTCTCCCGACACAAGTCACCATGAGGGCGAAAATAAGCACAGTCAGCACTATATTGAGTGCATTTATTCCCGTTTTCAAACTTATTGATTGTTTCTTTTAACAATGTCGAGCAGTACGAGCGAACTATTGATGTGTTGGGAAACGTCAAATTTGGTGGAATCCTTCAAATTTTTTCAACAACAATTTAATTTGCATTTCTCTGTAAAAGACATACCAGAACATAAACAAGTTGACAACATTCTTTATTATCGGGAGTAGAAGGCTTAAAACGATACAATTCGTGGACATTTGTTAACGAATCCAACAGGTGAAATCCTGCAATTATTTGGGAAATGTTTTTGGAACAGTTAGAGCCACAAACTAACTTCCGGGTCGCATAGTTTTATCTGCAAAAATACTCACAGAAGGAAACAGAAAACAGACAGTTTCCTGACGCGATTCAAACTGCAGGCACAAAAGTGCAAGTTCTGAGACGCGAGTGATGTGGAAGAGCGTATAAGTGACCAAATTATTACGGTAACTAAATACTCGGAACTTCAAAAACAACTACTCAGCAAAATTGAGTCAATGACGCTTCAGGACGTTCTGAACATTTGTAGGAGTCACTAAGCCTCAATAAATTATATGAGGCAAATGGGCGAACTACAGGGGAGTGACAACTACAAAATAAGTGCAATAAAACAGGGAAGCCGGGGAAGTCGGAGTTCTGCAACAAATGTGGACTCACCCATCAAAATGGGAAATGCCCTGCTCGAGGTAGCACATTATCGGATTAACATCCTAATATGTTATTATTTCTTTCTCTGTTAACTCAGCCCTTCTTCGTTTCTAAGGAAGAAGAAGGGCCTATTCTCACCAAATCACGCTGTCAGAGGGTCCGGCCAATCAAAGACCAACAAATCATGCTTGACCACGCGAGATTTTGAGTGATATAAAAGAAAGAACGCACTTCCTCATTCCCCTTTTTTCCCTTTCCCAGCAAGTAACACGGTCCTGTCAACGAAGTCTTTCTCTCCCTACGACCAGCGATTAAGACAATCCTATCAACAGACAAAAAAGGCATGGGGCAAGAAAACACTGCCTGCTACTGTCTTACAGTTACTACACGCCGTCTCCCCTTTCCTCCTCACCGGACACAGGACAAATAGTAAGCTTACACCCTTTCTTTCTGTTTTAAGTACCGTCTAACACAAATTCCTACCATTTCGTACACTGCAAAAAAGGGTAGAGAGACGGCTCATTTTCTCTATAAACTCCATACTCATACAACGCAAATTCTGGCATCGCTCCCGGACGACCTGAGTTTAGACATGCTAGCAGATATAGCTGATAAAATTCATGAGAGCAACAGCCCTAACCAAGAAAAAAATGTCTATGCATCTTCAACGCCAACATTTCAAACAGGCACATCCGACATCGTAGCAAGGCTGGAGAAAAACATAACAGAATTAACACTCAAGGTACAGAATCTCATCAACAACCAGGACCATCAATTTTACCAGCCTCGGGGACGTTTCCGAGACAATTCATATTCTCCACATAGGAATAGCCGGAGACGTTCAAATTCTTTCTCCAGAGAGAGACACACAGGCAATACCTGCTGGTATCATTTAAGATTTGAAAAAAAAGCTCGGAAATGTATAAAACCATGCTACTTCGATGTGGAACAGACACAGGCGGGAAACGGACCTTCCAGCAGCAAGTAAAGACGACATTAACTGCTGGAATAAAACAAATGAGTCGTCTATTTTACATCCGGGATAACAATACGATGAAATTCGCCATTCTGCTAAACACCATATAAAAACTACGGGACCACCAATCCATGCATCTCCATGCAGATTACGCAAAATAGCAAAAAACGAATTTCAACACATGCTAAAATTAGGCATCATCCGCCCTTCAAGTAGCCCATACTCCTCGCCACTACACATGGCACCAAAACCAGATTCAGGGGCTTGGCGGCCCTGTGGAGACTTTCGAAACCTAAATGCCAAAACAGTTCCTGACAGATATCCAATTCCCTATATTCACGATTTTGCCATAGGTCTGCAAGGAACTAAGATTTTTTCAAAACTTGATTTGGTCAAGGCATATTACCAAATTCCAGTAGCAGAAGAAGACATAGAAAAAACAGCAATAACTACTCCTTTTGGCCTATATGAATTTACAAGAATGCCTTTTGGATTACGCAACGCAGCTCAAAGTTTTCAGAGACTGATAGACGAGGTTTTGAGAGGATTACCATTTGCCTTTGCGTACATCGATGACGTACTAATCGGTAGTCGAAATATTCAAGAACATCACGAACATCTGGAACAGGTTTTTAAGAGACTGGCACATTTTGGTTTAAAAATCAACGTAAGCAAATGTGTTTTCACAGTCCCCCAACTGACATTCTTGGGTCACGTAATCGATGAACAAGGTATTGCGCCCATGCCAGAAAAAGTGGCAGCAATCCAGCAATTTCCTCAACCAACATCATTGCAACAATTGAGAAGATACCTTGGTCTGATAAAGTACTACCACAGATTCATTCCAGGTTGTGCAAACATTTTAACTCCTCTCACAAATTTGCTGCGCAAACAAAAAAAGAAAAATGCAACGATTACAGTAGAAGGGGAAGCACTGATCACATTCAACAACTCAAAGAAAGTACTGGCAGATTTCACAAAACTGTCTTACATCCATGATGAGGATAATTCAGTACTAACACTGACTACAGACACTTCTTCATTTTCGATAGGATCAGTTCTACACCAAACTCAAAACGGTATAGAAAAACCCATCTCTTTCTTCTCGGTGAAACTAAATAATGCACAACAAAAATACAGCGCTTTCTCGAGAGAATTACTTGCGATCTATCTGTCAATAAAACATTTCCGGCATCTTCTCGAGGGTCGAGACTTTACTGTTTTCACAGACCACAAACCCCTCACATATGCCTTACACATAAATATGGACAAATATACGCCCAGAGATACCCGACAACTGGACTACATATCCCAATTTACATCGGATATTCGTTACATCAAGGGCACAGACAATATTGTAGTGGATACCTTGTCACGCTCTACAATTCACGCCATAAATTCTGAAGCTCTTAACTTCGAGTTAATCGCAGATGAACAAAAAAATGACGAAACATTAGACAAGGTAAAAAAGGACACTTCCTTAGAATTAAAGGCACATCCAATCCCTTTTGGAACTAAGACATTCCTATGCGACACAAGTACAGGTTATTCCAGGCCTTATATACCACCTTCACTCAGAAAAAAAGTTTTTGAACATTTCCATAACTTGTCACACCCAGGCCGACGAGCTACTATCAAATTAATTAGTAATCGTTTTGTCTGGCCTAAAATGCATAGAGACATAAGGGATTGGACTAAAGTGTGTTTAAAATATCAAACAAGCAAGGTGGGTAGACATACAAAATCTCCACCTGGCCAATTTATCCACCCAGATGGTAGATTCACCAACTTACATATCGACATAGTTGGACCACTGCCAGAAGCAAATGGCCATGCATACTTATTAACAATCATCGACAGATTTACCAGATGGCCTGTCATAACTCCTTTACGAGATACATCTGCGCAATCCGTCACAAAAGCAATATTGCATGATTGGATAACTAATTTCGGTTGTCCATCAGTAATAACGACTGATCGTGGCGCTCAATTTAAATCAACACTCTTCGATGAATTTATAAAACTTTTGGGAGTGAAACACATAACCACGATGGCTTATCACCCTTGTGCCAACGGAATGGTCGAGCGTTTCCATCGACAATTAAAGGCTGCTCTGACAGCCAACAACCATTCCGGAACATGGTTAGAAAACATTCCTCTAGTTTTGTTGTCTATCAGGAATGTGATAAAACAGGACTTAGGATGCACATCATTCGAAATGGTTTTCGGGACATCACTGACATTGCCCGGCCAGTTCTGCGAAAAAAACGAATCATTTCAACCATCTACAAACTTTGTCCAGAACTTAAAACAAAGAATGAATGATTTAATTTTCACGCCTACAAGGATACAAACAAAAGAAATTTACATCCCAAAGGACCTCCACAACTGCGAATATGTTTTCGTACGCATTGATGCAGTAAAGAAACCTCTTTGTGCTACATATTCAGGACCTTTCCAAGTGGTGGAGAGGAAGGCAAAATATTTCACCATAGTTAAAAATGGAAAACAAGATACGGTTTCCATAGATAGGATAAAACCGGCATACTTGGATTCATCGAAGAACAGCATGCCGAAGTGTGCAAACAAGGTCCTACAATAACCAGCACACCACATAAACCTGCACTAATGACAAAATCCGGCAGGAAAGTAAATTGGCCTGCCAACCTGAAACAGTATGTTACATATTGAAAATATTTTTTCAATATTTTTCAATCTGAGGGGGGTTTTATCGGATTAACATCCTAATATGTTATTATTTGTTTCTCTGTTAACTCAGCCCTTCTTCGTTTCTAAGGAAGAAGAAGGGTCTATTCTCGCCAAATCACCAATCAAAGACCAACAAATCATGCTTGACCACGCAAGATTTTGAGTGATATAAAAGAAAGAACGCACTTCCTCCTTCCTCTTTTTTTCCTTTCCCAGCAAGTAACACGGTCCTGTCAACGAAGTCTTTCTCTCCCAGCGATTAAGACGATCCCATCAACAGACAAAAAAGGCATGGGGCAAGAAAACACTGCCTGCTACTGTCTTACAGTTACTACACGCCGTCTCCCCTTTCCTCCTCACCGGACACAGGACAAATAGTAAGCTTACACCCTTTCTTTCTGTTTTAAGTACCGTCTAAAACAAATTCCTACCATTTTGTACACTGCAAAAAAGGGTAGAGAGACGGCTCATTTTCTCTAATATACACGCACACCAAAACACGTGTGCTTTCCAAGAACAAACTTTAAAAGAGACATTTTATACAAACAGTAAAAGGGACATTTTCCTGTACACAAAACTCAGACTTTCATTGAGGAATTTATACAATTTAAATGAACCACGTTAAATAAATTGTTATGTTTTTGTGTTGGTTACTGGCGTATTTTTACTCGTTCTTTCATGTTTAACGTTTAGAATTCGTTAATATCCCCACAACATGCTAAGCATGTAGATGAAAAAAAAACACTGGGCTAAGATATGCCAAAACAAACAAAAAAAGTCGGACAGACAGGCACACTGAACCGACGGAATCAGAATTCCATTCAGGTTCAGGACTAAATGGGAGACAGCTTTGAGAAAATGTCTTTCCATACGATGCAAACCCAGCACCGAAAGAACAGTCGGACTGAGGCATTCGCCACATCGGACATTGTGTTACCCAACAGAAAAGGGGTACACAACCTAAAAGCCAAGGTGGATACAGGTGCGGAAGGAAACACCCTCCCCCTACATACATTCCAACAGATGTTCCCAGAATGTGTGGACCAAAATGAACAACAACCCCCTGGCATAACACACACAGAAGTAGCGGTACTGACGGCCTACAACGGATCGAACATACCGCAACATGGATCTGTATTGCTACAATGTGTATATAAAGGTGAATAGAGGTTTGTAAAATGTTATGTGGTGACCTCCAATGGACCAATCATACTAAAGGATTGTGCCATTCAGCAAACTAAGTGTGCCCTGGCCAACCCTAACAAGGATACCCCGATCAATTCAGCGAAGGACCTGATTGAAACTTACCCGGATCAATTTGACCGGATTGGTAACTTCGCAGGGGAATACAACATTTTGCTGAGGTCCAACAACCACCCTGTCATTCATACCCCACGAAAATGTCCCATCCACATGAGGGACGATATCAAGGCGGAACTGGATAAAATGACTGCACAAGGAATTATCTGCAAAGTCGATGAACCTACCGACTGGGTTAGCAGCTTCGTATACGTACGGAAAAGCAATGGCAAACTAAAACTATGTTTGCACCCTAAAGATCTAAATAAAGAGATCATGTGTTGCCATCACAAGACTCCGACTCTCTGGCACTAAATTCTTCTCCAAATTGGATGCTAAGGATGGATACTGGTCTGTCAAGCTACTGCCCACATTCAATTCACCATTTGGAAGGTATTGTTTCCAAAGAATGCCGTTTGGTCTTGTTATGTCCCAAGATGTATTCCAACAGAAGATGGACATGATCATTGAAAAATGTACAAGAGCCCTGGCACTGATCGATGATGTGATCATATATGAGAAAACCAAGGAATACGACTGGAACTAACACAGGCTGATGAAAACGGCACAGGCCGCAGGTCTGATGTTTAATAGCAACAAATGTGCAGTCGATGAAAGAAAAAGAAAATTCTTCAATGCCATATTTGATGAAAATGGGATACACCCAGATCCCCAAAAAGTGGAGGAGATTAAACTACTCTCCGGCCTAACAAACGTCATGGAGCTGCAGCAGGTGCTAGGAATTATTACCTACATGGCACCATTTATTCCCAGACTCTCTGACCTCACGGCAAACCTAAGAGAACTCCTAAAAAAAGATGCCAAATACAAGTGAAGCGACAGCCATCAAAAGTCACTTCAGAAAATCAAGAACATAATATGCGAAGAAATGCTACTTCGATATTACGACCCTTCAAAAAAGGCCATTATATAAATGGACGCATCATCCAGAGGCTTAGGGGCAGCCTTGCTATAAGATGGAAAACCCATAGAGTTTTCCTCAAAATCCCTGAGCAGAGCAGCATATGCTAATATTGAGAGAGAACTCTTAGCAGTCGTGTTCGGCTATGAACGTTTTCGAACATACATCTATAAGTGTTCGTTCGACGTAGAGAGCGATCATAAACCCCTAGAGATGATCAGCCTTAAAAACCTGACAGCACCACCCCCTGGACTCCAGCAAATGCTACTGCGGCTGCAGGAATACGACATGGTCCTAAAATACCGACCAGGTAAGGAGATGTTACTGGCAGATGGACTATCCAGACTTCCCAACAAGAGAAATAAATAAGTCATTGACTTAGACTTGAAGGTGGACTTTGTGCAGTTCTCAATCGAGAAATTATCGCAGATCTGCCAAGCAACAAATGCTGACCCAACATTAAGCATTTTGAAAGAAAAAATTCTTCATGGTTGGCCTGAGACTCTCAGAGAAGTACACAGAGACATTAGACCATACTGGTCCTATCGAGATGAACTCTCTGTTGAAAACGGCATTCTGCTCAAAGGTGATCGAATAATCATCCCCGAAACAATGAAGGTGGAAATGGTCGAAAAAATTTACTATGGTCATCAAGGAAGTGAAATATGCAACCTGAGAGCTAAAAGCTGCGTTTTTAGAGTGGCATAAACAGTGACATTGATAAGATTGTCCAGTACTGCCCCTTATACCAAGAGCATCAGAGGTCCCAGAGTGCTGAAACCCTCATGCTACAGGAAATCCCAGTGCGACCATGGCAGATCGTGGCCACTGACATCTTCAACCTCAATGGATACAATTACTTACTCGTTACTACTCAAAGTACCCCTTTATCTGTAGACTAAGGGATTTCTCCAGTCACAAAGTCATCAACCTGACCAAACAGATTTTTGGGGAAGAAGGAGATCCAGAAAGACTCATCAGCGATAACGGGTCACACTACAGCTCGTATCGTTTCAAGGAATTTGCCAAGGAATGGGGTTTCAAACACATCACCTCTTCTCCAAGGTATCCACAGTCGAATGGTATGGCGAAACGATGCATTCAGACGATCAAGTTAGCCATGAAAAAGGCTATGCTGAGCAGCCGAGACATAGACATGACCCATAGACCATATCATTTCATCCCCTGGGGAACTTTTATGTGGTCGGAAGCTGATCAGCAATCTCCCCGCAAAATGTACAAACAACAAAGCCAGAAGAGAGGAAAATATGGATCGCCTGTACCAGAGACAATCCATGCAGAAGGCATTACAGTTCGAGTACAGAACCAAGACTCACAAAAATGGACCCTGGTAGTCGTTAAACAAGCCTGCACTGAACCACGGTCCTACATCGTAGAAACCTCAGCCGGACAAGTCTTACGTAGAAATCGTAGGCACCTGATGGAAGACTCTAGTCATGCAAATAATGCACGAACCCCAATACCTACCCCCCCCCCCGAATCACACCGAAAACCTCCCCACAAACCTCCAAACACACCTAACAATACACCAACTGACATAATCACCAGGTAGGGGCGTGTCGCAAAGCCTCCCAAAAGATACAACCCATAAGTGGACATCTTTTTCTGCAAAAAGAGGTATGTCACAGCATGATGAAGATGGCGACCCGATATAATCATACATGCATGTCTGTTCTCTGTTCTACAGGGTGGGCCAAAATAAGGGTCCTATCTTTAAATTTGAATAACTTGAATTTGAATAACTTCCACAAAATAAAAGTTAAACTCACCAAACTTTATGTGTGTGTAGACTGACCCTTCCGAGATTTTTTGAAATAAACAAAACAAATTTTAGCCGAAAAACACTTCTTAAAACTTACAAAAACTAAAGTATTGTTTTTTACACTGTTTTGAGTTTTTTAAGCAAAAATAATGTTTTCTAAATGAGGGTACGTTCCTTAGGGCTAATACGGCTCATGCTTGCTTCGGAAGGGGTCCTTTACTTATTCTATAAAAAAAATTAAAAAAATCAATAAATAAAAAAGTTATGAATTTTTAAAAATAGGACCCTTATTTTTGCCCACCCTATATATACTAACAAAGCATGTTGTATTAAGAACAAATGCATCTAATATTTACAAATTTTTTACTTTTTATACACCATAAAAAGTCAAAAATTTGTGTGTAAAAGATACATTAACAAAATTAGACCACGATATGCTGAAAATAATGAAAAAAGCAAGGAAGAAGTCCCAATGGAGATTCTATGTGATGCTTTTGGCATGTTACTACCCAATATTCTACACCAACCTATGTATACATCTACTGGACCAACTTTACGAGCTGAACAAAATTTGTCTTCGCTCCAAACTGGAAAGGATCCAATTCCATTAGTTCGAAATAAAAGAAAGAGCACATGTGAAAGAAAACCAGGGGGCGCTTCAGCCCTGATCCTAAAAGGACCACTTTGCCAATCATTTTCTGAATGATACCATCCAGCCAATAACTTTTTCCACCTTGGAAATTTTAAAAATATACTTTATCTCCTGAAGAGTATCTTATTATGTTTGCATCTTTTTTTTAACAACTTTTTTCTTCAGATAGGGTATCAATATATTGAAAATCGATCGTATTTTCCTTGCGAACATAAGTTCTGCAGGAGACAACTTCGAGTCGTTTCCATTAGGAGTCACCCTAAAAATTGCTACAAATTTCTGGATAGTTTTTTCTGTGTTCATATATTTATGTTTTTGTAAGGCACAGCTTGACCGTTCGATCTAGGATGATATACTGGTGTAGTAATGTGCTCAATGTCCAAGATAGTACAGAAATCCTTAAATTCCTTTCCTGTGAACACCGTACCATTGTCACTGACCAATGTCCGGGGGACCCCGAAACGAGTGAAAATTTTATCTAATGCACTGATGGTGTTTCTAGATGTAAGATGCTTGCACTTGAATACCTCAAGCGATTTCGAGAAAGAATCCACCAACATCAAGTAATAATATCCATTAATCAGTCCAGCATATGTAGACGTGCCCACGGCAAATCCGTTTTTGGCCAAGAATTCGTTTTGACCGGAGGCGCCCTTGCAGCCAATTGACAACTTGAAAACTTTCTATTTCCTTGTTCATTCCTGGCCAGTACACGTAGCATCGCATCAGTAATTTCATCTGGGATATGTCAGGATGACCGGTATGAAATTCTTTCAGCATAACTTTACCTGGAGATTGAGGTATTACAATTCTATCTGCGTACATTAAAGTGTTGTCGCATATTGAGAAAGGTGAAATCTTGGTTCCTTTTTTCTTTCTTTCATTCAATCTCGTCTAGTCCTTTATTTTTAATATAAAATCATATTTTTCGACTTCCTTTTTTATTTGTTCCAATGTTACAGGTAATTCTCTGATAGTGTTTAACAACAGACCTGAGATTTCTTTTTCCTTTTTTAATACTGCTATAATTGTCTCTTCTAAAATTTCTTCATTTTTGGGGATTAATCTTGACAGTCCATCTGCATGCTCATGTTTTTTGGATGTGATGTATTTCATCCTAAAATTATAGTTCAGTAGAGTTACACTCCATCGCCGTAAACGGTTAGCAATGTGGGTAGGAATGTCTTTTTTTATCCAAATATAGTTACTAACGGTTTATGGTCTGTTTAAAGTATAAATAATCTACCATGTAAAAAGCGATGGTATTTTTTAATTTTAAATGATCTATCATAAGCGATAATATTTTTTAACCTCGAACACAATCGATAATGCCTCTTTCTCGATCTGACTATAATTTTTCTCAGCCGGTAGAAGAGTTCTTGAAGCGTGCACGATCGATTTAGTAGTACCATTTACATATTTGTGTAGTAGTGCAGCACCCACTCCGTATTCACTAGCATCAGTCACAAGGATGATTTCTTTCACAGGATCATAATGAGCTATGGCTAGATCTGAGAGTAGACTTTTTTTTTATTCTGGAAAGCCGTCTCGCAATCTTTTGACCATATCCATTTTTTGTCTTTCTTTAATAATTCGTTAAGTGGGGACTCTTAAATCGTACATATTTGGAATGTAGATCGCATAATATTGGGCCAACTCAAGAAGAAATTTTAGTTTTGCAACTGTGTCGGGTGCAGGCATATTTTCAATTGCATCGGTCTTCTGTGGGTCCGGTTTCCTGACTTTGCTATCTATCACTTGTCCGAGGTATTTAGTTCTTTTCAATGAAGAATTGACACTTCTCGGGACTTAATTTGAAATCGAATTTATCTAGTCGTTTGAACATAGCTCTGATGTGTTTTTGTGTTCGTGAACATTCTTACTTTTGACTAGAATATCGTCTAAATAGGCGATAGCAAACTCAAGACCCCCCCCCCCCCAACATAATGTCTGTAATAAAAACTGGACGCCGAATATAACTTAAGGATAAGCTTTATTTAACCATTTGTTGCTTAGCTAGACAAATAGTGTTTTAACATTCACTCTTAATATACACGAATGTAGAACATTCCATTATTACTCCAAGGGGGAGACAGGCATCAATTATCTTTGTTACTACATTCTCCCCCATCTATCTTCTTATTCGTAGGGAACAAAATCATCCCATCGACCTGGCCTCCTGCGGGTTCTTTGAGGGCGTCTTGGTTGTTCGTGCCCGACATCCATTTCTAATCTAGGCTCCTCGGGACCTGACGACGTTTCGGGACTGTCTTGTGTGGCTGGTTTAGGGCTAAAATATCTTGCTCCAAATCGCTCTCGTTTTCTACGGCGCTTCGGTCGCTTGGTGTCTGAAGATTGAGTATCTGTCTCAGATATTGGGTGAAACCGCTTTCGTGGTACCCATCTGTCGTCCGAACTAGAGTCAGAGACGACTCTGTTAGTATATTCAGATTCGTTTTGTTGGGACTCTGAACTTGACGTATCTGGCACACGATCACCTAAGAGGGTCGGACTTGTTCCACGAACCGGAGCTCTATATCCATCTGAAGCAGTTCTACGTTCATATACATTTCCTGCTGGGGCTAGATCCCTTAAGGAGACAGTAGATTGCCTTCCTTCTGAATTTCTGACCAGTGCATACTGAGGGTTCGCTTCGATTAATTGTACCTCGCTTACCAATGGGTCATGTTTACTATGACGAACATGACGTTTTAATAAAACTGTGCCAGGTTGTGCAAGCCACGAGGGAAGTGATGTGCCTGCTGAGCTTCGTCGTGGGAACGAGAAGAATCTCTCATGTGGGGTAGCGTTTGTCGCTGTACATAATAGAGTCCTAATAGCGTATAAGGCCATGGGGATGAGACTTTCCCAATCGGAGATCGGACTATTGCGATTTGCTGCCGCCAACTGTACTGTCTTCCATATTATACCATTGTATCTTTCGCACTGTCCGTTTCCTTGAGGATTGTGAGGAGTTGTTCTACTTACAGCTACTCTTCGTTCATGCAGAAACTGCTTGAGTTCGTCCGACATAAAAGCAGACCCACGATCTGAATGTATATATGCAGGCACTCCAAAAACGGCAAAAATGGAGCAGAGGCCTTGAATTACTGTTGCAGCCGTTACGTCTGGGCAGGGGATGACGAACGGAAATCTTGAGTACTCGTCTATTATTGTGAGCATGTATTTATTTTTAGTTTTAGAGGGTAAAGGGCCCTTAAAATCCAGGTTAAGTCTTTCAAAAGGCTGTGTGGCCTTAATGAGTGTTGCTGGAGGAGGTTTGTAGAACCTGGGCTTATTTTCTGCGCATATCCGACAAGAGTTCGTAATTCTTTTTACGTCTTCAACAGAATATGGCAAGTTTCTGCTCCTGACTACGTGAATCATTCTTGTGATACCTGGGTGACACAATTCCCTGTGTATATACTGAAGATCATCTGAGCCAGTTACCAGGCCACACACCCTTGAAAGCGCGTCGACCGCGGCATTCTCCTTACCAGGGCGGTAAGTGACGTCAAAGGAGTAGCAAGAAAGCTCCATTCTCCATCTCGCTATTTTCTCGTTTTTTATTTTACTCGTTGTTTTTGGGTTAAACATAAACGAGACCGACTTTTGGTCAGTGATTAATTCAAAATGTCGGCCGATTAAGTAATGCCTCCATTTTCGTAATGCCTCAACTATGGCGTACGCTTCTTTTTCTATTGCAGAGTGTCGTCGCTCGGATTTCGAAAGTGTTCTTGAAAAAAAAGCTACAGGACGACCGGATTGTCTCAGTGAGGCAGCTATCGCACAGTCGGAGGCATCCGTCTCAACTAATAGAGGGATAAAAGGATCCACAGCAAAAATGGCAGACTGAGCAATGTTCCTTTTCATGTTTTGAAATGCTCTGATGGCGGAACAGGACAACGGAAAAGTAGATACTTGTGTCAATGGGTGTATTTTTTCTGAAAAAGACGCAACCCATTGGGAGTAGTGAGCAAACATACCGAGGGCTCGTCGTAAAGAGGGCATGTTTCCAGGGATTGGTAATTCCATTAGCGGTTTCAGTCGCTCGGGATCCGGCGTCATGGTGCCATTTTTGACAATGTATCCCAATAATTTGATGCTTTTCAAGTTGTAGGAACATTTTTCACTGTTCAAAGTCAGATTATATTTCTTGACGGCAGCCATGAATCGTTTAAGGTTGTGGTCATGTTCAGCTTGGTTATGTCCGCATACTGTGACATTGTCTATATATGCAACAGTACCCTTCAATTTTTCATTGGAGATTATTTCATCTATTACCCTCTGGAAGCTAGCCACACCATTTGTTATCCCAAAAGGAATTCGGCAGAACTGATATAGGCGACCGCAGGCCTCGAATGCCGTGTAGGGCTTATCCTCTGGCTTGATAGGTACCTGATGGTAGGCACTTCTGAGATCTAAAGTACTGAAAGTGTGATATTTTGCAATATTAGAAATCATTTCGTCAATACGAGGCAGTGGATAGGCATCGAGTAATGTGTATCTGTTGATGGTCTGGGAATAGTCAATGACCATCCTTTTCTTGTGATTTTCAGTGGCTGTTACGAGGACCTGTGCTCGCCATGGAGATTCACTTGGCTCTATAATTCCTTCTTTAAGTAGTTTTGTTACTTCTGCTGCTATGAACTGTTTGTCCGTTTCTGAATAGCGTCTTGATTTTATTGCTATTGGTTTGCAGTCAGGAGTTAAGTTTGTAAAAAGTGACGGGTGCCGCACTTTGACAGCTGCTAGTCCACATACGCTTAGGACTGGCTTGGGGCCACCAAAAGGAATTTCAACGCATGAATGTTGTTTTAGAAAATTGTGACCCAAAATCACTTCGCAGCAGAGGTTTTTCATTACTGATAATTTGATCCCTTGATAGGAGTTTCCTTTTAGTTTCAGGTTAACCATGCAATATCCAATTACATGGGACGATAAAGATGAATTTGCCATTGATATTTGGTTGGAACAAGGAAATATTTCCCATTTATTTGCTTTTACAATACTGGCATTAATAAAACTTTCGGAACTGCCTGTATCAATAAGCGCATGAATAGTCAATCCATTGATTTTTACCCTCACGATTGTTTTTGAGAGGCAGCCGGGGAATGCAGCTGATATTGTAATTGGTGCTACAGTAGCAAGAGTAGCCGAACGTTTTTTTTGAGAAGCTGACCGGCAAACTTTCGAAAAATGTCCCTGCTTATCACACTTGTGGCATCTAACATCTCGAGCCGGGCAGGACGAACGAGCATGTATACGAAGGCCACAAAAGTAGCATGTGGATCCAGCTGAGGCGGCAGTGATAAGTTGTTCGTGATCGTTAGAAAGGGGGGTGGCAGCATCTTGGACAATGGAAGAATTTTGAACATGCAGAGGAGCGGCTACGATAGCAGCTCCCAAAATATCGGGTTGTAAATAGAAGACAGACTGCTTCTGTGCCATGTCCAACGTTAGAGCTTGTTCATAAGCTGTTGGTAAGTCTAGGTTTTTATTCTCTAGTAGTCTTTGTCTTATTTGGTTGGACTGTATTCCATTAATAAATGCGTCCCTGATAAAAACATCTCTCGCTTGGTTCGCAGTTAAGGCTGTAAATTCACACTCGCGACTTAACGTCTTTAGAATCTGAAGGTATTGTTCAAGGCTTTCTTCTGGTTGTTGACGCCGGGTAGCAAGTAAATGTCTAGCAAAAATAGTATTTTTTTTCTTGACAAACATGGCTTCTAAAATGTCCACCGCAGTTTCATAATTTTCACATTCAGATAAATTTCTATAAATAGCAGTAGAGACATGATGTAAAAGAAGGGTATATTTCTCAGTACCTGTTAAAGCCGCGTTTGAAGATAACTGTAGAGCTGTAAGGAATCCTTCGAACATTTTTCTCCAATGCCGCCATTTGTCAGTAGATTCCGAGTCGGCCGTATCAAGGTCTAGACGATCGGGTTTCAAGTAACGTTCCATAACGAATGGTTAAATAAATTGTAATAAAAACTGGACGCCGAATATAACTTAAGGATAAGCTTTATTTAACCATTTGTTGCTTAGCTAGACAAATAGTGTTTTAACATTCACTCTTAATATACACGAATGTAGAACATTCCATTATTACTCCAAGGGGGAGACAGGCATCAATTATCTTTGTTACTACAATGTCCATAATCTGCTGGAACAAAGCTGGGGCGACCTTTAAGCCAAAAGGGAGTCTATTTAGTTTGAAAATTTCCTTATGCACAAATATTTTGAGCATTCTAACGGTTCACTTTAACCTGCAAATATGTGTCAGATAGATCGAATTTAAAAAAAATCTTTCCTCCATTTAACTCTGAGAAAATGTATTCTGGCAAAAGAAGTGGTGATCCTTCAGGCAATCGTTTAACCTCGTTGAAAAATCGGTGCACACTCTTATTTTTTTGTTATTCTTTTTGACGTAGACGGTGGGCGATACCCAGTCCGCATGGTCTATAACTCCTATTTTTCTAATTTTTCCAGTTCCTTGTTAATTGTGTCTAAGGCGGAAAAAGAGACGTTTCTCTTTGGTTTAAAAATTGGAGTGACATTTTCCTTAAGTTCAAACTTGACTTCTGTACATAAACCCGAACCCTCAGAGAAAACTCTGGGATATTCTTCTTTCAATTCATTCATTAATTTTTCATTTTTCATACATTTTTTCTTTTCTGCACTGTTTATTTCATTGCAAAAAGAGTTCATTGGGAGTTCAAATAAACTGAACAGTACTATCCAGTCTATTCCAAAAAGACATGAATTATTCCCTTGAATCACATATACTTTTTTTTTTTCAGTTTTGCCACAGAAAGAAATATTGCATTTTAATTCTCCTTTAAAGTTTAATCCTTTTCCTCTGGCAATTTTCTTGGTTTCAGATAATTTGGGTTTTACAATTTTTCTCCATGTCTGAGCCAGACTCCAGTAAAAAAGTTATTGTATGACCATTTACATGTACATCTACGTATTTTCGATTTTTACTGTTCTGGATTTCTTTTTTTGATAACACAGCGTTTACTTTTTCAAAATTCTTTTTCTTATTGCAGCAAACAGACCATTTATGACCCTTAATTTCACAAGATTCACAGAATTTGTTCTTATACCAACATCATACATCTTTAGTATGCTTAGTATTTCTGCACGTCTCAAATTTTCCTGTCTTTTTGAATTTAGGAGTTTTTTGTTTTTTTATGCGTTGTACTTTGGCGACACTTTTATCCTCAATTTAGGTATTATCCCTTTTAACATTAATGAGACTGATATTCTTCTGTCACTTTTCGTGTCTTGCTCAACCATTATTAAGATTTTAGACTTTATTTCTTTGTACTTAGGCATTTGAATAAAACTTTGGAGATTTCATCTATGTGAATTGCTCAACCAAAGAGTTTACTGTTCCTACGTATGCCGAAAAATCCTTATTATCCGTTTTAACGATGTTTAGACATTTGTATCGTGTGTGGAATAGACTATTTCTTTCATCGAATATCTTCAACAGTATATTTATAGTTTCATCGAATGATACTTCCTCGGGTTTTCTGGGCAATATCAGGTTCGTATATTTGGTATTCTCCTTTGTTACCAGTTTCTGTAATAAAAGGGTTACCCGTTCTTCATCCAACCAATCTAAGCACCTTTTAGTAAATATTGTTTCAAATCGTCTGAAATATGCTGGAAATGTAACTCCAGAATCAGGCTTGTATACAAATTCAGATAAAGAATTTGCAATTCTTTTCTTTCAGCCAATTTTACTAAAAAAATAAAAATGGCTGTCACATGGGTGCCGTCAACTACGTCCGCCACACCACGTGATTTAAATCCCATTTTGGCGCCAAACTCAAGGTGCTTCGTAGGAGTCGATAAAATGTAATAAAAGCCCAAATTTTTGTTGAAAAATATCAGCAGACTCTAACATCTATATTACGCTAAGATTCCCTTTCCCTTTTTGGGGGCAAGGGACGTCGCATTCCAACTCACGCACACACAGTTGTACACTGACGCACTCTGACAAAATATCAGCTCACATGTGTGCACACATACACATTCGTACAACTATGCATTCTGGCAAAAGGCGACATGCACATTCATACACTTCCACGTTCTAATGCCTACACCTTCACACACTCATAAATTACAGGCATAAACATTTTATTACGTCCCTAACAGAACTTTCAAATGAACAATTAATCTCTTGTATTTTGTATATATATAAATATTGTGTTTCTTTAAATAATATTTCCTTTTTACATTCTTCCTTCATTCATCTTTCATGCATGTTTTTTATCTGTTTTCTGTTTTAAACATTTCTTATAAAAATTTAAATGTAAGCATGGATCTTAGCACATTCTCTAAAGCACAACCTCTTATCAAGATAGAGTCCACGCTGCTACACTTTTGATGTAGTTGCTATAGAACTGGCTAGGAGGATGACGTCACACGAAGATTGATGTGGACGTCTCTGCAGTATAAGAGCGTGCCTCAGGTAGGTCCGATCTGTATAAACGTGGTCAAGAGCTGGATTTGCAGAAAGAAGTCGCCAGGTGCAAGAACTGGAAAAAAGCAGGGTGTTGTTAGGAGCTGAAAGACGTCAGGTAGAGCAGAAGGACGTCAGCAGGTGCAAGAGAACAAGCTGCAGATGTTGATGATGCATAGATCGGTTGACTGCTGCTGTTGTCGTCATGATAGTAAAGCGTTTGATATATCCAAAGTCTTTGACAAGGTCTGGCATAAAGGTCTTCTCATAAAAATTAATTCATATGGTATTACTGGACAAATATTAAATATAATTAGATCCTTTCTATCTAACAGAAAGATCCAGGTTGTCCTCGATGGCCGTTCATCCAAACAATATGACATATATGCAGGTGTACCCACATGGAATTTATCCTTGGACCTTCATTGTTCCTGATTTTCACAAACGACCTCCCTGATTACATTGTATCTGAGATGTATATATTTGCTGATGACACCACGCTCTACTCTTGTCATGTGAGTAAAACGGACCCGTACATATCCGAGGTAATGACTGAATCCTTAAAAAGTGACCTCCACTCTGCAGTGTAATGGGGTCATAAATGGATGGTAACATTTAATGTTGCTAAGACAAAGCTCCTTTTCTTCAACAACTATAAGAAACCTCTTCAACCACCGATTGGCATGGCAAATAACATCCTACCCGAGAGTCCAACGTTCAAACTCCTTGGCCTAACATTCACAGTTAACATGAATTGGAACAAATACATAGAAGACATTGCTAAGACTACTGCAAGGAAGGTGGGCTTCCTCTAACGTGCTTGAAAATTTCTCACATCTGACAGTATCCTATATCTCTACAAAGCCATCATCTGCCAATGCATGGAGTATTGTTGTCATATATGGGCTGGTGCATCATCCACTAGTCTCTCCGTCTTAGACAAGGTCCAAAAAAGAGTCTCTAATCTAATGTCCACCAAGCTCCAGCCACTGTCCCATCGCCGCAATGTTGCATCCTTGTGCTTGTTTTACAAGTACTTCAATGGAATGTGCTCCGATGAACTTGCTGCTCTGGTGCCCCCTCGACGTAAATGCACTTGACCAACCTGACAATCAGCTAAATCCCATCCATTCACTGTGGATGCCCCTAGCCTTCTACTCCAATAACTTCTTTTCTGCTCCCTGTTTCCTCTACTGTAAAGACATACAGAAATTTAAAACTAATGTGAACAAACATCTCGCTGCACAGCTCCCAATTTAGGATGCCCCCCTAAACTTTCACCCTAATTCTCAGTAACCCTTTACGTCTACACTGGCAACTTGCCTTGTTTGGAATGAATTAAGTTTTTTAAATAGATAAGTAAATAAATAAATAATTCCGTCCAGCAGAGATTCTAAGGAGAGAAGGCTGTGGTGGATTGGCACCATACTGTCTAGCAAAGATTCGTGAGAAAAGGTGCGGTCAGTAGAGACAACGTCTCATTGAGGCGTTTAGTCTAAGAGGAAAGGCCTCAAATGAGCAGCTGAGTGAAGAAATGCACCATATTTTATACTGTCTTTTGCGTTGCTGCTGATACAATGAGCGTATGGTATCTGATTTGTCGGCTTCCGTGAGGATATGCACAGAAAGAAAGAAACTGTTGGTTTCAATCACAGGGGTTATGGTTTTCAAAGGTTAAACATCCAGCTTAAAGTACTACTTTAAAGTACCACTTGGAGATCAGGACAAAAGCTAGCAAAACCTGAAACTTGCAATTGTGGTCTCAAGTGAAGAATGCTAAGCTCAAGTTTAGTGTCCAAATAGTTTGGAGAGGACCAACACACCACTTAGATCTAGGTTATAAGAAAAAAAGAAGAAGACTCCTGAAACTTGGTACAGTTATCTCCTGTTATTGGAAACTTGCTGGTTTTGCCAGATCGCTATTGCTTTGCGAAGTTCGTGATTTGAAATACTTGAAACATTAATTTAAAATAATAAACATTTCATTCATAACTTTATTGTAAACATGAAACAAAATCTTTCTCATTTATATTCATATAAATAGATAAACATTAACATTTTGGTAATTTTGATACAAATTTATTTCTCTTTTAAATGTGACCGTAAAGAAAGGAAGAGAAAGAAATCAATTTTTCTGTTCACTTGCTATTTAAAAATAGACGGCAAGTTGTTGAAAATTAAGTCGGTTCCTCTATTTGAAGACAAATGCTAAATATTTGTCCAGGAAATAAAACAATATTATGAAACAGAACTATTTGCTATACTAAAATCAAAACAATCATTGAATTAAAAAACAAATAATAATTAATAAAATGTCCTTTTTTAAAACCAATATGCAAATTAGATTACTTGTGACTAATATCACATATACATAAGCTGTATATAAAAAAGATGGTGCGTTTATTGTGTAAAGTTGAATTAACTTGAAATAGGGCGTTTTGACTTTACCAAGAAATGGGCTCAACTTTCGCATTTATTCATTTAGATATATATGGCTCAATTCTAATAGGATATTCTGTAAAAATGAAAGATTATACTAACATCAAGATTATTCTGAAGAATTTTGAATACCATGTTTATGAATAGATAATTTGTGTACATTTAAAAATGGTAAATTTTATTATTGGTAAGCAGGGCTACAATGGATCACTGGGTAAAGAAAGACTGGCTACCAAGAAACAGTTTGAAGAAACAGAAATATTATGGTGGATTTAATTTCTTAATTAAATTATTTTTTAAATAGAATTATCAGGATGATATTCCTTGAACCATATTCAAGTTATCTCCCCTGAATTATTACTAGCCAATGAGAGAACATGCACTTCTACTTCCGAAAACATAAAATATATCTAAATTTCACCCATGTGCGAATTTAGAACTGGATATTCTTTCTTCTTCTGGCTTGGGACGCCCAAACAATCGGATGTGACCTGGCAGGTTGCCAATCTTGACAGACCTTTCACTAACCCGGGTAACAGTCGTTTTTAGACTTCCTAATTTTCTGGTTGCAGTCAGACAAGATTCCCAGATATCATCGACTAAGTAAATCATATTTACTTATATACTGTCTATGCACATCTCTCTGTTTGTTTACCCTGGCAACACATGCATTTTGATTATGTCGGAACAATTTACATAGTCTTTTAATATAGCCTTTCCATTAGTAACTACATCTGTGATTTTCACTCCATTCATGCATCATGATTATTATGCCTGGTATACATTGTCTGTGAAAATCTCTCTCTATTAGTTTGACCTGGCAATACATGCATTTCGATTATGCTGGGACAATTAACAGAGTCTTTTAATGTAGCCCTTACGGTTAGTAACTACGTCTATGATTCATGTATCATGTATCATGTTTCTTTTTCCATCTATTATACATTATCTGCATAAATCTCTCTATTTGTTTACCCTGCAAACACATGCATTTCGATTATGTCATGGCAATTAACAGAGTCTGTTAATGTAACCTTTCCATTAGTAACTACGTCTGTGATTTTTACCCATTCATGTATCATGTTTCGTATGGCTCTCTTATACATTGCCTGTGCATATCTTCCTCTATTTGTTTACCCTGGCAACACATGCATTTCGATTATGTCTGGGGAATTAATTAGTCTTTTAATGTAGCCTTTACCGTTAGTAACTACGTCTGTGATTTTCACCTCCATTTCATGTATTATGTTACTTATGCCTCTCTTATATTTTTGTGCACATCTTTTATTTGGTTACCCTGGCAACACATGCATTTCGATTATGTCGGGACAATTAACGTAATCCTTTGATGTAGCCTTTCTGTTAGTAACTACATCTGTGATTTTCACCTCCATTTCATGTATCATGTTTCTTATGCCTCTCTTATACTTTGTGAACATCTCTCTATTTTTTTATCCTGGCAACATATGCATTTCGATTATGTCGGGACAATTAACAGAGTTTTTTCAATGTAGCCTTTCTGTTAGTAACTACATCTGTGATTTTCACCCCATTCATGTATCATGTTTTGTATGCCTTTTTGTATCATTGTCTGTTCATATCTCTCTTTATTTGTTTACCCTGGCAACATATGCATTTCCATTATGCCTGAACGATCAACAGTCTTATAATGCAGCCTTTACCTTAGTAACTACGTCTGTGATTTTTACTCCATTCATGTATCATGTTTTGTATGCCTTTTTGTATCATTGTCTGTTCATATCTCTCTTTATTTGTTTACCCTGGCAACATATGCATTTCCATTATGCCTGAACAATCAACAGTCTTATAATGCAGCCTTTACCTTAGTAACTACGTCTGTGATTTTTACTCCATTCATGTATTATGTTTTTATGCCCTCTGATACTTTGTCTGTGCACATCTCTCTATATTTGTTTACACTGGTAACACATGCATTTTGATTAAGTCAGGACAATTGACAGTCTTTTAATATAGACTTTACCTTAGTAATTACGCCTGTGACTTTCACCCCATTCATGTATCATGTTTCTTATTCCCCTCTTATACATTGTCTGTGTACATCTCTCTTTTTTACCCTGGCAATACATGCATTTCGATTATGTTGGAACAACTAACAGAGTATTTTAATGTAGCCTTTACGTTAGTAACTATGTCTGTACTTGCCACCCCAATAATGTATCATGCGTTTCTCTGCATTTTTTTCTGCTGTAGAAAGATCGTCAATTATCAGAAGAATGACAAAGCAACCAATACAAAAATATATTCAGTTTTATTGACAACAGAAATAGATGTCACCTTCTCTTTGGAAGGTAATACGGAGAAAATATAATAAATATTGAAATAAGATGAAATGAATCCACAATTTCTGGATGCATGCTTGAGGACTTTGCCTGATTAGATGGCGGAACAGATTAGTAGATTAGCATATAAAGGTTTTAGTTATTATCTTTAGTTATTATCTCAATGTAGACGGAAAAATCGACTTTACTTTATTATATAGACAGATAACAGCTTGTTATAGTACCAAAAGTGCTCGATAGTGAGATGTTCTTTCTCTCTTCTTTTTTTCGTGTGAAACTTCAGTGTTCCGTAAAACTGTAGCAGTCATAAACATTGACATTTATTTCCTCTGAGAGCCGATTTGGACACATGAGGACCTATTAGCTTCCAGAGCGTACTAATTTCAACCGACCCTTGAAGGACTACTTACGATCCCTTGGGATTTAGAGCCCCAGAGAACTTCCCGGAACCAAAAAAGAAAGACGTCTTTTCTCCTGCCTCTCTGTCAACTGGACATCCAGACACCTGCTATCTTCACTTGAAGGTAAACTGCTCATAGACTTTCGGCATCCCACTAAATTTCTCAGTGTATTATTACTTTCTTCACACTGACACTGTACTAATTTTCGCCAACCTACACCCAACGGTGCAGGTAACTTAAATAAATACATATTGTTGTTGTCCATAAAAGAGATTTGTTTTCCTTTCGCTTGATGACCATTTTGTAATTAGGAGTTTGTCTAACACTCCATGCTAAGATATGCCCCTATCAAGCATTCCAAGCGAGAAGAAAGATTTAATTTGTGCAAGACGAGTTGTGTAGATATGTTTCTTCTTCTATCACTGTGTGTTTCTGTTGTGTTTCTGTATCAACACATTTATGGTAGTTTTTTGTGTCATGTGCCCCTGCTGGTGCGCGAGGGAGAGTCTAGTCACATGCCTCCCTGTGGCACGTTTGAAAGAAACTGAGACTGATTTGGGAGCTCAGGCTTTTTGGTTTAAGTATCATTTTGATGGGCTCCCAGTGTTAGGCGCAAACTATTATGATGCCTTTGTTTATAAATATTGCAGAGGTATATATTTTTTGCGCTTCTGATTGACTGAAATAAAATATTTATATTAAGATTCCTATCCAATCAAGAGTTGATATTTTTGCAAATTATTTGCTTGTTTCTGCTGCTTATTGAACTAAAATTCTACACTGCTGTCCAGCCTTCAGGCTAGGATCAAGATGCAGTGGCAATTAGTCCCATTATCCAGAGTCAAGACAGTCTGCATAACACCCAGCCTCCTCCTGCCTCAAAGGGCAGGGAAAGCAAATGACTACTCAACTCATACACACAGAAGTTCACACATATTCACACACTGACAGTTGGTTCAGCAGACAGGTTTTAGCTATAGAATTAAGTTCTGGAGTTCCATCTCGTCCTGCCGTTTCCTGGCAAAGGACAAGATGTTTTAGCTTTTGGTTTCAACGGCATCTATTCAGGAACTGTTTGTAAAAGGTGCCAAAATCAAGCTGGGCAGAAGCGGTTGAAAGATGTGCATGTGCAGTGATATGCTAATCTCCTGATGTATTCTTATGTGAGTTTTAACATACCTGTTTTAGCCAACCGAACCATAACTGATCACTATGCAAGAGATTGCATGTAAATACAAAAGTAACTAGACCTCGTCATGTAACTGCTACAACATTATTATTCGCCGGTGTGAGTTTCGGTACATTTCCAAAGATGCGACAGTCGTCTATATCCTATTCAAAGCTACAGTTCTACACTTCTAGGCTAGGATCAAGATGCAGCATCAGTACTGTCTTCTGTCAAATGAGAAATAATCCTTCAAGACTGAAGCAATCAAATTTTTTTCTCAATATAAACTGTCCAGATTAAAAAGCGACCTTATATCTAACTTTACCAGTGATGTCGTAATACATGATCACTTCCAAACAACTAATTTTTTTGTTTCAAACCATGTTTTAATAATAATAATAATAATAAAAATAATAATAATGATTATCATTATTAGTATTATTATTATTATAGTAATAATAATAATTATAGTAATAATAATAAAATAAATAACATTAAACATAAAAAACAGCAAGTTTAATCATCTACTCAAAACCTAAACAAGACAAGACGCCTGTGAAAAAAAACATGGCTGATATAAATAAATCAAGAAGTTTTAACATTTTTAATGGTAAAATAATGCTTTTTATTTTATTGCTTTTTATTGCTTACAGGTTATTACAACTTGCTAACCCTGTCACTTACCAGCGCTTTAAGCGCTCCACTACTTTTGGAGCTGCTCCCGCTTCTGCTCCAACGTCCAAAATTGGAGCTGGCTCCTCTCACGCTCCCCTTTTTCAAAAAGGAGCCGCTCCTGCTCCAACTTCTAGAAAAAAAAAGCGGCTCTTTTCAGCACTCCATAATGAAAATGTACCTTCTTTCATAAACGTTCTATTCTGCCAATGAGTAGTCGAAGGATAGGGGTGGGCGTCAAAAGATCTCGTCAATATGGGTTGGGATGGCACTTTAAGTGTAAGACCGTAAGATAATATTTGATAAAATCTTGCTAATATTTTGAGAGTTATAGGAGAACATGTCGGACGAAGCATAGGATTATATGTAAATTTTCGTTTCCTGAGGTATAAAATAGAAATAGAAAAATCCCTGAAGTATTTTAAAACAATTTTAATTTTCATTACATTAACAACCTATTTTTTCAGGGAAGGAAAATTTGACCCAATATTTTTTCAACGCCCAAGGTCTAGGCCAGATATTTTGTATGAAATTTTAAGACATTAAATGGATCTCTGAATTGTTTATTGACAATTTATTGATATTTTTTGGCCAACTTATGAAAAAAAAAAATTTTTTTATTCAATCTTTAGAAAATAAATTTCATTGGTTTTTTTTCGCCCCAAATTGTACTATTGAAAAAAAAAAATGGATAAATCGATTTGTTTGAAAGTACTTGCGCGTTTCTCTATAATAATATACATTATACAATATAGTTACATTCGTAAAACAAATAAATATATATGGCTGTCTCTCCTCTCACAGAGAAATGTTTTCTTTAAAAAGAAAATAATCACTAATATTGTTTAAAAGTAAAACTTTATTTACTTAAAACAGATCTAAATTCCCTTCCAAAATAAATAGAAAAAATATTGAGTCAAATTTTCCTTCCCTGAAAAAATAGGTTGTTAATGTAATGAAAATTAAAATTGTTTTAAAATACTTCCTCCCCCGAAAAATTAACTGGAGCAAGTTTTCCTAGGTCGGGAAAAAATATTTATTAAAATTAAAAATTTGAATAAAAAAGGTGAAAACGTCTATATTTGAAATCTCTAACAAAAACAAACTGTTTACAATTTTAATATTCGATCATAGATGTTTTTAAATAAAGAAAAATATCTAATCAACTTTCGGTTCTAAAAAACAACAAATTAGTCAGAAAGTATTTGCTTTTTAAAATTAATATTTAAGATATTTTCTTTAATTTAATTAAGTTTAAACATCGGTTTAATTGTAGAATAGGGACAGCTGTTTTCTTTCGCTCATTTCGCTTGGTATTCACTCAAATTTTTGATGAAACTGATTGTTGGTCTTAATTGTATTTTTGGTCCTGAAATAAAATTCTCATTTACTTTTTAAAGTGTTAGAATCTAACTTTAATTCGAGGTTTTAATCGCTGGCGGCCATGTTGGTTTTTATTGTTTTTTTCCTTGGACTAAAGATATTTTTTCCTTGGATTAAATATATTTTTTCCTTGGACTAAAGATATTTTTTACTGCTTTAACAATTTATTACACACACAAAAAAAACTTTGAACATTCTATTTACAAAAGCAAGTTTTAACGGAATTTAACGAATTTAAAAGCAAACATGAAAAAGTTAAAACATACTAGTCGTTAATTTAAGAATAACAAAATGTCGCCGAAAAGACGACGGGTAAAAACGTGGCATAAAAGTTCAATTTGATATATGCTAAAAAATAAATTAGAATTTTTTGTCAGGACAACATGTACCATTTCACCCCAAAAATCGATTTTATCGACCATTTGGGTCAATACCGAGCGAAATGGGCGACAAAATCCAACGGCCCCTATTGTATAATTGAACCTAAAATTCTTTATCTAAAAACACGAATTAAAAGAAAAATTGGCTTATTTATTCAATCAGCAATAACATCCTTGTCATAAATACAAAAAAAGTTAAAATCTATAAGAAAATAACTTCAAAGACATCTATAGACTCACTGACGCCAAATTGTCTGCTGCCTTAAGAAAACTGTCCCATCAAAAATGTAACATGTCGGTGTGAAACTTCAAATGTTTTGTTTTTATGCTTAACTCTCTAGTTCTCTCTCTCTCTCTCCCTTCCTCTCCCTCTCTCTCTCTCCCTATCTCATATACATTTACCAGAGATATAATTAAAAAAATAACTCTGAGACTTTCTTTTTTTTCCTTTTTATCGCTGAATAAAAAACTAATGTTTAAAAAAAAAAATCAAATAATTTTTGGAGTGAGGAGCGAGGAGCGCTAAAACCACGCTTTTTAGTCCCAAATGGAGTTGCTCCCACTTCACTCTCGCTGAATATAAAATGAGCCCTCCTCTCCTTCGCTCTATCAAAAAGGAGTGTGCTCCTGGAGCGCGCTCCTTTTTGGAGGGCTCCGTAAAGCCCTGTCACTTACTAGAAAATGTTACCCCCCCAAAAAAACTTGTAGTTATCTCCCTTGTTTATTTATTTATATATCAGCTATGTTTATTCTTGGAGTTATCTCCCTTCTTTATTTATATATCGGCCATGTTTCTTTTTTCTGTCAACTTGTTTTTCACCGTTTAAACTTGCTATAACTTAGTGATTTTTATCTTATTTATTTTGCAAGTATGAATTTTTTTTACTTATAATTATTCATTCTCCTGTATAGTTAAGTCGGTGCTTGTGAACCGTAGGACCTAAAAAAAAAATTGTTATCTTTAATTTTTTAGAGTCAAATAAGGGGAGATAACTCTAGTTTTAAACCACGTTTTATCTTATAATGGATTTTAACGCTCTGAACTTGCAAGATATTTTATATTTAACCAGAGATAATGGCAAACTAATTGATTAATTTTCGAACAAATTGCTGAATTTTACCAAGTGTAAAACTATCATTTATTTAAAAAACTTTATTTTCCTTGTTTCATGTTTATTTCCCTTTCATTTACGTATTTTTGTATTTTTTTTCCTTCTTCTTCGTTGATAATTAATTTATTTTAATATCATTTTATTTTTCATTGGTGCCGAATGCGTTGTGATGGTTTTATTCCTAAATTATCCTTTTACGTATACATTGTTTAAACTTTATTTTAGAATGATTACAATAGTAAAACCAATTTTAAGATAAAGCGTGGTTTAAAACTAGAGTTATCTCATCCTCATTTGACTCTTAAAAATTAAAGATAACACTTTTTTCGGCCCTACGTTTCACAAGCACCGTTAAGACTCACTCCGCCTATGCCTGTTTGCTGTACCACACGTACTCTGACAACGTATATTTGGGGCCTGGGGTATCTTTTACAATAATCCGCAGAGTCGAGGACGGGGTCCAAAAAACGAACGAGAACGGGGTAAAAAAAATAAATATACAAAAAGTGATGATGACCTACGTCGAGAATAGATATTTTCCTATCACATTTGTTTGTATTTTTACGTAGTATAAATGGGTTTTTATTAGATGTAAAAAAAAAAATAGTGCTTATGCTGATTAGCGGCCATATAAAAAATTATTTTTATATAATGTCGAAAATATATTCGGCGCCAAGGGGTATCCGTATGATCAGAATAGGGTCGGGTGCAAAACGTTGCGAAATATTGCAAGTCGCGACCCACTCTGTCAGGAGTCAAGTAACAAAAAGAAAGATTCACAAGAGCTTCTAAGAACGTAGGAACACTCTTGCCGTATTGTTGTTGTTGCCAGAATGTACAACAACAACCGAACACACCTCCTCCAGAGGAAAGAAAATGCTCTTAAATATGCAAATTACTTTCCTCAGGTGGAAGGTATAAAAACAGAGTTAAATCATTCCTCGCTTTTGACATGAAGAAGCCAAAAGCAACCGGCCCGTCTCTGATCCATGGCAATCCCATGACATGTAAGTCGATTAACTTATTTTTCTCACAATAAAAACAATAATATATACTTATTAAGCATTATATTCTTACTCACTGTACGAAAAAGTAGAAAAAAAATATCCACTAGAACTTTAATTACAAGTATTTTTCCATTCTGCGTATCATAACAGCGATTCGTTCACTAAACCTCCATCTTCTTTCTTAAGAAGATTTCAAGGGCAGATAACTGAAATCTTCTTAAAAAACAAGATGGAGGCTTACTGAACGAGTCGCTGTTATAATACGCAGAATGGAAAAATACTTGTAATTAAAGTTCTAGTGGATATTTTTTCTACTTTTTCGTACAGTGAGTAAGAATATAATGCTTAATAAGTATATATTATTGTTTTTATATAAAAATATTTTTTTCTATGGCCGCTAATCAGCATAAGCTTGTTTTTTTGGGGCACGGGTTTTTACTAAAAACAAAATGGCGGCCCAGCCTTACCTTGTCACGAAACCCCCCTTGTCTTGTCCAATGTTCGTGTGACAAAAATATTCATTTCTAATAAATAGCAGTTGAAACGGTTTAAAAATACAAACAAATGTCACAGATAAGTTGGAAAATAACTTTTATCGGCTACAGTTACTTTTATTTGTTGTATATTTGTTTTTTGAGCGTTTTTACTCTGCGGATTATTGTAAAAGATATCCGGGCCTGAATTATTCTTTTATAAATAGGATATCATTCACATTAAAAAAAATCTATTCATTTAATAAATAATAATATTAACAAAATCAGAAAATAAATTTTTTTTTTAAATGTCACGTGACGATCACATGACGCGGAAAAAAGTTTCAAAATGGCGGCGAACAAACTCGTTGATCATTTATTCCCCCGTGAGTTCTTTCGGAACGACGGACTCACGTTGAATATCTATCAGGCATCTATCGGAGATGTTGGCTGTGTGGTGTGGGATGCCGCTCTGGTGTTAGCCAAATATCTTGAATCAGCAGATTTTCTTAATGGACGACTTTTACAAGATAAGACCGTTTTGGAATTGGGAGCAGGAACCGGGTGTCTTGGAATTATTGCTGCTACGTTCGGGTAAATAAAAAAAACTAACTTAAAACTTTTAAAATACACGATGATTATTATTATTATTATTATTATTATTATTATTATTATTATTATTATTATTATTATTATTATTAATTGTTCTTGAGTTAATGACCCAAGTTGAACTCAGCTATTTTTACGTTAGGCAGCTTCGTTATGTAGAAAATAACATTCCAAATTCCGGCATAAAATTGACATTTTTCCTTAGAAATTCAAAAGGGCGACAACTCCGATTCGATTAAATCTCGATGGAATTATCGGCCCTTTTTCAAAACTACAACAAAATACGAATAGGCTATTTTGCCGGGACCGGCAGAATAACGTTATTTTGCCGGGTCATGTTTAGTTAACCTTACACTGTAGTGAAGATTTCACGAGTCAACATTTTAAAGTTTTATTTCACCATTTTTCCAATAAAAAAAAAGAAATAATTAAACGAAGATAATGAAACTGAAAAAATAAACAAATCTTTAATACTTATGCTTTTGTTTCTATCTACTCGACGTAAAAAAGATAAGTTTTATTTCAACATTTTTCCAATAAAGAAATATTTTTTTTAATTGGATAAATAATTATTTAATAATGTAACATTTTATAAGATGAATAGTCAACAGTGATTTTTTTTTTTTTTATAATTTAAAACTTTATAAAAACGAATGAAAGCTATTTTTTTTTCTTAAATAACTAAAACATTTTTTATCCGACGCAACTTACTAAAGAATATATTTTCGTTCATTTAATTAATTTTTACTTTTAATGTTTTTTGTATTAAAAGCAGATATTTCTTTTATATTCAAAAAATTAAAATAACCGATAGTGTTATTCTATCGGTTATTTTAATTATGACGATGAAAATAAATTCTTATTAAATAGTTGTCCTTATTTATTTCATTACCCTTTCTTTCACAAGACGATAACAGTTAGGTTAAAAAAAACATTAGCCGGCAGAATAACGAACCCTCATTATTCTGCCGGGACCGGCAAAATAACGACCCCCTCGTTATTTTGCCGGTCTCGGCAGAATAACGAGGGTGTCGTTATTTTGCTGGTCCCTGCAAAATAGCATTTTCCAACAAAATAAGTAGGGTCCCAATTATTTTTGTTAATTGTAATATTTCAACATTTATTTAGACACTACGCATTGTTCTCGATACATACACGCATCTCAGAAGTGATTCTCGCGTTGTTTCCTTCACAAAATCGTTTTGAGAAAGAAAACGATTTATATATATATATATATATATATATATAATTACTAATGGGTCACCACTTATCAAGGCTTCGGGCCCACTCGAGAATAAGGGTTAAAGAGATTTCCAGTTGGACGATGATCGTCACCACGAGAGGATAGGAATCAGTAGGTTGAATGGGCAGAATATTATTTAAGAGGACGGATCGACAAGTATTTGTTTACATTGCACTTGAAAGCGACCATGTTGTAGTCAGTTGGGAAGCATGTTCTAGAAAAGAACTTTGTTCATGGAATGTTTGTTTGTTTTTTCGTACAAAGGAAAGTTCATCGCTGTGGTTATAGCTAGGAAAGTTCTTTCTGAAGAGACCTCCAAAGCGCACCACAAAATCGATAACGTCATCATTATTTGTATACTTTACAGAAGATGCTTAAATGCGTTTTTAATTCTTTGTTTTTAAATCTCCCCAAAATAAAGTTATATATAGGGAGAAGGGAATTATGGGTTCCGGTGAAAAAATTGTGTATGGATGCCTGAAAGTGATACAATTTTTTTTTATTCATATTAATTTGAGACTTTTCTTTCATCATATTCAAATAATTAACATAATACAGACTATTTGAAAAATAATTTATTTGTTTTTTATTTGATTGTTTTCAAAACATTTTCAAAATTTTCATTGATTTTTTGGCACTTCTGCATTCTTTATGAACCCGCAGCCGATTAAGAAATCGAAATTGAAGAGTTCCGTTTTTTTTCTCCAAGTACCATTCATTCAGAATTCACCGGAAGTTGAATTTACCGGGAGTTGAAGTAGAATTTAGTTTTTAGAAAATGGAGTTAAATGAGTTGAATCTTCGCGACATTGGTAATTTAATGAACCAGACGCAAAAAACAATCGATTTTTTACAGGCACATCGCCATCCACAGGTGCCACAACAAATCATGTGGAAAAGATGTGGCAAAAGACCAAAATGCGTTAGAAAATAGAATGTGGCACCCACACGCAAATGGAGTCTTACTTAATGGAATTTATGTGGCGGCAGAAGTTTTCTGCTAACCCCATGGAAGCCATTATAAATCAAATTGCAGAACTTTATCCTGTTCAATAAAAGAAAAAGGACAAAAAAATACAGTCCCCCCCCCCCCAATGAAAACTTTTCATTTAGATAAAAAAAATCTCACCAAACAAAACTTTTCAACTACAATATATTTTAAAAAAATAAAAGCAAAATCAATGTTGACCAAAAAATTCATTCCCCCCCACCCCAATCAAAACTTTACATTTTTATTTATAAAATTTTTAATTCATATAATAAAAAAAAACAATTGTTAATTGTTTCTTGTTACCCAAAAACAAATCAGTCTTGCATTTTTTTTAGGTTGTAAATAAGTCACTTCCGGTTGAATTACTTCCCTTTATTTTCAGTAGAAGGACAGAAAATCTGCGGGTTCATAAAGAATGCAGAAGTGCCGATTTTTTTTATCCGTAATTTTTTATCATTATTAATTTGACACTTCTTCAGTTTAGGTTTGAATCAGAACGTATTTGTTTTCAGTGCCACCGGAAGTAAGATAGAAACAGAAGTTTTTATCCAAAAAATCAATAAAGCGAACAATAATAAAGCAAAATGATTTCTGTAATTGGACATTTAACCCTAACCCTATTTCCCAAAAAAACATTATTTTCACTAAATATTTCCAAAAAAACATTTCACGTATTTTTGGAAAAACACATATTTTCACTATTAGTTGAAAAGAAAAACATTTCTTGACTAAAAAAAACTTCTTTTTTTTTTTTTTTCAATGAAAATTTTAAAAAAGTTTTGAAAACAATCAAATAAATTATTTTTCAAATAGTCTGTATTATGTTAATTATTTGAATATGATGAAAGAAAAGTCTCAAATTAATATGAATAAAAAAAAAAATTGTATCACTTTCAGGCATCCATACACGATTTTTTTCACCGGAAGCCAGAAGTCCTCCCCAAAATTCCCTTCTGCCGGATGAGCGAAAGAGAAACAAATTACATTGTTGTACAAAAAGTGGTGTTTGTTTACTGTAGGGCCGCAAAAAAATTTTATCTTTAATTTTGGGAGAGTCAAATAAGGGGAGATAACTCTAGTTTCAACCACACTTAAAATGGATTTTACTATTGTAATTATTCTAAAATAAAGTTTAAACAATGTATACGTAAAAGGATAATTTAGTAAGACAATCACAACACATTCGGCACCAATGAGAAATAAAATGATTTATTAAAATAAATTAATTATCAATGAAGAAAAAAGAAAAATTAGAAAAATACATAAATGAAACAAGGGAAATAAAGTTTTTGAAATAAATGACAGTTTTACACTTGGTAAAATTCAGCAATTTGTTTGAAAATAGTTCCCAGTACAGTTTTCGTTTCAAAATTTTTGTTTCCACATGAATTCAACTAGGTTCCACAATTTGCGTGTGGATGCCACATTTAACTTGGTTCTTTTTCTTCGCTTCATTTCACATTCGTTTTACATGGTTGGTTGTGGCATCTGTTAGTGGATCAACAAAATTGTATTTGTGATTCACACGCAAATGATGGAATCCTTTGGCACCTAGGTGATCGCCTAGGTGCCAAAGGATTCCATCATATGCTCACCAACAATCAGACACAATCGTCGTACCTGGTCTCATATTTTTTTTATTAAAGGAATTAACGTTGCTGCATCTCTCGCCAGCATGGTTACCAAAAAATGCACCTGAAATTAATCTGTGCACTTGCAAGAAGTCTATTAGTTTGGCATTATCTCTGGTTAAATATAAAATATCTTGCAAGTTCAGAGTGTTAAAATCCATCTTAAGATAAAGCATGGTTGAAACTTGAAGCTAGAGTTATCTCCCCCTTATTTGGCTCTCTTAAAATTAAAGATAATTTTTTTTTTGTTTCGGCCCTACAGTAAACAAGCACCCAAAAAGTTAACGATTTTCCAAAATTATTTTTTTACCCTTTTTATTTTGAAAATTTAATACTACACTTATGAAGCTATATCGCTCGCGCAGCGCCGGTGACATCACCAATTTGGCTGTTCCTGAGTTCAGTTTGTCACCCGGTACTATTCGGGAAAAGTTACCGCTCTGATGAAGGCGGCAGATGACGAAAAGCCTGGTCCAGCGATTACCACACTCCTACGTTGATTGATTGATCAGTGGGTAATTATCCGGATTGGTTCAGCAACTTAGTACCGCTTCAGAGCAAAGGGTAATTTCAAGCAGAACAAGTGAAATAATAGAAAGAAAATAAAGTCTTCAACAACTCGTATGTTGGTTTGTTTTTTTGTTTTTTTAGGAGAATAAATTATTTGGTAAAGAGAATAGTTAACAAAAGAAAACTTGTATAATTTCAAGTCAAGAACTCTGTGTTTTTGGTTCGACACTGAAATTGTTAATGGGCGATTTTTAGTTAGTTTGGCGAGTCAGGATGGAGGGTCTGTCCCAGAGCGATGTGGATTCAGTGGGCGAGCGAGAACGAGTGTCCTCCAACTATGTGTCCTTAACACGAGGTCCATCCCCCACCGACGTGGACACCGGTGGCGAGTAAAAGCGAGTCACTGAAACCTGCTACGCGTCGACTTATATTGAGATTGATTGTGCGTGACCCCCCCCCCCCCCCCAACCGAAGTCAATCAGCGAACATAAAAAAAGAAATGTCTTCATCATTCTCTCTTTCCCTGGGTAATTGGGATTCTCAATCGATCCTTCCCCCCCCCCCCATCCCCCACCACTCACTGATAACCGAGAAAATGTAATTCCACCAGTGGCCATAAGTTCTCTTAACCCACATCCACCGAAACAACTCGTAACAATTCACATGTCATATCCAACCTCCCAACCTAGAGGGAAAATGACATTCTTCCCGATGAAGCCAGACGCAGCGGTGCCAACTCAGCAATATTGGTGTTCGTTTATCAATTCTTATTTTTCCCGACCAACATCTGGTCTATGCATTAATCGCTACCTCGATACACTGTGACAATCTAAGCTGAAATTTTAGCCAGCTTGACGCCGTTGTCTACCCCTATTGGTTTTTTGGTTTTAATGAAGATATCTATGCCTTTCCCTGTTAATTCACACTAGCGCGATACTCTGATCGCCGACCTTCGTAGGCCCACTTCTAATTCATACTAGGGTCTATTTTGGCTCCATCTTCCAGAGGGCCGCTTACCATTGTCACACTTATAATAACTAAAAAAATATAACTGAAGTGAACACTTTTAAAAGAAAAAAAATTGAATTTCATCAAAATAAATATAAAGAATAGTTTGAAAGGACTAATGGAAGTAACGATTTTTGCTATTATTAGCAATACCCATCGACCATAAAACAGTTTGGATAATCACAGGTTTCACGGTAGTTCTACTAAAATAGTCATATTTTCAAAACCAAAGCACTTTAAGTCGTCAAAATGCCACCATTTTGTTTGTAAATGAATGAATATCCTTTCACATGCATTAATACATAATAATCTACATTATATATTTTGAGTTTTCAGCAAACAAAGCCATAAAAATGTTAACGTAATTTTTGGCTATTTACGTCAGTTTTATTTTACCCCCCCCCCCCCCCCCCTTCTTTTAAAGATATTGTCCCATTCATCCTTGGGTAATTTCGTCATGAAATTGGGAAAACAATCAGGAAAAATATCAGTTTCAATTATTGTCGGGATACAAAATTAATTGATCTATTTCTTTTGTAATCTTAAAAATAAACCTTCAACATGACGTGTATCGAACATGTTTTAAAAACTATTTTTCATACCCCAACTAGTAAATAAATCAATCTTATCTTTTTTTATGCATTAAAATTATAATTGTATGTTGTTTTGTCTTTCGGTAGTAGTAATTTTAAATTACCTTATCCGAAAAAATATTGCCCCTTTTGAGCAAAATTCAACAATCACTGCTAGTATTGCTGATATAACAATCAATCAGCAGTAGCTAGCTATAAACTAACTTTGTAAAACTCATTTACAAACTTTTTTTTGAAAGAAAAAGACAAAAATACTTTTTGTGCTTAAAAAAGTTAATGCTGTTTGTGGTTCTTTTATAAAAAATACGTCTCTCCAGAAGGGTTCGCTACCGCGCTGACTTTCAGGTTATCTTGCAGTAAATTTCAAGTATGGATGATCATAAATGATAAAAGAACCCTTTTTTTTTTTTTTAACAGAAAATTTAGAATTGTATTTTTATTATAATAAAATAATTTTTTAATTTTTGTTTTATGAAAATATAACAAATCTTTAAATCTTTTTTTTAGGAATCAAATATGTTAAAATGTCTTTTTTTTTTCTTTTTTTTTTTTAATGAAAATATCACAAATCTTTAATAAAAAAAATCTTTTTTATGAATCAAATATGTTGAAATGTCTTTTTATTGATATAAAGTTTTGAAATGTCTTGTATTTTGTGAAACAGCAACATAATGTGTTTTGATTTTTTTTAATGAAAATATAATAAAATAGCTTAGTATTTTAATAGTAATTTTTAAAGCAAATGTCTTTTGTATTTTGTGAAACCGCAACATAATTTAAAGTATTTGAAAAGAATAATAAAAGCGTATACAATAGAGAATATTGCCAAAATAATTTTGTTTTATTCGGTGCCGCCAGAAAAATTGTTGAAGTTGTCAGCGCTAGTTCCTCACATGGCTCAGAATTTATTTTTGCAGTGACTCCACGTGCCTTAAACTAGATTTGTGTGGACTGTAGGATCCACAAAGTTGTATTTGTGATTCACAACAAAATGATTCCATTATATGCTCACCATCCATCTGTTATGCGAAGACATTTCAAAAGCTTTATTTATATCAATAAAAGACTGATTTTTTATTAAAGATTTTTTATATTTTCATAAAAATATAAACAAACATATATTTGATTAATTTGTTTTGCAAACAACTTATTTTATTATACTAAAAATACAATTCTAAATTTTCCGTTAAAAAAAAGTTTCTTTTATCGTTTATGATCATCCGTACTTGAAATTTACTGCAGGATAACCCGGAAGTCAGCGCGGTCGCGAACCCTTCTGGAGAGCCAAAAATACTTTAAGAAATACTGGTTTTTACTCAACTTTCAAACTTCTAGTAATAATGACTTTCTAGTCGCCAATTAAATAAAATAAGATTCTACTTTTTTAGGCGATTACGTGTGAACACCCTAAAAGTCTTGGCAGAAAAAAGAAAAGACAAAAAAAATAATTTAGAATTTAGAGTGGGGGATCAGTTTCACATGATGAAAACTTGATATGAAATAAATAATTACTCTACCACTAACTCTAGGTTCGAGTGACAAGCCACCACCTAAAAAAACTCCCTTAGCCCTAACACTAAGTCCGAATGGCAACCTCCATCCAAAACAAAACCTCTTCTTTAACCATAACCTTATCACTAACCCTAAGTCCGAGTGGCAAGCCCTCAATCCTACAAAAAACCCATTAAAACAACACATAATCGTCTTTAAAAAAAAAAAGGGGGGGGGGCAGAAACCCATAAAGAAAAACGCACAGGATTAAGTGCCCTAAAACGCTAGAATGGCCCGGAAATTTGTGAATTATTCTGCATTAAATTTATGTGAAACTAATCCCTCTAAATTCTAAAATAATTGGGTTTTTTTCTGCTAAGTCCAACTGGTAAGCACCCTCACCTCCTCACACAAAGACCCTCTTAAAACTACACATAATCGTCTATATTATCAAATATTTTGAAAAATTGGGAAGCCAAACTATTTAAAATAGATGTTTAACTTTAAAATGTCTAAATGATGAAGTCATTTAAATGAATTAAAATCTCTGAAAAATTAATTGTTTAGAACTAGGGGTGGGACGTAATGGGTGAAAATTTCAGATTCATGCGAGTAGTATTTTTTTGTGTTCATTTATACATAAATAACACTAAACAATCAAACATTTTGGAAAATTCAGAAGGTGCAGGCCAAAAATAGCCGTTAGGGCTCCACGGGACTCAAAATCCATCATTTTTCGGTGAAAAAGTGGTTTCATGCGACATTGCAGGTCCTAAAACATCCTCAAAAGCTATGAATGGATATAGATGGTTAAATCTGATATAGTACTTTAATTTAGGACCATTTTCAGGCTGTGAAAGGTTTTCATGAATGTAAAATAGCCAAAAACTATTGGCCTGCACCTTCTGAATTTTCACGTAGACAAAATATTTTCCCTAATATATTTTACGAAAAAAGCATTTTAAAGATAAATTAGTCCAATAATGAATAAGTATCGAAATTTTTGTGAAAATCTAACCATTACTTGATGGGTGTTAGCGCATAAAAATTGGTCACTACATAGGAACGTTGTTTTAAGGCGTAAATAAAGTACACATTTTCATTATTTTCGTATGCTGAAAAATTTTTTAAAAATCAGCAGCACTTTATTTTATGTTTCTTCTTTTGAATGGTAATAAAGTTATGATGATAATATAAACCTATATTTACATAGTTTACCCCAAACAAGGCAGGACACCACTGTAGACGTAAGGGGCTACTGAGAAAAAGGGTGAAAGTTGGGTGGGGGGGGGGACAACTTAAATTGAGAGCTGTGCAGCGAGATGTCTGTTTACATTAGTTTTAAATTTCTGAATGTCAGTACCGTCAGGAAAACAGGGAGCAGGGAGGGAGGGAGTTCCAGAGTCCAGCAGCATGAGGAAAGAAGCTTTTGGAGTAGAAAGCTCTTCGACATCTGAGGACCTCCACAGTGAATGGATGGGATTTGGCAGATTGTCGGGTTGGTCTCGTGAATTTACGTCGTGGGGGCACCAGAGCAACAAGTTCATCAGAGCACAATAAAGGTTACATCATGTTACATGTAGGGGGGGGGGGTTAAATTCTATGGTTAGTTTTGGAGGTCCCTATTATTCTGAATGTTTTTTGGGGGGTGGGGGGGCAGGGATTAGAGTTCTGTCAAACACCTACCGGGTTATCCCATGTCCTCAGATTTTGTTGTAACTTGCACCACAGATGGACATCATAAAAACTAAGAAATCCTGAAAATTTGAGCATGCAACTCCAAGCGGTTTCCGATTTAGAGCAGTTTCCGTGTCGCGTAAATCGCGCAAGATGTCGCCCGGGCGACATTTTAATAATCACATTTTCTTTAATATTTTCAGTTTGGAACATGATATGACGCTGAAAATTCACACAGGTATGTTTTTCAACCCAAGGAACTAAAAAATGGCATCAGCTTTGCTCAGAAATGAAGCCTTCTAGGAGATTTTATCAAATTTTGAAATTTTTTACATGTGCACTAATATCGGGCAAAAAAATGATGTAGCTGATATGGTAATGGGTTTTTTTCTTTTGGACATTCATTTAGACACTATGAAGTACCTCTGGACCAAAAATGGTAAATAATACTTTTTTTGTTCACTCACAGTGTCTATTCAAAGTTAGGCCTTTTTCCGAGGGTTCAGAAATACCGTATTGGGGGAAGCAACTAGTTTGGGTATGTGAGATGAAGTTGGAGGGACCGTTCATCTAAATCTATATAAAATTCACATTGAAATAAGTTTTAGAAAGTAAAAGTTAAATAGTAAAAGGTAATACAGTCTCACAGTGATCAGATATTTACCATAAAAGCGGACTTCACAACAAAAACCAACATACGACAACATTATCTACAGACTGTTTTCTTTATGCCACTGAAATGCAGAAATCGTTTTTTCATACTCCTCATCAGTTATCTTGTATGTTCTTCCTGTATATGTTGCTGGGGAGACAACACAAAGAATTTTCTTGATTGGAACAAACCATGTATCATCAATTTGCGACCAATTGAATGTCTTGCGTGGTCCATGAGAAGGAAAGAATTATAAACACAGGTTATATATTGCATTGGTGAAATGTCAGAGATTTCAAGAATTGATGGCAAGTTAAAATGGTTGTCTGTATATGATTCATCCTCGCTGGTCAGCTTATGACCAATGTTCGATGTTGAAAACAGGGCAAAATGGTGGCTGCTTCTGCTTCTGCTTCCTGGTACTGTGTTTCCCCTGGCAAATCTTGCCTCAAGAAACTTCCTCCATAGTTTCCATACTAATATCAAAGAACTTGATTGCAGACATCTCCACGCAAACTTCTAGCATTTCTAGCATGGCTTTATAATCCAGGATTTGATTATTCAGAGGACGTTGAAGCGACCGTTTAGCCACATGCCGTTTTACTGAACCACTGATTCCATCACAAAGGGATTTTCCATGGCTTGTAGCAAAGAAAACCTACTCTGCATCAATCCCAAAGTCCTGTTTATGCAGACATAAATTCATGAAGTTTTTATAATTTTTATATTGACCCCCACAGCCATCACTGAAGTCATTTTGTTAAATGGGGCAATAATGCACGAATGTAGTGAACTGTCATTGTCTGGGTTTGATACACGAATGCAGTGCCGTGGGTGTTGTCATCAGAAATAAAACAATGAAAGATGCTTCAGTGTTCCATCGGAATCAGGGTGCAGGGTGCAATATTCCTTGCTCCAATGAAAACTTTGGATTTCGTCTTGTATGAGAAATTGATAATTTTCTGCAAAGTCTACAAGGACAAGAACCTCATTCGAACAAAGATTCTCTTTCTTTTTAGTCAAGTATCTAGTTTGACATTTTGTTATATATGAGTGTTGTGTGAGATTGTCGATTTTGTCAATCAAGAAATCTTTGTATTCTTCATACATTGTTGTACGAATACTTAATGTGGCACGGTCAGTTGTGTCCTATTGACTAAAATGAAATTCATTATCTGGATCCACATCAACCAGCTTTTCATCCAAGAACTTCTGCAATGCTTCTCTGCCAGGACATGCCTCACAACGGTGCATCATGCATTCCTTGTTGGAAAAATCACAAACTAGTTTTGAGATCAAATCCTTGTGACGTCCCAACCAATGGCGTCTACAAGAAGTTTTGCATTCTGATGTATGCCACACGCAAACAGAATGGGTACCTTTAGATCCAGCTAATACACACCACTTTGGACGCAACTGAGAAAATTTGGAAAACCCCACCTTGACATTGGGATACTTCTGTTTAAAAGCAGCATACAATTCATGCAGGTTACATAGTATTAAATGATTTTGTTTGTGAACACCCTTTGCAATACTGACATAGTCCTTTTTGCCTGGCATTTGACGGCTGTATTTATCATTTTCATACATGTGTACTACCAGTTCTGCTGTCTCTGGGGAGAGTTTTTCCCCTTTTTTAGGGGCAGACTTTGAGAGAATACCACTCACATTCTTTAGTTCCCTGGCAGTTCGAACAACGTACTCTGACACCTTGAAGAATTTGGAACAGTATTCACGAGACAACGAATCAGGAGCAACTGTCATGATTTGGAGTTGAGGCTTTCTTAAATTTCTTCTTCATCAGATCATGTAATCTATCCAATTCTAATGCTTTCTCTTTGATTTCTTTTTCAATATGTACTGATTCTGACACAGTCAATTCTTCAGCGTCGACTTTGTATACAGTCGACAGGTCGCTTTTGAGTGTTCCAATCACTTGCTCTAATTTCCTTTTGGCACTATGAACACGACTATGAGGAGCAACACCATGTAAAGCGACAGGAGAAATGTCCATGTATTTCAGACTAATATTCAAGTTTTTTTGTGGGGTTTGCAAAAGTTCACAGGTGTAGTTTGCATCTATCCTGTCTGTATCATCGATCAGTCTCACATATTTCATCATAAACTGAGGACAAAGAATGTGTCCTGGTGTTACATTGTACCCTCTCATCACCAACGATATCAGCTGTACGCCTTTGACTTTACTTTTATGTTGTAACAATCCACTGCGACCTTTGAGGCCTTGGCTCTGTTCAAACACATTTCCAAAATATTTTTTGTGATGAAAGCAGATGGTTGATAACTCGCCTTTATGTTCCTTGAGCCCAGCTCTCCACAACGACGTCTCAACAACGTCTTTGTTCAAGTCTGACAGATTCTCAATTCCTTTGGAATGATCATAATCTAATTTATGATATTCCAAATTGAGTTCGACATCAGTCATTTTGTTTTCTTTTGTTTACTGTTGAATTGAAGACAAAACAATAAAATAGAATATGTAGAGATAATCAGGTAACTTAAGTTTGGTAGCAGGGGATGAGGAGGTCATGAAAGTTTGGTAGCAGGGGATGAATAAGCAGTTAGTGAAGAAATTTATATACATTTTTCCAGTGAATTGAAAGGAAAATCAACATTTAAAATATTCATAAATTTGTGCCTACCTCAAATTCTTCTATATATTCTACAGCTTATTTCTTTATATGCTTTCACCTCAAAGACTGGACAGTACTAGCAAGGGAGATTATTGTGTTGGAGGGAGGGGATGAGGAGGTCATAAAAGTTTGGTAGCAGGGGATGAGTAAGCAGTTAGTGAAGAGATTTATATACATTTTTCCAGTGAATTGAAAGGAAAATCAACATTTAAAATATTCATAAATTTGTGCCTACCTCAAATTCTTCTATATATTCTACAGCTTATTTCTTTATATGCTTTCACCTCAAAGACTGGACAGTACTAGCAAGGGAGATTATTGTGTTGGAGGGAGGGGATGAGGAGGTCATAAAAGTTTGGTAGCAGGGGATGAATAAGCAGTTAGTGAAGAAATTTATATACATTTTTCCAGTGAATTGAAAGGAAAATCAACATTTAAAATATTCATAAATTTGTGCCTACCTCAAATTCTTCTATATATTCTACAGCTTATTTCTTTATATGCTTTCACCTCAAAGACTGGACAGTACTAGCAAGGGAGATTATTGTGTTGGAGGGAGGGGATGAGGAGGTCATAAAAGTTTGGTAGCAGGGGATGAATAAGCAGTTAGTGAAGAAATTTATATACATTTTTCCAGTGAATTGAAAGGAAAATCAACATTTAAAATATTCATAAATTTGTGCCTACCTCAAATTCTTCTATATATTCTACAGCTTATTTCTTTATATGCTTTCACCTCAAAGACTGGACAGTACTAGCAAGGGAGATTATTGTGTTGGAGGGAGGGGATGAGGAGGTCATAAAAGTTTGGTAGCAGGGGATGAATAAGCAGTTAGTGAAGAAATTTATATACATTTTTCCAGTGAATTGAAAGGAAAATCAACATTTAAAATATTCATAAATTTGTGCCTACCTCAAATTCTTCTATATATTCTACAGCTTATTTCTTTATATGCTTTCACCTCAAAGACTGGACAGTACTAGCAAGGGAGATTATTGTGTTGGAGGGAGGGGATGAGGAGGTCATAAAAGTTTGGTAGCAGGGGATGAATAAGCAGTTAGTGAACAGATTTATATACATTTTTCCAGTGAATTGAAAGGAAAATCAACATTTAAAATATTCATAAATTTGTGCCTACCTCAAATTCTTCTATATATTCTACAGCTTATTTCTTTATATGCTTTCACCTCAAAGACTGGACAGTACTAGCAAGGGAGATTATTGTGTTGGAGGGAGGGGATGAGGAGGTCATAAAAGTTTGGTAGCAGGGGATGAATAAGCAGTTAGTGAAGAAATTTATATACATTTTTCCAGTGAATTGAAAGGAAAATCAACATTTAAAATATTCATAAATTTGTGCCTACCTCAAATTCTTCTATATATTCTACAGCTTATTTCTTTATATGCTTTCACCTCAAAGACTGGACAGTACTAGCAAGGGAGATTATTGTGTTGGAGGGAGGGGATGAGGAGGTCATAAAAGTTTGGTAGCAGGGGATGAATAAGCAGTTAGTGAAGAAATTTATATACATTTTTCCAGTGAATTGAAAGGAAAATCAACATTTAAAATATTCATAAATTTGTGCCTACCTCAAATTCTTCTATATATTCTACAGCTTATTTCTTTATATGCTTTCACCTCAAAGACTGGACAGTACTAGCAAGGGAGATTATTGTGTTGGAGGGAGGGGATGAGGAGGTCATAAAAGTTTGGTAGCAGGGGATGAATAAGCAGTTAGTGAAGAAATTTATATACATTTTTTCCAGTGAATTGAAAGGAAAATCAACATTTAAAATATTCATAAATTTGTGCCTACCTCAAATTCTATATTTTCTACAGCTAATTTCTTGGTATAAGAATCAAGTGCTGCCTAACTTTCTTGCCTGCATAATGGAACAAACCAATTGCACCAACCACTATTATATATTTTAATTAGGTATAGATAATGTTTTTCATTTAAAATTATTTTAGGATTGTTGCAGTACATTATGGTGAACTAATCCAGCTGCGTTGCATATGGGACACGTTTTACTGAAAAAATTAACCACCAACTAATGCAGGCATAATAGGCAAAGAAAAATTTTCTTATACAAGAAACATGATCAATATTTAAGCAGCTATTGTGGTTCAGTAGCCAAACTTGGCATAATCATTGGATTCTAGTGACATTGGACCAAAGCGCCGTTGCGCATGGGACATTTTGACGATGTTTCGTTCAGTCATTTTACAATGGATGGTGTTAACAACCCAGAACTTTTTACCTTAGTAAAAACTGCTATGCAGTTATTAAATAAACACAAACAGTGCTAACTTCATCTATCTTATAAGTCATAAGTAAAACCATTCAACATTTATTCTCAGTTAAAATTGATGAGAATAACCCATGTAGATAATGTTGTCGTGTGCTGGTTTTTGTTGTGAAGTCAGCTTTTATTATAAATATCTGATCACTGTGAGACTCTTAACTTTTACTTTCAAAAACTTATTTCAATGTGAATTTTATATAAATTTTGATCTCGCATATCCAAACTAGTTGCTTCCCCCAATAGGATATTTCTGAACCCTCGGAAAAAGGCCTAACTTTGAATAGACACTGTGAGTGAACAAAAAAAGTATTATTTACCATTTTTGGTCCAGAGGTACTTCATAGTGTCTAAATGAATGTCCAAAAGAAAAAAAACCCATTACCATATCAGCTACATCATTTTTTTGCCCCATATTTTTTGCCACATGGTGCACATGTAAAAAAATTTAAAATTTGATAAAATCTCCTAGAAGGCTTAATTTCTGAGCAAAGCTGATGCCATTTTTGGGTTCCTTGGGTTGAAAAACATACCTGTGTGAATTTTCAGCGTCATATCATGTTTCAAACTGAAAATATTAAAGAAAATGTGATTATTAAAATGTCGCCCGGGCGACATCTTGCGCGATTTACGCGACACGGAAACTGCTCTAAATCGGAAACCGCTTGGAGTTGCATGCTCAAATTTTCAGGATTTCTTAGTTTTTATGATGTCCATCTGTGGTGCAAGTTACAACAAAATCTGAGGATATGGGTTTCAAAATCCAAAATTTCTGGATGATTTGACATGGAATTACCCTACCATGAACATAACGATACAGTAGAAAGAGGATAGCAACATCTCTTTTGCGTGAAAGAGGGAAGAAAATAGATCAAACCCCCACCAAATTGCATAGTCAGCACTTTCTCACGACAGCATTTATCTACCTCCCACTGCGGTAAGATGTGACACAAGGTCAAGAAATTGAGATTGAAAAGCCAGTGCTCTAGAGGAAGAGCACTTTGACCTACAAAACATGCCTGGGCAGCCTTGTTGGCATTCCTAGTAGGGGCGCCTCAGGTGATTATCGATAAACTAACCCTTTCTCAAAGGGTGAGACGGCAAAGCTTGGGACGGTGGACCGTTTAGAACTGCACAGGACAATACCCCAGACTGGCGGAATCAAGGCCCGAAGGCCAAGACGGTACCGGTCTACGGGTTTTAGCATCCATCGGAACAGATACTACACTTTCATCTCAGCCGAGAATATTCTTTGGAATGTACTGAACGCATTGCACCCATTGTGGATGGGGTAAAGGTGGGGGTTGGGGGTCATTTTGACATTTTTTATTGAATATTTACTAGCAATACACATGAAAAAAATTTAAATTGCTTAAAATATCTCAATAATGACATATATAGAAAGAGCTTGATGATCCAAGAAAGAATCTTTAAAAAAATTTTAATCTGACTAAAAATAAGGAAGTTACGACTATTTTTGTGCCTCGCACGATTGGATAGTTTTCTCTCTTTAAGACCATATGTAACATTTTTTTGGACTAATTTTTCAGTAAAAACGTTATATCTTTGTTAAAATACAAGATTAAGCAATGAAATTTGCCATATAAGTGTATTTTTGTACAAGGAATCAGAATATGCCACTGAAAATTTCCAGAAATTAATTATGCTGCAATACCTTAAAAAATACCATGTATCCATTAAAAATAGAAGTCAAAGTTAAATTGTAATACATTTTATGTACAAGAAACTGAAATCTAATACTACAAAAACAACAAGGACAAAGGCAAAAAAACTTTATTTACTAGGCACTCTCACCAAAATGCCTCAGTCACTCTATGGCTTAACCCTACTTAAAAGATACCCAAAATGAAAAACATAATATGAAACACGTGGGAGTGGGACAACAAATTAAATACACCCCAAAAGAAAGAAAAATAGAGAAACCAAATAAAATAAGGGGTGGTTAGTAAGACCGTCCCTACCCTCTTGCTAAGTGTTGACCGCCCACTGTTTTCCGGCACGAAACCGAAAAGAAGCAGATCGACCTCTAAATGAGAGTGTGAGCTAAGTGGGGTGTCCAAAAATAAATCTATCGGGGATTGGAATCAGAGAGTGAATGGTGTCTTTCAAGATAATGTTTCCAAGGGTTCATCGACCGAGGACAAAATAAATATGTAGAGTGGGCATCTTTGGAAGCTCTCTAGTGCCGGAAAAAACAAAATAGGGCCAGGACAACGTTCATTCCTATAAGAGTCTATAAGCTTTTCAACAAAAAACTTTACTAAGGTGAGTTTTGTAGAATCCAGAACCGCGTGTGCCATGCCTAGAGAGGGAACACGAATTCAAACTTTGTGCCTCAACAGATGCACAAACTAGTGTCATATACCCACCTCCTATTGAACTCCATGCAATGTAATCATTTCCAATCGCATCTGATCTTAAAATAAAAAAACCAGATCACAATCCGAAACAGATCCAACTCCATGAACCTCATCAAGACGTGTAACCCACGCCACTAGTCTCGCTACGGTTAGGATTGTTAGAAAAAACATTCTTTTCTCCCTAGACCATGGCGGTGCTACATTGTTGATGACGAATGCTACATCAAGGACCATCAGAACGTGTTTCTCGGCCGTTTCTTCTTCATTGTCTTCACAGTGCGGTCATAAGAGAACATTCCTTAAGCCACCCATGCGTAATCTGCAGTGCATTCCGGACAAGTCGCCAGGTCAGAGAATACTCAAAATTGTTGAGATAACTCTAGCCTGGCGCCCAACTCCACTGAGAGCAAGCCTTCTCCCTCGACAATCCAAGCCGCTCCCCAAACAGTCTCTTCCTAGCCCAGGCAAGGTCGCTCGATCCCGATAACGCTTTAAGCACAGCTCAGCATTCGGTTAAGAACAAAGACTCCCCTCTTGGCCTACGTCGACCGTGAGGTATGAGGTTGGGAAAGGCGCTTTCAACCGCAGGGACCCACGGAGTGTCTTCCATCAAAGTTCGACTCAGGAAAGCCAGTCTCTCGGCATGTCTATAACTTGCCAAGTCAGGCATCCCAAAGCCTCCCTTGCTTGGACGTTGAGTACAGACCTGTCTGTGGACATACGCTTTCTGGCCCTTCCAAAGAAGCAAGAAGAGAAAGCATGAAGGCGGGCGACAGACAGAAGTAGTACAGATAGCCAGTAAAGGATGAGAGGAAAGATGTAAGTGGCGCATGCCTCAGCTCTCCCCTTTAAAGAAAGTTTCCTTTGAATCTAAGCCCGAACAGACAGTTCGATCTTTGCCTGTACTTTCGACCAATCTTATCTAGCTGGAGACCCGGTCTGAACCAAACGCCAAGGATCCGAACTGGGTCATCAGACCAGCTGAAGTCACCTGGAAGTGCGAACTCTTCGCTCCAGGCTCCCAACTGCAGGCCGCTGGACTTGACTATAGCTCCTGTCACTTCTTCATAGTGAGCGAGCGAGCACCTTAACCACAGTTCGAATTTCAGTACGATTCACATGAAAACTGTGATACCATTGGCATACGCAGAAACCCTGACTCGCGCAGGACTGGTGTCGCCGCTCCGTCCCTTAATTTGCGAAGGAAGGGCTCAAACACCAAGACATAAAGGATGGGCGACAGCGGATAAACCTGACGCACAGACCGAGAAACCACGAACAACTTCGAAAGCCTACCGTTGACTTGCACCGCTTCCATCAGCAGATGATACAGAATGGAGACCCACTTGCGGAAGTCCGGATTAAAACTGACAGCCTCTAAAACAGATAAAAAAAAAACATAGTCAACCCTATCAAAAGCCTTGGACTGATCTTAATTGATTAACACGTCTTCAGTGTCATCTTCTATCCCTTCTATGATTGTGCGAACCAAATGCAAGTTGTTCTAAATTGACCTCCTTTTCACAGCATAATTCTGCTTAGGTCGATCAAATCACTGATAACAACCTGCAAACGATTTCCAAGAACACGGGCCAAAATCTTTAACTCTGTGTTTAGCAGAGTTATGGGCCTATAATCATGTAGATCTTCCCCCACCATGCCGGTCCCTTTTCTTCAATAATGTGACCACTCCTTTGGTAACCTGTTCACGGGTCGAACCCTGAACAAACCAGTGGTTAAACACATCTTTCAGAAGAGGAACAAAAATGGGTGACAGCCTCAAATACAATTCGTACGGCAGACCATCGAGTCCTGGAGATTTGTTATAGCTGACCTGCTTCAATGCAGTAATGATCTCACCCTCTGTAACCATGCTATCACAGCTAGCCGCCTCTAGGCGGGGCGAGTCGCTCAAATAGCTGTCAAACTCTTGGGTAGTTGGGTGAAGCGTTCTTCCAAATGCTCTCAAAACCCCTTGCAAATCTCACAAGACGATATCAGGGTATTCTTCCAGGTTTTTCACCCTCCTAATGTACCCATCCGAACCACGACGTAAAGCAGCCTTACGCTGAACAGCGTCAACGTTCACAGCTTCGTTAGAGACTTTCTTTAACCTAGATCGAATTACTTGACCATCATATCGCTCACTAGCCAAGCGATTGAGGTCCCCCGTCATTAACACTATCTCTAGAGGATCCCCCCCAGCCACTGCCCGGGTCATCTTATCCTCTACACTCTTTTTCGTCCTAGCCCTATCTAGAGTGAGGCATTGGCTGTAGTGGACACAAAAGCGTCTAACTTGAGTCTTAGTTTTAACCCAGTATCTATTCCCGATAACCACCCCTACTAAACCCTGCTGAAGTAGTAATGTTAGCTTTTCCTGGAAGTCGCATATCTTCAGTAAGGAGGTATTTAACTTCCAGTACCCAGTTAACCTAAGCCTATCACTTAAACTCAAACGGGCCGTAACCAATTTATGATCCGAATGACCTAACCAAGTGAACATGGGACAAAATATAAAATCTATGTTGCTCCTTCTAACTAACATTTTGTCCAAGTAAGTACTTGGACAGAAAGCCGCGCTAGTATGCCACGTCCACATCTCCTACCCTGGCTGATCAACTCGAAATCTTTCGACAAGATTGCATGAGGCCATCAGGTCAGACAGACTGCTTTCACACCTATTTGACCCTCTATTCCTCCCGACCTTATCTATCTTGGGGTCAAGGATGGCATTCCAATCCCCATTAAAACTACTCGCTGTGGACCCCCGAGAAACGTCTCCAACTGTTGAAAAAAGGAAACCCTCTCCCCAGCAATGTTGGGCGCATAAACCACAACGATCCAAAACTTAATGTTTTTAACGGCAACATCGACTATGACCAGCTGGCCTACCGCATCCATATGAACAACTCTCACTGTCGCAGACAGGGTGCGTCTCACTAGCAAAGAAACACCACAACTACGAACATTGCTTCTATTTATCTTCCTCCCACAAGGTAAGATGTGACACAAAGTGGGAAAGAACCAGCGCTCGAGAATTTGAGCACTCTGGCTGTTTAAAAATTGCCTGGGCAGCCCCGTCGGCATTCCCCGGTAGGAGCGCCTCAGACAGTAAGCAATAAACTTACTCCTCCCCACAGAGGGGAGGCAAAGCCTGGGAGGGTGCACCTCCTAGAACTGCACAGGACCAACAACCCCCAATAGACCGGCATAAATCCAGACCCGAAGGCCCGGACGATACCGATTTATTAGGTGGGGTAAAAACCCCTAGTTGAACATTGCTATATGCTGAAAACACATCAAAGTCGTCAGTCAGCACACCACAATCCCCGTACGAACCGAAGTGGGTCTCGTGTATCGCAGCAACATCTACCTTAAGGACCACGAGATCCCTCAGCATGCGAGCAGCCTTGCTTCGGGATCTCATGCCCTTCTATGTACTTTTACAATTTAATGAACAGAATAGTTAATCACCCCCCCCCCCCCCCCTCACTTCCCCATGTTAAGAATGGCTTTCTAAATTATGTTATTATTTCAGTCCGGTTCGTAAACTGTAGCCTTTTCAAAATTTATTTTCTTACTCATTCTCTGAATTTTTCTCATGGGTTATGGTTACAATAATAAAAAAACAGTTTGAATTATCTTCCCTTTCAATAAACTCTTCTAAATTAGAGATGAAAATATCATCTGCCCCAATGTATTATTGGGGCAGATGATATTTTCATCTTATCTTCAGCACAAAAATTACTTCTACCCACCCATCCTCAATTTTTTTTCTTTAGCTGAGTTCACCCCAAACAAGGCAAGTTCCCACTGTAGAAGTAAGAATCTACTGAGTATTAGGATGAAAATTAATGGGGTCATCCTAAATTGGGAGCTGTGCAGTGATATGTTTGTTCACATTAGTTTTAAATTGCTGCATTCTGTACAGTCGGAGAAACAGGGAGCAGGGAGGAAGTTCCAAAGGCTGGAAGAAAAGAAACTATTGGAGTAAAAGGCTAGAGACATCCACAATGGATGGATGGGATTTAGCTGATTGTTGGGTTGGTCAAGTGTATTTATGTCGAGGGGGCACCAGAGCAGCAAATTCATTGGAGCACATTCCATTGAAGTACTTGTAAAACAAGCACAAGGATGCAACATTGCAGCGATAGGACAGGGGCTGGAGCTTGGTGAACAGTGAGGGACCTATCAGATTAGAGACTCTTTTTTGGACTTTGTCTAAGAGGGAGAGACTAGTGGATGATGCACCAGCCCATATATGACAACAATACTCCATGCATGGGCAGATGATGGCTTTGTAAAGATATAGGATACTGTCAGATGTGAGAAGTTTTCTAGCACGGTAGAGGAAGCTCACCTTCTTTGCAGTAGTCTTGGCAATGTCTTCTATGTATTTGTTCCGATTCATGTTAACTGTGAATGTTAGGCCGAGGAGTTTGAACGTTGGACTCTCAGGTAGGGTGTTATTTGCCATGGCAATTGGTGGTTAAAGAGGTTTTTTATAGTTGTTGAAGAAAAGGAGCTTTGTCTTAGCAACATTAAATGTTACCATACATTTATGACCCCATTACACTGCAGACTGGAGGTCACCTAAGAATTCAGCCATTGCTTCGGATGTGTGCGGGTCCGTTTTACCCACATGATGAGAGTGGTGTCGTCAGCAAATATATACATCTCAAATACAATGTAATCAGGGAGGTCGTTTATGAAAATCAAGAACAATAAAGATCTAAGAATTGATCCTTGGTGTACACCTGCATTTATGTCATGTTGTTTGGATGAACGGTCATCGAGGACAACCTGGATCTTTATGTTGGATAAGAAGGATCTAATTATATCCAGTAATACTAGCAATACACATGAAAAAATTTAAATTGCTTAAAATATCTCAATAATGGCATATATAGAAAGAGCTTGATGATCTAAGAAAGAATCTTTTTAAATTTTTTTAAATCTGACTAAAAATAAGAAAGTTATGACTATTTTTGTGCCTCACACGATTGGATATTTTCCCCTCTTTAAGACCATATGCGTTTCGTCACATTTTTTACACTAATTTTTCAGTAAAAATGTTATATCTTTGTTAAAACACAAGATTAAGCAATGAAATTTACCATATAAGTGTATTTTTGTACAAGGAATCAGAATATGCCACTGAAAATCTCCAGAAATTAATGGTTCCAAGTAATCTGCACTAAGTGCACATAAATATGCTGCAATACCATGAATTCATTAAAAGAAAGAAGTTAGAAAACTCAAAGTTGAATTGTAATACATTTTATGTACAAGAAACTAAAATCTAATACTAGGACTGTTTAAAAATGAATATATTGCAAGATTTCTTTAGCATTATTGTAGATTTACACCTTCTGCTAACTCACCTCCTTACCTCCCCAAAATATGAGATTCTACTTTTTTTATTTAGGCAATTACATGTTAACACCCTGAAAAACTTGGCAGAAAGAAAGAAACAAAAACAATTATTTTAGAATTTAAAGTGGGGATCAGTTTCACATAAAATAATCCCCCATTTCAAGGCCATTCTAGCGTTTTAGGACAGTTTATTATTTTTTCTATGGGAGATAAATCCTGTGCGTTTTTCTTGTTTTTTTTTTTTTTAGACGATTATGAGGGTCTTTGTGGGAGGAGGGGGGCTTACCACTTGAACTTCAGGTTAGTGGTAGGGCTAGGGGCAATTAAGTGTGAACACCCTGAAAACTTAGCAGAAAGAAAAAAAAACAATTCATTTAGAATTTCGAGTGGGGGATTAGTTTCACATATATTTAATGTAGAATAATTCACCATTTCCGGGGCATTAATCAATTTTTTTCTATGGCAAATAAATCCTGTGCGTTTTTTTATGGGCGTCTGCTTTTTTTTCAATTTTTTTTTTTTTTAGACGATTATGTGTGGTTTTAATGGGCTTTTTTGTAGGATTAGGGCTTCCTACTCGGACTTAGGGTTAGTGATAAGGTTAAGGAAGGGGTTTTGTTTTGGATGGAGTTTGCCATTCGGACTTAGTGTTAGGGTTAAGGGAGTTTTTTAGGGGTGGCTTGCCACTCATATTTAAGGTTAATGGTACGATACGTTCAAGAAGGCATTTTTAGGAGGTGGGCTTGTTAGTCGTACCTAGAGTTAATGGTAGAGTAATTATTTATTTTATAAATTTCACTAAAAGACAAGAATGGCCGGGAAATCGGAGATCATTTTACATTAAATTTATATGCGAAACTGATCCCCCACTCTAAATTCTAAACTATTTTTTGTTTTGTTTTTTCTTTTTTTCGCCAAGACTTTAAATTGTAATCGCCTAAAAAAGTAGAATCTTAATTTTTTTTTAAATTGGCGACTAGAAAGTCATTACTACTAGAAGTTCGAAAGTTGAGTGAAAACCAGTATTTTTTAAAGTATTTTTTATAAAAGAACCAAATAGGATTAACTTTTTTAAGCACAAAAAGTATTTTTATCTTACTTTTAAACGAATTTTACAAAGCTTTACAAGACGCTGCTGCTGATTGATTGTTATATCAGCAATACTAGCAGCCATTGTTGACTTTCGCTCAAAAAAAAGGACAATATTTTTTAGGATAAGATAATTTAAAATTACTATTACCGAAAGACAAAACAACGTACAATTATAATTTTAATGCATAAAAAAAGATGAAAGATTAATTTATTTACTAGTTGGGTACGAAAAATGTAACAACATTTTCAATATTCATATTTTAAAATGTTTAAAATTCGTTCTAGAATGAAAATAAACAAAAATCGCCTCGGGTTTATAGCAGTAATTGCTGCTACTACAATCAGTTTTTCAAACTATAAATCGAAAACGCTTTTTTTTTTCCGGATAGGGTAATGGGGTATTATTACTACCAAAAGAGAACACATATATACAATTATAATTTTAATGCATAAAAAAGTAAAATGATTGATTTACTTACTAATTGGGTGACGGAAATGCATTTTTCAAAAATGTTCAACCGACGTCAAGTTGAAGTCTTATTTTTAAAATTTCAAAAAAATTAATGAGCCGAATTACTTCATACACTAACAAACATTAAAAGTGATGTTTCTCCTGATTAGTTTCCAAATCTCAGGACGAAATTCCACACACAGCAATGGTACGAGACTTTTAAACGAAGGGGGGGGGGGGCAAAGAAAAAAGTTACGTAAATTGCTGAAAATAGCGTTAACATTTTTTTGCCTTTATTTGCTCAAAACTCTTAAAAATATATAATGTATATTATTATTGTATGGTATATGCATTCGGAGATGACCATTAGGATATCTGCAGTAGACCTTGCTTGCTTAAATCCATACTGATGGTCAGAAAGAAATTTAGTATTAACTAGGTGCCAAACTATTGATAGATTGATTAAGGATTCAAACATTTTAGCGAAGAGCGAGAGTAGGCTGATGGGGCGATAATTCAGTTCTATCTCCAGAATTCTTGAAGACTGGTACCACAGAGGCAATTTTTCAGCTATCGGGGAAGCAAGATTCAGCAAGGCATTTGCTATAGAGTTTGAAGAGGACAGTGGCAAGTTCAGTAGAGCATTTCTTTATTACTGGTATAAGATCAGGCCCACATGCTTTGGAGGTCTCACGGTTTTTTATGATTACCAGGTCATCTAGTGTTGCTTCTGTCCGCAGTGGGAAATTAGGGAGGGAGTGGTTTGCGGAGTCCAAAGTGGAGTTTAAGGCGAAACCCCTTAGGATTGTGCTTGATCATCTCAGCAAATTACTTATATTTGTAATGGCATTCACCTGCGGTGGATTGAGCTGGCTTCAAATCAGTTCAGTGCGTCACGTGTCGGGATGAGCCACCCACATCAATTGGAAGCTGAATCCTCAACATACCTAGTTCCAGCGACAAATACCAGAAACACAGGAGTATGCTACCAGCTCTATGTCTGCCTTCATCATTGCAATCCACATCTTCAGTTGATCGCCTCTAGGTATTTACTTCCCACCAACCATAAGATGTGGCATAAGGCCGGGGAAGGCGGGAATGATAAGCCAGCACTTTAGCACTTAAAAAAGTGTCAGCATTGCCAGCGGGTACATTTGTAGCCACCAGCTAGCGGATGAATTCCTCCTCAAACCATTGAAGAATGTGTCCAAACCAGCTTTTTCGCGATGCCGGTAGTGTTGCATCTTGCACATCTCTGCTTGCCTCTGCACTTTTTTGTTTTTGAGTTTGCAGATTACTTTTGTGACTTCTTCCTCTGTGGAGGGTTCTTCCATTTCAACAATCCTGTATTTCTGGTGTTCCTCAGAATTTACCATTGCAAACAGATCGGTAAAGAAGTTATTGATAATGTACTTCTTTTTCTGAATGCTGGCAAACATACCTGTTTCTTTTACAATCTTGAGTTCTTTTTGTGGCTCTCTTCTTAAGAGTATTCTTGTAACCCCATAGAATTTGCCAGCATTTGAGAGGATTGGACTCTATTTCAGCCAACCTTTTGGCTAACCTGTTTGTAGTCTAGGGGATTGAACCCTGGTGGTGGGATTTCTTTTAGGCTTGAGTTTTCTGATAACTGACAGATAATGAAGGTAGTTAAGTATCCTCGGTAGAGGATGAGGTCATAGTGCTTTTCTGATCAGCACTTTCTCGGATGATATTACAGAAGACTGAACTCAGGGGTAGCTCCTTGAGAAACTTCTCCATCAGCACTTTTTAAATGTCTGGGTATTCTCAAGTGTCATGTTGTGCATGGATGTGTGTCCCTTTAGATATTTCCAGTGTGGATGACTGGGTTCATCACTGCCATGCTAATGTTTCGGATTTAGATTCAATTATTTTGCCTCTCAATTCCTACCTTGTTTTGAAGTGATTATACATTCCTCTTCTTTTTGCTATTATGCAATTTAATAATCTTTCGTTCTTTTTAGTTTCTTTACATCAAATTGCTTCATGCCTTGTCTGGAGCGACTTCCATAAAAACCATGATATGATAGAGTTGTGAGTTTTGTCTTCAAATTTATTTAAGATCTTGTTTCTTAACTTTTTCTATTCCTTTCTCAGTTTCTTTGAAATGCACAATTCAACATCTTTCGTAATTTTGTTTTGTTTTTTACTCAAAATCTCAATTCGGCCTTTCCGCACTTTTCTGAATCCAATATTCTCTTTTGCTGATGTTGTTGTTGAGCGCATCAGACAAAGGCAGAGACGACCAGAGGATGACACATCTTGATGTTGACTCCTCTCAGATTTTCACCAAACCCCTGTTAGCCGAGTAGCTCTGACACTACCATGCTGCCACCGACTCTGCCACGGCGAGGAAGGGTTGGACTTTAGGGGGTCTCTTCTGCTGACAATATCAAGATGTTTGATACTTCTTCCTACATTTTAGACTTTCGTTTTCTTCCATCATCTGCATTTTATGCCTCACATGCTCGAGGAGGGTTGATATGCTGTAAAACAAAACAACCAATCTGAAGATTGGTTCCTTTTTGGGTAGCTTCAGCCAATTCAGAGTTTGTGACAAATTTATCATCTCTGTGCGTGTTGTAATGTCACCTTACGAGCAGGAGTCATTTACTAGACATTTTTTAGATGTTTTGACAATAATACAGTTTATTTGATTCGTGTAAGGATTCTTCCTTTGTGTCCCATGTCTATGGTTTCCAGATACTTGTAGGTTGAGAGAGGATAAACAGTTTGTGTGTAAGAAATGTAAAACAATGGAGATGTATGAGAACTTAGATGTGGAGAAAGGATATCTGGATGGTAAAGCTATTAAGGTTGTCGAAGTTTTACCTTAGTGATAACTTTGGAGCACAGGGAGGATCTGTTGCAAGAGTTAGAAGTGGATTGAGTAAGTTCAGAGAATGTCTGTCATTACTAACCAGCAGAGCGTTACAACTGTCGACCAACGGAAGAGTCTATCAGGCATGTGTATGCAATGTGATGATGTATGGAAGTGAAACCTGGCAAGTGAGTGTTGAGGATATGCATTGCATGGAGAGAAATTATATGAGAATGATACGATGGATGTGTACTGTGAGTCTTGAGAACAAGCTTAGATCTGATGAACTCAGAGGAAGATTAAATCTGGACAGTATAGGGAGATGTGTGCAGAACAGGGAACTTTGATGGTATGACCATGTTGAAAGAATGGAGGGTTTTTGAGTTAGAAGATGTAGAACAATCAAGGTAGCAGGTTCAGTTCACAAGGATAGGCCAAAGAAAACATGGGAGGAAGTGATAAGAATAGACTTAAGAGAAAGAGGGATAAATAAAGATCTGGCCAGAGATAGGTTAGTTTGGTAGTCACTTTCTAAAGGCAGTCCAACATATGCTAGCATGTAAAATGGATGTTAAACCGAATATTCTGATGATGACTTCACTGGGTGAAATCGTACAGCAATAAAAACAATAATAAAAAATTGACAAGAAAGGACGATAACTCGTTCAAGAGTTTTAGAAAAGGAATTATTGTCTTTGTGAATTTTGAAGGAAAAATAGCGATTCTTGGTGCCTTATAATAATTTTAAAATAAAAAATAAATGCATAAAGATTTTATTGAAAAATGTGCCTTTATTTTTTTTAGTAATGTGCTTTTATTAAAAAAGGTACTTTACAGATTGGGTTTCATGGTGGACAATATTAGATCGGTAAAATCTAGTAACCAGTTATGCCAACAGCCGAAAGGCAACAGTGCAAAATGAAAAAAAAAGAAATGCAAACGAAAAAATACTTCCTGATTTAGTTACACAGAATTTTATTTATTTATTTTTTTGTAAATTGTTGCATTTAGTGTTTTTGATTATTTTAAATATTTTTCAGAAAGAGTTTGTGCAGGGCTTTGCAGATGCACTTACTGAGTTATTAACATTGTTGCGTTTAATTAAAATTTTTGTAATTAGTAGGTATTAAATTTGCTATCATTTTTTAATTTTTTGTTTTTAACGTGGTTAATTGTAGCCTTCGTGTATCAGTCTATGAAATTCAAGCAATGGTTCATCACCAGGTGTCAGTACCCTTCTTCTTCAAATGTGATGTACACCTTCCAACAGTCAGAAAAACCTTAAAAAGTTTTGGAAAAGGGTATAATGTAGAAGATTTATCTCCCTTCTTCTAATAAAAACGACACGCTGACTTGTCGTTCAGAGTTTGTGGACTCCGAATAGTAAATTCATTTTACTTTTTTTAAAATTCTACTTGCTTATTTTCGATAATTTTTGGTGTACACTAATATTTTTCATTAAGAAGTAAGTATATCCATAAGTGTGGTTAATCCGTGAAGACAAATAAAAAAAAATCTGGTGGCAAACCAGTGGTTAATCTCTTTCAACGTCCAATCGGTAATCAATAGTTCAAGAACAATTCTTTGTACTTGAGTCTCTTCTTTCAGCCTCACTCTGCTCTCCCTACTGCTCTTCACAAGCTCAATGAAAAGAGTACAGTTTTTATACTACTTATTGCCCCACCTATGCAAATTGACTGTCAACCAGAGCCATCTAGCTTTCAAATTCTCCAAACAGCCAATTTGCAAAGGGGGACAACTCAAACCACACTTTCTGGATCCATTCCTGGCTGGGGTAACTTTGCTAACCACAATAAGTTTTCCTGTTCTTTTATTTTGAACTGTCATATTTCTCTTAAGTATCAATAAAAATAAGCACCCGAGTGTTTTTATATTTGTGATGTAGCTGTATATTGCGACTTTGAAGTTATGTTATAAATCAAGAAATCCGCCTGATTAGTTGAGATTGGACTATTAGTCTTATACATAGAATCTATTTTTCTTTTTTCTAAATTGCATCATTTTATGTGCACATTTACACTCTACAAAGACTGATCTTTTTTCATTTTTTGTTTGTCATTTTCTTCTTTTTGGTACAGAGCCAAAGTGTGTATCACCGACTTGGAAAGTTGCCTCCCTTTGATGCAGATGAACATCCGGGAGAATGAAGAACAAATCACGGGTCAAATCGAGGCTCAAATTCTTGACTGGAATAACCACGAGAAGTTGACCTTTCGACCTGACTATATATTGATCTCTGACTGCATATATTATTCAGAAGTAAATAATTGTTTCCTCTTTACTTCTCTCCTTCTAATCTTAAGTAAAATCAGATTTTTCACCTATTTCAATCACCGATATAATACCGTAAACAAAAGCTGCATATAGAATTCTGCTTTGTATACGTTTTAGTCACTTATTGGTATGTGCTTTTTAAAGATTTCTTAGCAAATTTTCATAAAGTTTTATTGCAAAGGAAAATCCACTTTATTGTATTTCAAAATTGTAAATCTATTTTTAGGTTATAATTAAAATTTCTTATACTTAAAATAAAGTCAGAACTTCCTCTATTTCAATGACCGACATAGTTCTGTAAACAAAAGCTATATACAGAATTTTGCTTCGGATGTGTTTTAGTCACTTATTGGAATGTGCTTCCAGAAAAAAGAAATTTTAGTTTTGTTTGCATTCATCAATTTTTATATTTCCTTCGCTCAGCTGCTCTTTTTACTTAGTAATTTCAGTGCGGGAGTTGGAGTGACTAACTATTAATTCAACTATCAAATACAAACAATGGATTAGCATAGACTGGAATCAGCTTGTTAAAAGTAAAGATGATTTTGAAGATTTTGTAGACAATTTTGTTAAACCTTCTCCTTCAGTTGACTATTAAGAAAGCCGAATCTTGCTTCCCCGATAGCTGGAAAATTGCCTCTGTGGTACCAGTCTACAAGAGTTCTGGGAATAGAACCGACCCTCAGAACTACCGCCCAATCAGTCTACTGCCGATCTTTGCCAAAATCTTTGAATCCTTAATCAATCTAGCGATAGTACGGCACTTAGTTAATGCTAAACTTCTATCTGACCGCCAGTATGGATTTAGACAAGCATGATCTACTGCAGACATCCTAACGGTCATCTCTGAACGCATGTATCATACACTGGACAAGGCAGGTGAAGCTAGGGCAGTAGCGCTTGATATATCCAAGGCCTTTGACAAGGTATGGCATAAAGGGCTTCTCCTGAAAATACGCTCATACGGTATTACTGGGCAACTACTTAATATAATTAGATCCTTCTTAAACAAAAGAAAAATCCAGGTTGTCCTCGATGGCCGTTCATCTAAGCTACATGACATAAATGCTGGTGTGCCCCAGGGATCTATTCTTGGACCTTTGTTGTTCCTGATCTATATAAACGATCTCCCTGATGACAGTGTCTGAGATTGGTTTATTTGCTGACGACACCACGCTTTACTCTCGCCATGTTGGCAAAACAGACGCGATCATATCTGAGGCAATGGCTGAATCTTTAGAAAATGACCTCCAGGCTGTAGTGGATTGGGGCCATAAATGGTTGGTAACTTTTAATGCCGCAAAGACTAAACTCCTTTCCTTCAACAACTACAAGAAGCCTCTCCGACCACCGATTGTCATGACAAATAACACCCTACCTGAGAGTTCATCATTCAAACTCCTTGGCCTAACCTTCACAGGTAACATGAATTGGAACACATACATTGAAGACATTGCCACGGCTGCCGCAAACAAGGTTGGCTCCCTCTACCGTGCTAGTGGACTCCTTACACCTGACATTATCCTGTATCTCTACAAAGCCACCATTCGCCCATGCATGGAGTATTGTTGCCACATCTGGGCTGGTGCATCATCTACTAGTCTCTCTCTCCTTGACAAAGTCCAAAAAAGAGTCGTCAACCTAATAGGTCCCTCACTGTCAGCTAGGCTCCAGCCCCTGTCCCATCGCCGCAATGTAGCATCCTTATGTTTGTTTTACAAGTACTTCAATGGATTATGCTCCGATGAGTTGGCTACTCTGGTGCCCCCTCGACGTAAATTCACTAGACTAACTCGACATTCTACTAAATCTCATTCATTCACTGTGGAGGTCCCCAGATGCCGGAGAGCATTCTACTCAAATAGCTTCTTTCCTCGTGCTGCTGCTCTCTGGAACTCCCTCCCTGCCCCCTGTTTTCCCGACAGTACTGACATGCAGAAATTTAAAACTAATGTAAACAGACATCTCACTGCTCAGATCCCAATTTAAGCTGAACCACCAATCCTTCTCCCCTTTTCCTTTTTCTCAGTAGCCCCTTACTTTTATAGTGGCGGCCTGCCTTGTTTGGGGTGAATCATGTTAAAAAAATTTTTTTTTAAAAAGACAGTTAATTTTGAAACAATTTTAGTGCTAAATTTTTCTGAGAACTATTCATTCGTTTTACAAAATGTTTTTCAGGGGTTCCAGTGGAACAATTTTCAAGCTACTGGCCATCCATTTGTATTATCTTGAATCTGCAATTAATTCAGGGAAACAGAAAGCATATGCTTGTATAAGTGATCATATGACACAGCGACTGTCTATGCCTTTCAAAAGAACCATGTTATAAATGAGTTGATCAAACCAATGTTTCCCGAACTAAAAAAGAAATATTTAAATAATTGGTCTGTTCAATTACAAGAACCATAAAATTTTGACTAACTTAATTCATCACGATTTTGGGATTGGAATGGCACTTCTTTGCCACATTCCATGGAAAGAATGCTTACGATTTTTGGATTGGAATGGCACTTCTTTGCCACATTCCATGGAAAGAATGCTTACGATTTTGGGATTGGAATGGCACTTCTTTGCCACATTCCATGGAAAGAATGCTTACGATTTTGGGATTGGAATGGCATTTCTTTGCCACATTCCATGGAAAGAATGCTTACGATTTTGGGATTGGAATGGCACTTCTTTGCCACATTCCATGGAAAGAATGCTTACGATGGTGTTGGGAGAACAATTGAATGATTGGCAGCACGGGCAAGCAATGCCTGACCGGATTCTAACACGAAAGCAGTTATTTATGTTTGCTTCCAATACAAAGTCGATCAACATAACTTATTTTCTAGAACATGGGTTTTCAAAGTCTACAATATTTCCAGATGTCTACCTTCAAGTTTTTTGCTTTTAAACTTTTTCCGACTTTAATAACTTACAAAAAACATTTCTGAAATGGTGACATAACCTCTTTCCTGATTATTCATGAGATTGGCATTCTGTGGATATGGCATGATCATGTTTACACACAGGTTCCCGTCAGATAACCGAAGTTAAGCAACGTTGGGCCTGGTCAGTACTAAAATGGGTGACCAATTGGGAAACCAGGTGCTGTATGTGCTTTCTGCTTATCTCGGCATTGTTTCCGACTGCAAGCAATTCCGAGATAATCGGATTTCCTGGATTTCTCCTTGTCACTGGAATCAAGCAGTGCCGACTCAGGATAAGTGTGGTTAGGGATTGCACAACCCTTGCTTCACAATTACACGCGCAGCCACCCTTACAGGTGGTATCTATTGTCTCTCGAGACTGAACAATCTTTTACAATACCAAGTATTTGCCGTTTAATCGTTAAAACCAAATTTATTAGGTCGAGACATTAATTCATGGATAATTTCTTGTTTTCTATGATTTTTGAGTACTTTTAGTTCTTTGTATAGTATATGTCTTGCTCTGTTTTTTGTTATGTTTATTTTTAACAAGTTACTAAGCTAAAACGTTTTTTAGCAATTGTATGTTTTAGTTACTATTTTCAAAATATAAAAGAATACTTTTTCACTAGTTTATGATGTTCAAAATTCCAAATTGAAAAGGATACTGAGAAAAAGATAACTTTTTATAATAAATGTAAATGATTTCATTTGAAAATACAATTTGAATTTATAAAATTAATGCTGTGAGAAATGTAAATAAAACAGTTTTTTATTTTTATTTTTTCCTTCAATTCTGTGTATATATATATATATATATATATATAATGTATATATAGAATGAATAGTTATACATAAATAAATCAAAAGATTTATAACATTATTTATTACAGTTACAAGAATTCAAAGTCAACAATGGTCTGGTGTACAATCATTTCAGAGACGATTAGGAATCATATTTAATTTTCTTATTTTTTATGTATATATTTATGATTCACAATATGTCGCTTTCTCACCGCCTTATACACCAACAGAAATTTGAGTGAAAGCATCAACATCCTTTACATAATTCACAAACATTTTAAAAACACATTTAAAAAATACAACTTATAACAGAGGACACATGAAACATTATGTTAGTTCCACCATTTGTTAATATAAATATGAATACTACTAATAATATTTATCTTGACGTCTTCGGGGAGTCAGGCAGATACTCTCTGTCTTAACTTTTTTGTGGGCATGATAGTGCCCATATCCTTTCCAGACTATATACAGCATCTGGTGTTCCCAAATGGGCACCCATTTAGTACTGGCCAGGCTCAATGTTGCTTAGCGTCAATGATCTAATGAGAACCGGTGTGTCAACGTTATTATACCGTATATATTATCTTAGTAAAGGTAAAAATAATTATGCTTACAATTATAGTAATGATAGTAGTTACAATGGTAATTATATCAATAAAAACAGTAATAATAATTAAACAATCATATTAACAGCGATAAAAATAATTATATTAATAATAATAATAATCCTTCTACCCTAAAAATAAGATAATAGTAATAATTATGAAACTTATAATGAAGATAATGATAATAGTAATAAAAATCTTATATGTGATAATAATATTCAAAGTAATACATATCGAATCGATAAGGTGTGTATATATATATATATATATATATATATTTTTATGTAATTGTTTTTATTGGTGATTGCAGCGTTCGTTGTTTTTGCTTACTACTACTATTTCGATTGTTTCACTCCTGAGTGATTAAGATGCAGAAAATTGCATTATTAGTCGCCTTAACTTTATAGGATATATTTTTCGTTATATATATTTTTATTAATTTTATATGTACATAAAAGTAATCCATAGACACGTGTTTCTGGCTCACAGCTTCCATCAGCATGGCTAACTTAGACAAGGATTGAACCTTTGATATTGATGTCTATAGTCTTACTACAACGCCCTGCCTAGAAATATGTACAATTTTTATAACCTAAATATTAATGTATTTTTAAGTAATTGTTTTTATTGGTAATTGGGCGTTGTAGTCCATTGATAAGATGCTGGACTGTCTACATCAATACGTCAATAATATCTAAGTTAGCCATGCTGATGACGGTTGTGAGCCAGAAACACGTGTCCATGGATTACTTCTATGTACATATAAAATAAATAAAAATATATATTTATATGTGTATGTGTGTGTAATGTCTATGCTGAGATTACTTGGGATAATAACAGACTAAATTTCATTAACTCATATAATTTCCAAAATATTGATAATTTTATAAAATTATTCTCAAATTCACTTAATTAAATATAAAATGGATAATTAAGCAAATAAAAAAAAACAAACCCTGATGTGTTTTGGACAGTTAATTAAAAAAAGTGAAAGGGAAGAGATAAATGGATGAGTAGTTATTCTTTCTACCGTGAGAAATTAAAACAATATTTTTTATTAAGGTCAGTAATGTTTGAGTGTTCTTTTTTAGTCTGTGAAGCCCTTGGTAGACACTATCAACCGCTTGAGTGAACCGCACACGATAGTCTTGTGCAGCTACGAAGAAAGAACATCAGGAAACAAACCAGAATTGCAGCAACATTTTTATGAGGTAACTTTATATTTTTTTAACCTTTTTACTGACAAGAATAATTTTTCTTTAATACTAATGAGTCACCACTTATCAAGGCCCAAAATGCACTCGAGGATTAAGGTTAATGAGATTGTCAATTATGAGAGGATTGGAAGCAATGGGTTTGATTACTTAAGAGCATGGCTCAACAAGTGTTTTTTTGACGTTGGACTTGAAGATGACTATGTTGTAGTCAGCAGGGGAGCACTCTTGTGGTATCGTGTTCCACCAATGGGAAGTGCTTGGAAAGAAATTCTGTTCATGGAAGTTCCATTTGGTTTTAGGTACACGGAGGAATAAAAGGAAACATTCTTTGCAGTAGTGGTAGCTAGACAGGTACTTGCTGTGAAGATTTTACAGGGGCGAACCAGAGATTGGAGCTGAGTCAAGCGCCTACTGTGAGAATGTTCTTCAGATGAGTCTATTCAATTTGCATGTTTAGAGCGATGAAACTACTGTTTCAAATTTAAGCATGACAGACTCAACGTGAATGCATCGAATAAACTGCTCATTAATTTCAATCAATCGGCACTTTTAGTGTTAAAAGTGTTTTTGCAAATGTGTGACAGAGGATCATGATAATCATCATATTCGGTTTAACATCCGTTTTACATGCTGGCATGTATTAGACGGTTTTAAAAAATTAACTTCTAAACCAACCTATCTCTGGCCAGGTCTTTATTTATCTCTCTTTCTTTGAAATCCATCCTTATCACTTCCTCCCATGTTTTCCTTGGCCTTTCCCTACCAACTTACCCTGCTACCTCAACTGTTCTACATCTACTAATTCAAGAATTCTCAAAGTTTCTTGTCCTGCATACATCTCCCTATCCTGTCCAGATTTAATCTTCCTCTGAGGTCATCAGATCTAACCTTGTCTTTTAACGCTCACATCACACATCCATCGTATCATTCTCATATCATTTCTGTCCATGCAATCAATCATATCCTCAATCCTCACTGGCCAGGTTTCACTTCCATACACCATCACACTTTGGACGTATCTAAATTCAAATTCCAACGTTCTTTTAAGTTTGAAGAATTTAACTCGAACACTTCCCCTTCAATCTTCAAATGCAATACGAACTGGAATCAAGAGTTTCTCCAATCTCAGGTTTTATATTTTGTAAATTTATTTAGATCTATGCGAACAATGTAATAATGTACATTCTGGTGTGTGTATGTCTGACACTGGTTGGCTGGGCTGGACTGAGACTGATTGTCTTGGTAAACTGTCGCCTACATGTGGTGTGATCAAATGTAATAAGGTTGATTAAATTATACAATATTTGGGTAACAGTTTGTCTATGTGCTGAGAGATCGATTTTAATTACAGACATGAAAGAAGTAAATAAACCCTTATTATGCATCATATAAAGGGAAGGTGCGCGTGTGTGTGCGTGTGCCCGTCCGTCCGTGTCCAGCTAAAACTTAAAAACTACAGAACAAACACCATCAAAGTTGATATTTTCTTGATCAACGTTGCTCGGAATGAATAATTTCTAAAATATATAAAAAAACAAATTCTTTGACCCTAAACTGCTGCCAATTTCGTCAAGGGGGTGTCAGTTTTCCAGTCATTTTCATGTATTAACTAAAGGGAAGTAACTCTGATTTTTTTTTTCCAAGGAGTTATTTTCCTTACACCGACTCGAGTAATTTATAAAAAGTGTATGGCCAGAGAGAGGAATGGGCTGGGTGGAGAAGAAAAAGGGGGTGGAATTGGGGTGAGAGAGGGGGAAAAGAGAGAAGTTTTAATAGAAATATGTTACACTTTTGCTTCAGGCATTTCCGGGTAGCCCTGCTAGTCAATAATAATGAAGACTGCTGTTAGAGTCCTGTGGCCTTAGTCGAGATAATATTGATTATTTTCCCTCTCTGATGAATTGGACAATCATTCGGTTAACAGTGGAAAGTAGAATCCCGAGGTTTGCAGCGATTTGATTCTGGTTAAGTCCACCTTCAAATTAACCTATAATATGGCTTCTCTGAAACTTTGAAAATTCTAATGTTTCTTGGTCACTGCTATGCTTAAATGGTAATATATGCTACTATTACTTGTACTAGCATTCACCTCCCAGAGTCGGTTGAGCCAGCTCCATCCATCCTTGCTACAGCATCCTTCACGAAGGCTGACCAAGCCTGACGATTTGAAGTCAACGATTGTACGTCTCAGAGTATTGTCTGTCGACGAAGGAAACGGAAACTTTAGATATGTATGAATTATTTTTGTCACTTGAATCAGTCATTCCAAAAGAATCAAATAGTGATTGGTGAACTATTTTTGGTTTGGTGAGCTGGGCATATAAGTGTCGACCAGCACCAACAAGCAAGCTGTTTTCGATTCTCTCCCTTCCCTCTCAAAACAAACAATAAATCACAACGCTTGTTCGGCGATGCTGTCGTCGTGTGCCACATGTGCGGGGCTGACAGAGCTGCTCTTCATTGGTCATTGGAGTCATTTATTCTAAAAGTTCTTACTTCAGAGGTAACAATTGTTAATACCATAGACCTACCATATTTTGGGAACCTAGATTAAGGAAGTTTACTAAATAAATATCTTGACAGAGTACAAAATCTAGTGGGGCATCTGTTCTTTTCCCTACAACTTCTTTCTCACAGAAGAGACGTTACTAGTCTCTACTCTATTGTTATTTCCATAGAATTCAATTCCATTGAGTACAACTTGCTTGTCTTCAAATCCAATGTCAAATTCTTGTCATAAACCGCCTCATAAGTAATCAAACACAGTTCATATCTTTGATCAATGTTAGCAGTCTCATTTCTCGGCTGATAATCATTCCGTCTCATTAACCCTTATTCTCCGTCTCATTAACCCTTATTCTCCGTCTCATTAACCCTTATTCTCCGTCTCATTAACTCTTATTCTATGGTAGTCCGAATAAGCCAAATACAAATTATAAATCCTCTTCTCAAAAATTCTGAAAAGATGTGTGAAGATATCTAAAAGATATGTGAAGATATCTAAAATAAACTTAAATAAAAAAAATGTATGTATGGTTTTAATTATTGAAAGAAAAGTAACTGTCAAACTGGTTTGTGAGGCTTTTAATTTCTATCATTATCAATATTGATTGGTTTGTTTTTATTTCAATCCAAATTTTTTAACAATTTCAGCTGATCGAGAAAACTTTTCACGTACAAGAAATTCCTCAAAACAACCAAGATGACTTTTATCACAGTTCAGACATTCACATCATGAAATTTACCAAAAAGATATAATTTTTATTTAAGATTTTTTTTAAATTTAAGACTGTGAAATTGCAAGTCTTAAGACAACCAATTTACCTTCTGTGAAGGAGATATGTATATTTCTGACAGTTCTCCATCCCGCTTTCTATTTTAAAATTTCATTTTGAAAAATAAAGACGATTTGACCAGATTGAATTTTTGAGTTGGTTTTATATCTTATTTGAATCTCTTTCTTTTTTATTCATCTCTATCTCTGTCTCTCGCGCTCTTCTCATCTCGCCCACTCTCCGTCTCTCGCCCACTCTCCGTCTCTCGCCCACTCTCCGTCTCTCGCCCACTCTCCGTCTCTCGCCCACTCTCCGTCTCTCGCCCACTCTCCGTCTCTCGCCCACTCTCCGTCTCTCGCCCACTCTCCGTCTCTCGCCCTCTCTCCGTCTCTCGCCCTCTCTCCCGATCTCCGTCTCTCGCCCTCTCTCCGTCTCTCGCCCTCTCTCCGTCTCTCGCCTTCTCTCCCGATCTCCGTCTCTCGCCCTCTCTCCCGATCTCCGTCTCTCGCCCTCTCTCCCGATCTCCGTCTCTCGCCCTCTCTCCCGATCTCCGTCTCTCGCCCTCTCTCCCGATCTCCGTCTCTCGCCCTCTCTCCCGATCTCCGTCTCTCGCCCTCTCTCCCGATCTCCGTCTCTCGCCCTCTCTCCCGATCTCCGTCTCTCGCCCTCTCTCCCGATCTCCGTCTCTCGCCCTCTCTCCCGATCTCCGTCTCTCGCCCTCTCTCCGTCTCTCGCCCTCTCTCCCGATCTCCGTCTCTCGCCCTCTCTCCCGATCTCCGTCTCTCGCCCTCTCTCCCGATCTCCGTCTCTCGCCCTCTCTCCGTCTCTCGCCCTCTCTCCCGATCTCCGTCTCTCGCCCTCTCTCCCGATCTCCGTCTCTCGCCCTCTCTCCCGATCTCCGTCTCTCGCCCTCTCTCCCGATCTCCGTCTCTCGCCCTCTCTCCGTCTCTCTCCCGATCTCCGTCTCTCTCCCGATCTCCGTCTCTCGCCCGATCTCCGTCTCTCTCCCTCTCTCCCTCTCTCCGTCTCTCGCCCTCTCTCCGTCTCTCGCCCTCTCTCCGTCTCTCGCCCTCTCTCCGTCTCTCGCCCTCTCTCCGTCTCTCGCCCTCTCTCCGTCTCTCGCCCTCTCTCCGTCTCTCGCCCTCTCTCCCGATCTCCGTCTCTCGCCCTCTCTCCCGATCTCCGTCTCTCGCCCTCTCTCCCGATCTCCGTCTCTCTCCCGATCTCCGTCTCTCGCCCTCTCTCCCGATCTCCGTCTCTCGCCCTCTCTCCGTCTCTCGCCCTCTCTCCGTCTCTCGCCCTCTCTCCCGATCTCCGTCTCTCTCCCGATCTCCGTCTCTCGCCCTCTCTCCGTCTCTCGCCCTCTCTCCCGATCTCCTTCTCTCGCCCTCCCTCCCGATCTCCGTCTCTCGTCCTCCCTCCCGATCTCCGTCTCTCGTCTCCCTCCCCATCCCCAATCTCCGCCCTGTCTCGCCCCCAATCTCCGCCCTGTCTCGCCCCCTCTCCCCAATCTCCGCCCTGTCTCGCCCCCTCTCCCCAATCTCCGCCCTGTCTCGCCCCCTCTCCCCAATCTCCGCCCTGTCTCGCCCCCTCTCCCCAATCTCCGCCCTGTCTCGCCCCCTCTCCCCAATCTCCGCCCTGTCTCGCCCCCTCTCCCCAATCTCCGCCCTGTCTCGCCCCCTCTCCCCAATCTCCGCCCTGTCTCGCCCCCTCTCCCCAATCTCCGCCCTGTCTCGCCCCCTCTCCCCAATCTCCGCCCTGTCTCGCCTCCTCTCCCCAATCTCCGCCCTGTCTCGCCTCCTCTCCCCAATCTCCGCCCTGTCTCGCCCCCTCGCCCCAATCTCCGCCCTGTCTCCGCCCTGTCTCGCCCCAATCTCCGCCCTGTCTCGCCCCCTCGCCCCAATCTCCGCCCTGTCTCGCCCCAATCTCCGCCCTGTCTCGCCCCCTCGCCCCAATCTCCGCCCTGTCTCGCCCCCTCGCCCCAATCTCCGCCCTGTCTCGCCCCCTCGCCCCAATCTCCGCCCTGTCTCGCCCCCTCGCCCCAATCTCCGCCCTGTCTCGCCCCCTCGCCCCAATCTCCGCCCTGTCTCGCCCCAATCTCCGCCCTGTCTCGCCCCCTCGCCCCAATCTCGGCCCTGTCTCGCCCCTCAATCTCCGCCCCGTCTCGCCCCCTCTCCCTCCATCTCGTCTACAAAACTTGTCTGAATGGCGCTGTGTCTACGTTTTAGGCGGGATTTTCATTCAATAATTTGTTTCATGTCAAAAATCCTTTTAGGCTTTTTGATATTCGCAAATAATGATTTGTTTAATGGCAAAATAGAAGTCCATGGTGGCTGTATCTAAAACAAAGAAATTGTAAGTCAAAACAAAAATTATACATTTGAGGCTTGATTTTTTTTTTTGTTTCGCAAATAATTATTAAAAAAAGAAATATGCACAAATCAGAAATTTCAAGCCAAAAAAAAAAAAAAGCTACGGTCATTTTTTACGAAAATAATGTGTAAAGAATTATTTGAAAATAATTCTTTTGATGGAAGATACGTTGTATAAAAAATCACAATAACACTGGTGTTTTCAATAATTTGTTTAACTGTCAAATAGAAGCCGCCATATCTGAAATCATAAATTGGATATTAAAAAAAATCCTTTCGGCTTGATTTTTTTTTTTTCTTTCGCAAAAAATATTTGTAAATAAAAACAATAAAAAAATGTTTGCAATTTCTGAGTTAAGATAGAGAAGTGGATATCCAATTGGATATCTATTGCAAACAAATTATTACTTGACAAAAATAACTCCAATGTTTTTCATTCACAAATTTCATTAGTTATTCACATATTCGATGTGAGAATCAACTCGAATAACGGGTCATTCACGAATAAAAGTAACCTTCAAAGTTTATTAAATAATAATTTGTTTTCAATAAATCACTAGAGATTTAATAATACGAATTACCATGAATGTCAATTTGTGCCTCGTTATGAAAACACGTAATTTAAAGTTTGCAACATCGAATTATCTTATTTGTGAACAACTCGTGAAAAACAAGTTATTCCAATTATTTTTATGTCTTCATGGGATATAAAAGGTCTATCAAAAATCAAAAATTGTACCAAGGATTTTTCTTTTCAAAATCCTAATTATTATTTTTCAATAATTTGTTTAATAGCCGCCCCATCTGAAATTAGAAACCCTGATTTTTTTTTTTTTTTTGTTGCAAATAAAAAATTCCAAATTTCTAATCTGGCCTGAAAGGCCTAATTTTTTATTTTCGGAAATAATAATTATTATTTAAAAAAATATCTTAAATTCAATAATTTGTTTAATTTAAAATTAAAAAAATCTACTTACAACAGAAATAAAAATCCTACATTATAATTTAGACCATAAATTCAGACATCGCCGTATCTAAAATCAGAAATTGAAAACAAAAAGAAAGATTTTTTTTGTTTCGCAAATAAAATTTATTTTCAATTATTTGTTTAGATATCCACTGTCCCCCCCCCCCTCTGAAATCAGAAATTGCACACCGGTGTTAATCAAAAGAAAAATTTTGTTTCGAAAATAAAATTAATTTTGAAAAATTTGTTTAATGTAATTTCTGAAATCAGAAATTAAGTAAAAAAAAATTACAATTATATTTTAGTCGTAATATCAGTAATATCGAAATCAAAAGAAAAATCTGCCTGATTTTATTTTTTGCAAATAATAACTTCGTTTCAATAATTTGTTCTAAAACAGGAGCGGCTGTTTTAAAATAAAAAATCATATTTTAAGCTGGTTTTTTTTTTATAGATAATTTCTTTTAAACCATTCAGGAAAGTTTTAGCGTCAATCAATTTTTCTATGGGAAATAAATCTGAGTGAAAAAAAGCAGACCAGCACTAATGCTGGTCTGCTTTTTTTTTCACTCAGAATTGGGTATGAAAAATATTTTTTATTTAAATGTTATGTAAAATGTTTATTTTTAAGATTACAAAAAAGATTTTGCACTTCGACAATTGATATTTTTCCTGATTGTTTTTCAAATTTATATAATTATACAATTTTTCTAGTTTTCCAAATTAATGTAAATAATTGATGGTATTTTATATTGGTTTTTAAAATATGACTATTCCAAACAGTTAGAGATATCAACTTGCTATATCTTAAATGTTTATTCAGGACTGATGTTTTTTTTTGCAAATAACAATTAGTTTTCAATAATTTGTTTGATGTCACGTAATCAGAAATAATTAGGCGCCGTATCTAAAATCATAAATTGCAAAATAAAAATCCTACATTTTAGGCGGGATTTTTTGTTTCGGATATTATTATTAATAATATTAGGAAAAGAGGACAATATAGTTATGAAAAGCGAACAATATTGTATGAAATCTTGGGAAAATCAACTCGCATGATATATTTTTCAGTAATTCTCCACGACTCGCAGAACAACTCGACTCCCAAACAAAAATAAGATATCTACCCTATCAGAAATTGCACCCTAAAAACCTAACAGAAAGAAAAAAACAATTATTTAGAGTGGCTTTACATAAATTTAGCGTAAAATAATTCACCATTTCCAGGCCATTCTAGCGTTTTAGAGAAGTTTAAATCAATTTTTTTTGTAGGGGAAATAAATCCTGTGCGTTTTTCTGATTATGGGCTTCTTGTAGGATTTTGGGCTTGTCATTCGGACTTAGTGTTAAGAGTTTTTTTTAAAGAAGGTCACTCGGGTTAAGAAGGCAGTTTTAGGAGGTGGGCTTGTTAGCTGGTATATAAAATAAATAATTTATTTTATATCAAGTTTTCAGCTTTAAATTTTTTAAATCGCACTAAAATGCAGGAATGTTCGTTAGCTAATTATAGTAATCGCCTAAAGTAGAATCTTTATTTTTTTTAAGTGACAACTAGAAGTTCGAAAGTTGAATGAAACCAGTATTTTTTATTAAGGAACCACAAACAGAATTTTTAAGCACATATTTTTCAAAAGATTCTCGTAAACAAATTTTACAATTATAATTTGTTTATATCCACCAATAATAATTAAAAAGCATGTTTTCTCAATGTAACTTTAATCGCAATTACTCATGAAAAAATCTGCAACTTATAATAAATCAAATAAATTACGTGATTACTTTTTATCATTCAACCCTAACGTGTAATTTCGTTAAAAACTAATTAGTTATTCCAATTATTTCTCTCTAGATTCTGTTAATTTGCATGTCATTATGAAATCTAGACTCGCATAATATTAGTTTTTATTCACAAATTTATCAAACGAACTATAAAAACATGAAATAAAGTGAAAATAATAATTAATTACGAAACATGAAAAATCGCTTTACGCAACATGTGAAAATCGACTTTCACATAAAATGATATTCTAAAATTCTGGAATTATTATTATAATTCCAAACTTATGAAAATCGACTAGTTCTTGATTTTCTGATTTTGCAACATCGATTTATAAAATTCGTTTTTGTGATTTTTTTTTTAGTTTAGTTGAAGTTTTGTGAATTTACAAAATTTGTCACTTCGAATAATCCTGAAAGAAGTAGTCATAAAGTAGTAAAAATACCAAAACCTTACAAATTCACTTTCAATATTCACGAATTGGCAACATCGAATAATCTTGTTTGTGAAACTAGTTATTCCAAATATTTTTCTCTAGATTTTGTTATTTTGAAGATTCTTGAGTTGTAGAATCATGTTGCCCCACTCGACGACCATCAACCCCAACGTTGTGTGTCCGTGGCCTGCTTCTTGTCTTTTTCGTCTAGCCAAATCGTCTATCCACTGACGAATCGTCGAGGGCACAGCACTGGTCCACAAGTTAAATAAAAGCATAAAGAACACAAACTCATATACATTGTGTATAAGTTAGTTAAAACTATGAGTGTGTGTGACACTGTCGAGACCGCCATTGTCGTTATTCAAGTCGTCAGCTCATCTCATCACTTGCTAAATCTTTGCCGAGCTCTGCCTGCGACTTGCTTGCATCAAACGCTAACTTCAAACTCAATCTATTTTCTTCCAAGTCCCAACTCGTAAAATGTTTATTGCCGCAAACCTCGCCTGTCGTCAAGTGTCGTAAAACCCTATCACCTCTAAATATATTATCTCCTTTGTCTTAGTCACCGAACAATAGAAATTGACCACTCACATATTTTCTTTTGTGTGCGTTCATGAGTCATTTCCTATTCCTGACTGGGCCCGAACCTTTGCGGCATCCATAGTGTCACAGTGTGATCGATGTTAATGTAGCAATACACATGAAAAAATTTAAATGGCTTAAAATATCTCAATAATGGCACATATAGAAAGAGCTTGATGATCTAAGAAAGAATCTTTTTAAATTTTTTAAATCTGACTAAAAATAAGGAAGTTATGACTATTTTTGTGCCTCACACGATTGGATATTTTCCCCTCTTTAAGACCATATGCGTTTCGTCACATTTTTTACACTAATTTTTCAGTAAAAATGTTATATCTTTGTTAAAACACAAGATTAAGCAATGAAATTTACCATATAAGTGTATTTAAGAAAGAAGTTAGAAAACTCAAAGTTGAATTGTAATACATTTTATGTACAAGAAACTAAAATCTAATACTAGGACTGTTTAAAAATGAATATATTGCAAGATTTCTTTAGCATTATTGTAGATTTACACCTTCTGCTAACTCACCTCCTTACCTCCCCAAAATATGAGATTCTACTTTTTTTATTTAGGCAATTACATGTTAACACCCTGAAAAACTTGGCAGAAAGAAAGAAACAAAAACAATTATTTTAGAATTTAAAGTGGGGATCAGTTTCACATAAAATAATCCCCCATTTCAAGGCCATTCTAGCGTTTTAGGACAGTTTATTATTTTTTCTATGGGAGACAAATCCTGTGCGTTTTTTTTTTTTTTTTTCTTGTTTTTTTTTTTTTTAGACGATTATGAGGGTCTTTGTGGGAGGAGGGGGGCTTACCACTTGAACTTCAGGTTAGTGGTAGGGCTAGGGGCAATTAAGTGTGAACACCCTGAAAACTTAGCAGAAAGAAAAAAAAACAATTCATTTAGAATTTCGAGTGGGGGATTAGTTTCACATATATTTAATGTAGAATAATTCACCATTTCCGGGGCATTAATCAATTTTTTTCTATGGCAAATAAATCCTGTGCGTTTTTTTATGGGCGTCTGCTTTTTTTTCAATTTTTTTTTTTTTAGACGATTATGTGTGGTTTTAATGGGCTTTTTTGTAGGATTAGGGCTTCCTACTCGGACTTAGGGTTAGTGATAAGGTTAAGGAAGGGGTTTTGTTTTGGATGGAGTTTGCCATTCGGACTTAGTGTTAGGGTTAAGGGAGTTTTTTAGGGGTGGCTTGCCACTCATATTTAAGGTTAATGGTACGATACGTTCAAGAAGGCATTTTTAGGAGGTGGGCTTGTTAGTCGTACCTAGAGTTAATGGTAGAGTAATTATTTATTTTATAAATTTCACTAAAAGACAAGAATGGCCGGGAAATCGGAGATCATTTTACATTAAATTTATATGCGAAACTGATCCCCCACTCTAAATTCTAAACTATTTTTTGTTTTGTTTTTTCTTTTTTTCGCCAAGATTTTAAATCGTAATCGCCTAAAAAAGTAGAATCTTAATTTTTTTTTTAAATTGGCGACTAGAAAGTCATTACTACTAGAAGTTCGAAAGTTGAGTGAAAACCAGTATTTTTTTAAGTATTTTTTATAAAAGAACCAAATAGGATCAACTTTTTTAAGCACAAAAAGTATTTTTATCTTACTTTTAAAGAAGTTTATAAACGAATTTTACAAAGCTTTATAAGACGCTGCTGCTGATTGATTGTTATATCAGCAATACTAGCAGCCACTGTTGACTTTCGCTCAAAAAAAGGACAATATTTTTTAGGATAATTTAAAATTACTATTACCGAAAGACAAAACAACGTACAATTATAATTTTAATGCATAAAAAAAGATGAAAGATTAATTTATTTACTAGTTGGGTACGAAAAATGTAACAACATTTTCTATATTCATATTTTAAAATGTTTAAAATTCGTTCTAGAATGAAAATAAACAAAAATCGCCTCGTGTTTATAGCAGTAATTGCTGCTACTACAATCAGTTTTTCAAACTATAAATCGAAAACGCTTTTTTTTTCCGGATAGGGTAATGGAATATTATTACTACCAAAAGAGAACACATATATACAATTATAATTTTAATGCATAAAAAAGTAAAATGATTGATTTACTTACTAATTGGGCGACGGAAATGCATTTTTCAAAAATGTTCAACCGACGTCAAGTTGAAGTCTTATTTTTAAAATTTCAAAAAAATTAATGAGCCGAATTACTTCGTACACTAACAAACATTAAAAGTGATGTTTCTCCTGACTAGTTTCCAAATCTCAGGACGAAATTCCACACACAGCAATGGTACGAGACTTTTAAACGAAGGGGGGGGGGTCAAAGAAAAAAGTGACGTAAATTGCTGAAAATAGCGTTAACATTTTTTTGCCTTTATTTGCTCAAAACTCTTAAAAATATATAATGTATATTATTATTCATGAATGCACCTGAAAGGATATTCATTTCCTAACAAAATGATGGTATTTTGAGCACTTAAAGCGCTTTAGTTTTTAAGATATGACTCTTTTAATAGAACTGCCCTCAAATCTGTAATTATCCAAACAGTTTTCTGGTCGATGTGTATTGCTAGTTAATGGCTGAATCATTACCCTGTGACCCCCTTAATAATGATGGAACCTTTCTAGAGCAAGCATCTCTCTTTACATGCTTGTCTTCGATCTAGATAGTTTTGCTTGCAACTGGCATGTCATTCTGCTAGGGCTGCATCGAGTCCAGCAGCACTTGTATCGTGATTGGTGTCTTTGGGTCAAAATACGGCAGATCTTTAGATTTCTTCTTTGCTGCTTGTTGCTGAGATGACCAGACAAAATCATTGTCCTGTAATTGTCCTTGAGGTAATTAACTAGTCCAAGAAAGCTTGATATCAGAAACCACATGAATGTATACGAGCATATACATTCATGGGCATGATTTGATTGTACCGCATGTGCGCTGAGCTCCTCAATCCTCTCAGTGGTGTCCGAATTGCCTCCACCTGTTTGATTGTTGCCTCTTCGACTGTCGTTATTTTACCTTCTTTTAACAGTGACTTTTGGGTTTAGTCCAATATTAATAAGTCCACCAGGTATGTCTATTCGCAATTCTTTATTATTATTTTTATTTTTTATTTTAGGAACGCGTGGGGTGGCTCTTGACGACTCTGTAAAAGTTGGTGTTGAGACACCCAAAAATTTGACTGAGGACTGACATAATTCTTGAAATGTCTTATGTAGTTGTGTACCAAAAGAAAGATTCTGATTTTTAGTTTTCAATAATTTGTTTAGATATCCACTGTCCACCCTGTCAGAAATCAGAAATTGCAAACCGGTAATTGTAGGTTTTGTTTATTATTAACACAATAAAAAACAAGACATACGGTAAAATATTTTGCAATAAAAAAAATCATAACAAATTATATGCTTTTGAAGCTAGATATTTTTTCGCATATAATAATTTGATTTCAATTTGTTAAATGGTAAAAGAACAATCAGAAATTGACTTCTAAAAATAAAATCAGGCCCAAAATTTACGATTTTCCTTTTTTGATTTAAAATATATATGAAATCAGAAAAGGAAAATCGAAAATTTTATTATCGAATCCGGCCTAAAAAGTAGGTTTGCAATTTCTGAACAGGATGGCTGTTCAACAAATTATTGAAAATAAATTTTATTTGCGAAACAAAATATCAGGCCGTAAATTAGGGAAAACTTGCGAAAATATAACAATAAAACCTATGAAATTAGAAATTAGAAATTGCAAAACTTCCCCGGATGTGTTTTTCGCAAATAATAATTAATTTTCAATAATTGCAAGATCAAAACTCTACATTTGCGGAATTTTTTGTTTCACATATAATTTTTTTTTCAATAAATTGTTTCATATAAAAAATCTAATGTATTGTTTTTCAATTCTCTATTAAGAATTGAAAAACAATACATTTTAGACTAGATTTTTTTATATTTTAACACATTTGTTTTCAATAATTTGTTTAATGGTAACTTACTGTAGATGAAATAAGAAATTGCTAAAATTATTTTTTCAAAATAATTATTTGTTTTTAATAATTTGTGTATTTACAAAATTTGCAACATTGATTTCGATATTTTTATGACAATAACTATATGAATGTAACTCGTAGTTCGATTTTGTGAATTTAAAAAATTCAACATCAAAATGATGAATTTTTCACAAAATCAAATAGATTTGTTTGCAATAACGGCCATGTGCACCATTTGGTAAAAAAAAAATATCCACTTGCAAGTTAGTCAAATAAAATCATGCATTTGGCAGGATTTTTCTCAAATAATGTTTTCAATATTGAATAACATTAGTTGAAAATCCAAAACACTGTATTCCAATTTTTTTCTCTAGATTTTATGATTTCGTCGAAAAACACGTTTTTAATTCTGTTAATTTGCAACATCATAACTCATAAAATCTAGTGAAAATTGACTCGTTTTTTAAAAAACGAATATCGATCATTGAAATTCTAATATTAAATTTTAAAATCTATCGATGAAACATTAAATTATGTGAAAATCGCTTGTAGCAAAATCTACTCGTATAACATAATACTAAATAACGAATATCGATGAAATTTTAAAATCCTAAATTGAAAATGAAATTATAGTGAAAATATATCGAAAATCAACATTCTAGTGAAATTTAATAATAAACAATCTAAATTCATAATTCCAAATATCCCAACAAATCATAAATATTCCACACGAATAACGTTTTTAGGAATTGTCTTTCTTTTTTCCGTTTTGTAAACAAATTTTATGAAGTTAGCTGCAGCGATTGTTGATTTTTCGAGGGAAAATCGACTCGCACGATATGTTTTACACAATATGTTTTATCCACTCGCTATCGATATGTTTTATCGACTCGCTAAAGAAAAATTAGATTTTTTGTAAAAAATTTTCTGAAATCAGAAATTGCACACCGGTGTTAATCTAAAGAAAAATCTGATTTTTTAAAATAATTTCTTTAATGTAAGAAAAATAGTGAATGATTATTTTAGGCCTGATTTTATTTTTCGCAAATAATGATTTGTGTTCAATAAAAGAATATCCACCCGGAAAAATAAAAAGGAAAAATCCTACATTGTTTCGTTTTTCGCAAATAATATTTTGTTTTCAACAATTTATTTTTATATTTTTGCAAGTAATAACTTTCAATATTTTTTTTCTAAAACGGCTTTTTTAAAATAAAAAATTATATTTTAAGCGAGATTTATTTTTATAAATAATAATTTCTTTTAAACCATTCAGGAAATCTTTAGCGTCAATCAATTATTCTATGGAAAATAAATCCTTATCTGGTCTGCTTTTTTTGTGACACTCAGAATTGTGTAAATGTCATGTTAAAGGTTTATTTTTAAGATTATAAAAAAGATAATTTTGCATGCCAATTGATATTTTTCCTGTTTTTTTCCCCAAAATTTATGTAATTTTTCTAGTTTTCCAAATTAATGTGATACTATGATGGTTTTTAAAATATGACTATTCAAAACAGAGATATCAACTTGCCATATTCAGGCCGGATATGTTTTTTTTGCAAATAACTATTAGTTTTCAATAATTCGTTTCGAATCAGAAATCATTAGCCACTGTATCTAAGATCAGAAATTGCAAAATAAAAATCCTACATTATATTTTAGGTGGGATTTTTTGTTTCGGAATTTAATTTTAATAATATTAGGAAATAAGGTGCGTGACTCTGTTATGTTGTTATAAAATCTAGAGAAATCAATAGTAACATAAAAATTCAAAATCTATATCGATTCGTTCATGAAACGTTACCAAAACAAGAAATATATAGACATTTTTTTCTAAATTCAATGAAAATCTCTTTGTTATCTAGTGAAAATCGATCGCATGATATATTTTACAGTAGTCGTTCTACACAAATATCGATTAAAGGATAATAATTCCAAACTGAAATCGATTCCAAACTGAAATCCAAAGAAAGTCTAGAAGTTCGAAAGTTGAGTGAAAACCAGTATTTTTTATTAAAGAACCAAACAGCATTTTTAAGCACATATTTTTCAAAAGGTAAACAAATTATACAATTATAATTTGTTGAAGATATTCACCATTTTTTAACATCGAATAATAATGAAAAACGTTTTCAGATTTTTTTATATATTTCGATGTCAATTTTTGATTTTTGGAAGGGCAAAATAAAAAATTGCAAAATAAACAATTTTTTGTTTCGTATATAATTTTTATTCAATAATTTTAGGCTTGATTTTTATATTTTCGCAAATAACAATTTGTTATCAGAAATTACAAAAAAAAAAAATCACACAATATATATTTTTTCACATATTTGCTTGGTAAAATTGAACTTGGCTTTCAACAATAGTAAAAAAATTTAATTATATTTCAGGCTTGATTTTTTTTTTTTTTTCTTTTGCAAAAAACAATTTGTTCATTCAGGTTACTTTTATTTGTTACATTTATTACTAATGAAAAAAACATTCGAGTGTTAGAAGTTTTTTTCTCAAATAGAAATTTGTTTTCCACCATTTTTCAACACCGAATAATAATGAAAAACATGTTTTCAGATTTTTTGACATTTCGAATAATACTTCGATTTGCATCCAAAATTATTCGCTGAAACTTTTATTGAATTACTCATGAAAAAATCTGCAACTTATAAAAAATCGAATAAATTACGTGATTGACTTTCATTATTCAACCCTAACGCGTAATTTCGTGAAAAACTAATTAAAACACGTTATTCCAATTATTTCTCTCATGTCATATGTCATTAGGAAATCTAGACTCGCATAATAGTAGTTTTTATTCACGAATATCGATCAAACGAACATCAAAATTTAAAATATGTCGATATTACTGTTATAAAAACATGAAATTAATTACAAAATTAATTGCGAAACTTTAAGACATGAAAATCGCTTTACGCAACATGTGAAAATCGCTTTACGCAACATGTGAAAATCGACTTTTACAGTAATTGTTCTCCATAAAATTTTTAAATTCTGGAATTATTATTATAATTCCAAACTTTTGAAAATTAGTTCTCCATTTTCTAATTTTGCAACATCGATTAATAAAATTCGTTTATCACAATTTATTGATTTTGTGAATTTTTAGTTTTAAACTTTGCTATAGTTTTGTGAATTTACAAAATTTGCAGCATGAAATGACTAATAAAGTAGAAAAAATACCGAAACCATACAAATTCACTTTCAGTATTTACGGAAACATCAAATAATTTTGTCTGTGAAACACGTTATTCTAATTATTTACGGAAACATGAAATAATTTTGTTTGTGAAACACTTTATTCTAATTATTTTTCACTAAATTTTGTTATGATCAATATGGAAATATGCTGCACTATTCTTTTGAAAATCTCCTTAATATATTTACAGCAACATCATAATTTTGGTCATTTTCAGACAAATGATAGATTAAATGAAATGGCCGACCCTTGAGGCAAAACTAGGAGTGGGTTAGAAAATCCCACAGGGCTAATTTATTGGCTTTATCTAGATAAAGTTAATAAATTAGCCTGTCCGACATTCACAGGTTATCCTTTGTTTTGCTAGTTCGATTCCAGATCGAGCCAGGAATGGTAGAGTTGGAGGAGTAAGTAAAGGGGAGTGAACTCTGAACCTGGTAAGGAGGCATCCAATTCGAACAGGGCACTATTCACTCCGGGTTTTATAAGTAAAGCTTTCTGCCAGACGGCTCATCATATCGACGGATGGGGTCTCTCTCATTATCTTCTTATCCAGATGTAATAACTCTTGTAACCACTCGAGAATATCCCGTTTATGCAGTTCCAGCACATTTTGTTCAAAAGGTCTAAGACAGTTAAGATTGTTGAGTGTTAGGTCGATCATTTTGCGAGTAACTGTCTGATCTTCTAACAAGAAAGGCTGCGATCTTGTGCAAAGAATTCATTTTGATAAAAAAAGCAAAAAAAAAAAGTTGCAAAGTAAAGCGTATTCCAGCTATAAAACTCTACAAAAGAGTGAAGACCTAGTCAGGAAAGGAAATACAAAATTTACTCCTGATGCGACAATGGCAACTGGCCTCTGCGAAAGATAAAAAAACCTCTTACCTTTCTTATTCTGTAATATCTTGCAACAGATTGCCGTCAGTTGCGACCTAGGGTACGAGTCCTCTAGAGATCTAGTAATGAATATTAGTAAAAACTTCAACTACCATAACTGTAGGAAGGAAAGGTTAACTACTGTGAAGGTTATTGAAATTGTGCTGTCATTCACAAAATCCGACTTTTGGATCACACGGTGGTAGAAGGCAAAAATAAGTAAAAAGGGAGATCCGGCAGTGATTCAATCCAGCTTTATTGGCATTAAAGAGAAGCTAGCTGCTTTTATTTTTCAAAGCATGGTCAACAAAGTTAACCGAAGTAGTAATAATAATAATCATAATAATAACGATAAAGGAATCACAAAAAGGTAACTTAGCAAAGATATCGTTAGACACAACGATAACTAAAAAAAAAGGGTTTCTATTTTAACAAAGGTACAATATTGTGCTCCAACTAAGAATAACCACAGAAGAAATAATTAAAAATAAAAAATAGTTATATACAAAGTTTATGGCTGAAGTTTCTTTCCAGGGACCACCGAACCAAAGTCTTTTCTTCAAATTTTCCCTCTCAAAATTATCTTGGCCTTTTAAACACTTTCTTTTTACATAAAAAGGGGTCTCCTCTTTGAGAGTCTCTCTCTCAGAAACTTGTTCGATTTAACCTCTTCTGGTTGCACTAACTTAAATATTTTTAGGGTCTTCTTCCTCTAATATCCTTTTTTTCTTGAAAATATGTTTTCCTTTTAGAGAAAGTCGCTCCGCAAACGGCGGTATACGACTAAAAAGTCCTGTTTTAAGGGCAGTTTTTTTTAAATCTTCAAGTAGAATTTTCCCCTTTTAGAGATTGTGTTCTCTTTAGTTAAACGGGGGTATTCACAATTATGTTGATTTCTCAACGGAGTACAAAACACACGTCCTAGCTCTAAGGACCTGCTTCTGGAACTGAGTTAAAATTGGCACCAGCAACAGAGTTTGGCTGAAAAGAGGGAGGGGGACAACTTGGGTTACACCGGAGGTCCCTAGGTACATCATCGCTAAGGCCGACTGCTAAAAAAGGAAAACCACACATCCCAGCATAAAGAAGAGAAAAGGACAGAGACGATCAAGGTCATAGGGTTAAAATACAAGCAGGCCGACCTATGAGTCAGACATGTCGACCTCACCACCACCAGTTTTTTGAGGAAGGAAATAAAATTTCCAAAAGAGGCAAAAAAAGACTTGCCAAACAATCCGTTTTATAGCAGTCAATCACACATGACGACTCCCATTAGTATAAAATCGATCGCAAAGGAGAAGGATGCTTTCACATGTGTCTCCTCAAACCAGCCTCTGAAGGTAAGTATAAGTTTTTCTTACAGTTTAAAATAAAAACAAAACATCACAGTACCGTCATAAAATGTCTTCACTCTTTACGTTCGGCTTTCAAATATCCGTCGATATTTATAACAGAATTTTTTCTTTCTCACGTGACTAATTAATTCTTATTTTTTAAATTTCAATATCATTCCCTCAAGAACACACTAGAATAGTCGATCGCTAACTCCCATGAAAGGCAAGTCTGTAGGATGGAAGTAACAAACTCTCATTCTAACATTTAATAACCACTTTATTGGGTCGTCTTCTTTAATGCGTAAACAAAAAGTATGGACGAAGACAAAAATAAAGGAAGTCCATTACTATAATTCCCCATGATTAGGGAAGAAAGAAAAGTTTATAATATGGACCGTTTGTACACCGGTGATGGTGTCAGGACGTATGTATGTATGTATGTTAATTCCACGCGTATGATGCAGTAGTCATTTTGTGATCCTTGTCTTTTTGTCGAAGCCGAACCCAGGTCCAAAGGCCCGGGAAGATGTCTGTTGTATCCCCAAAGAGGGGTGACGTGTGTTTGGCTGTGCCAATCAAGGAGAGAGAGGCATCTTGTGCCTAAGATGAAAGAGAGAGATAACGGCGTATTATGCTCAAGTGTTTATATAGTTATGCTAGCCCTCTGAGATTCACCTAAGAGAAGGCCACTGATTGGTCAAGGAGGAAATAAATTGCTTGAACAAATCGGCGGGCAGCTAAGAAGTCATTGATATTCAAACAATATGGTTGCATTGCGCAGGCTTGAAGCTTGCTGCGACAAGTCTAAGGGGTTAGAATTATTAGTTTAAAATACAAACAAAACATCACAGTGCCGTAATAAAATGTCTTCAGTCTTTATGTTCGGGTTTCAAATATTCGTCGATATTTATAACAGAGAAACTTTTTTTTTCCTCACGTGACTAATTAATTCCTTTTTTTGAATTTCAATATCATTAACCTCAAGAACACACTAGAATATTAGAAAAGCAAGTCTAAGGGGTAAGAATTATTAGTTTAAAATACAAACAAAACATCAGTATTGTAATAGAATGTCTTCACCCTTTATGTTCGGGTTTCAAATATCCATCGATACTTATTTTTCGAAACTTTTTTTTTTTTTTACCTCACATGACTAATTCCTTTTTTTTTTTATTTCAATATCTTTCACCTCAAGAACATATTTGCCCCTCACTACACTAGAATAGTCGATCCCCCAACTCCCATGAAATGTTAGAATTATTAGTTAAAAATATAAACAAAACATTACCGTATGTAATAAAATGTCTTCACTCTTTACGTTCGAGGTTCAAATATCCGTCGAGAACAGAGAAACTTTTTTCCTCATGTGAATCATTAATTTTTTTTTTCATTTCAATATCATTCACGTCAAGAACACACTAAAATATTCGTTCCACCCTGAAACGCAAGTCTAAGGTGTTAGAATAATTAGTTTTAAATACAAATAAAACATCACAGTACCATAATAAAATGTCTTCACTATTATTATTATTATTATTTTATTTTTGTACTCACTAGGTGTTCTCACACAGATCATCGTCAGTGGTATTTCCTGGAGTCTGAGTGACAACAAGCCTCTCCAGATTTCCAGTATTCTTCACCTCTTTTCGATAACCACCGCAACAGCCGCTTACCATTGATTTCTCGCTGGTAAGGAACATTGGTCTTCTCTGGGATTTGGGTGGCAATAAGCCTCCCCAAGGTCCCAGCATTCTCCGCACTTTTCCAGTGGAGGTCTGGTTTGTGCTGTTTCTCCTCGGTTTTCTCATCCTCCTCTACCCTCTACAAATATTTTGTCTGGGGTCAGCCTAGGCCGGCACCATTTTTTTTTTTTTTAAATTTTTATTTTATTTATTTATTTATTTATTTTGGGGGGTGAGTGGGGGTGGAGAAGGAAGGGGGAGAGCTTATGGTGTTTCTTGTAATTTCTGTTCCTTGGTTCATTTTTGTGTGGTGTTAGCTGAGGCCGGTGTAATTTATTGAAGTGATGTTTCTTGCAGTTTCTGTTCCTTGGTTCGTGTTGTGGTGTTCTTCGTGTGGTTTTGTTTTCTCCCTGTTGTAAATTCCTTGTGATTGGTTACCCTTTGTAGCTTATGCGGGTTGGTTTCCGCATTCAAGGATTTTCCTGAAGATTGCACCTGTTTTGATCATTGCTGTCCTTTGTATGGTTTCGATGGTCCCTTTGATTCCAATTTCTCCCAGTCTTTTCTCCAGGTTTTTTGGGATTGTTCTTAGTGCTCCTACGATTATTGGTATTATACTAATTTTCTTCATGCTCCATATTCCTTTCAGTTCTCTGGCTAGTTCTGTGTATTTGCTTCGTCTTTCCGTGTCTTTGATCTTCACTCTGTGTCTGCTGGAACGGCGAAGTCTACGATTTTACAAGATTTTTCCATCTTGTCGATTATAATAACATCAGGTCCTCTTTGCTTGTATGAGTTTATCTGTTTGTATATCCATATCCCAGAGGATTTTCTGTTTTTCGTTTTCCAGTACTGTTTCTGTGCAGACAAATGGTACAAACATAAGTTTGTACCATTTGTCTGCGTATCCGAAATTCAATTGTTTGCACAGTTCCAAGTGTATTGCTTTCTCCTACACAGCCGTGTCTGTTCTTGTATTCTTTTGGGGCTAGTTTGCTACATTCACTTATTATATAATTTACTGTTTTGTCTTTTTGTCCACACAATCTGCATTTACTGTTTTCCTGGGTTTTATTTATTTTAGCTTTAATGTAGTTGGTCCTAATCGCCTGGTTCTGTGCAGCTGTTAGTAGAGATTCCGTTTCTCTGTTCAAGTGTCCTTTTCTTAGCCATGCTCAAGAATGTTAGTTGATCTCTTCTCTGGTTATTTTTATGAAACATCCATGTAGCTGTTTTTCTTTACACTTTTCTTTTCTTGTCTTTTTGTTTTTGGTTTTGGTGCTTCTCGAGTTGTTCATTTGGACGGTGTCTTGCTGCGGTGATCAGCCTTTCCGTGTTCTGAATTATGTATTTCTCCAGCTCTTTTTTTGTGTCTTCCTCACAGACTTCTATACTTACCAGTCCTCTTCCCCCTTCATTTCTTTTCACATAGAGTCTGTCCGTATCCTCTTTTGGATGAAGTGCGTTGTGCATGGTCATTTATTTTATAGTCTTCAGGTAAATGTGCCTGAATTCTTCTTTAGTCCAGTCTATGAATGGTCCAGAGTATCTTATTAGTGATACTACCCAGGTGTTTATTCCTTTTACTAGGTTTCTGATATATAATTTTGTTTCTAAGAGTTTATTTGTTCTTCTCAGGTATTCTTTTCCATTTATGTGGATATGATGGTGTCTGCTTTCAGAACTCACAAATATTTATGGCTATCCTGTTTGCCTAGCGCCTTAATCTCCTCTTAGTTGGGCAGTTCCATGCCCTCTATTGTTTCCAGTTTCCCCGTTTCATCTCTAGCAGTGCACACTTCCCATTCCAAATTCCATTTGAATTTCCTGGCTGAAGATTTTGGTCGTATTTATTAGCTGTTCCAGTTCCTTTTTGCAAATAGCTTCAGGTTGTCCATGTACATGAGATGGTTTATTCTTTCTTCTGTCTCTATAAACTTGTATCCGGCATCACATTTTCTGAGTATGTAGTTGAGTGGCATCATGGCTATGAAAAATAGTAGTGGTGATAAGGAGTCTCCTTGGAAAATGTCTCTCTGTATTTTTATCGCAGTCAAGTGTTGTCCCTGAGCTGTCAGTTCTAGTCTCCATGTTCCCATTGCTTTCTTAATGAGATTAATAATCCTGTCGAGTATCTTGTACATTTTAAGCATTCAATTATCCATGCTTGGGGTATTCTGTCATAGACTTTCTTGTAGTCAATCCATGCCATGGATATATTCTTTTTTCTGCTTTTTACCTCCTTCAGGATGTTTTGATTTATTTATAGCAGATCATACGTTCTTCTTTTCCCTTTCCGGCATCCTTTTTGTTCCTCAGAAAGCAATTCTCGATTGTTCAGGGAGTGGTAGATTTGTTCTTTCAGTTGTGCCATTAGGATTTCCACATTGTTGGTAAACAGGTTATTAGCCATGTAGTTGCTTGGGATCGTTCCCTTTTTAGCATCTTTTTGTATTAGCGTTGTCCTTCCTTTGGACATCCACTCTGGTACATCTGTTTTGTGGATACATCCTATCAGTTTCTGCAGTTCTGTAGGGTTGTGAATTTTTTAAACCAATATGTATGTACTCCATCATCGGCTGATGCTTTCCAGTTTGCCATTTTCCTAAGGGTTGTCTTAATCGTTTCTTCATTAATTTCTGGTTTCCTTCTTTCTTCAATTTCCTGTAGTTCATCTTTCATGTTTTTCAGCCATTTGCCATTTTTGTTGTGTTGTTGAGGCTTTTCCATATCATGCCGCAAAAGTGTTTTTTCTCTGTCACTCCGATTGTTCTGTTCTTTCTCTTCCTTCTATTGCTGCTATCTTTTGCTTTAGTTCTTCATGTTTTTTATTTAGTCTTTCTTGCGAGTCAAATTTCCATTCTTCTGCCGTTTTCTATTCTATTCATTCTGTTTACAGTTTTAGCTTTTTTTTTCGAAGCTTAGTGATCTGGGTTTCCAGTCTGATTTCCCATCCAGGCTTTGTCGGTCCATTCTTTTGGCCAGTCTTTTCTCTTTTTAGTTTCATGCTTATTGACTTTGCCCCAGCATATATGAAGTTGTTTAGATCTTTGATAGTATCTGTTGAGATGTACGTGAGGAGTCTGTTTACTTTCTTTGTTTCTAATTTTAATTTCTTCGAATCTTCTTTCAAAGGAATGGGAGTTTTGTTTTGTTCTCAATCATGAACCGTTTTATGTTTTCCACTTCTCTTGCTTCTTCCTCTGTGAGTTCTGTGATTTCGTAGTCTTCGACCTCCTCAGTTTCAGTGTGGATTTTCACCAAGTGGTGTTTCTTGATCTGTTCCGCCATTTATTTTTTGTTTGATTTCCATTAATTCCAGTTCTGAGAACCACCCTGTCTTGAGGATCCTTCTTGCTTGATCTTCTTGCCGTTTTTCCGTTGTATGGTGGTCAGTAAAAATGTCCCATAGATTTTTCATTCGTTTCCAATGGCCTCTTTTTGTAGAGTGGCTGCTTGTGTAGTAGCATTCCATTACCAATTATTATCTCTACTCACTAGGAGTTCTCATACAAGTCATTGTCAGTGATTGCTCACCGACAACATGTGGTGTTCCTTGGAGTCCAAGTGATAACAAGTCTGTCCAGATTTCCAGTACTCTCCACCTCTTTTCAATCACCGCCGCAAATGACCTTGCGGTATCACAACAGCCACCTACCATTGATTTCTTGCTGGCAAGGTCTCAGCACTCTCTGCACTCTTCCAGTGGAGGTCTGGTTAGTGCTCTCCCTCTTCGGTATTCCCTTCCTACTTGACTCTCTACGACTATTTTGTGTGGTGTCAGCCGAGGGCTGTGCCATTTTTTTTAGGGTGGGGGGAGCAGCTTATGATATTTTTTGCAGTTTCTGTTCTTTGGTTCTTCCTGTAGTTTTGTTTTCTTCCTATTGTAACTTCCATGTGGCTGGTTACTGTTCGTAGCTTATGCGGGTTGGTTTCTGCTTTCGAGGATTTTCCTTAAGATTGCAACTGTTTTGATCATTGCCGTCCTTTGTATGGTGATCTCTTGATTCCAATTTCTCCCAGTCTTTTCTCCAGGTTTTTTGGAACTGTTCCTAGTGCTCCTACGATTATTGGTATTATATTGACTTTCTTCATACTCCATATTCCTTTCAGTTCTCTAGCAAGTTCCGTGTATTTGCTTCGATATCCGTCTCTTTGATCTTCACTCTGATTTGGCAGGTGTTTTCCTTCTTATCGATTATTATGACATCCGGTCTTGTTTGTATGAGTTTATCTGTTTGTACCTTCATATCCCAGAGTATTTTGTCACAGGAATAGTGTTTTTTCCCTCATTTTCATGAGGGATAAAGTGTACTATCTCACACCCATAAAGGGACAGACTAAACAGTTATTCACAGACTAAGAAAAAAAAAATATTATTATTATTATTATTATATAGAAGTATTATTATTCTTTATTCTTCTTCTATAGATGTAAAGAGACTTATTATTTTGCAATCTAATTTACATTGTTTGTAGTGTGTATAGACAAGTGTGTAAATCAGATGGCCATGCTGAAAACGAGAATGACTCTTTCTCTAAATGCTCAGAGATTAAGAACTATTAGACAGTGGTTGAACCAACATAGAAATTAATACATCTATAGCTAAGAGAAAGATGAATGAATTGTTCAGTTACTTATAAATTGCAATTAATTAGAACAATTAAAACGTTTTTTTTTTCAAACATAACTCAATCCTAAAACTAAAATTTATTTTAGCATGTATTTTGTGTTATGAAAGTATATAGGAAAAAAGCTTTCGAGAAACAAACATTGATCAGTATAATAATAGATATATGCTCCCCTATGGGTGGAGCACTCTCATGGCGAAATTATGATTTGCACTTATCGTAAAAATATAAATAAATAACGTCATTTATATACGATATTCTTTCTCTCACTGCCACTAACAGTTTTGTTTAGCTCAGTTTGTAAAGCATTATACGGCAAACACTGGCGTCACGGTTTCGAATTTTGCTAGGTCTGATGAGTTGTAGAGACGACTAAACACGTGTTTGTAAATAAATATATGGGTGGAGGAAATGATGATTTCCACTTCGCGTTTAGGCAATACTCTTCTGTAAAAAGAATCAAGTACTTTCGATTATCGGTATCATAAAAAATATAAATAAATTAGTAGTGTCATTTATAACAACAATATAATTTCTCTCACTGCCGTTTATCTCAGTTGGGCTCACGGTTTTGAATTTCACTAAGTTAAGTCTAACCACACTGATGAGTCGTAGAAACGACGAAACACGTGTCTGTATATATATATATATATATATGATTTTTCTTTGAGGAAAGAGGCAGGAAGGTTTACACCATTGTTTACATCTTCCCGCCTGGTGTATGAACAGGTTGATGGGCCCTTTTTATCCAGGGTGCTGGCCTGCCAGTATTTATTTTTGTTTTTATTCATATTTTTTATTATTCATTTCCTCATTGTCAACAACTTCTAATTCTTTATTCGAAGCTGCCTTCTATTAATAGAGGGGGTGCCCCCGACTGCAATTCGAGAGACATGCTGGATGGCTTGAGGAGACAGTACACCATTTTTTTTAATTAATAATATTTGATCAGAGTCTCTGACAAACCCCTGTACAGAGAGACCGAAGACACCCGAGGGTGGTGTCTAGTAGGCATTCAAGTCCTCCCCCTATATATATATATATATATATATATGAGTGTGTGTGTGTGTGGGAGGTGACGGTGGTTAAGTGGATAACGACACGGACTGAAGACCTGGGTGTTCCAGTCGGTTCCACAGTATCACTTTCACTTAGGGATGTTGACAACCTTCTCGTGGTCCTTCCCGTAAGTACCCGATGTCTTTCCTAAAAGATTTCTAACTAGAAAAACATCGGGGAAACTAATGCCAACACCAGAATCATCTGATTCAGACGAAAGAAGAAGTGTGTGTGTGTGGAAAAAACATTTGGGTAAATCTGATGTAAAGGGTGAAATGTAAAAAGTAGATAACTAACACAATCCAATCAAATGTGGATAGCTCATATTTCGTTTTTATTATTCAAAAGACTTTTTCAGAGTGAATTTAAAATCTGAATTACTTACAAATATGAAAAAGCAATAGATATGAAAAGTTAAAGTGGGTGCACAAAGTAGATAAATAACACAAGAGAAAAACAACAAATAGAATTGAATAGAAGTTTAAACCAGAATCTCTAGATGATATCATGTGTGTAAGAAATAGGTTAAAGCGAGAACATAATGGAAGAGACAAGAAAAAAGAACAACATTATTATTAGCTTGACACTTGTGGACATCAGAAAGTTTGGAAAGGAGAAAGAAAATGTGTTGAAAGTATTATAAAGTAAGTAAAGTAGTAGATCATAGTTGAGGGTGACCTGAAAGCTCCCTTTTCATTTGCTACTGCATCAAGGTGTGGGGAGACACTACTTTCTTAAAAGTGGGTTACCTCTACCGTGCTAGAACACTTCTCACACCTGACAGTGTCCTATATCTCTACAAAATCACCATCCACCTATGCATGGAGTATTTTGTCAGATCTGGGCTGGTGCACCATCCACTAGTCTCTTCCTCTTAGACAAGGTCCAAAAAAAGTCTTTAATCTAATATGTCCATGACTATCCACCAAGCTCCAGCGCCTGTCCCATCACTGCAATGTTGCATCTTTGTACTTGTTTTACAAATACTTCAATGGAATGTGCTCCGATGAACTGCTCTGGTGCTCCCTCGACATAAATACATTCGACCAACCGGACAATCAACTAAACCCCATCCATTCATTGTGGAGGTCCCCAGATGTGGAGAGCCTTCTACTCCAATAGCTTCTTTCCTCGAGCTGCCAGCCTTTGGAATTCTCTCTCTGCTCCCTGTTTCCCCAACTGTACCGACATGCATAAATTTAAAACTAATGTGAATAAGCATCATGCTACACAGCTCCCAATTTAGGATGATCCCCTAAACTTTCACCCTAATTCTCAGTAGCCCCTTATGTCTACAGTGGTAGCTTGCCTTGCTAAGTTTAAAAAAAAACCCCAAATAACTTACCTTTAATCCTTCACTTTATAATGCTGAGTGTTTATCAAGGGGTAGCAAGTATTTGGTATGACTCGACTGAAGATTGAACCCCGGTCTCTCAGCCTATTTACAAACACTCTTAGCATTATGCCAAATTGGCTGATTTAAGGAATTGTGGACGAAAATGCAGATTTATTTTAAGAAGTTAGGCTATTGTAGCATCGAGTGGGAATAATAAACATTTGTTTTTAGTTTTAGTTTTTATTCCTCATCTATAATAATGTTATTCTCTCGGATTATAATTTTAGCTAATCTAGATGTGATGTGGTAGAAACCTATTCGTTGTTTGATACTGTGCTAATACTGAAAAATGATAACCGATGAATGGCAGATTTCAAACACACTTTCAATTTTACTCTGGCCACACTAATAAAACCAATCCACAATATAAAGAAACTTCACTTAATTAGCTCTCATTTCCAACACTAAATTCTATAATAATATATATTTATTCTCATAAATAGCTCAGTTTTACATTATATGACTCAACCGAGCATTAAACCTTGGTCTCTCGGCCCATTAGCAAACACTTATCATTATGCGAAATGCGTCTGTATATGTTACAAAAATTAATTAGTGACTGGTCTAATGGGTCATGTGTTCTCAAGTAGATATTGTACCTCAATTCAGATTGCAAATCTATACTATATTTGTGATATTTCTGTCATTCTGTCTGTTTCTCTGTCTGAGGATGAAATCGAAATATAAGCCCTATAACAAGATCAAAAAAAATTTCTTGAGTAAAATTTTATGAGGAATCCAATGTGGATATTAGTTTTGTATTTGTGAGTTTGCAATAATATTGTGAGTGTCTACATTCGTGCTAGACATGCATAAACAACAAAGATGGCGTTTTAAATTATTTTAGAAATAATGTTTTTTTATTATTTTACGTTATTTTATTTACAATGAAAACGAGACGAATTGCACATTCTTCCCAGAGAGCTTGACCACATGATTGAGTACAGAACTCCCGCTCAGTGAGAGGGGGTCCATTGTATCAACACGTATGGATTAGCAAGTTATACTTAAGTACTTGTAAAAGTATCTCCAGGGCTATAATTTTTTCAGGGAGGGTTCGCCATCCTCCCACATACAGTGCTTGGTATTCCGAAATGATCACCTATCTAGTACTGACCAGATTCAATGTCGCTTAACGAACCGATAAGTCAATGTGATTATGTCATATTCATTTTATTTATAACTTAAAAATTGAAAGTTATATGAATAAAAAATAAGAATAAAAATAGTAATATGGTGTTATGAGATGGGATCAGAAGTACACAGGTGTTCTGATTCATTTCTGGATAACGCTGCCATGTAATTAGCTGAAACTAACACTTCTTTTAAGTAATTATTCACTGTAAATAGCCAATGTACAAAAGAGGCAACTTTAACTGACTCATTTGAGATTTTGCAAGTTAACACATGAACAATCATCATCATCATCAACCGGTTTATTTGTTGAATCAGGCCACAATTAATCCTCTGATGAGGGTGGGGCCTGATTGTCTAGTCTCGAAATCTAAGTCTTCCTCTCCACTCCTGTCTTTGGCAAGGCTTGATGGAATCCATACCCATGGCCTTCCTATCACGTTTGACTACGTTCTCCCAAGTCAACTTGGGTCTGCCAGTGGTGATGTTCTCTGTTGGTACATTCAACTGTCAAACTTTAGCAATCCAGCCATCGCTACGCTCAATGTGACCCAACAAACGCAGTCTGTTCTTTCGCATGATGTCCGCAAGGCTTTTCAAGTCGACCTGTGAGAGCAGGGATTCAAAAGAAACGTACTGTTCAGGCCTCACCAAACAGATCCATCTAACTATTGCCCTGTCATTACGGTGCAGCTTCCTTAGTATGCCAGCAGAGACAGCCCAAGTTTCTGAGCCATACAACAGCACACTTCTGACACATGAGGAGTATACACGCCCTCTCGTAGTTGTTGGCAGGTGTTTGTTTGTCAGGATTGGTAGCAGCTCTCTAAATTTTTTCCAGGCACACTTGCAACGTGTAGCTGCCGCGAATTCACAGACTCCACCTGATGACAGCACATCTCCAAGATAACAAAAGTCTGTCACTACTTCCAGCTTGTTGTCACCAGTATCCATCTCCGTCAGTGGTCTGCCATCTATTGGTCTTGCCGTGCCGGTACAACGAAAGCACTTAAAGTGAGGATCTGCTTTGAGAGAGCCCTTTATGCCACTGCACCTTTTGTGGACCCAACCTGAACAGTGAGTGCAGATGATTGAGTTGCTGCCAGTTCCTTTCAGACATACAGCACACGGGTATTTTCCTGTTTTCTGTAGTAAGCTGAGGTTTGGACCTGCGATCATGACCTTAGTTTTACCCATGTTGACTCTGAGACCTTTCTCCTCCATGCTACTCTTCCATCTATCCAGACGTTCCTTGAGTGACTGAAGTGAAGTATCAATGATCGCTAGGTCATCGGCATATAGCAGCTCCCACGGGCAGCCAGTATGGAATTCCAGTGATAGAGCCTCGAGTACAATGATGAATAGAAGGGGACTTAAGACAGATCCCTGATGGACGCCTACTCTAACCTCAAATTCGTCGCTGTAGCTGTTACTGACTCGTACCCGACTATGTACATTGGTGTACATAGACGTTATCACCTGAACCAACCACTCAGTAACACCCAGCTTTCGCAGGGCCCACCAGATGACCCTTCTGGGGACACGGTCAAAAGCTTTCTCCAAATCTACAAATGCCATGTACAGTGGTTTGTTTGCTGCTAGATGTTTCTCCATGACTTGGCGTATGATGAAAATTGCATCTGTGGTGCTGCATGAAGCCAAATTGCATATCAGCAATCTGTATTTGTTGTCTGATCAGCTGTTCAACAACTCTTTCCAGGACTTTCATGACCTGATCAATGAGCTTGAGTCCACGGTAGTTACCTCTGTTTAATGCATCGCCTTTACCTTTGTACAGACTTACTATTATGCTGTCTTCCCATTCCTTAGGTATGCATCCTTCTCTGATGATGGCTTCAATCAGTTCATGCACCAAACTGGCCCCTAGTTCACCGGTTGGTTTGAGCATCTCAGATGGCCCAGCTGCTTTATCAGCTCCCATTTTACGGATTGCTTCAGTGATGATCATCTCCTGGGTAATGGGGGTACTAGGACCTTCTATAAGAGGTTCATAAGTCAGCTCATCGGGGTTCCATGGAAATTCAACGTTCAACAAGCGTTCGTAGTGCTGTTTCCATGACTGTTTTTTCGCTTCATCATCCAGTGAGAGTTCACCAGAGTCGTTCCTTATAGGTTTTTCACCCAAGACATCTTGATTGTCACGGCGCATCTGTTTTGCGAGCTTGTAAATGTCACTTGACTTGGGATTTATTTTGAGAAAAATCTCTTTATCGGCCTCTGACTTAGCGTGGTGTACAGCAGCTTTAGCAGCACTCTTGGCTCCATTGTATGCTTCCCTACTACCTCCTGTTTTCCATGCTCTGTAGCATCGCCTCTTCTCTCTAACAGCTTGATCAACAATCTCATTCCACCACCAGGTTTGTTTCCTCCAATTGTGCTTGGATGACACTCCACACACCTCCGTCGCTGCATCATTCAATCCATCCTTGAGCCTCTTCCAGTGCTCTTCAACACTCACTGCCCGTGTATCCCGATGTGAAGAAACAAATCTCTCAGCAAATTTAACCTGAATGATTGGATCCTTCAGCTTCCACAGTTTTATGCGTGGTGTAAACTTGTGTTTACATTTGCGGGAAGCTTCTGCCTTGAGATCACATAATAGCAGATTGTGTTGAGATACACATTCTTCACCCAGGCTGACTCTGACATTTGTGACACGTCTCCTGAAGCTGCGCCGGAATAGTATGTAGTCTATCTGGGTCATGATTCCTCCAGATTGGTATGTAACTAGGTGTTTAGGCCTCTTTTCGAACACCGAGTTGCCAATCACTAGATTATTAGCAACAGCAAACTCGAGTAGTCTTTCTCCTCCAGCATTCCTCATACCAATAGCATGTCCACCATGTACTTCTTCATAACCGCAAGGAGTGGAACCAATATGTCCATTCCAGTCACCACACACAAACAGTTCCTCAGTACTAGGTACAGTCGCCACTAGGCTCTGCAGCTGCTCGTAGAAGTTGTCCTTTGCTTCCTCGCTGAGTCCAACTTGTGGAGCGTAGATGCAAACAATGGCAAACACTAACTTTCCAACAACAAGACGAACAAATATTATCCTGTCGAATATTCGCTTCACCTCAAAAACTTTCTCCCACCACTTCTCTGCCACCAATATTCTCACTCCAACTGTCCCTTTATCATTCCCAGACCAGTAGAACTTGCAGTTGGTATCCCTCCCGACTATTTTTCTCACACCTTCATTTCTCCATCTCGTCTCTTGTAAACAACACAAGTCAATCTTCTTTCTGGATATTGTCTCCACCATTGCCTTTCCTCGCATGGTTCCAACATTCAGAGATCCAATGCGAAAAAGTTCTGGATGTTCGTATGATTTGCCATAGGCCAGGCCCTGAAGATCCACGCATCCTGGGATCTACGAAGCCCAAGACACTACCAGCAGCATTAGTGCTACTGGCACTGCCTTTCTTTTTTCCTGTTGTATTTCGACTAGACATTGTATTTAAGGAAATTTTACGGCTGGATGCCTATCCTTTACCAACTTGAACACTTTTGGCAGTCCAAGACCTCCACCGTTCCCATCTAACTAGGGCTGATGTCGTTTCCACTTAAGCATGTACAAATGTCATACATTACCTGTGAGTTGCTTATCAAGATGTTATTGGTGAAGTATAAAACAAGAATTCCACTTGTATGAAAAAAATAGTGACACATAAGTGAAGTAGACGTGCCCGAAATGTCGTTAAATATATATTTTTTTTACCTGGCGAAAGAAGGAAAACAACGCTTCTGTTGAATTAATCAAAATAAAGAATCCTTTTGAAATATACTCGTGCGATAGTCACGAGTAAAAAGAAACAAACGTCCTTCTCTGCCGATCGGGTGTTCTTAAATGAGGAATATGAAAACGTTTCGATGTTTCACAAATGGACGAGTGATGACGACAAAGGAAAATAGATCCGTAAGAACAAGTTGAAGAACGTCAGACACGGGTGTTTCTCGTGTTGTTTCAGCAATTGAAATTTTAAAATAAAAATCGTTGGAAACGGTTATTAGAAATGAGGAATAAGAAAACGTTTCGATGTTTCACAAATGGACGAGTGATGACGACAAAGGAAAATAGATCCGTAAGAACAAGTTGAAGAACGTCAGGCACGGGTGTTTCTTGTGTTGTTTCAGCAATTGAAATTTAAAAATAAAAATCGTTGGAAACGGTTATGAGGAATATGAAAACGCTTCGATGTTTCACAAATGGACGTGTGATGCCGACAAAGGAAAATAGATCCGCAAGAATATTAATTATAAAACATGCAACATTAGGATAGTGATATTTAATCAATTTTTATCGACCCTTATAGATGAGAGAATCATTTTTCACCTTTGGAAATATCTTATCGACTACTGGGAGTTAATATTGACCACTTTTGATATGCTTGGTCTTAAAATTATAATCTTGATCGTAACGTTTGATAGTATCTATTTCCTTTGGCGTTGGAGGTAATCAAGCCTAAATTAAATATGCTTAATTTTGTATAATTTATTTGAAGCTAAAAATGGAAACAAATAAAGCCTTCTAACATGCATCCTAACTGGGAAAAGCAGGATATTTTTAGATGTGTTTACATGAGTTTAGTAGCAAACATAGAATTTTATAACAGTTAGAATTGATTAATGATTTTAATCGACAAAAAAGTTATGAAGAAACGTACAGCACAACCAAGTTCATGATCAAATTTAAATACTGTGGCAGAGAGCACGGAAGAAATAAAAGTAAATGAGAAAATATGTTTAAACTGCAAAAAGAAAGATCATTTTCAGGCACTATGTAATTACAAAAAAAGATTAGAAAGGGTTGAATGCAAACCGAAAATATCAAAATATTTGCAATAATTTCCATATTTGCAATCTAGTGCCATCTCACGCATAGAAAGGGACCCTGCAATCATCTCCAGTTGGCATTCCTGAGGTGTGAGCTTTGTGGCATAAAACAAACAACCACTTTACCCAACCCATTATATCCAAAAACTAAAAATGTCAGTACCAAAAAAGCAACAAGATAAAACCAGATGCCCACCTAAAACAACACATTTGCCACCTCCTCCTTTGAAGCTTGCATTCACAAATATTCAAAGGCTTAGAACCAACATCGATGGCGTAGAATACTTTCTCCCAGTAAACTCCCCAGATATCTTAGCAATAAGTGAAACTAACCTACACTCTTCAATCTCCTCTAATCGTTTTAACACGACTGGATACCTCCCACTCTACCGTAAGGACTCTGATAAACATATGCATGGACTAGGAGTTTATATTTGATTTGAGAACATAGTCGAGAATCAGATGATCAGCGTTAGTTACTTATATTTCATCTACAATGCTCTTTCAACTCTGCTCGACTTTGTCTCTAATAGTATAGATGCAGCACTTTCATTAGATCCGAGCGCCCAGATACATGTATTTTTAATGTCCACCGCCATCATTGACTTGAATTATCGAGCTATACAGACACTGTTGGTAACAGCATGCATAGTTTCTCCATTGCACCCTCTCTTTCACAGACTGTCACTTTCACAGCCCATCTCCCAGATCGTGAGGATCAGCAAGCCTCACTTCTCCACCTATTCTTTACCACACTACCCGAGGCTTGTGTGACGGATGCCCATAGCCCACTCGGGAACACTGGTCACCCTAAAGTCTCGACAACAAGCTAGACAGCCGTTACTCAAAATGACAAGATAAAAATGACAAGATACTTCAAACAGACACATTGGGAATCTATCAGAGATCATATCAGAGACGCCCCGTGGAGTAAAACTTTTTTTCTACCTACTGATCAGTGAGCAAATGAGTAACTGAATGGGTCAAAGCAGGCATTGAAGCACATGCTCTATAGCAAGCCCTATTTTTTTCAATTATTCACTTTGACCTGTGCTATTGCTCAGAGGCAGCAAGCACTCTGCCAATTCAACCACCATAAGTCAACTATTAATAGACAAAAATTCATAGCATCAAGAAATCATTGTAAGATTGTAATAGCCGCAACTAAGAGAAAGTATATCAAGATGCCCAGAAAATGCATTTAGTCATAAAAATTAGGAACTCGCGATTTTTGATAAATCTATAATAGTGTGGTGAAAAATAGTCAATCAACAATTCCCCCACCATCCAATCCCAATCATGTTTACATGACAACTGCCCAGCGGTTTGTCTTGAACTCCACGTTAGACTCTGTAAACCACTCCCTCCCAAATTTCCCATTGGGGACTGAAGCCACACTTGATGACCTGATCATCACCCCTTCACCTGTTCGGGATATTATAAAAAACCTTGACACCTCCAAAGCATGTGGGATTGATCTTATCTTTGTTATAGTAATAAGAAATGCTCTGCTAAGCTGACCCCTGTCCTCTCCAAAATCTACAACAAATGCCTTGCCGAATCTTGCTTCCCTGATAGCAAGAAAATTGCCTCTGTGGTACCAGTGTTCAAGAATTCTGGTGAAAATAATGACTCAAGATTATCGGCCCATCAGTCTACTTCCGCTCTTACTAAAATCTTTAAATCTTTAATCAATCTAGCAATAGTCCACCACCTCGTTAATGCTTAAATTCTTTCTGACCATCAGTATGGATTTAGGCAAGCACGTTCTACTGTGGATATCCTATTCATGAAATTGTGTCAGAGATGGTTATATTTGCTAATGACACCATGCTCTGTTCTCGATATGTAGGTAAAACGAATGCGCACATATCCAAGGCAATGGCTGAATCCTTAAAAATGACATCCTCTCTGTAGTTGAATGGGGCTATTTAATGCTACTAATACAAAGCTCCTTTCCTTTAACAATTATAAGAAACTTTTTCAACTACTGATTGCCATGGCTAATAACACCCTACCTGAGAGTCAAACATTCAAACTCCCTGGCTTAATATTCACAGGTAACATGATTTGGAACAAATACATAGAAGATACTGCCAAGTCTACTGCAAGGAAAATGGGAGCCCATTTTCCATGCTAGAAAACTTCTCACACCTGACAGTATCTCTACAAAGCCACCATTCGCCCATGCATGGAGTAGTGTTGTCACATCTGGGCTGATGCATCAACCACTAGTCTCTCCCTATTAGACAGGGTCCAAAACAGAGCCTCTAATCTAATAAGTACGACACTGTCCATCTAGCTTCAGCCCAGAACTGTAATTAAAATGATAGGCACTTTTGTAGGGGAATTCAAAACAAAAAATGCTTCGAAATTATTTCTATCACAGTTGCAGCATGCAATAAAGATCGTGGACTATTTAGGAATTTAAATTTTGAAAGTAGTCACCACAAAATTCATAAATTCTATAAAAGCAGAAAAAATAACATAGGATTGTTTAGAGATTATAAGGTGAGCATTTGTTTAAAAGAAAACCATCACATAAGCTATTTGGCATCTAAAAAGTTACCTGGCCAAATTAGAAAAACTGATAGAGTAAGAAATACTAGAAAAGCTTCCCCAATGTGGTAACCATTGGGCCACACCAATTGTGACTATGAGAAAATTCGATGAAGATATAAGAATGTGGGGATATAAGATTGAGGTGAATCACCAAATTTGCTCATGCACTTTTTTCCAATATTGAAACTACAAACCATGAATTGGTAAGAATGCAAACATAGATTGTAAATCACAACTAAATTGAAATGGACGATAAAGTCGAGGAAAATATATAAACAGCCTATTTGAACCGTATTTTTCAATTAAAAATGATTTAAAAAACATCTCATAATATATCTCTGCAATATATGTGTGGAAGCATTCACTAGCGAAGAATTGAAACAAAAAGAAGCAAATTTTGAATAAGTTAATGCAAATTAAACTGTGACAAGACATCATACTTAAGTTACCAAATATATAAAGAAAGAATATCACTCGATGATAGATGAACTAAAATAACAGAAGTGTCCACACCAAAAAAGAATTATAATCCATTTTGGGGACTAACAATAGTTTATAGCAAACTAGCTTTACCTACACAGTGTTGCCCGGGATTCAGTAATATTGTTTTAGTTTAATGTTTGTTTGTTTACACATTTTTAAAAGTTATACACAGAAATAAATAAAATGTTAAAGTTTTTATTTCAATAAATATTAGATTAATGCTAAATTAAAAAAAATAATAATATGTAAGTCACGTATAAGCGAAAAACACACACAGACACAGAAATATGCGAAATGATAACGTATTATTATTGTATTAATATAGAGATGAAGAAAAGATAATCATGTAAGGGAAATAATTCCCTTTTTAACTTTCAACTGAAAAATGTGAGTTATGTCCCTTACATTATTTGAGCTATTCTAAAAAAAACAGCTTTTTAGATGAATATTGAAATTTATTTCCATTGTAACAATCTTCCTAGCCAGAATAAATATCTTTTCAAAATAACCAAAGTGAAATACATTATTTTCTTGCAAAGAACATAGTAGAAGGAAGATGAAGACAGTGGCTAGCAGCATACCTCAACTCTTAGGGGAGGCCAAACGCCTTACAGTTCACAATCAATTTAAATATACGTGTTCATAAACTTACCTTGTTAGTGTGTGCTTCTCACCGGCATAACCACATCGCATTTTTCCTCCCAATAACTGAGGACACCTGTAATTATTTCACAACCACGAAGAATGAAGAACAATAGATTTGAAGGAAGACCTTTATTTGACCCTGTAGATGGACTCCTTCTTCTGCCAGCAACAGGGCTGGGGCGCATTCTCGGATACAGATTTGTTGTTGTTGTTGTTATGTTCAAATAACAGCCATTTTACATGCGTGTCGCCCCTCGATACTCTCATGCGACTGGTTGCTGCATACGTTCTCTTCCCTTCGGCTAACGTCACATCTGCTCCCAGCACACTCAGAGTTGAGATGATATTCGAAGGCATGTGAATTAAAATCACGAGATGAATATTAGCAAACGTACACCCTCCACTGTGTAATACAGAAACAAATATTGATATGGCAGATACATTGCTATTTAGGTCTGATTTTGAAAGTCTGATGAACTTAATTTTATATATGCACAGATACAGTGACTCATTCTCAAAGATATGCAAAAGAACAAGTTTAAATCGAGACAAAGACAAACTATAGTTTTTGAAACCTTGTAAAAGGAATTAACAAAAATAGGGGAAAACATCTTTCATCTAAAAAAAAACTTACATGCTGTAACGGGAAAAAGCTCAAGAGGGCCATCCAATAATATACCCATCAAAGCAAAAATAAACTTAAAAAATAAGTGTTGACTGCATAACTCTATGTGCAGAAATTATGACGAGATCTTATCCTCTTTCTGGCTGGTATTTCAAAGCAATTGGAAGTTGTCAGACCAACTAGCCATCTTTGGATAGCCTTTATAAACCATGACGCTGCATTCGTCAGGTGTCTCTTCTGATAGCAGTCACATAGACTCACAGAACAGCCCAATACAATGACATTTATTTATTCATTACTCATGCATATTTCTCTATCTCTGACTCTGGCAACATAGTCTTTTTAATTGTATTGGGACATTAATGCATTCTTTCTTTAGTATTAATATCTGTTGTCTTTCCTTTGTATATTTAATTATATCAAGTACTACCTTACATGTTTCCTCTCCTTCGTCTTCAACAAACTGTCAATAAATGTTTAAGTATGCAAACCCAATTGCTTCTTCGCTATTGTCCTTTTATCTTTCTTCTGACACTGATGTGAGTTATTGTTAGGGTAACCTAACAAAACAGAATCGAGTTATTTCCCTTGCATTAAAGAGGGTCATCTGCCATAACAGTTGAAAAGTAAACAGAACGGCTCTCACGATCAATCAAACATCTCGCGTTCAGCGGTTTTCTACATTTCATTTAATAATTTTTTTGGTTAAATAAATTTGTTAAAGGTTCTACTTCGCCCTTCCTTCATTTTTGAGTTGTTGTTAAACCGATAACGTTTAAACATCAAACATAACATTTGCGACGGGAATAGTTTTTAAGAACTACGGTAACGCAAATTGACACTTTCAAAGACGGATTGCACCATACAGCAATTAATGTAACAACAATTACGTTTGATGGAATTATTTTCAGAGAGATTCTAACCACCTGCACCATCGCTTTCGGAAACAAAGCTTACGACATCGGCAAAATCGGTTGCACAATCAATCATGGAATTTCATTATGACCCAATGACTAAATCGACGTTCTGTACGTGGTTTTCACGCTTTGAAGACCTTTTCTGTGTGGAATTCAAGGAACAAGCTGATGACTGGAAAGTCAGACTTTTGTTACGGAAGCTTGGGACGTTGGAACATGATCGGTAGGCAAACTAAATACTACCTAAACACCCACGTGACTACAACTTCGACGACACAGATTTTCGGTGAGCAGATTTCGTTATTTAATTATCTCAACATAACGAAGTCTGTTTCGGACGATTTCTCAACTTATGCAGGCAGTGTGAACAGAGAAAATAAACGGTTTAAAATATCTTCCATCACAGACGCTCAATTCAAATGTTTAATTTTTGTGTGGTTTGAGATCGGCAGGGGAGGCAGACATTCGCACACGGATTCTGTCAAAAATAGAGCAAAATCCAGAAATAACATTGCAAATTAAATTACAAGTCACCGTGGAATGCCAGCGTCTCGTGAATCTAAAGCATGATTCAACTATGGTACAACAAACAACAGCATCCACGGTTAACACAGTCCTAAAACAACGTCGACCCACCTCACCGACTTCAATATCTGTCAAGCCCCCAGCCACTTGCTGAAACTGTGGCAGCTGGCATTTTGTACGAAATTGTACATTCAAAACACACCGCTGTCGCAGCTGCAATCGACTGGGACATAAAGAGGGATTTTGCACCTCTCAAGGACAAAAACCAACCCATAACAGGCACCGACAGCATCACAAAACAAACAGTCTGGTAGCAACTTTTCTTCCAAACCAAAAATCAAACCGAAAATATGTTGCAGTACAATTGAATGGCCATCCTTTTCAGCTGCAAGTGGACACTGCCTCTGATATTACACTTATATCACAAAAACTATGGGAACCCATAGGCCAACCTTTATTGACACCAACAAGTCAGGTAGCACAAATTACTTTCAGGGACTGCGTTCACATCATGGACCAATTACCATCCACCATTAAAATAAAGGACAAAACGGTGCCGTGTACCATATACATAGCAAACTCATGACATAATTTATCGAGTTACTAGGTCTTCTCGACATTCCACTCAACCGGATATGTGAGGTAGTATTCACTTCAGAGCAGCATTATCGACCAGACCAAAGACATGAAACAATTTTCTCTAGTCTTCACAAACAACTTGGGACACTGCACTCAGGCAGAGGCCACACTGTCCCCTAAACCATTTTCTAAGCCTGCTTTCCAACCCAAACGCCCAGTGCCATATGCTGCATTGCCACTGGTGGAGTACCGCCGGACAACAGAATTTGGCCAAGTTGATGCCTTGTCACGACTCATCAGTGCATTGTCATCGCTGCCATCAGCATCGAGGACGATTTTCAACGCACATTCACAGATTGTATCTGGACAATTTCAGTGAAAAGGATTGATATTAAGCGAGAAACGCAACAAGATCTAATGATACAAAAAGTGTGAAGATTTCTCCAACATTCATGGCCTCCTAACCTCACGGGAGACCTCCAACAGTTCAAACGCCGCAGTCGCTCTCTTTCTGTCATTAATGGTTGTTTGATGTTTGCAGATCGTGTTGCTGTTCCTGCTAAGCTCAGACAAGCAGTCCTTAAACAACTACATTCGGGGCATTCAGGCATTAATCGAATGAAATCACTAGCCTGCCGTGTGGTCTATTGACACAGACATTGAGCGTACTGTCAAACATTGTATCTAGTGTATAGAAGTGCAGAAGAATCCACCTCGCATTGTTGATTCTTACTAGACATACCCAGAGTGACCATTGTCCAGAATAAACATAGACTTTGCAATGGCCTTATTTTTCTGGTCGTTGTGGATGCCCATTCCAAATCGCCAGAAGTTTTTTCAATGTAACAGACTGACACTCAGTCTACGGTAACAGTACTCAGCTATTTAGTCAACACGGCTTGCCCGAGAATTTAGTCTCAGACAACGGATCACAATTCTCGTCTGAATCATTCCAACAATTCTGCAAATCGTGTTACATAACTGTTACCTAATCATGCCAGAAAAATAAAACAAAAATTTTGATGGTAATTCAACTTAATCGATTTTCAGTACAACCACTTTTTCTCTGCCTTTCTTTCTACAATCCAAATCGCTTCTCTTGCTTCCCAGCTGCCCTCTTTATTCATATCAGCTGATCTCCACATATGCAAATCAGACTTCATTATAAAAATGTGCACTTTACTGCAGACACGACATGCAAAGCACCTCATCCTCTTTTCTGCTGGCAAGTGTTCCTCTTCATTGTCACACTCCACTCTGATCGTATGATCACACAAGTGACAGGTGATGGCTGGTCGCTTTATCCTAGTACTTCTCCGTAGTGAGACAGTTATTTCTTCCTCTCTTACATCAGATGTACCAGTACCTGAATTGGCAATGGAATAAGGCAGCTCAACCAAAGAACGTCCGTCTGTCTTCCTCACTTTCCGATGCAGAACTACTACTATTTGTATTAGAATCTGGTTCTCTCCATTCAGTACTCTCTGATGATGTGTCATCATTGTTGTCCACTACCGGTGCTAAACTGAGACGTTGGCGCACATCTCCTACATGTTGAGGTGTGCCATTGACGACCACCGACTGTGGACTTATCACTCCGGTGACATGACCTGGTCTGAATTTTGACGTGCAACGTCCTTGTGGATTTTTCACCCAAACTGTGTCCCCTTCTTTATAAAGTGTAGAGATCCTATGGTGATTCGGATGGGGCACAACATTGACCTCTTTCACTCTGATCTGGTATGAGTACAACAGATTGGCAGGTGCTGATGAAGCGGACACATCATCCTTGGGGTAACGTTGTACCAATACACAGCCTCCATAACAGGACAGCTCTTTCGTGCAGCAATCCGCTTCACTGTCCTATGACATCTTTCTATAATACAATTTCCTGATGGCCTGTATGCACAGTGTGGTCGGAAGTTTACACCCCACTCGTTCATGAACTGCCTGAATTGTTGACTGCAGAAGGCAGTGTCATTATCAGCTAGAATCTCGGCTGGAGGGTCACGTTCAAAAAACACTGATTCTAATTGCCGGATCACATGTGCAGTGTCTTGCCATTGTAGTGGGTCCACAATCAATCAGTGTCAAAAAATGGTAACCATTGTAGTGTGTGATGTCCATGCCGAGCCGGTTCCATACTTCCTGCACACTGAGCCCTCCCTTTTTCCATTGCACTGGAGCTGGGTCTATTGTCTGGCATTCCTCACAATTCCGAATAACTGCCTTTACTGCCACTTTAGACACAGACGGGTCGATTCTATGCACAAAATATAATGTTTGCCTGATTCCAGGATGTCCACTACGTCGATAAATTTCATGGTTCCCTGTGGCAAGAGCACACACTGGCTGTGTTGGTTCAATTTCTCTCTTCATATTATTGAGCCACCGCTGTGGAACTCTCGTCAGGGAGTCTGTTCGGTTCTGATCCGATCTTACCAGTGCTATATCAACTGAAATGTACTCTTTCACAAGTGAGATTATTGTGCCCAATCTCCACCTTATGAGCATCTCACTTGCGGCCTTTGTGCTCAACCGAGACTCTCCCATGAGGGCATTGATCACCCAGTGGTACACATACACAGAGTCTGTTTTTATGTGTAACACGTTGGCCTTCCACTTGAGCACGAGGTTTAGTCCTTTTAGTACGGCATCCAGCTCTGCCATGTTTATATGTTGGGTATCCTTTGTTGGTCGCAACCAGCATGCATCCTCGATGATGGCTCCACTGACGTCAAGAGCTACGCCCACAGCAAGTGAGCAAGTGCATCTGCTATCATGCACTTCAGCAGAGCATCACTAACCTTGTCATTCCAGTCGTGTGTGACGGTTGTAGCGTGACATTTAATAAAGCCTGTTGTCACTCGAAGCCATCCACGCACGGGAAAGTACCCCACCAGTTTGCCACACATGGAGAAGATACATCTTCATGTCATAGTTCTCGGCGCATCCACAGTACTGCTTCCTCACCATCATCGCAGTTGGTAATGCTTTGCCCAAAACTTCTAATCCCAGCACTCGTGCACCATTTTTCAGTTTTTCTGGGTCCTTACTAGTGAGTCCATACAGGTCCAGATGCTTCCTTACGGATTCTGCCAACGCGACGTCCTCATTAATATATGTCATCAATATACGCTGACGTTGCTCTCCTTATCTTCTCATCCTAGGCTAACACAGCCTTGAGCACAGCCCGCATTACAAGAGGCGCCACATTTAAGCCAAATCCTAAACCTGGTTAGACAATATCTTTGTCTTTTAAATATCACTGTCTGGTACGGCTAGAGGGATCTCTCAACATGAATCTGTAGGTATGCCTTCCTGAGGTCCAGAACGGATACATTCGTTCCTTGCTGTCTCCATTCTCGCATGTTCTCTGTGCAAACATCTGCATCGCCAGTAAATGCATCAACATAGGTGCTTAATTCACGATAGTCCATCACAAGACACACCTTATTTTTGTTGGCCTGCAGCACAGCCATCAGTGGTATTAGTCCCTTGGGTAGGCCAAACTCCTGATTATATGGCAACAACCAACTGTTGTTTATCCAGGTCTGCAACTAGCGTTCATAATCCTCCATTAATTCATTAGACATCGGATATTCAGAAATCCGAGTTTCCAGTTTCTCTGGTGCATGACCCGCTGACCATTTCCATGCTGCAACCCACACTCCCTTCAGTTCGTCAAATTTGGCAACAAAATTAGCTTTGTTAATACGAAGCACTGCACAGATGGGTTGTGCTTCCTCAAACTCTACACTTCCAGATTGTGTGATGCAAACGCCACCGAGTGCCTTAATGGTGTCAATGCCAAGTAACATATCGAAATCAAGAGGTTTACCTTGCATAATCAGCACCTTGATTGTGGCAACATTACCAGTCTCTGTATGAATCCTAATAGTGCCATTTTCACAACAGGCCTGCGTAGCGCTGGTCAATGTAGTTACCACCGTTTTCTGCTTTGATCAAGACTGACATAGTTTTGCACTCAAGATAGAACGTGAGCACCCAGTGTCGAGGAGAGCCAAGCATGGTGCATCATCAACATAAATGGTAATGACAGGTAGCGACGAGTTCACATTCTGACTGAGGAATAAACTAGTGCCGATGTCTCGTCCCCAACTTCGTTTCCCGGACAATGTCTTACCAGATGACCAGCCTTGTTGCACCGATAACATCGTTGACGGGTGGTCTGCCTCCTTTGCATGCAGTTTCTCGCAAAATGATTTGGGCCAATGCATTTGTAAAATGTATAATCAGATCGCCTCATGCCCACAGGTGGTTGAGTGATTCGGGTAGGCTGTGTCGCAGCCACAACTGGTTCCCCCACTTCAGCATTGTCTTTCATCAATGCTCAAGCTCGAGCCAACAACTCTTCTAAAGTCATATCGTCCACTCTAGCGAACCGCAACAGCCTTTTCACAGGGTTGAGAAGCCCTTGCACAAGCACACACACCATCACATTATCTGATATTCCTCCAAATAGCACTGACAACTTCTGCAGATCTGCCAAACACACGTCTACAGTCTCACCCGGACACAACACACGTGCCTCAAACTTCTCATATGCTGTAAATCTGTCATCGGCAAAAACAGTAAATAGAACTCCCTTAATTCGTGCTGCATCGGATTTTTCGTCTTCAGTTAGTTGCTGGTAAACTGTGAATGCTCCCCCAGTTAGCCGAAGTGGGGTGACATTTTCAAGCCGCTTCACTCCAGATAAGTCACACACTAATTCCACCTTCTCAATCCATTCAACGACTGCTCCGGCCCCATCAAACTCAGGAATTATCTTTAAGTCGAAACGGCTGTCCATTTTACACCGAAATAGCTTGTTACCGTTTTGACGGTAATTCAACTTCACCGATTTTCAATACCACCACTTTTTCTCTGCAATCCAAATCGCTTCTCTTGCTTCCCAGCTGTCCTCTTCATTCATATCAGCTGATCACTATCATCCAATGGACAGGCAAAAGGTTTGTAGACACATTTAAATGGGCACTACTCAAAGCAAGGGGGGAGGGAACATCAAAGGATATACTACATGCTTTCCTCCTTTCATATTGAATGACACCAAATGGTGCTGTGAAGAATGGTCTGTCACTAGCAGAGGCATTCATGGGACGAAAACTCTGTACCACACTGGACGCTTTACGGCCCCAGCAACAAAGGCAACAACCAAGCCCTAACAAAACAAAATCATTTTCAGTTGGCACACCAGTGTTTGCTCGAAATTACAGACCTGGTAAGCCGAACTGAGTACCGGGTATCATAAGCAAAATAAATGGACAATTCCTGTATGATATTCAAGTCGGCAGTCAATTCTGGGCATGGCACAAAAACCAGTTATGTCCCAGATACACTGGAGACAACTTAGTTGACAACAGAACAACCATTCCGTTCGAACTATTAATAGACACATTCGAACTGCCATCTCCATCACCTCCCAATCAGACAAATACAAATGGGAATTATGAAAGACCTCACAGGAGTTGGCCAACATGCAGTCGCACTCGAGTAAAGCACCTCCAAGTTAACCATAAGTGCACTCGGTACAGTTAAAGACTAAAACAGGGAGATGTTAGAGCAACCTAACAAAACAGAATAGAGTTATTTCCCTTGGACCAAAGAAAAGAGTTATTGCCCTTGCATTAAAGAGGGTCATCTGCCATGACAGTTGAAAAGTAAACAGAACGGCTCTCACGATCAAACAAGCATCTCGCGTTCAGCGATTTTCTACATTTCATTTAATCGTTTTTTTTTTATTAAATAAATTTGTTAACGGTTCTACTTTGTCCTTCCTTTATTTTTGAGTTGTTGTTTAACCGATAACAATGTATAAACATCAGACGTAACAGTTATCCACGATAACAAACACACTAAATGGCGGCCTTATGCTTGGGAAAGATATACCCATACATTTTTTTATCCCAAGTACATTATTCGGACAGAGACAGTTTATGATATGCTATTTTTAAGAACTAGATTTTATATTTGTCTTTATTCTACCACTAAACAAATTCTATCTTCGTTCCCAGTATGTTAAGTAATATTTCCTGTTTTATCTCTTTTGTTCACATGCGTAAAATTTGAACTAAAAAATCAAAGTTTATCGCTTAAATAAACCTTTAAAACAGATGCCTGAATACCATTTTATCCTGGCGGTATGGTTGATGTCTTTCTCAACTGCGTCTGACACATAATAGTCCATGGGGTTGCAATCATGCAAGTTGGGGGGGGGGGGGAGTTGGAACTGGTAAAGTCGTCAAAGTTCTTAGACAGGCACTTCTGGGTTTTCTCAGAGGTTTGGCACAGAGTTGAGTCCTGCTCCATATGTATGGCCTTCCTGCAGCCACCCTCTCTACCCAGTGCTTGACAACAGTGGACAGCAACTTAATATAACCATCTGAATTGAGTCTGAGTCCATTTTCAAAGATGTGAGGTGGCATAGTCTTCAATTGAAACACATCCAAAGACAATCACAGTTTGAGGGAATTTAGTCTTCATGATATGCAGAACTTTGTGCAGACTGTGGCCACCTGTTGTTTTTCATGTTGACCAACTGGTCCTGAGAAGAACCAATGCATCTCTGGTTGAGGAGTTTCTTGGCTTTTGTAATGTGGTCCTTTTGGGCCTTGGTGGTGAGTAGTTGGCCCTTGTAACTCTTGTATGAAGAGCAATGAAGAATCTCGTTCAGTGCTTTCTTCATATTCACCACTCCTTATCTTTCTCGCCAAGAGCTGCATTGCCTTGTCTAGATCTCATCGCACCATTTTTGTTTTGCAACTTCTCTGTTGTGTGACTCCTACGCTTCATTTTCATAAGTTACTTTAAAAAAATGATAAAAAATTTGGTTACACGTCCCTATTTACCGTTAACTGTTCTAGAAGTAGGTGCTCATTTTACATTAAATTTATATAGGAAAGTGATTTCCCACTCTAAAGCCTAAAATATTTTTTTTTCTATTATTTTTTTGCAGATATTTTTTTCCGGCTGTTTATATGTAATTGTTGTGGGGTACAAATCACCCCTATTGAAGAACTAATGGAAGCAACCATCTATAATAAATACCATGGTTGCAAAGACTCAACAGAGGACATTCCTATCAAGACAAAGCACAGTTTCCAAAATTGCCGCAGATATGCTTGACGTCGTTATTTTTTACTCCAGGATTATTACTTTGGATTATTACTTGGGAGTGACACGCTACTTGGCCTCTTGTGCCCCTTTTTGACCGGGGACTCTCTCTGTCCCCTGGGCAAGCCCCTTTTGGGCACCATTGTTCTTCTCACCCCTTTTGGGTGATCACCCCTCTTGGGTGATTCGTATAGCCCCTTTTGGGCACTAACTGAGATTATTTTCTTCTTGTTTTTAAGTTTGTTCTGAACCCAGGCACAACTTAAGCAGCTGGCCGGATTTGGTTGAACAGCTAGAGTAACATTTAGCAAATGTTCTTCCATCTCCAAATCGGCGGGTTAGAGCCGGGTTCAGAACTGGTTTTATTTTCGAATTTTTTTTTTTTTTTTTACCTAAAAACATAATACGCGTTTTGTTTTTATTCTGCCGTTGTGCAGGGCAAAACGGAAGAGGGGAGGACTGGACCAAGCTCCGGTGAAGGCTTAGTGCCTAGCTCGGGCCCTGGTTCCCAGATGCCTAAAAAACATCTGGGGGCCGGAGTAGGCCAAGACTTTACGTACGGGTTTTTTGACGACTTAGGCGACATGCCCAGTATCTACGGCAGTGCTGTCCCCCGCACTGCAAGTAATTCGGAGTTTGCCGCATTCTACGGCAACTCTGCTAACGATTTCAACGCTGCTGATCCCGGCAGCGTAGGTTTTAGCTCAGCTGGGAGAGGTGATCTGGGTCGGTGGGAGAGACTCCCCATCACACCAGTTGGTCGACGGGCTTTAACCGTCAGCCCGCCTGCTCGCAGGAGGAAAAGTCTCCTGCCTGTAGGATTAAGGCCAGCCAGGTCGGTGGAGCTCCAAAAGGAAGGAGCCACCGATCCAGATCAGCCGCCAGGGTCAAGCAACCGGGAGGCTGCTCAGATTCAAATGTCCGAAATGGACTATGAGCTGTTTGGAGCTCCAGTTACCAACAGTAGCAGTAGCAGCAGCAGCAGCAACAGTATGAGGGCGCCAAACAAAAGCCCAACGAAAACCGGTGGAAGAAAATCCAGACCGAGAATGAAGGGGGTCGCTGGACCAGAAATAAAATCTGGAGCAGTTGGTGCCGCCAGCAAAAGGGGAGGTGGGACCAAGTTGGCCACTCCAAAGGTGTCCAATCCTTTGGCATCTCCGAAAGAGTGGCCGTCCCTCCCTCATACTCAAAGTTTGTACAGCCAGGACAGGACCATCCCTCCCGGGCAGAAGACGCCGCCTGTATCACCACCATCACCTACAGTATCAGCATCTCCTGCCCTCTCAGCAACTCAAGACAAGTGGGGACCCCAGTCCCAGCTAAGCCCCGAAGAGTACCGTCGGTTGTTTGATGAAAAATACAAACAATTGACCGATGGTAACAACATCAAAGCACCTCGGTGGATCGACTAGCGAAAAGAATAGTATCGCTAGTCACCATCAACACCAAAACCAAGGGGTTGGCTGGGGTCGAAGTTAATCAAATGGCAGACCTTCTGTGGGGGCTTAAAGTCCCAGCATCCTATGTGTGTCACAGAGGGTTCGCCACTTGGGATATTCTGCTTCCAAGTGAACAGGAAGCAGAAAAAGTGTCCAGAGCCGACCTGAGATTTAAAAATCTCATTCTCAGGCGGAGTACTTGAGTAGGAGAAGGACTTTAGTCACCGTCCTTGGCGTCCCCTGCTATATTAGCTCAGAACAGCTTGGTGCTGTCCTAAGTCAGTATGGGGACGTCGAAGCTATAGTCCCAGTCCGTGGTCCCTGTAACCTTATGGTAGGGGACTACAAAATAAATATGAGAGTTGACCGGGACGGCTTCAATAATATCCCACCCCTACTCAAGTGTGACACCTGGACAATGAGTGTCATCGTCGAGGGCAGGAGGCCACATTGTTGGCATTGTGAGCAGAAGGGGCATATGGCGAAAGCCTGTCCGAAGAAATTTCCACCTAAGAAGACCCCTTCTGCTCAAGGCCCGGGAGTGAAAGCGGCGTCAGTGGCACCAGCAGCTCCTCCACCAACGACCGGAGGGGGCACTGCAACAACAACAACAAAAGAAGTCTGGAGCAAGGTGGTGAAAGATGGAATGACCATCCCCACCGAAGAACCAAGTTCTAGTCCGGAGCAGTCCCCCTCCAAAATGGTGCAGCCCCCGGGTGAAAAAGAGGGGCGGCTACCCACAGTGTCGCGAAATCTTGATATTCCCACCAAGGAGCTGCAGCCTTCAACATCTGGATTGGCAGCGGCAACTAAAAGGAAGCAGACGGTCCCCTTGACATCATCAGACTCGGAAGGGGAGAAAGAAGACGAAAACAAAATGGAAGATGACGCTGGGCCGGCTCCAGAGACAGAGAAACAGGAATTTAGGGAGTTGAAAAGAGCCACAAAAAAGGCTAAGAAAGTTAAAGAGGCTGGGCCCCAATCCCCTGCCCCAACGTCTGAAGAGATGACCATCTCTTCTGCTCAGACTCCTGAATCCCAACCCCCTACCCCTAATACTGAGCAGAAATCCCCCTCCCCTGTTGATTCTACCCCAGCTAGCTCCTGCTCTCTGTCTAAAAATAAAAAGCCGGAGCCAAAAATTAGCAGCAGGTCTGCTTCTCGTTCCCCAGTGAGGAAGGAAAAAACCCGAAAGCTCCCCTTCTTGCCAGGGGACCAGATCTGCAAAGCAGATTTTCACCTTGTCGCTGCCAATCTCAACTCGAGACAGCTAAAAATCGTGCGGCTGCTGCAGCTCCTCACTCAGACCCAGGGGCTGGATGTCACCAAGCCCCAAAATTTTCCACATGCCCCCTTGATCATCACTTTCATCCGAAAGACCAGGGAAGGCCGGACGAAAAGCCTTTGGAAAATGGTTGAGGCCGCCAAGGGGGCAATTCCGGGTCTGAAACTGGTGGATGATACCCATGACTCCCTCAAACAGCTGAGAAAAGATTGCGAAGGGAGGGTCCCCATGTACGTCCACCCTAGTTTTTATAGGGCCCTCAAACTCATCTTTCCATTGGATGTCGGAGGCATTACCCGAGACGGACGGGTTACGTCCGACTTACTAACGGATAACATGGCTAATGCCTGCGGCATCCTCGTCCCGAAAGACTTCAGACCGATGGTTGACACTGATTAGTGCAGATGGCCGCGAACTTAGTTTTAGGAAGCCTGAACACAAGGGGCATGAGGTCTTTAAGCAAAGCTAAACGCATACTGGGGGACCTCATGTCTTTTGACATAGATGTGGCTGCATTACAGGAAACTCACTATGATTCGATCAACGATCACCGACTGCTGTCGCAGCATTTCGATGTTTTTTCAGCTTTCGGTGACCGTTGTGCTAGGGGAGTTTCCTTGTTAGTAAGACGCACCCTGTCCGCAAGTGTAAACGTTGTTCACGCGGATGCTGATGGCAGACTGGTCGTGGCCGATGTTGCCGTAAAAAGTGCCGCATTTCGAATCGTCGTGGTTTATGCGCCCAATATCGCTCGGGAGAGGGCTCTCTTTTTCCGGGGGTTGGAGGGGTTCCTCGGGGGTTCAAAGGGGTTAATTTTACTGGGGGATTGGAATGCCATCCTTGATCCCAAAATAGATAAGGTGGGTGGGCCTAGAGGGTCTGGTGGGTGTGAGACCAGCCTTTCTGATCTGATGACTGAATGTGATCTGGTCAATAGGTTTTGTGTCGATCACCCGGGGCGGGAGTGGTGGACGTGGCTTTCTAGCAGGCCTTCCGTTTCAAGTACTTACTTGGATCGGTTGTTAGTGAGAAGAGGCAAAGTAGATTATATCTCTTGTCCCACGTTCCACTGGTTAGCCCATTCTGACCACAAATTACTTGTGGCCAGTATGGAAATAGAACCTAAAACCCATAAGTTAGCTGGGTACTGGAAGTTAAATACCTCCTTACTGGAGATACGTGACTTCCGGGACAGGCTAACACTTAATTTTCAAAAGGGATTAGTGGGGGCGGTAACCGGGAGTAAGTGGTGGGTTAACGCCAAATGTGGCATTAGGAGCTTTTCTGTCAAATATAGCCAATGCCTCGCCTTAAATAAGGCTGAAACAGAAAAGCGTTTAGAAAATAAACTGGCCCGGGCGGTGGTAGGGGGGGATTCCCTAGCCATAAACTTAGCTAAGGGGGACCTGAAACGTTCGGCTAACGAGCGGTATGAAGGTCAAGTAGTCAGGGCTAGGTTAGAAAGAGTGTCCAACGAAGCCGTGAATGTTGACGCTGCAGAGCATAGAGCTCCACTAGGTCGCAACTCGGACGGCTATATTCGTCAAATTCAAAGCCCGGAAGGACACACCCTTGTGTCTGCTTGGGAGATTTGTGAGGGGTTTCGGGAGCATTTCGCGGATCGCTTCACCCAACTGTCCAGACTCCGCGTCGAGGAGTTTGGCAACTATTTGGCCGGTTCGCCTCACCTAGAGGCGGCTCGAGCGGCTAGTTGTGATGGGCGCATTACAGAATGTAAGGTCCTGACTGCGTTGAAGCAGGTCGGCTACGACAAATCTCCGGGACTTGATGGTTTGCCCTATGAATTGTTCTTGAGGCTGTCGCACATGTTCGTACCTATTCTGACGGATGTGTTCAACCACTGGTTTGCACAGGGTTCTATCCCTGGACAAGTCATCAGGGGAGTGATCACATTGCTTAAGAAAAAGGGCGAGCATGTTGGGGGTTTAGATGACTATAGGCCCATAACTCTGTTAAATACAGATTTAAAGATTTTGGCCAAAGTTCTTGCAAATCGGTTGCAGGCTGTTATTGGTGAATTGATTGAACCTGATCAGAATTATGCTGTGAAGGGGAGATCGATTCAGAACAACTTGCATCTGATACGCACGATCTTAGAGGGGTTAGAAGACGACACCGAAGCCGCGCTGATCAATTTAGATCAGTCCAAAGCTTTTGATAGGGTTGACCATCGGTTCTTGGGATCTGTTTTAGAAACCGCCGGTTTTACACCGGACTTCCGCAGATGGATTTCCATGCTGTATCATAGCCCGACGGCAGTGGTGCAGGTAAACGGGATGCGATCGGAATCGTTTGCTGTTTCTCGGTCGGTACGTCAGGGGTGTCCGTTGTCTTCTCTCCTCTACGTTCTTGCGTTGGAGCCCTTCCTGCGCAAGCTGAGGCAAGGGGAGGCTGGACTCGCCCTACGCGGTATCGCTTTACCTAAAAAAAATTTTTCCAAGTGTTTTTTCTGAAAAGCTTGGATGCTGCACGAAAATAAAAGCGAGATTCGAATTGCTGGATGAAGCAAAACCAATATTCAAAAAACCGCCGAATACTACAGTTCCTAAAAAGAGGTATTTACCTGGGGAAAAGGTATTTTTCCAGGTACATAAAAATAATAGTATGATGTGGGAACTAGGAAAGATCAAGCAGAGGATCGGGCGGATGGTTTACATAATCGAAGGTCCAAAATTCACTCACAAGAAGCATTTGAACCAAATTCGGAAACGTGTCACTGATGACGACAGACAACCTCCTGTTGAACAAGAAGAAGTAATGGACCATATATATGACACGTTCGACCTGGTAACACCACAAGCAGCCGAACAACGCCGGTCTTCCAGAAAAAGAAAAAGGATCAATCCCATAGAGATCAATCCCAGAAAAAAGAGCTATACGATCATTCCAGGGGAATGAAAAGCTCGGGAGGGGGGTGTTTTGGGGTACAAATTACCCCTATTGAAGAACTAATGGAAGCAACCATCTATAATAAATACTATGGTTGCAAAGACTCAACAGAGGACATTCCTATCATGTTTTACCGCATGGTAGGAATCCGGTCATCTCTTACCACATTTAGTGGCGTTACTGTATTGCTATGATATAAATACATTGTATATTTTAACCTGTCACAATTTGTGGTTGTTATCTTTGTGACCCCTAGCACGGGTCTACAACAGTAATCGACTACAAAAAAGTAGAATCTCATTTTAGTCCGTTAGACTAAGTGAAATAAGTATATATTGAAGAGACAAAAACGTACGCAACTTATTAGACGGTAGTTGTCGAGTTTGTTTAAACTTATACTTATGTAGTAATAACGAAGGTCGCAAATCACTCTGTCAACTTCCAAAGCAGCTCTCACCGTTCGTTACACGTGCACTTGCTTCGCACCGAGTCGCATCAGACGGTGAGAGACCCGCTTTTCTTATATTGAGGCACACCTAATTTGCATGCGTGCAACAAGACTTCGCGAGACTCTGCGTGAACCGATGCAATAAAAGTTCATGGACGCCATGTTGGATTCCTTTCTTTCATCCGCAGCGCACAGGACAGACAAACACGAGAACGTTTCGCAGGTAAGCCCCCTTCATGTTCCCTACACTCCCCCCTGATCTCATGATCACAGAGATGGCAGGGAGGCATCGATCGCCTTCGCCGGTTGCTTCTTCGGAGGGGGACAACGCAAGTCTCATCTTCGCTTGTGCTCTCGTCCGCGGTCTGAGGGTCGAGAAACATCGGGTCTGCTCGGATACTGCTGATATCCGAGTCACTGTCCGATAGGGCTGCTGCAAGCCAGAGCGATGCCTCACTGCTCTCTGACTCTGACTCGCTCTTGTCGTCCAGTGATGGTTGCGTTGCTAACCGTAGGTCTCTAACGTGACGGGGCATACCGTCGACTCGCACTGCCTGTGGGCTGATTACGTCAGTTACGTGTCCAACTCCGTATTTCGTCATACACTTGCCGCGCGGGTTCTTAATCCAGACGACATCCCCTTTTTTCAGTTTCTCTTTGGTTACTTCTATGCTTTTCACCCTGACGTGATACCTGTGCAAGGTGTCAGCCGGCGCTGTAGAGGGTGAAACATTATCCTTTGGGGTTACGTTATACAGGTAGACTGCCTCAAATACTGTGCAGCCCATCCTGGTCGCGATGGTTATGACGGTTCTGTGATTCCGCTCGATGACCCCATTTCCACTCGGTACGTGAGTGCATCGAAACCTCAGGTGTACTCCCCAGCCATCAGCAAACTTTCTGAACTGCTCACTAGTGAATGCAGCACCATTGTCGGTTAATATCTCCGTTGGAGGGCTACGTTCAAGAAAAATACTGTTTAACTGACGGACGATGATGGCTGCATCTTGCCGGCGCAGCATGCGCCATATCGCAAACCTGGATGGACTGCAATCAATGAGAGTCAGGAAATCCTCGCCGTTGTGGTGAGTAATATCCATCGCCAGCCGGCTTCAATGGCTTTCCACTCCCAGCTTTCCTTTCTCCCAGCGAACGGGTGCTGGATCAATGGATTGGCATGCTACACAATCTTTGACCACTTTCCTGACGTCTGCCTTCTGTACTCCTGGTTCAACCAACTTAGCGAAATATAGGGTCCGCTTGACCCCAGGGTGCCCGGTTTGTTGGTGGACTTCTTTGATGTGATTAGATCGAACGGGGCTCAAGGAAGCGGCGCAGGTGGGCTGCATGGGTTCAATAGTCTTTCTTATGGCATCAAGCCATCTTTGAGGTACTCTCGTCAAACAATCTGCTTTGTTCAGGCTGGATTTGACCAGGGACACCTCTATTGACAGCGCATATTCATTCACCAGCTTCCTGATCGTGTCGAGCCGCTGTCAGATGAGCATCTCGCTCGTGGCTTTGGTTCGTACTCTGGCCCTCCCGGTGAGAGTATCTGAAATCCACTTATGGACACAAGCAGAATCCGTGAATAGTCGCAGGGTGGTCGTCTTCCAAAGGATTGCCAAGGTTATCCCCTTGATAACTGCATCAAGTTCTGCCAGGTTTATGTGCTGGGAGTCCTTTTCTGGGCGTAACCAGCAAGCGTCTTCCACCACCGTTCCATTATGGACCACCGATACGCCAATGGAGAAAGAGCTTGCATCAACCCACACACTAAGGTTCTGGCTGTCGACGCACCATCTGCCCCGCGCTGGGTCTTGCTTGTGCACCCTGGTGAGGACCTCTTTGAGCATTGTATTGAGAGGGACGTCATGAGTTTCGTCATCCCATCCAGTGGTGACGTCGAAGGCTCTTCGCTTAATAAATGCCACCGCAACACGAAGCCAGCCGCCCACAGGAAGGTGTCCAACTAGCTTTCCGCACAAGGAAAATACGTTTCGTTGTGTAACAATACAAGGCATGTCCGGGGTTTCATTTCCTCGTTTCCAATACAGAACGTCATCTTCCTCCCAGACCTGCAAACCAAGTACCCGTGTGCCATCCCGTAGCCTTTCCGGTTCCTTGCTGAGAAGGCCAAAGTTGTAGAGATGCTCCCTCACGCGCGCCACAGATACAATTTCCTCATCCACGTACACGTCATCAATATATGCAGACGTTGCCCGCTGAATGCGCTCATCCTTAGTCAGAATGGCGTCAACAATCATTTGCATAATTGATGGCGCCACATTAAGTCCAAATCCCATGCGGGTTAGGCAATACCTTTTCCCCTTGATGAGCACCGTTTGATAGGGCCATAGTGATCTGTGTACACGCACTTGAAGGTATGCTTTGTGAAGATCCAGTACAGATACATTAGATCCCGCTTGCCGCCATTCCCTCAACTTTTCAGTGCATACGTCCGCGCGAGCTGTAAAAGGGTCCACGTGCTCATTCAATTCTCGATAGTTGAGCACCGGCCTCACCTTCTGCTTATTCTGTTGGATAACCGCCATTAACAGGATCAGGCACTTTGGGGGACCCAATTCCTTCTCTGAATAAGGAACTAGCCATCCATTACTAATCCAAGTTTGTAGTTCCTTGTCGTATTCTGCACGAGCTCCGGGGGGAATTTTGTATTCTGGCACCTTATTGCATAATTTCTCGGGTGGCTGCTCCTCCGACCACTTCCAGGAGGCTGTCCAGGACTTTGTGCGCTGGTCGAATTCCGCACAAAAATCAGGCTGTTCCAGCTTCATAGCTGCACTCAGAGCAAGGCCCGCTTTTGCGAAATGTGCCCTACCCTCACCATCAATGCGTACACCACCCAATTCCTTGATGACGTCCATTCCCAGGAGCAGGTCGTAACCGAGCAGGTCACCGTTTACAACCAAGACTCGTACGGTTACTGTGGGCCCATCGCCGACACCTGCTCGAATGATGCTAACGCCACTAGAGGCAATCGAGCCACCGCCAACCGTCAATACCGGGATCCTTTCCTTATCCCATGCGTCACAGCATGCCTTGCGCACGAGGGTCTGCATGCACCAGGTGTCTACGAGCGTGAAGCGCTCACGTCCGTTTACGCTCACTGTGGGTTGCGCCTTATTTGGCGACGATCTGGGGAGAAGACTGGCGCTATAGCTTACTCCCCTTGCTTGTTTCCCGGGCAACCTCTTGCCACGTGACCCAGCTAGTTGCACCGGTAGCAACGCATGCGTTTTAACGTTCCTCGATCGGACGCGTCCTTTGCACCGCTTCGGCTTCGGCAGTCTTTTGAAAAATGATTCGGCCCGCCACATTTGTAGCATCTCACGTCTTCTGTTGGTGGTGAAGACGCTTCCGCAGCTGCCGAAACCGGATCTGTGTCCTCTTTCAAAATGTTTTGGGCTCTGGCCAACAACTCGTCAAGCCCAATCTCACTGAGTCTGGACGATGCTCGCAGCAGTCTGCTGGCGCCGTCTGGGAGTCCAGTCAGAAATGCGCATCACAGTATTCGCTCGCTTGTTCCACCAAACGGCACGGCTAGCCTCCTCAAATCGGCCAGGTAGACGTCCAGTCTTATCTAGCCCAAGCCGCCGTTCGGTGAACTGCCTCCAGGCGACGAAAGGGTCCACAGCAAAGGCTGCGTATAGCGCCTGCCTAACTTCCTCCAGGCCTGGTTCGTCTCCGAGCTGCTGATACACCGAATATGCTCCTTTGGTCAGCCTCAGCGGGATGACCAGTGCAGGATCCTTTATCTTACAAAGTCTGCAGACGCGCTTGGCTTTCTCCCACCACTCGACTACAGAGGGTCCGGAGGGGGAGCCGTCGAACTCAGGTATTAATTTCAAGTCGAATTTGTCCATCGCCGAGATAACTTGTAGTAATAACGAAGGTCGCAAATCACTCTGTCAACTTCCAAAGCAGCTCTCACCATTCGTTACGCGTGCACTTGCTTCGCACCGAGTCGAATGAGACGGTGAGAGACCCGCTTTTATTATACTGAGGCACACCTAATTTGCATGCGTGAAACGAGACTTCGCGAGACTCTGCGTGAACCGTATGTAATAAAGGTTCATGGACGCCATGTTGGATTCCTTTCTTTCATCCGCAGCGCAGAGGACAGACAAACACGAGGACGTTTCGCAGGTAAGCCCCCTTCATGTTCCCTACATATAATAATAAAAAAAATGAATACAAGTAATCACTCGAACAATGAAACATTATTTAACAGCAATTTTAATTTTTTTAAATGAATACAAAAATACTATAACTGAACTTACGGTTGAACATATTTGTTTTTAATAAATACGTGTCGGGGTTCAACACACCGCAACGTGTGTTTTCTTTTGAAAAAGACGCCATCTTAAAAAAAGATGACAGCAGCAGCAGTTGTCTTTTTAACCCCTTGCTACGGAAAGATACTGGCTGCTGCCTGTATTTTTACAGTCGCTGATGTTTTTAACTCTTTGTCTAGAAGAGTGGAAAAATACTGGGCATCAGCGAACATTCTGGAAAGAAATATCAAAACAAACAGGGTTTCACCTGTATCTTCTATATTTTTGGATGGAAGGAATAAAAATATAGTTTGTTGGGATAGCTGACTATATTTCTTATACAGTCCAACAACTTCTTGACTGGATTGGGCGACGAATAATTCCCACAGGAATTATTTATCGTAATATATACATTCATTGAAACCAGCTACTGTCATGGCACACTCTCTCCATGTATTCATCAGCTTTTCACTCAAAAGTCCAGTTCAGATTGTGGACTGATTATTTCTATTACCCGACCCCAGCCAAATTCCATGGTGCATCGATTCTCCAGGGCCTTCACCCACACGCAGTCTCCAACTAGGTAAGGGCTGTGTTCAGGACCTGATGATGGTGGCATAATATAAACACCTTTTACCCAAACTTCGTAACAGTAGATCGCATTTGATGATGCGCTCAAATGCGAGTAATCGTCTTTTGGGGTCACATTGTGCCAGTAGACAGCCTCTTATATGTAATAGTGCATCCTGGCTGCAATCCGTTTTACAGTACACTCTGCATTGCCATTCCTGGCCGGATATATGCACAACAAAATCTCAGGCTCACACTCTACTCATCTGTGAACATCCTGAATTCTTTGCTGCAGAGGACTGAAGATCTATGAGTAGCTCCTGTGGTGGGCTAGGCTAAAAAAAGACCGTTTCCAGTTGACGAATCACACTTGTCAAGTGCCAACTGCCTCCACGTGGAAAATTGCGACGGGCCACAATCTGTGATCGTTAGTAAATGGTAAGCACTGTGATGTGTGATGTTCATTCCCAACCTCTGCGAGTCGCTGCTCACCTCCAGTTTTCCCTTCTCCCAGTGGACTTATGCTGAATCTATCGATTGGCCTTCCACGCATACCCGTATAGCAGACTTAATTGCTGCTTTTGCTGTCGCTGTGCAAACTCTTTAGGGGAAATAAGTGGTTCGTTGAACTCCCCGGTGTTCACTGCTTTTGTGAATAACCATGATTCGGGCCATGTCACATCAGCTCCATGTACAGCATCGATCAGGGGCTTCGGTCCCCTTTCCTTCTTCATTGTGTCAAGCCACCGCTGTGGCACATGCATCAATTGGTCGGCCATGTTTTGAATTGATGCAGCCAACGTTACTTCCACCGAGAGCTTGTAATTTTTCACCAGCTCCTTGAGTGTGCTCAACCGTCTCCTAATGAGCATCTCATTAGATGCCTTGGTGTGAACTCACGCTTTCCCAGTGAGAGTGTCCGATACCCAGTGGTACACACACACAGTCCCTTTTTATGTCCAATACCTTGCCCTGCCATTGGAGAGCCAAGTTGATGCCCTTCAACATGGCGTTCAGTTCGGCTAAATTAATATGCTGGGCATCGTTCTCAGGTCGCAGCCAACAAGCATCTTCCAACACTGTCCCATACTTTTCCAATGTCATGCTGGTTCCTATGTGCTGGAATCGACTCATACATTTAGTTCCCGACCGTCTACGCACCAGTCTCCACATCATATGCCAGAGGAGAAAGTCTGTCACTTTGCCATCCCAGTCCTTTATCATTAAACTAGCTCTCCTCTTGATTACTCCTCATGCCACACGAAGCCACAAATACACCGGGAGGTGCCCAACAAGCTTTCAACACAAGGAGAATACATTATAATATCACGTCACATTATAATATCGAGAACATCTGGGACTGCGTTTTCTTGCTTCCCTCCAAACCATCAATCGCAGCATGCATGTACCGTCCCCCAACCAGTCTTTACATTCCAGCCCAAACTGAGCCAAATGCTCCCTGACATGAGATGTGGGCACAACATCTTTGTCGACATATAGCGTTGATGAAGCCGATGTTGCGCAGTCCATGGCTTCTTATTGCGATAGCACTGTGCTGACAATGGCCTTCAGGACAAGGAGAGCCACGTTCAATCCAAACTCCAAACGTGTCAGACAGTACCTCTTTCCTTCGATCTCCACAATCTGGTACAGCCACAGTGTCTCGTGGACTTGTACTTGTCATTTGTGCATCTTAGCAGCGCAAACATCTGCTTTTGTCATGAATATGTCTACATGATGGTTAAGTTTGTGATAGTCTATCACTGGGCGCACCTGCTGCATCACGGCTATCAACGGAATCAACTCCTTGAGATGTTCTCACCTTTCTTCCAGGTATCACATGAGCCAATCTTTGTCCATCTATACGCGGAGCTCTTGCACATATTCTGGTCAAATTTCTGCAGCTACCCGATATTCAGACACTTCATTGTGTAGTCCTACAGATGTGCAGTTATTGCTCGTCTCGTGTAGAATTTTAGTAATAAATAAAATTCATTTCTTACTCATATATGTTGAAGCTACGCCATTATGCGTCCTTAAGCAAGCGCATCATAGAAGATTATCTTCCTTCTTCTAATATGAAAACGCCATGCGGTGTTGTAGGTCGGAGTTCATTGACTAAGAATAGTAAATTACTTTTAATTTTTATTAAAATTCTACTTGATAATTTTTCATAGTTTTTGGCAGAGATACCTATTTTTGCCTCATATGTAAGTATATCAAAGAGTTTTCTTATTAATTTATTTTGAACTGCTATATTTCAGCTGTGTATTTCTGCCAATAAGCACCATTTTTTGGGGTGAGGGGGCTATGGGAGATAAATTCTGTATGTGTGTGTGTGTTTGTTTTTTTTTAGAGGAGGGGGGGTCTACTTTTTTGGCAATCACGTGTGGGTTTACGGCCTTGCCACTTGGGCTTGGGATTAGTGGTAAAAGAAAAATTATACAAATTAGGAAAAGAAAAATATTAATTATTTTTAAACGTATCTTTATCTTTAACAATTAAAAACATATAATTTTCTATGTTAATTACTTTCAAAGGTTTTTATATAAAAAATGCTAATTAAAAACATTTTTTTTTTTAATTAGGTACTTTTATATGTTTTCTCGCAATTTAATTAGGAAAACTTTTTTAAAAATTAAATTCGGAATTCTTTATTGTAAAAATGTTTCTTATTTAAATTAAGTAAAGAACTTTTTCATTGGCTAATCGGAAAAAAACTTAAAATTGCCCTCTAATAATGTTTCATTGTTCGATTGATTAATTATAATTGTAATAAAAGCGGTGGCAATTTTATTAATATAGAGACAGAGAAAAGGAAACATTTACAACAGCAAAATTACAATTTTATTTCTAGCTTTGTATGTTTGCATCAGCAGCTTTGAAAAAACGTGAGGAAAAAATCTAAACATTTTATTAGAAAAAAACAAGAATTAATTAAAAGTTTTTGAGGAATTAAAATCGGAAAAAGGGGAACTGAGGAATTCTAATCTAACAGTTACTCTGGCAAACGGACAAAAGATTGTCCTCGATAACATGGTTCATTTACCTGTTAAAGTGAGGTAGCTAAAGGCTTTGTCAAGGTTATATATCACTTCAGACTTGGATTGGGATTTGATATTAGGCGCAGACTGGTTGAAAAGAAACCGAGCCCAAATAACCTTTCACTCTAACCGATTGAAGGTTAAAGGTGTGAATATACCACTTGGTATTGATACCAGGGGTAAAATCGACGATTCCTCACAGGAAAAAGTAGAGTTGCCACCATGCTTCGCCACTGTTAGATCTGTTGAGAAAAAGCAGACAAAAAAAAATTCACCTACTTGCAAGACACAAGTCCAAAAAAGAAAACCCGTGATAGAAGCAATTAAGATGTCCTGTGACTCGTAGGGGCCTTTAATTAAGGTCTCCTGTGGCTCGTTGGGACCTCAGAAATACTGTCACCTTTCCACCGGACTTACAGGCCAAAAGGGGACTTAAAATGAATAATGCACCCCTCACAGAAGGCCAACACCTCACAAACCCGGATGGAATATCTGGGAAAATCCCAATTGAAAAGATTCGCTTTAGAGTTCTCTGGGGGTTAGCGGAAACCAAGATAAACCAAAATAAAAATGAATGTACTAAATTAAAAATTAAATAAAAAATAACTGTCGAAAAATCAACGACATTTAACAAAGTCAAATAAAATGACTATATAAAAAAGAGGACAATTTATGTTTTTTTTGTAAGAGAAAAAGAAAAAAAACACCATGAAATAACCTTATGTTTTAGGAGAGAAGAGGAGAGAGTAAAATATATAAAAAAAAAGGAAATTAATAAAGTCAGAGTAAAATGATTATTACAAAAAGAAAACGAATAGAGAAAGGAGGTCCCAGCCAGTTAAACATGCCAGCCGACCAAATAGCAAGCAAGCCGACCAAATACCCAGCCGGGTATGGACCCTTTATGTTAAAAGGGAATGTGCTTATTGTTGCCAACTCTGGGGGCTGGGTACCATGCCAGGATTATAACAATTTTTTCAAGGACATCTCCACAGCGCGGATCAACAAGTCACACTCCCCGGCAGTGATTTTCATCCAAACGATGATTGCTCACTGGCGATAACAACGAGCACGTTTCGTCCTGTTCAAACCACCCAGCAAACGATCTTGTCACAACCGCCCGCACTAAGCCCCCTGTAAATGATCTAGCTTGTCCCGGAAGTCACATATCTTTGTATTCTCCAGTCAGTATACTACAATCCTCATACGAAACATAGTGAGTTTCTTGTAGCAAACGATCTTGTCACAACCGCCCGCACTAAGCCCCCTGTAAATGATCTAGCTTGTCCCGGAAGTCACATATCTTTGTATTCTCCAGTCAGTATACTACAATCCTCATACGAAACATAGTGAGTTTCTTGTAGCGCAGGCACATCTATGTTAAGGGCCAGGAGATCCCTCAGAACGCGAGAAGCACAGCTTCGAGATCTGATGCCCCTGATATTCAGACTATCTAGGTTCAAGTTAGAGTCCATAGCCCTAATCACTGTCAATCACCGGCTTGAAATCGCCACAGGATTGACCGAGACTGCCCGTAAGCAGGTCGGACGTAAACTGTCCGTCTCAAGCAAATCCTCCAACATCCATTAGAAATACCAGTTTTAGAGCCCTATAAAAAGAAGTGTGGACGTAAATGGGGACCCTCCCCTTGAATTTAACCTTCAGCTGTCGAAGGCAGTTGTGCTCTTTGTCCACGAATCTCATGTCCGGGATTGTCCCCTTCGCGGCCTCCACCATGTTCCACAGGGTTCTGGTTCGGCCTGATTTGTTGGGCCGCAGGAATGTAGTTAGGAAGGGGGCGTCAGGAAAGTTGTTCGGTTGGTCCACTCGACCACTCTGGACGTGAGTAAAATATTCCAGGGGTTTAATTAGACTTAGCTGCCGTGCCGTCAAAGTTACGGTAGCATGGTGCGGTTCCACTTTACAAATTCGGTCTCTGGGCAGGAAGGTGAGATTTCGAGTTCTCTCGCTTCTCAACAACAGAGAAGACCTATCTGGAGTTTCTTGCTCCTGCTCTAGGAGTCCACTATCTTGGGACAGGGAGTGGGGGAGGGGTCAAAAAGAGAGGAGGGTTCTATTCAGTCGGTTTGGGAGGGGATAGGGGTTGTGTGGGCTGAACAGGAGAGATGGTCATCTCTATAGACTCTGAGGTTGGGGATGGGTGCCCAGCCTCTTTTGCCTTCTTTGTTTTTCTAGTTTCAGTACTGGCTACTATCGTTTTGCTCTCTCCATCTGAGGATGATGAGACCGGATTTTTCCTTTTGGACTGCTACACTTGCTGAAAAACAGTTGAACTAACCTTACTGCCAGGGACAGCAATCAAAATATTGTGTGCAGGCTTAAGGCATCGTATCTTACTCTACCTTTGCTAGTGGAGTTACCGGGAACAGTAACGATGCTAAGAGTGGCACTAGTGGGCCAGCGCCAAGTATGCCGGCCTCACAGTGAGCCTTTCTACCTAAAATGCTACGGGGGGAGGGTAGTAGCATGGGAGGAGGTACTGGGGGCGTGGCGTTGTGCCACGTCCTAGGGAGAACTGCCTACGGCAAAAGAGGGTGAGGAGCTGCTCGCAGCTCCTTTAGATTTGCAGGAGGTGTCGGGTTGACCACTAGGTGTGGTGCCCCCTGAAGAGAGTAGGAATTGGGTGCTGTTGGGCTCAGCACCCCCAGACGAGGCATGTTTATGGTCCATACTGCTCCCAATCTACGGACCGCCGATTCAGAACTGAAGGAGACTTTCAACGAGGTTCGTGGGTATACCAACAGGGCCTTCTAGCTGTTTAATCCAGATCAGAGAGCGGGGCAACCTTGAAAAAATACAAAAAGAGACAATTAATGGCCCAACAGGGACGACAAACAGTGGAAAAGCAAGAGAGATGCTTCTCTGAAAACCCTGCAAACTGACGGAATTTGTCTTAAAGATAACAAAAACACAGTTTGGGGGAAGCTCGTGGCAGCGCCACAATGCTGAATTAAATTTATTTGTCTTTTAAATTTTGTACAAAACAGAAAAGATGTGGCATAAGGCCAAAAAACAAGCTTTATTGAATTTTCGGTTGAAAACTCGCAGTATCTATTTAGGAGAACCGGCATAACAGCAGGCGAGCCCCATGAAGCAATGGAAATTAATTCCTGGCCGAATTTATCATGGGCAAAAATAGCTGGAAAGTTTGTTGACCGTGTTTACATAAATATCGGCCACTTTCAGATGCTGGTATTTCGGATTATTGTTAGAAAGTGATATAGGAAGCTGAACCACGTGGGCGATGGTAAACAGAAAAACAACCAAAGGAAGAGTAGAAATTTACCACAGCTGCTGACGCTCTCAGTCGAAAAGTACATGGGCAAAGTTGTTCTGGGTCCTTTTGAGAGGTGTAGCTTTGAAAGAGGCGTATGAGTTCATAATGTTTGTAAACATTGGTAGCCGTAAACGGATACCACGACAGAAGCAATTCTCATGACTCATTTTCATAAGTTACTTATCTTGTTAAATTAAGATTTAGTTAAGATCCGAAATGAGTGAGATGATCCTCATCCAGGCAATGCCACCCTTAAATCGGTAGGGATGGATGGTGATGGCTTGAAATAAGAAAAAATTGCTAAAAAGTGGGTTGAATTGTATGTTGGAATATTGCGCCTAATTTGCTTACTATTGAATAAAATGTTGGATAAAAGTGATTCGTGGTCTTAAATGTTACTTAGTTAATTCTTATTTGAGTCACCGAAATTAGAGTGAAATGGGTTTCGGTTTACTCCCAAATAACTTATTTTCACTTAAACATTGTTTTAGTAAAAATATAATGTTAAAAATACTAAGTTATAGCAAAGAAATGCTGTGCAGAACTGGCGCCTGTCCTACCCAAACTCTAGAACTTGCTGAATCTTGCTTCCCTGATAGCTGGAAAATTGCCTCTGTAGTACCAGTTTTCAATAATTCTGAGGATAGAACTGATCCTAAGAACTATCGCCCAATCAGCCTACTCCCTATCTTTGCTAACATCTTTGAATCCTTAATCAATCTAGCGATAGTCTGGCACCTAGTTAATGCTAAACTTTTCAAGCACAATCTACTGTGGATATCCTAACGGTCATCTCTGAACGCATATATCATACACTGGACAAGGTAGGTGAAGCTAGGGTAGTAGCGCTTGATATATCCAAAGCCTTTGACAAGGTATGGCATAAGGGGCTCCTCCTAAAAATCCACTCATATGGTATTACTAGATGAATATTAAATATAATTAGATCCTTCCTATCCAACAGAAAGATCCAGGTTGTCCTTGATGGCCGTTCATCAAGCAACATAATATAAATGCGGGTGTACCTCAGGGATCCATCCTCTAACCGTTATTGTTCCTGATTTTCATAAACGACCTCCGTGATGACATTGAGTCTGAGATGGGTATATTTGCTGACAACACCATGCTCTACTCTCGTCATGTGGCCAAAACGGACGCATACATATCCGATGCAATGGCTGAATCCTTAGAAAATGACCTCATGGCTGTAGTGGATTGGGGGCAGAAATGGTTGGTAACTTTTAATGCCGCAAAGACAAAGCACCTTTCCTTCAATAACTACAAGAAACCTCTTCAACCACCGATTGCCATGGCAAATAACACCCTACCCGAGAGTTCAACATTCAAACTACTCGGCCTAACATTCACAGGTAACATGAATTTGAACAAATACATTGAAAACATTGCCAAGGCTGCTGCAAAGAAGGTGGGCTCCCTCTACCGTGCTAGTAAACTCCTCACACCTGACATTATCCTGTATCTCTACAAAGCCATCATCTGCCCATGTATGGAGTATTGTTGTCACATATGGGCTGGTGCATCATCCACTAGTCTCTCCCTCTTAGGCAAGTTCCAAAAAAAAGTAGCCAACTTAATAGGTCCCTCACAATCCACCAAGCTCCAGCCCCTGTACCATCGCCGCAATGTTGCACCCTTGTGCTTGTTTTACAAATACTTCAATGAATTGTGCTCTGATGAACTAGCTGCTCTAGTGCCCCCTCGACACAAATGCACTAGAACAACCTGACAATCAGCTAGGTCCCATCCATTCACTGTGGAGGTCCCCAGATGTTGGAGAGCCTTCTACTCCAGCAGCTTCTTTCCTCGTGCTTCCGGCCTCTGGAACTCCCTCCCTGCTCCCCGTTTCCCCGACTGTACCGACATGCAGAGGTTTAAAACTCATGTAGCAGACATCTCGCTGCACAGCTCCCACTTAGGATGACACCCAAAACCTACTCCTTAATTCTCAGTAGCCCCTTACGTCTACAGTGACGACCTGCCTTGTTTGGGGTAAAATATCTTGCAAAAAAAAAAAAATTCTCCTCCATGGTTTTCATCTGTTTGTGCTTCTGCCATTGCTCATCATAACTATTCCTTTAATCAGAATCGTTGGGATGGTTCTGAGAATTCTAGACAATCCTACAGAAGAGCTAGCAATGCCTGTAAGAGAGTAATCTCTAGCTATTCTCAAAGGATTCGTAACTCTATTTCATCTCAAAGGGTTGGCTCTCGTGATTTCTGGAGAATCTACAATAGTGTTATTAATAGTGGCAAGTCTGCTATTCCTCCTCTTTTTAATGGTCTTCAGGTTATTTCATCTCTTTGCTCGTCTTTTTACTGACAATTTTTCTTTTGATGATTCAGGTGTGCTGTTCTTCCTGATTTTCCTTTCAAACTGATCAGTCTCTTGATTCTGTCATTATCACTCCAAAGATGGTTGCTAGGGTTCTTTCTGATCTTGACCAGTCTAAGGCTTCCGGTCCTGATTCAATTCCTGTTGTCGTTCTCAAGCGTTGTGCTCCTGAACTTTCTTCTATCCTCTCTAATCTCTGTTTGTCTCAGTCCTGTTTCTCTTCTTGTTGAAAGGAGTCCACTGCAGCTAGTCCACAATATGCAGCTCATGAGGAGAAATCGACTCTGAAACCTCTTGGTCTTTCTCTCTCATCAAATCTTTCTTGGAGTTTATACATTAGATCCATTGCTCTTTCTGCTTCTCGTAACGTCGGTTCTCTCTATCGCTCCAAACACTTTCTCACACCTGGGGCTATTCTCTATCTCTACAAATCTACTATCAGATCATGTATGGAGTACTGTTGTTATATTTGGGCTGGTGAATCTTTGTCCAATTTGAGGGTTCTTGATAAGGTGCAGAAATGTATCTGCAATTTGATTGGCCACACCCTTTCTTCTTCTCTGCACTCTCTCTCTCTCACAGACGTGATGTTAGTAGTCTCAGTCTTTTTTATAAATACTATTATAGCTTGTGTTCTTCAGAATTATGTTATCTATTCCTTGCTCGTTTGACTCGTTGGTCTAATGGTCTCCATCAATTTGCTAGTCTGATACCTCATTGTAATACAGCTTCCTATTCCAGTAGCTTCTTTTCCAATAACTGCTTTCTGCTGACTGCTGATGGATGTCTCTCTTCTAACTGTGTCCAGGCGAAAAGTTAATAAAGAACAAAATGTCTTGTCTTAACTTTAATTAACGACGGTCCCATCAGATAAAAGAAGAATTTATCACAAGTTCTGATCAAAGCAGATAAAGTTATTAGTTTGTTCTGGCCATTTTAAGGAGGAACATGAGGACTCTAACATCCTATTGAGTAGGACCATATATTTCAGACGAATAACTCCAGAAAAAGTCATCGCAAATTCCGACCAGAGCTGATGCATAAACAGACCAAGAAAGTCTATCTTTTGAAGTTCGTCATTCTTCCACTCCACAAAGAAGTTACTAGACCATCATATCAATATCCCCTTAAAGAAAAGAGTATCCAACAGTGATACATTAAGCAATAATTAAAAGAAAAAAAGAATACTTGAAAAATCTATCTATTCAATATGAACAGATCAAATAATTTCTATGAATTAAAATTTTATTAAAACTATTTTCTTACAGGTGGATAATTAACAATTGAGCAATTAAATAATTTCATGTGTTCTTTTTCAATCGAAAGGTAAAGTTAACATGTGTAATAAAAATGTAAATTTAATATAGACATGTGTAATAAAAATGTAAAGTGAACATAAATATATGTAATATAAAATGTAAAGTTAATGTGTAATAGAAATGTAAAGTTTATGTGTAATCAAAATGTAAATGTAATGTGCAATAAAAATGTAAATTTAATATAAATATGCGTAATAAAAATGTAAATTTAATATAAATATGTGTAATAAAAATGTAAATTTAATATAAATATGTGTAATAAAAATGTAAATTTAATATAAATATGTGTAATAAAAATGTAAAGTTAACATAAATATATGTAATATAAAATGTAAAGTTAATGTGTAATAAAAAATGTAAAAGTTAATGTGTAATAAAAATGTAAAGTTAATGAGCAATAAAAATTTAAAGTTAATGCATAATAAAAATCTACCTAAATATAATGAGATTGGTTTCTCATTCAAAATTTAAAACCAATATTATTTTAATATAATTTTAATATACTTTTATAATTTAGTGATTTTAATCAACATCATAAAGGTAGGTGTTCTATTCCGAAACAGCTGCCGGTTGCAGGTAGCCAATGACTGATATATTTGAATCAACAGATAATGCTTCCTTTTAACTTGATAAATATCAATACACAAGCTAAAAAATGGAAACCGATACGATTTCCATGGAATGAATTGCATATTCTCCATTTTGTAAACATTTGAAATCCGAATCAGAAATATTAATGATAGCCGGTATATGTCTGACATGTGACATCAGACTAACCTTGCACTTTATCTTGAACATTTAGCAGCCAAAGACTATTGTAATATCCAATCGTACATTTCGAAATGACAACAGTTATCTCCCTTGCACCATAACAATAGTAATCTGTAATTATCCCCCTTTGTTCTTTCTGATTGTATATATAAACGACCTCGGACACGTCATCACTCTTTTGATCGACCGGGCGAACTACAAGTAACACGTTGTTGATTGTTGTCCTTGCTTTGACCTCTGTTCCTCATTGCTTCGTATCACTTCTTGCTTTCAGCGTATAACCAGAACACAACACTGGCGACGAGAATTCAAACGAAAAAACTCACAGTAATCGAACACACGAGCTAACGTTTTATTAAAAAAAAAAAAAAAATCCAATTTTTTTTAATTACAAAAAAAAAAAAAAAATGTCTTACAACGGAATACCCAATTTTCCAAGTTTTAGCGTCCACGAAAATCCGAGTACTAACGCAAATCGTTGGCAAAAGTGGTTGGAGAAACTTGAGAATGTGTTCGTGGCTTTAGACATTCAAGAAGACCGTAGAAAAAAAGCGTGTTTGCTACACCTTGCAGGTGACGAAGTTTTTGATATTTTCCACAATTTCACGGATATTCAAAAAGGCGTTGGTGCAACCATCGAATCGGATGGATCAAAAATACCAATCACATACGAAGTAGCAAAGAACTCACTGACCGACTATTTCACACCGCAAAGAAATATGTCTTATGAGATCTTCAAATTTCGACGCGCATCGCAGAATGCTGACGAAAATCTAGACTCATTTCATGTGAGATTGAGGACACTAGCGTCCACGTGTGACTTCATGGATACAGATCGGGAGATACTCGCACAGATCGTCCAAGGCTGTTCATCCTCTAAGGTCAGACGAAGGGCACTTCGAGACAACTCCACGCTCAAACAAGTGCTAGACGAGGCCAGAGCAAATTGAATTAGCTCGCGCACGAGCCGCAGACATTGAACGGGAAGAGGTGGTTAATGCCCTGTCGTCACATAACAATAAACGAGACAGCAGGCAGTACACATGCAGAGAAAAAGAAAAAAAAAATACCGACGAAAAACGCAACTACGGACACACACAAGGCAGTAATCGCCAGTTTACTCCGAGGACCCAGCCACGTGGCAAAGACGCCGGACGTGTCTGCCACTACTGTGGATACTCAGCAACACATGTGAAGTGTCCAGCGAAGGGTCAAGAATGTCGAAATTGCCGGAAAAAGAACCACTTCGCAAAAGTATGTAATTCAAAACCGGTAAGACAAATTTCTTACTCATATCGAAATGATATCGAATCCCTTTCTACGTCGAGTGATGAGTCTGTCTACACAATAAAAACTCCCACGTCGACAAAAGCACCCACAGCCACCATCCTCGTTAATGACTCCCCAGTGACCTTCGTTTTGGATACCGGTGCCAGTGTTAATATAATGTCTGGACGCACGTACGACGGTCTCCAGTACAGGCCGAAAATACACAACACTGCCACACAGATATTTGCATATCGGTCCAGAAAAGCCATGCCAGTCCGTGGATTCATCAATACCCCCATTGAATTTAAAGGAAAACGCTGCAAAGCAAAAATGTTCGTCATCGACAATGAAAACCCCTTGTTCGGGCACGATTTACAAAATCTACTCGGTGCCCACTTTGCTGAGTCACTGGATATGATATCCTTTAATTTTACGTTCAATGTGGCAACATCTATCCCAGATGAATTCCCCTCATTATTCGATGGAAAGATGGGAAAGATTTCTGGACCCACTGTTAAGCTGCACATCGATACTTCGATCCCACCGGTGACACAGAGACAACGAAGAATACCCTTTCACGTGAGGAAGGACGTCGAGTCGGAATTAAAACGCCTCAAGGAGATGGACGTAATAGAGGATGTTACTGGACCTACCCCCTGGGTAAGTCCCGTGGTGATAGTCCCCAAAAAAACGAGTGGCGTGCGAATCTGCATAGATATGCGAAAAGCAAACGAAGCTATACAAAGGGTCAAACATCCCATGCCGACCGTGGATGACTTGTTTGCAGATTTAAACCACTCAAAGGTGTTCAGCAAGCTGGACATGTCGAGCGCGTACCACCAATTAGAGCTGGGGGAGTCCAGCAGATACATCACCACGTTCACCACACATGCTGGACTATTCCGATACAAGAGACTGTTGTTCGGAGTAAATGCAGCCTCTGAAATATTTCAAAAGGCCATTGCGGATCTTTTGAGGGGCATTCCAGGAGTCAAAAACCTCTCAGACGACATTATCGTCTATGATGCCAGTTTGAGGTCCACGCTGGAACGACTACAGAATGCCGGGGCCAGGCTAAACAGGAAAAAGTGCCTTTTCTCGGTGAAACAAATAACTTTTTTTGGACATACCTTCAGCGAAAAAGGGGTGTCACCAGACCCAGACAAAATAGCAGCAATTACAAACTGCAAATCGCCCACCAACGTTGGAGAAGTGCGCTCATTCCTGGGCATGGTCCAATATGTGGCCAGGTTCATCCCGCACTATGCCACTGTCACCGAGCCACTCCGACAACTCACAAGAAAAGACAGAGAATGGAGGTGGTCAGAGACAGAAGAGAGGGCAGTGATAAAATTAAAAAAGGCCCTGACTGGAGCTGGAGTTATGGTCTACTTCGATCAGAACAAGGAGACAAACATCCTGGTAGACGCGAGCCCCGTTGGACTAGGGGCAATGCTTACACAAGACGGGAAGGTCTTGTGTTATGCCAGCCGTGCTCTCACAGATGTGGAACAGCGATACTCGCAGACGGAGAGAAATGCTAGCCGTTGTATACGCTGCTGAGCATTTTCATCTTTATTTGTATGGGTCAAGGTTCACCATCACCACTGACCACAAACCACTTCTCGGTATTGTAAAAAGTCTCAAACCAGCTACATCCAGAATCGAACGATGGCGTCTACGCCTCATGCAATATGAGTATAGCTTGGTATACCGGCCGGGAAAAGATGACCAGAACCCCGCCGACTACCTCAGTCGACATCCTCACCACAAACCCGAGAGGGACAATTCAGCTGAGGCGTATATAAGATACGTGGCTCACCATGCCATACCTAAGTCGATCACCCTCGAAGAGATGAAGCTAGCCACGGGAAAAGACCCCTTGCTACAGAAAGTGATGATTGCACTTTCAGATGGAAAATGGAACGACCCGCAGTTATCCTGTCTCGCACATGTCAAAGATGAACTATCTGCATATGATGGTCTCATCCTTCGAGGTCACCGCCTGGTGGTCCCGTCCACCCTGCAGAAGAGAACCGTAGACATAGCCCACCACACACACCAGGGCGTTGTTAAGACGAAGCAGCTAATGAGGGAAAAGGTCTGGTTCCATGGAATTGACAAGCTGGTGGAGGAGACAGTGCGCAACTGCATCCCTTGTCAAGCTACCAACTCAACATCATCACGCCGTGAGCCCATACGCACCACACCACTCCCTGCTGCCCCATGGACTGAAATCTCCCTGGACTTCGCAGGTCCTTTCCCTTCTGGAGACTATGTACTGGTCGTCATCGACGACTACAGTAGGTTCCCAGAAGTAGAGATACTCCCCTCGACATCAGCAAAAGTGGTCATTCCCCGCCTTGACGCAATCTTTGCCAGACAAGGATACCCCGATATTGTCAAGACTGACAATGGTCCCCCCTTCCAAGGGCAAGAATTCAAGGATTTTGCCACTCAAGCAGGATTCCGCCACAGAAGAGTTACCCCTGCGTGGCCAGAGGCGAATGGAGAGGTCGAACGGTTTATGAGAACACTAAACAAGTATGTTCGCGCCTCCACTGTGGAGGGTCTGAACTGGAAAACCCAACTAGTCCATTTTCTAAGGCAATACAGGGCCACCCCCACAGTACAACCAAAACTTCTCCATTCGAAGCCCTCACTGGAAGGAAGATGAAAATCGGCATACCTGCTGTTCTGAAAGAACCCATGTCAAAGCCGATTCACACTCACATAGCGGAGAATGATGCACGAGGGAAGAGGAAAATGAAGATCTATGCCGACACAAAAAGAAAGACAAAGGCCTCTCCTCTTTGCCTAGGTGACAAAGTACTTGTCAAGCAGAAACGTCTCAACAAGCTATCCCCACCGTTCGACCCGAATCAACTGACGATTATCGGCATAAAGGATAGCATGGTGACAGCACAAAGAGATGACTACCAAGTTACCCGGAATTCCTCTCACTTTAAGCGGATAAGTCCAGATAATCTTCCCAGAGAAAACATAGAATCAGACTCTGAAGATGAGTTATACTCATATCCACAACAGGAAAACTCAGACTCCAGACACGAAGGCCAGACGCATTTACCGCCCATAACAGTAACACCAAAACATAATCCACCAGTGGTAAGACGTAATCCAACACGGAAACGACTCCCGCCGATACGCCTTGAGGACTATATCAGATAGTTAGATGAGTGAGTAAAGTCTCTATTTCTGTCTTAGAAATTCCGTCAGCTCCCCTGAAGAAGAAACAGATTCTGATTCTGAAGAATCGAAAGACGATTCCCTCCCCCCATCCTGCAGACGACGTAAGTAGTTTGCAATTGTGTATTTAAAAAAAAAGAAAAAAAGGGGACAGAAAAGAAAACGATTCCTCCTTGACTGAGACAATTGTTTAATCGGTGAAACATACTTTGACTGAACTCCCTCCCCTTACCATACGTAAGCACGCGTACATTTAATTGAGAAAGAGAGAGGTGTAATATCCAATCGTACATTTCGAAATGACAACAGTTATCTCCCTTGCACCATAACAATAGTAATCTGTAATTATCCCCCTTTGTTCTTTCTGATTGTATATATAAACGACCTCGGACACGTCATCACTCTCTTGATCGACCGGGCGAACTACAAGTAACACGTTGTTGATTGTTGTCCTTGCTTTGACCTCTGTTCCTCATTGCTTCGTATCACTTCTTGCTTTCAGCGTATAACCAGAACACAACAACTATGACAATCGCATCCAAGAAAATCCAAGCTGATATTTAAATATCTTAACAGAAGCTCCTGACGAGTAGGGGGAAGTGATACCAAAGCGTTCGAGTGAAAGAAAGCTTCTTTTAAATTTTTAATAAGATCCAAATCTGAAATAGGGTTATGGTTCATGTTTAAGATTTCAGATAATTTCTTGGATCGACTTTAGTTATGTTGTTATATTGAAGCCACATTTCTAAATTTCCTGGCAGCATTTTATTTGGTAAGGATGTAAGTTGTTGGTGTCGGCAGTCAATGCTGACCATTTTCCTTGTCGTTTTTTTTGTAACAGAAACATTATCTGGGACAATCGGCTATTGCTTCTGGACAATAAAGATCTTCTTTGGTTAAAGATAACATTGATAAATTTTGCAACTCTGTAGAGGGTCGGCAATTCCAGTTTTGGTAAAAGTATTCTTTACCCGAATATATTTTGCTTCTTTTGGCTTTTTGAAAAAAATCTAGAAGTGGGAAAATGTGGCAGTCACATTTAATTGGATTTTCCGAAAGATTTAAGGTGAAATTATTGAGAAGTGACAACATTTTTTGTGCGTGTTGTCCTTTCAAATTTCCAAAGTTCAATCGGTTGATCAAATTATTTGATAAATTTATTTTTGTCTGATGGTTTCTAATTTCTAAAATGCTAGAAGAATTTATGTCTGCAATGTCTGTATCATTTATAGAATTCAAAATATCTGCGAAATTGTCTATTGTTATCTGACAATCTTGCAAGTCGATCAGCTGTTGGGCATGAAAAATTCAATGGGCAAATTTGTTAAATTATTATTTAATAATTTCAATGTTTCCAAATCTTTTGGCAGGATATGATTCTAAATTGCACAATTCTGTTGTGGCTGAGGTTTATTTTTTAATCTATTGTCAAATGTTCCTGGTTGAATGTGAATCAAATTATTCTTAGACAGATCCAATTCCAAGAGTTTCCTGTTATTCTTGAAAACGCCAACGGGAATTTCAGAAAGATTATTATTGCTTAAAGTTAGCAAATCAGTACAATTTTGGAAGGTCGACTTTAGTAACGATGACAAGAAATTATGTGATGAATCCATTCTTGGCAACAGATATTTTATGCAGAGTGCCACTAAAGCTAAAATCTTCAAGGCATGAAATGTGGTTTCTATCCAGAATTAAGATTTTACAAAAGAAATTTGGTTTGACTTTAATTCCAATTGCATCGGCATACTGATTTTGCATTACGGGTGTTCTACTCAAACTCTAATTTTTGAAAAAATTTTAATAAGTTATTCAATTCTATTGACTGCAAATTTGGAAATTAAAGTGCCATGTCTGGAGGTAAATCTTGCAAATGAATGCCTTTAAATATCCAAGGTTGATATTCTGAAGATTCCCTCAAAATGATAGTGTAGACAATAATACTGTACAGAATATGTGATTCATTCTGTATCTGCCAATATTCTTCAGTTGGCATCGCACTGATATATGACAGAACTTGAATCTCATTAAATCCTAATAAGCATTTTTTCATTCCTAGATACAAAATTGTAGAATTGTTTGGTGGGATTCCTTCTGTTTCGAGCATCACTGAGAACATTCCTGGGCAGACGAAGTAGATAAAAGAAAGCCCATCTTGAAACAAATTTCGTGGAAGATCTTTCAGACTTAAAACACAGCTTTCGTTTGAAGTTGGGGACTTTATAAAAATGAAACAATCCGACGAGGATAATGTGGTGTGGTTTATAAAAAAAAAGGGCGTGAATGGTCTTTCTAGGGAGACAGTCTAGAAGCAACTCCTAATAAATGAGTTTAGTTAAGTAAATAAAATCTAGTTTAACATTAAAATCTTTAAATTATTTGCATGTTTTCGGACTGTTTTCACAATGTTTTGGCTGTTCTACTCTTCGACCTTTTTCAGGTGCTTTTTGTTATAATCTGTAGTTGTCTTGAAATTTCGAACTAAACTCTTTATTAAATTGGCTGGAATAAATTGCGACCATTTTACCCCCTTTTAAGATATCTTGTATCAGTTAATTAGTTTCTTATTAACTATCTTCATCAAGAATTGAACTCACAAAGCTGGAGAGTACAAAGGGCGAAATTTTATGAAAATAGCAGAAACCAAGATGAAGTAAATGAATTCTCATTTACTTAAATGTGAAAATATGAAGAGTCTCTTTCTTCAATTCGTCAAGATTATACCAATTTACAAAGAATGTACAAGATGTGTGGGAAATCAAATCCTTTCTCTCTGATAGATTTATAAAAGTAGTCGTTGATGGACAGAGGTCTGAAGCACACAGTATCAATGCCGGCACGCCTCAGAGTTCCATTCTGGGCTCAACCCTTTTCCTGATCTTCATAAATGATCTCCCAAGCCGCATTCTAAGACCATCTGTCGACATTTATGCTGATGACACAACCATCTATGGAAACACCTCGAAGAGCATTAATGATCAGGTTCTTTCTGACTCTTCCGACATGGAGCAAGTGGTGCAATGGGAGAAAAAGCGGCTGGTTATTTTTAATACGTCAAAGACCACCAACGCTCCGATCCCCACTTTGTCCCAGTTGAAATAAACGGCTCTCCCCCTGAGGAAGCCCACTGCTTTGATAAGCTCCTGGGACTGCTGACCTTCTCTTCAGACTTGAAATGGAAGACTTACATCAAATCTGGAAAAATGGTTGGATCATTCTACTGCTCCAGAAAGTATCTCACGCCCGATGCCATCCTCAACCTGTACAAGAGTCAAATACGTCCTAAGATTGAGTACTGCTGCCACATATGGGGAGGTGCCGCTCAGAACACCCTTTCCTACCTTGACAGAGTCCAAAACCGACTTCGAAATCTAGTGGGGGATGACCTCTTCTTTTCCCTACAGTCACTCTCTCACAGAAAAGATGTTGCTAGTCTTTCTTCGCTGTACAATTATTTTCATGGCAGGTGTTCGACTGAGCTCAAATCTATGGTCCCGCCTTGTAAAACATTCACAACTAGAACCCGCTTAGCTACTACCATTGTCAATGATTTCCCTTTCTTCCTCTGCGTGCCAAAGACGAAACAAAGCTTCCATCGGCAGAGTTTCTTTTCTAGAACTGTCCGTCTGTGGAACACAGTGCCGCAACCTGCTTCCCAGCTGACTACAATATGGTCGTCTTCAAGTCCAATGTAAACAAGTTCTTGTTGAAATAATCAATTTCTGCCCTGCTACAACCATTGTGCCGGTGATCGTGATGTTGTCTCACCATCCACCAGTTAAACTCTTTAATCCTTATCCTCGAGCAGCTTTTGGGCCTTGATAAGCGGTGACCTTTATTGTAAAAAAAAATAAATTATGTTAATTCCAAACATAAAGCAAAATGGTTTTCCTTCAAATTAACCCAAATGCTAGAGTATAATGTATTTCCACATCCTTATCTGCCAAACTTCTATGCAATATAGACTGTCACTTAGCTATAAGCAAGGTTCTGATAACATTTGTCGAACACTCTAGACTGTCTGCTATTTACTGCCTGCTGTATTTAGGCATAAATAGAACTTAATTTCTCCTGTATCACGTGATAATATCTGATGGCCGTGGGGATAGTGAAAGTGTGCAACGTCTTAGTTGACTCTGTGAACCGGGTTTGCGCCCTGTGACCATCTGAAATTGCCATTTCCTACACTGATGAGAGTGTAAACTTGAAACGCTGGCGTATGTAGGTATAAATAATTTAATATTTATTTGTAAATATTATATATATATATATATGTGTGTGTGTGTGTCATCATTTATTAAAGCTAAAAGCCAGTCGAGGATAAGGGTAAATGAGATGAATGGATTGTCAGTTAAATGATGAAGAATATTATGAGAGGATAATTATTATGAATGGAATGAACAAAATTTGATTACTTATCGGGACGGTTTATGACAAGTATCTGTTGACATTGGATTTGAAGACAACTATATCATAGCATGCGAGGAAGCAGTCCCGTGGTATGTGTTCCACAGATGGGATTTCATGGAAATTCCGTTAGGCACATGGAGGAAGAAAGGGAAATTTGGGGCAGACTGGTAGCAAGATGAGTTCTTGCTGTGAATATCTTACAAGGAGGAACCAGCTCAGTCAAAAACCTTCCATGAAAATAACGATAGAGTAGAGAAAGACTAACAAGGTCTCTTCTGTAAAAAGGGGCTGTAGAGAACAGAAGCGATCATCCCCCACTAGGTTGCAAAGTCGGTTTTGTAATCTGTCAAGACAAGAAAGAGGAATCTGAGGGGCTCCAGATGTAGCAGCAGTACTTCATCTTAAGATGTATCTGACTCTTATATACACTTTGATGTGAAAATAATTTCAAATCTTATCGAGGTATTTGACAATTGATCTATTCTTGTGATTTTGTTTTATTTTGGTGAAAACAACAATGCATCGATGATTCAGAGCGATGTTGTTTGCAATTGTTTTAACACAACTAAAATTAGTTTTTTGCATCAATATGTGACAATGGATGAAACATGGATTCACCACTTCACCTTGGAGTCAAATCGGCAGTCAGTTGAGTGGCCAGCAGCAGGTGAAATTCGTCCAAAGCAACCAAAGATGCAAGCATCAGTAGACAAGGTTTTGGCCTCCATATTTTGAAATCCATAAGGTGCATTGTGCGGCAGGAATATCTCCCACATGTTAAACTATCACCTATGTGTTGCTAATGAACTTATGCAAGTGCCAATCATGTTTTCATTCAGCTAGTGATTTTTCATTTTTCTTTTCAGATACCCTCATCAAGCAATATGGTTTGGATTGATACACATCGTGCTTTTGCTGTAGAAACGTTTTTGAAGAATGATGAATCTGTAATTGCCACACAGAGATCCTTTCGAGCTCATTACATCTTAGGTCGAAATTATGCTATTTAGATAGAGAATCAATATTGTTATGGGGTGCTAATTTCAGAGCCAACAAGAAAAGAATACAATCTAGAAGAACTCAAAGTGCTCGGAGTCCAGACAGTATTCAAGCTGCGAAACTTTCTGTTACTACACGTTCAGCTCACAAACATACTTCTGGCTTGGAATTGTCTGATTGAAAAGTCTTCTACATACTGATCTAAATTTCTGTCTATACGATTAATGATTGCTTAGAAATTGAACGAACGTGACTGAGAAAATGGCATGTCATGTTGTGACGTTGTCCTTCAAAATATTCCTGTAGTGACTCTTTGAGTGATGGAAAACTTCAGAAACCGTCTTCAACAGTGTATAGCAAATAGAGGTCATCATTTAGAGGATGTCATTTTTAAGATGAAATTGAACAAAAACTGTAACTTTTTGTTTAAACAACAGTAACATTAATTTTTCATAAATCTTGTTTTCTCTTCTTGTTAAACTGTGAAATGTAGGAAGTATTTCTGCCGCACCCTGTATTTTTTTCATCGATTATCTTGAGAAAGAACCATCAATAGCGAATATTATATAGCATTATTTGTGCGTTCGAAGGAAGAAATGGCTAAAAATCAGTCACAAATGAAGAAGGAAGAGTGCTCTTTCACCAAGTCACAAATCGATCAGAATGATGGCAAATACTACGTCGAATTGCTTCTACACCCACCATATTCTCCAGATATGACCCCCAGTGACTACAAGCTGTTTGCAGATATTTAAAAGAATGCTCCAGGAAAAAAGATTTAGTGTCAATGAAGAAATGATTTCGGAAACTCAGGTGTATTCTGAGGCAAAAGATAAATCGTTCTACAAAAAGGCATCGAATTGTTAGAGAAGCGTTGGAATCAATGTATCACCCTAGAAGGAGACTATGTTGATGAATAAAGTCGAATTTTGCCTAAAAGTTGTTATTTATTAGTTAGGCCAAGTATTTATTGACTGATGTGTTATATGAATGATTAATGACATTCATTTACATGGGAAAAGTAGGATATTACACTATAATCTCTAAGATATGTCTGCTCGTCTGGGATACCAAGACCAAATAAAACTTTTCTGTGTAAATTTTCTTGAGGAATCCAATCGTGGTATTAAGTTTGTATTTGGGGGGTTTACAATATTAGGGCCTGCAGAAATTAAAAAAAAATAATAATGATAATATGAGGTTCAGGCTGAAAGCAGGAGTACACAAGGCTCCTCATTCAGGTGTCAGCAAGAAAGAACACATTTTGTTAAAATACAAGATATAGCGGTTTATTTCTTTGTTGTCAACCAGCTACTTCTCAATTCGTTCTCTTTGTGAGCTGGTTGGGAAGGGTTCTCTAGACGCAATCTCAAACAGGGCAGTTCTATTTGACTGGCCTCAGTGGGGAGCTCTACATATTTCCATATGTCTGTCTTTTGCCACAGTGTTGCTATTTCTGAATCCTCTTTGTTCACTTCTATCAGTAGCAGTCAAACCTAATAGAAATCCATTTTCTCAGGCTTGGAATTTTCTCACACATGCAGACATTCGTTTGATCCCTTGTTTGATTCCTGCATAACATCTAACCGCATATATTTCCCCTTATCCTTGAAGGGCGTTAGGAGTCATTCAATATACTAAAGTGGGAGTGCCTTCTAGTCAAATATATATTTCATGCATATTTTCTTTTTAATCTGAAGATGTATTCTCGTTTACGAATTTCTTTTCACAGCCATATAGACAATTACTCACAACTTGGACAAAGTATTTTTATGCTCTGAAATCAATAGTAAATATAATATTAAAAGGTTACTATACCATTTGCAACTAAGCAAGTACCAGCTGACACATTGGATGTGTGTGTCACAGCTTTTGCAAACACAATGGAATTTGGAGGAGGAGGAACTCTCTCTCCCTTCTCCATCTCTCTCTTTCTTCTCTTTCTCTCTCTGTTCGCCAGATGCATTGGTTATTATTAATAACTTGCAAGGAATGATTGTCCATTTGCCTACTGTACACACACATATCCCCTTGCTTGCATTGTCTGCTTCAAGAAAATAGCAGTTTGGAAGTTATGGTTTACTGCACTTCTTCAAAGCAAGCATTTATTCATGAAAATCAGATTTTATAGTTACTGATGGTCCCAATAACCCATAATTTGCTGATGGTCCCAATAACCCATAATTTGCTGATGGTCCCAATAACCCATAATTTGCTGATGTTCCCAATAACCCATAATTTGCTGATAGTCCCAATAACCCATAATTTACTGATGGTCCCAATAACACATAATTTACTGATGGTCCCAATAACCCATAATTTCCTGATGGTCCCAATAACCCATAATTTCCTGATGGTCCCAATAACCTATAATTTACTGATGGTCCCAATAACCCATAATTTGCTGATGGTCCCAATAACCCATAATTTGCTGATGGTCCCAATAACCCATAATTTGCTCTATACTTTCTGAACACTGGTCAGTCTAATAATATTAAACTATAACGTCATCTACAGACAGCTATTTGAAGTGAGATTCATTTTGTTATAGTATTGATAACCGAAAGGATTCAAAACTAGGTTGTCAGTAACAAAGAAACAAACACAACACAGCCTTATAAAAATATAAGTCTTTCTTTAGTGGTTGTTTTTTCACGTTTATGAGTAAAGTTATTTTGTATCTCGTTAACGATTTTGTAACCAGACGTCTCCAGTTTCTTGATGGACAAAGAAGGCGAAAAGCAACTTAATGTCATAGTCAGGGTGGATTGTATTCTTGTCCCACACTAAAATTGTTCTCTTGTTTCTTGTGTTCTGAGTGCACTTTGCTTAGATACTTTCAATTCTTACATTCAGAAAGAATGCCCTTCTACTTCTAGTGCAAATTGATTCGAGATGTTCTCTCCTAATGCGTTCATCTTCCTTAAAATCAACTGTTTCTTCCTCAACTCACTGAGGCCAAATTTTGACTTCCTCTAAAATATTCGGCATATGGACCAGCCTAGTCAGGCACAAGGTCATTTCACCAGCAGTGACAACAGATGTAACACATAATCTCCTCTATAAAGGGCAGTTGTCTGTATGTTTGTCTGTTTGTCTGTAGTCCAGCTTCTCCTCAAAAACTACGCTGCGACATGTCAAAAAGTTGATATCTTCAGCACCGTACAACACCTGGGATCATAATATCTCAAAATTACAAAAAGAAAAAAATGTTGCTGGGGGTCAACGGGGCCAGTCTTCGGCAGCGGGTCTGGTTTTTTCAAACTTTTCTAATGTTATTCAGTAGTAATTTGGAAATCAGCCAATGTAATTATGTAGTAATAATTTTGTTTTCAACCAACTTATTCTTGTGCACGTGACGTCACAGTAATATGACGTCATCGTTATAGGTTTTGAATTTTTTTTTCTCTTCAAAATTTATTTTACTTCAACATATTTTTATACATAACATATAAAAGTGTATTCTTATGTAAAATTCACAGAGTAAGATGATGAGAGTATTCCCGAATCTATAAACCCACCTCTTAGGGGTCCATGGGGCATATTTCATCGGGGGGGGGGGAATGCTTTTCAGTTATTTTTCATTATATTTTATAGTAATGAAACAAGAAAAAAAGAAGAATTTGACAAGTACACGTTTACAGTGACCCGTCGGGTCAGAACCACTCTATATATGTATAAAAAAAGAAAAAAAGAAAAAAAGAATTTAACTAGTACACGTTACCAGTGACCCGTTGGGTCATAACCACTCTATATATGTATAAAAAAGACCCAGAACCGGGGGTGCTTCTACAATATAGGACCCGGAGGCTTCTGCAGAATAGAGACCATGGGTGCTTCTACAGTATAGGACCCAGAACCGGGGGTGCTTCTACCATATAGAACCTGGAGGCTTCTACAGAATAGGGACAATGGGTGCTTCTACAGTATAGGACCCAGCACCGGGGGTGCTTCTACAATATTAGAACATAGAGGCTTCTGCAGAAAAAGGACCATGGGTGCTTCTCCAGTATAGGGACCAGGGGTGCTTCTACAGTATATGACCCAGCACCAGGGGTGCTTCTACATTTTAGGACCCGGAGGCTTCTGCAGAATAGGGACAATGGGTGCTTCTCCAGTATAGGGACTAGGGGTGTCTCCAGTATAGGGACCTGGGGTGGTGCTTCTAAAGTATAACAGTCCCAAGAAATATTGGTGCTTCTAAAGTATCACGGCCCGCCAGGAATGTTGGTGCTTCTATAGTATAACGGTCCCTAGAAATATTGGTGCTTCTAAATTATAACGGTCCCTACAAATATTGGTGCATCTAAAATATAACGGTCCCCCCAGGAATGTTGTTAAAGGATAGCAAAGGAAGAGCGATAACTCACGTTTAAAAAAAAAAGTGATTAAGGGGTCGGGGAAAATTTTAGGGGTCAGGCCGGACTTTTTAGGGGTCAGGCCAAATTTTTTTGTTTTTTTTTGTTTTGAACTCAAAATATTTCTCAGGGTTGGGGTAGAGGGAAAAATTAGTTGGGATGGGGGGCTGGAGAGATTGAGAGGTCGGGGAAAATTTTAGGGGTCAGGTTGTACTTTTTAGGGGTCAGGCCAAATTTTTTTGTTTTTCTTTGTTTTGAACTCAAAATATTTCTCAGGGTTGGGGGAGAGTGAAAAATTAGTCGGGAGAGTAAAAAAAAGTTGAGGGGGGCCTGAAGAGATTGGGGGGTCAGGGAAATTTTTAGCGGCGATATGAACGTATTTAGCATTCGCACCGGGGCGGCGATAGGTACCTATTTAGCATTCGCACCGGGGCGGCAATAGGTACGTATTTAGCATTCAGCGGTGGCGATAGGAACGTATATAGCATGTGTACATGGGTGGCAATAAGTATGTATATAGCATGCGCACCGGGAGTTTAAAAAAAAGGGGGGGGGCAAATTTTTTTTTTTTCTTTTTTTAACTAAAAATATTTCTATGTATGGAGGAAACATAAACATTTTTTCGGGGGGGTTCAAAAAATTTTTTCTTTTTTTTTTCTTTCAAATCAAAAATATTTCTAAGTATGTGGGAGGATGGAAAAAATTTTTCCTGGGAGGAGGCAAAAAAAATTTTTTTTTTTCTGTTTTTAACTAAAAATATTTATATTTATGATAGTGACAACACATGAAGGAACACTATTTTGTTTTTCTAACACGACAGGGGCACATTAATATGAGTTCTTACGTATGCGAACTGGGCTGGAGATAGGTACATATATAGTAAATGCATCCTTGCAGAGATAGGTAAGTATGTAGTATGCGCACCAGAGCCGCGATAGGTATGAATATAGTATGCGCACCGGGCCGGCGATAGGTTTATATATAGTATGTGCACCTGCGATATGTACATATTTAGTATTCGCACTAAGGCAGTGATAGGTACATATGTAGTATGCACATCGGGGCGGCAATAGGTACTTATTTAGCATTCAGTGGTGGTGATGAGTACGTATATAGCATGTGAACATGGGCAGTAATAAGTACGTATATAGCATGCGCACCGGGGCAGCGATATGTACGTATTTAGCTTCCGCATTGGGGCGGCGATAGGTACGTATTTAGAATTCAGGGATGGCGAAAGCTACGTATATAGCATGTGCACATGGGTGGCAATAAGTACGTACATAGCATGCACTCCGGGGCGGCGATCGGTACATATATAGTACGCCCACCGGGGCGTCGATAAGTACGTATATAGCACGTGCACCGGAACGGCGAAAGGTATGTATTTCGCATTCGCACTGGGGTGGTGATAGGTACGTATTTAGCATTCGTACCAGGGCGGCAATAGGTACGTATTTAGCAGTCCCACCGGGGCGGCGATAGGTACTATTTAGCATTCACACCGGGGCGGCGATAGGTACTTATATAGTATCTGCACTGGGGCGGCGATAGTATGCGCACCGGGGTGGCGATAAATACGTATATAGTATGAACACCGGGGCGGAGATAAGGACCTATATAGAAGGCGCAGATAGAGTTGTTACTTTTTATAGAAATATGTCATACTATTGCCCTGGGCAACGTAGGAGGATTGGTGGGGAAGAAACAGCTTTCGCAAAAGGCAAAATTAGAAAGTAGCAGTGAAATAGGGCGACCAGGGAAGAGAAAGGTAGAAAGATAAAGAGACAGCTATATAGAGAAGGGGAGAAATAGAAGTTTGAATATAAAGATGTTACACACGCGATTTTTCTTCAATTATATGTTTTTATGACCAACACCGGGTAGCCCCACTAGTCTATTATATAAATCCCACCTGTCTGTCTGTCTGTATGTATGTATGTATGTAAAGCTTCTCCTCCGAGACTACCCAACAAACGGTCACACGGGTGACATCATTCTGACCGGCTAGCCCAGGCGTGTGTAATATCTCAGAACCGGAAAAAAAAATTAAATCTTCCGGTGTCGACTGAGCACTTTTCTCCAATGGGGGTGGCTTTTAACTCCATTTTTCAACGTTATTTATACTAATTTGAGAAGAAATCAATGCTATCATGTATAATTTGAAAAATAATGCAAAGTCAGTGTAAACCAGAAATGACGTCAAAGTAAGGGAGTGCCAGGAAGAAATTCACTCACACTACAACCCTTTTTTCCTTTCTTTCTTCTTTCCCTCTCACTCCCACACTTTCTACTTATCTTTCTTACTTATTAATAGACGCTAATATTCCTTCCCCCTCCCTTCTTCACTGTGGCCGTTCTGTTATCATGATATAATCCTTCCAGGATTTACCTCCTCCTTTCAGCCCAAATTGGAGGGGGGTGTCGGAATTCGCCGGTGAGGCGCCTCAGGCCAAATTGGGGGGGGGGTGTCGGCATTCGCCGGTGGGGCGCCTCAGGCCACATTTGGGGAGGGGTGTGTGTCGGCATTCATCCCATGCATAAACTCCTCCTCTCGAAGTATGTGTGGGAACCCGGTTACCTGACGAAGTATGTATGGGTACACTTTGACCTGACGAAGTATGTGTAGGTACCCTTTGACCTGACGAAGTATGTGTGGGTACACTTTAACCTGACGAAGTATGTGTAGATACCTTTCGACCGGACGAAGTATCTGTGGGTACCCTACGACCTGACGAAGTATGTGTGGGTACCCTGCAACCGGACGAAGTATGTGTGGGTACCCTGCGACCTGACGAAGTATGTGTGGGTACCCTGCGACAGCACGAAGTATGTGTGGGTACCCTGCGACCGGACGAAGTATGTGTGGGTACCCTGCACCCGGAAAAAGTATGTGTTGATATCCTGCAGTCAGAAAAAGTATGTGTGGGTACCCTGCGCCAGGACGAAATATGTGTGGGTACACTTCGCCCTGGCAAAGTATGTGTGGGTACCCTGCGACCTGACGAATTATGTGTGGGTACACTGCGACCGGACGAAGTATGTGTGGGTACCCTGCGTCCGAACGAAGTATGTGTGGGCACCCTTCGACCAGACGAAGTATGAGTGGGTACACTTGTACCTGACGACGTATGTGTGGGTACGCTTCGACCTGACGACGTATGTGTGGGTAACCTGCAACCTGACAGAATATGTGTGGGTACCTTTTGACCTGACAAAGTATGTGTGGGTACCCTTCGACCTGACGAAGTATGTGTGGGTACCCTTCGACCTGACGAAGTATGTGTGGGTACCATTCGACCATACAAAGTATTTGTGGGTAACCTAGGAACTGACGAAGTATGTGTGGGTACCCTGCTACCGCACGAAGTATGTGTGGGTACCCTGCGACCAGACGAAGTATGTGTTGGTACCATTCGATCATACGAAGTATTTGTGGGTACCCTATGAACTGACGAAGTATGTGTGGGTACCCTGCTACCGTACGAAGTATGTGTGGGTACCCTGCGACCGGACAGAATATGTGTGGGTACCCTTCGACCAGACGAAGTATGTGTGGGTACACTTCGAACTGACGAAGTATGTGTTGGTACCCTGCAGCAGGACGAAATATGTGTTGGTACCCTGCGACCGCAACAAGTATGTGTGGGTACCCTGCGACCTGACAGAATATGTGTGGGTCAACTGCGACTGGACAGAATATGTGTGGGTACCCTTCGACCAGACGAAGTATGTGTGGGTACACTTCGAACTGACGAAGTATGTGTTGGTACCCTGCAGCAGGACGAAATATGTGTGGGTACCCTGCGACCACAACAAGTATGTGTGGGTACCCTTCGACCTGACGAAGTATGTGTGGGTACCCTGCGACAGCACGAAGTATGTGTGGGTACCCTGCGACCGGACGAAGTATAGGTGGGTACCCTTCGACCTGACGAAGTATGTGTGGGAACCCTGCGACCGGAAGAAGTATGTGTGGGTACCCTGCGTCCGAACGAAGTATGTGTGGGCACCCTTCGACCAGACGAAGTATGAGTGGGTACACTTGTACCTGACGACGTATGTGTGGGTACGCTTCGACCTGACGACGTATGTGTGGGTACGCTTCGCCTTGACGACGTATGTGTGGGTACCCTGCAACCTGACAGAATATGTGTGGGTACCTTTTGACCTGACAAAGTATTTGTGGGTACCCTGCGCCAGGACGAAGTATGTGTGGGTACCCTGCTACCGGACGAAGTATGTGTGGGTACCCATCTACCGAACGAAGTATGTGTGGGTACCCTTCGACCGGACGAAGTATGAGTGGGTACCCTTGTACCTGACGACGTATGTGTGGGTACGCTTCGACCTGACGACGTATGTGTGGGTACGCTTCGACCTGACGACGTATGTGTAGGTACCCTGCGACCTGACGAAGTATGTGTGGGTACTCTTCAGCCTAACGAAGTATGTGTGGGTACCCTTCGACCTGGCGAAGTATGTGTGGGTACCATTCGACCATACGAAGTATTTGTGGGTACCCTAGGAACTGACGAAGTATGTGTGGGTACCCTGCTACCGCACGAAGTATGTGTGGGTACCCTGCGACCAGACGAAGTATGTGTGGGTACCCTGCGACCGGACGAAGTATGTGTTGGTACCCTGCGCCCGGACGAAGTATGTGTGGGTACCCTGCGACCTGACAGAATATGTGTGGGTACCCTGCGACCGGACAGAATATGTGTGGGTACCCTTCGACCAGACGAAGTATGTGTGGGTACACTTCGAACTGACGAAGTATGTGTTGGTACCCTGCAGCAGGATGAAATATGTGTGGGTACCCTGCGACGTGACGAAGTATGTGTGGGTACCCTGCGACAGCACGAAGTATGTGTGGGTACCCTGCGACCGGACGAAGTATAGGTGGGTACCCTTCGACCTGACGAAGTATGTGTGGGAACCCTGCGACCGGAAGAAGTATGTGTGGGTACCCTGCGCCCGGACAAAGTATGTGTGGGTACCCTTCGACCTGATGAAGTATGTGTGGGTACTCTGCGACCTGACGAAGTATGTGTGGGTACTCTGCGACCTTACGAAGTATGTGTGGGTACCCTTCGACCTTACGAAGTATGTGTGGGTACCCTTCGACCTGACGAAGTATGTGTGGGTACTCTGCGACCTGACGAAGTATGTGTGGGTACTCTGCGACCTTACGAAGTATGTGTGGGTACCCTTCGACCTGACGAAGTATGTGTGGGTATCTTTCGACCTGACGAAGTATGTGTGGGTATCTTTCGACCTGACGAAGTATGTGTAGGTACCCTTCGACCTGACGAAGTATGTGTGGGTACCCTTCGACCAGACAGAGTATGTGTAGATACCTTTCGACAGTACGAAGTATCTGTGGGTACCCTACGACCTGACGAAGTATGTGTGGGTACCCTGCAACCGGACGAAGTATGTGTGGGTACCCTGCGACCTGACGAAGTATGTGTGGGTACCCTGCGACAGCACGAAGTATGTGTGGGTACCCTGCGACCGGACGAAGTATGTGTGGGTACCATGCACCCGGAAAAAGTATGTGTTGATATCCTGCAGTCAGAAAAAGTATGTGTGGGTACCCTGCGCCAGGACGAAGTATGTGTGGGTACACTTCGCCCTGGCAAAGTATGTGTGGGTACCCTGCGACCTGACGAATTATGTGTGGGTACACTGCAACCGGACGAAGTATGTGTGGGTACCCTGCGTCCGAACGAAGTATGTGTGGGCACCCTTCGACCAGACGAAGTATGAGTGGGTACACTTGTACCTGACGACGTATGTGTGGGTACGCTTCGACCTGACGACGTATGTGTGGGTACGCTTCGCCTTGACGACGTATGTGTGGGTACCCTGCAACCTGACAGAATATGTGTGGGTACCTTTTGACCTGACAAAGTATGTGTGGGTACCCTGCGCCAGGACGAAGTATGTGTGGGTACCCTGCTACCGGACGAAGTATGTGTGGGTACCCTGCGACAGCACGAAGTATGTGTGGGTACCCTGCGACCGGACGAAGTATGTGTGGGTACCATGCACCCGGAAAAAGTATGTGTTGATATCCTGCAGTCAGAAAAAGTATGTGTGGGTACCCTGCGCCAGGGCGAAGTATGTGTGGGTACACTTCGCCCTGGCAAAGTATGTGTGGGTACCCTGCGACCTGACGAATTATGTGTGGGTACACTGCGACCGGACGAAGTATGTGTGGGTACCCTGCGTCCGAACGAAGTATGTGTGGGCACCCTTCGACCAGACGAAGTATGAGTGGGTACCCTTGTACCTGACGACGTATGTGTGGGTACGCTTCGACCTGACGACGTATGTGTGGGTACGCTTCGACCTGACGACGTATGTGTAGGTACCCTGCGACCTGACGAAGTATGTGTGGGTACCTTTTGACCTGACGAAGTATGTGTGGATACCCTTCGACCTGACGAAGTATGTGTGGGTACTCTTCGACCTGACGAAGTATGTGTGGGTACCCTTCGACCTGACGAAGTATGTGTGGGTACCATTCGACCATACGAAGTATTTGTGGGTACCCTAGGAACTGACGAAGTATGTGTGGGTACCCAGCGACCGGACAAGTATGTGTGGGTACCCTTCGACCTGACGAAGTATGTGTGGGTACCCTTCGACCTGACGAAGTATGTGTGGGTACCCGTCGAACTGACGAAGTATGTGTGGGTACCCTGCAACAGCACGAAGTATGTGTGAGTACCCTGCGACCGGACGAAGTATGTGTGGATACCCTGCGCCCGGAAAAAGTATGTGTGGGTATCCTGCAGTCAGGAAAAGTAAATGTTGGCACTTTGCGCCAGGACGAAGTATGTGTGGGTACACTTCGACCTGGCGAAGTATGTGTGGGTACCCTTCGACCTGGCGAAGTATGTGTGGGTACCCTTCGACCTGGCGAAGTATGTGTGGGTACCCTTCTAATTTGCGAAGTATGTGTGGGTACCCTTCGACCTGAGGAAGTATGTGTGGGTACCCTTCAACCTTAGGAATATGTGTGGGTATCCTGCGACCGCACAAAGTATATGTGGGTACCCTGCGACCGCACGAAGTATGTAAGAGTACACTGCGCCCGGAAAAAGTATGTGTGGGTACCCTGCGCCCGGAAAACGTATGTGTGGATACCCTGCGCACTGACGAAGTATGTGTGGGTACACTTTGACCTGATGAAGTATGTGTGGGTACACTTTGACCTGATGAAGTATGTGTGGGTACCCTTCGACCTGATGAAGTATGTGTGGGTACCCTTCGAGCTGACGAAGTTGTGTGTGGGTACCCTTCGAGCTGACGAAGTATGTGTGGGTACCCTTCGACCTGAGTAAGTATGTGTTGGTACCCTTCGACCTGAGTAAGTATGTGTTGGTACCCTGCGATCGTACGAAGTATGTGTGGGTACTCTGCGACCGCACAAAGTATGTGTGGGTACCCTGCGACCGCACGAAGTATGTGTGGGTACCCTTCGACCTGAGGAAGTATTTGTGGGTACCCTTCGAACTGAGGAAGTATGTGTTGGTACCCTGCGACCTGAGGAAGTATGTGTGGGTACACTGCGACTGCACGAAGTATGTGTGGGTACCCTGCGACCGCACGAAGTATGTGTGGGTACCCTGGGACCGCACGAAGTATGTGTGAGTATCCTGCGACCGGAAAAAGTATGTGTGGGTACCCTGCGACCGGACGAAGTATATGTGGGTACACTTCGACCTGACGAAGTATGTGTGGGTACCCTTTGACCTGGCGAAGTATGTGTGGGTACCCTGCGACCGCACGAAGTATGTGTGGGTACCCTGCGACCGCACGAAGTATATGTGGGTACCCTGTGACCGGACGAAGTATGTGTATGTAACCATTCGAGCTGATGAAGTATGTGTCGATACCCATGGAGCTGACGCACCAAGTGTGGGTACCCTTCGAGCTTACGCCCCAAGTGTGGGTACCCTTCGAGCGTACAAAGTATGTATGGGTACCCTTCGAGCTGACGAAGTATGTATAGGTACCATTCGAGCTGACGAAGTATGTGTGAGTATCCTTCGAGTTGACGCACCACGTGTGGGTACCTTTAGACCTGACGCACCATGATTGGATACCTTTAGACCTGACGCAACATGTGTGGGTACCTTTAGCCTTGACGCACAATGTGTTGGTACCCTTAGCCTTGACGCACCATGTGTGGGTACCCTTTGAGCAGACGCACCATGTGTGGGTACTTTTCGACCTGGCGAAGTATGTGTGGGTACCATTCGACCATACGAAGTATTTGTGGGTACCCTAGGAACTGACGAAGTATGTGTGGGTACCCTGCTACCGCACGAAGTATGTGTGGGTACCCTGCGACCAGACGAAGTATGTGTGGGTACCCTGCGACCGGACGAAGTATGTGTTGGTACCCTGCGCCCGGACGAAGTATGTGTGGGTACCCTGCGACCTGACAGAATATGTGTGGGTACCCTGCGACCGGACAGAATATGTGTGGGTACCCTTCGACCAGACGAAGTATGTGTGGGTACACTTCGAACTGACGAAGTATGTGTTGGTACCCTGCAGCAGGATGAAATATGTGTGGGTACCCTGCGACGTGACGAAGTATGTGTGGGTACCCTGCGACAGCACGAAGTATGTGTGGGTACCCTGCGACCGGACGAAGTATAGGTGGGTACCCTTCGACCTGACGAAGTATGTGTGGGAACCCTGCGACCGGAAGAAGTATGTGTGGGTACCCTGCGCCCGGACAAAGTATGTGTGGGTACCCTTCGACCTGATGAAGTATGTGTGGGTACTCTGCGACCTGACGAAGTATGTGTGGGTACTCTGCGACCTTACGAAGTATGTGTGGGTACCCTTCGACCTTACGAAGTATGTGTGGGTACCCTTCGACCTGACGAAGTATGTGTGGGTACTCTGCGACCTGACGAAGTATGTGTGGGTACTCTGCGACCTTACGAAGTATGTGTGGGTACCCTTCGACCTGACGAAGTATGTGTGGGTATCTTTCGACCTGACGAAGTATGTGTGGGTATCTTTCGACCTGACGAAGTATGTGTAGGTACCCTTCGACCTGACGAAGTATGTGTGGGTACCCTTCGACCAGACAGAGTATGTGTAGATACCTTTCGACAGTACGAAGTATCTGTGGGTACCCTACGACCTGACGAAGTATGTGTGGGTACCCTGCAACCGGACGAAGTATGTGTGGGTACCCTGCGACCTGACGAAGTATGTGTGGGTACCCTGCGACAGCACGAAGTATGTGTGGGTACCCTGCGACCGGACGAAGTATGTGTGGGTACCATGCACCCGGAAAAAGTATGTGTTGATATCCTGCAGTCAGAAAAAGTATGTGTGGGTACCCTGCGCCAGGACGAAGTATGTGTGGGTACACTTCGCCCTGGCAAAGTATGTGTGGGTACCCTGCGACCTGACGAATTATGTGTGGGTACACTGCAACCGGACGAAGTATGTGTGGGTACCCTGCGTCCGAACGAAGTATGTGTGGGCACCCTTCGACCAGACGAAGTATGAGTGGGTACCCTTGTACCTGACGACGTATGTGTGGGTACGCTTCGACCTGACGACGTATGTGTGGGTACGCTTCGACCTGACGACGTATGTGTAGGTACCCTGCGACCTGACGAAGTATGTGTGGGTACCTTTTGACCTGACGAAGTATGTGTGGGTACCCTTCGACCTGACGAAGTATGTGTGGGTACTCTTCGACCTGACGAAGTATGTGTGGGTACCCTTCGACCTGACGAAGTATGTGTGGGTACCATTCGACCATACGAAGTATTTGTGGGTACCCTAGGAACTGACGAAGTATGTGTGGGTACCCAGCGACCGGACAAGTATGTGTGGGTACCCTTCGACCTGACGAAGTATGTGTGGGTACCCTTCGACCTGACGAAGTATGTGTGGGTACCCGTCGAACTGACGAAGTATGTGTGGGTACCCTGCAACAGCACGAAGTATGTGTGAGTACCCTGCGACCGGACGAAGTATGTGTGGATACCCTGCGCCCGGAAAAAGTATGTGTGGGTATCCTGCAGTCAGGAAAAGTAAATGTTGGCACTTTGCGCCAGGACGAAGTATGTGTGGGTACACTTCGACCTGGCGAAGTATGTGTGGGTACCCTTCGACCTGGCGAAGTATGTGTGGGTACCCTTCGACCTGGCGAAGTATGTGTGGGTACCCTTCTAATTTGCGAAGTATGTGTGGGTACCCTTCGACCTGAGGAAGTATGTGTGGGTACCCTTCAACCTTAGGAATATGTGTGGGTATCCTGCGACCGCACAAAGTATATGTGGGTACCCTGCGACCGCACGAAGTATGTAAGAGTACACTGCGCCCGGAAAAAGTATGTGTGGGTACCCTGCGCCCGGAAAACGTATGTGTGGATACCCTGCGCACTGACGAAGTATGTGTGGGTACACTTTGACCTGATGAAGTATGTGTGGGTACACTTTGACCTGATGAAGTATGTGTGGGTACCCTTCGACCTGATGAAGTATGTGTGGGTACCCTTCGAGCTGACGAAGTTGTGTGTGGGTACCCTTCGAGCTGACGAAGTATGTGTGGGTACCCTTCGACCTGAGTAAGTATGTGTTGGTACCCTTCGACCTGAGTAAGTATGTGTTGGTACCCTGCGATCGTACGAAGTATGTGTGGGTACTCTGCGACCGCACAAAGTATGTGTGGGTACCCTGCGACCGCACGAAGTATGTGTGGGTACCCTTCGACCTGAGGAAGTATTTGTGGGTACCCTTCGAACTGAGGAAGTATGTGTTGGTACCCTGCGACCTGAGGAAGTATGTGTGGGTACACTGCGACTGCACGAAGTATGTGTGGGTACCCTGCGACCGCACGAAGTATGTGTGGGTACCCTGGGACCGCACGAAGTATGTGTGAGTATCCTGCGACCGGAAAAAGTATGTGTGGGTACCCTGCGACCGGACGAAGTATATGTGGGTACACTTCGACCTGACGAAGTATGTGTGGGTACCCTTTGACCTGGCGAAGTATGTGTGGGTACCCTGCGACCGCACGAAGTATGTGTGGGTACCCTGCGACCGCACGAAGTATATGTGGGTACCCTGTGACCGGACGAAGTATGTGTATGTAACCATTCGAGCTGATGAAGTATGTGTCGATACCCATGGAGCTGACGCACCAAGTGTGGGTACCCTTCGAGCTTACGCCCCAAGTGTGGGTACCCTTCGAGCGTACAAAGTATGTATGGGTACCCTTCGAGCTGACGAAGTATGTATAGGTACCATTCGAGCTGACGAAGTATGTGTGAGTATCCTTCGAGTTGACGCACCACGTGTGGGTACCTTTAGACCTGACGCACCATGATTGGATACCTTTAGACCTGACGCAACATGTGTGGGTACCTTTAGCCTTGACGCACAATGTGTTGGTACCCTTAGCCTTGACGCACCATGTGTGGGTACCCTTTGAGCAGACGCACCATGTGTGGGTACTTTTCGACCTGACGCACCATGTGTTGGTCCCTTTATAGCTGACGCACCATGTATTGTACCCTTCAATGAAAATGAGGACGGTTAAAAAACATTTTTTTACTAAAACATCACTTTTGTAACAATGTGTTTCTATGATTGATATCATTAAGTGCTGCAGTTCCTTTTTTAAATTTGGATTTTTATCTTTTGACGCAATTACACATTCTCAAAAGACACATTAAAATAAAAATCACCCATTTAAATATAAAATTGTTTTTGTTTTGTTCATTATATTCTTGCTTGAAAGTGGTGAACAAGCTTAGAATAAATGTGTTCCAATATATTGAGCAATAAAGTGATAATTTTTCACAGAAATATGTTAAGCACACTTTTTGACTATTGTTTTGTTATTCATGCCTAGGTTTATAATCTTAAACAAACTTAGGAGCAATAGTTTATTACTGCACTAGGATACTTGCTAAATGTTATACATGTTGTAGAAAACACTGCTCACTTCCCTAGATGCAACAGATGTGTGCAATAATGCAGTAGGACACTCAAAACAGAGTAAAGTCTGAATGCGGATGTATTTAATACTCTAGATAGAGCAAGTATGTGTTATAATATAGTGTGGCTCATACTATGTCTTATGGTGAATCTAACAGTGCACAATATCCTAGAGATAGTATGTGTGTAATTTACTAATGGTTATATACTAAATCAGCAACTGATAAATATGTTAGATAGAACAGTGTAACACTTGATAAGTTGTACCTGCTTTATCTGTTGGTGTTCATTACCCTAAATACAGCAGGTTTGTGTAAATTCTGCAGGCCTACTTTTAACTGGAATGATCAGTCACCACAATACCACATTTACTCATAATCTTATATTTGCTTTTTGCTTTATTGAACAGGTTGTAAACTTTCATTCTTTTTACTTTTTACAGCCGTTAACCAAACACTTAATTGGTAACTAAAGTCATTACCAGTCTAAGGGTTGTAGCATCCATCAGAACGAATACTAAACTTTGAATTATTTACTTGCAGAAAATATGAAGCAATTACATTCAAAACAAATTAGACACAATCCCTCAAAAGTGTGAATACATGGGTGTCGTTGCCTTACAGTAATAAAAATGTATATCTTACTATTAAGTAGAATGATCACAGTCACCACAATACCACATTTACTCATAACAATATTTTTGTTTTTGCTTTATTGAATAGGTTGTAAACTTCCATCTTTTTCAGTTTTCATGCACGTTAACCAAACACTTAATTGATAAATAAAGTCGGTACCAGTCTAAGGGTTTTAGCATCCATCAGAAAAATACTAAACTTTGAATTATTTACTTGCAGAAAATATGAAAGGTTTCATTACAAAAAAATTAGATACACGGTTTTCAAAAGTTTTCTAAAGTAATACAAATATCTATCCTACTTTTAACTAGAATGACAGTCACCACAATATCACATTTATCACAAATTAGGCACAAGTCCATCAAAAGTGGGTGTCGTCTGTTATCATTGTTCTAATGTATGAAAAAAAAAATATATATATGTTAACTAACCCAGCTTAGACATGTGTTGCTGAGCAAGGTTAGTGGAAGGTTAACATAAAAAAATAGTAATTTCTTTCCAGGTAAGGTAAAATTGCATTTTCTCTTTAATTTTATCAATAATTAAACACTGCTTTTAATTTTATCCAGTAAAAGAGACTAACAAATCAGTCAGCATTTTTTTACATTGAAATTTAACAAGTTCTAGGCATTTGATTGTGATAGTGCTCTCTAGGCCTCCTTAATTTTAAAAGTGCTCATTATCCTACATAGAGCGGGTGTTTACTCAAATAGTGTTCAGTATCCTAGATAGAGCAGGTGTGTTTATACACACCATTGCACAGGATAAAATAACTGATGTTCATGGTGCAGTTATAGTCAAACGTTTGGGAAACAGTCAAAGCTGGATGTTTGGTAAACAATCAGAGCCTGAGGTTTGGGAAAAATCATCCTGAGGTTCTGAGAAGGAGTCAGAGTAGACAGTTCAGGTAGGAGTCAGGTCTTGAGGTTAAGGTATGGAGCAGAACCTCAAGCTCAATATGCTAGAGAGAGCAGGTGTTTTTAGCTGCAGCATTGCCCGGGATAAAAAAAAAACGATGTCGGGGAAGGAGTCAGAGTTTGGGGGAAAAACAGTCAAAGCTGGATGTTCGGGAAAGAGTCAGAGCTTGCAGTACGTGAAAGAGTCAGTCAGTTCAAGAAGGAGTCAGACCCGACTCTTCAGGAAGTAGTCAGGTCCTAATGGTTCGGGTAGGAGTCAAAGCCGGAGGTTCTGGGAAGGATTCAGAGCCTGATGTTCAGGAAGGAGTCAGGGCCTGAAGTTCAACGCTAATGGTATATTACGGAGTCTGAGTAGAATGGTAGGGGCAAGGTTCCCATTCTTAGCACTAATATTTATATTCATATAAAATAACATCTCGATCGGTGAATTTAAAGAAAAAATGATTCTTCCCCATTGATAGAATTAACATTTATTATATACATATACAATATTTAATCGGTGATCGGCCTATGTCATTTCATCTAATATACACAAACATGAAAGAAGTAAATAGACCCCATTATCATCATTAACAATGAAGTCTGCTGTCAGAGGGTCCTGTGTATGTTAGATAAACATACACAGACATGAAGAAGTAAATAAACACCCTTATTAACATTAATGATGAAGACAAATATGGTACTTTAAATAGAAATGTTTCATTTTTTCTCCAGGGAATGGAGAAGTTGTGCAGAGTTTAGGGGAGGCCGGACATAGTGTAGCCAGGGTGAATTGGCAACCAGGTACGTGACATCTTTTGACCCTGGCAAATGTAGAAGGAGGTGAACCTGACAAGGGCAACACAGACGAGACAGCTTTGGCTGAGGGCAACGGGTGTAGTGTCCAATGGGGTGAAGGAGGGCGACTGGAGAAGAGTGATCCCCGTGCAACGCCGATAGGTACGTATATAGTATGCGCACCGGGGCGGGGATAGGTACGTATATAGTACGCACACCGGGGCGGCGATAGGTATGTATTTAGCATGCGCACGGAACCTGCGATATGTACGTATACAGTATGTGCACCAGGGCGGCAATAGGTACGTATATAGTATGAACACGGGGGCAGCAAGTGGTACGTATATATTATGCGAATCGGGGCGGCGATAGGTACGAATATAGCATGCGCACCGGGGTGGCGATATGCACGTATTTAGAATATGCACTGGGGTGAAGATAGGTATGTATTGAGGATTCGCACCAGAGTAGTGATAGATACGTATATAGTATGCACAATAGGGCGGCGATAGGTATATATATAGTATGCGCACCAGAGCGGCGATAGGTACGTATATAGTATGCGCACTGGGGCGGCAATAGGAACATATATCGTATGCGCACCGGGGCGGAATAAGTACCTATATAGAAGGCGCATATAGAGGCAGTACTTTTTATAGAAATATGTCATACTTTTGCCCTGGTCTACGGAGGTGGAATGGTGGGGAAGTGACAGCTTTCGCAAAAGGCAAAGGGAGAAAGTAGCGGTGAAATGGGGCGACCAGGGAAGAGAAAGATAGAAAGATAAAGAGACGGCTATAGAGAGAGGGAGAGAAATAGAAGTTTGAATATAAAGATGTTACACAAGCGATTTTTCTACAATTATGTGTTTTATGACCCCGAGCAACGCCGGGTAGCCCTGCTAGTCTATTATATAAAGGGCAGTTGTCTGTATGTTTGTTTGTTTGTTTGTATGTCCAGATACTCCTCCGAGAGTACCCAACAAACAGTCACACGGTTGACATCATTATAACCGGCCAGTCCCGGGATGTGTAATATCTCAGAACCGAAAAAAAAAATTTACTCTTCGGGGGTCAACTGAGCACTTTTCTCCAATGGGGGGGGGGGGGGGGGCTTTTCCCTCGATTTTCAACGTTGTTTAGTACTAATTTGAGAAAAAAACAATGCTATCATTTATAATTTGAGTAATAATGCAAAGTCACGATTTTAACAGGAAATGACGTCAGCGGAAATCCCTAACGGCACTTTTTTGAACATGAGTTTATAGTGAAGCAAGGGTTGCTTAATCTCTAACGGCACTTTTTTGAACATGAGTCCATAGTAAAGCAAGGGTTGCTTAATTCCTAATGGCACTTTTTTGAACATGAGTCCATAGTGAAGCAAGGGTTGCTTAATTCTAATGGCACTTTCTTGAACATGAGTCCATAGTGGAGCAAGGGTTGCTTAATCAATAACGGCACTTTTTTGAACATGAGTTTATAGTGAAGCAAGTGTTGCTTAATCTATACCTGCACTTTTTTGAACACGAGTTTATAGTCAAGCAAGGGTTGCTTAATCCATAACGGCACTTTTTTGAACATGAGTTTATAGTGAAGTAAGGGTTGCTTAATCCTAACCGCATTTATTCTGTTGACATGATACCATCCTCCAAGGTATTACCTCCTCCTTTTAGAGAAGTGTGAAGTTAGTGTAGTATCAGTAAAATTAAAGTAATAAATAATTATGCTCCACCATTGCTTTCACTAATATTTGTATACATGCTAAATAACGTCTCAATAAGTAAAGTAAGAAGAGAAATAATTATGCTTCGCCATTGTTTTCACTAATATTTGTATACATGTTAAATAACGTCTCAATAAGTAAAGTAAGAAGAGAAATAATTATGCTCCACCATTGTTTTCACTAATATTTGTATACATATTAAATAACGTCTCAATAAGTAAAGTAAGAAGATAAAAAATTATGCTCCGCCATTGTTTTCACTAATATTTGTATACATGTTAAATAACGTCTCAATAAGTAAAGTAAGATAAGAAATAATTATGCTCCGCCACTGTTTTCACTAATATTTGTATACATGTTAAATAACGTCTCAATAAGTAAAGTAAGAATAGAAATAATTATGCTCCACAACTGTTTTCACTAATATTTGTATACATGTTAAATAACGTCTCAATAAGTAAAGTAAGAATAGAAATAATTATGCTCCATCACTGTTTTCACTTATATTTGTAAACATATTAAATAACGTCTCAATAAGAATAGTAAGAAGAGAAATAATTATGCTCCGCCATTGTTTTAACTAATATCTGTATACATATTAAATAACGTCTCAATAAGTAAAGTAAGAAGAGAAATAATTATGCTCCGCCATTGTTTTCACTAATATTTGTATACATGTTAATTATTGAGACATAAGTAAAGTAAAAAAAGAGATAATTATGCTCCGGCATTGTTTTCACTAATATTTATATACCTATTAAATAACGTCGACATGTAACTTAAAATATTTCTCAGGGTTGTGGGAGAGTGAAAAAATAGTTGGAGGGGGGAGGCTAGAGAGATTAGGGGTCGGGGAAAATTTTAGGGGTCGGGCCAAATTTTTTTTTTTGAACTGTAAATATTTCTCAGGGTTGTGGGAGAGTTAAAAAATAGTTGGGGGGGGGGCTGGAGAGATTAGGGGTCAGGGAAAATTTCATGGGTCGGGCCAAATTTTTTAGGATCAGGCCAAATTTTTTTTTTTTTTTAACTTAAAATATTTCTCATGGTTGTGGGAGAGTGAAAAAATGTTGGGGGTGGGGCTGGAACTATTAGGGGGCAGGGAAAATTTTAGAGTCGGGCCAAATTTTTTAGGGGTCGGGCCAAATTTTTTATTTATTGTTTTTTTTTAACTTAAAATATTTCTCAAGGTTGTGGGAGAGTGAAAACAAAGTTGTGGGGGGGGGGGTGGAAAGATTAGGGGTCGGGGAAAATTTTAGGGGTCGGCCCAAATTTTTAAGGGGTCGGCCCTAATTTTTTAGGGGTCGGACCAAATTTTTTTTTTCTTTTACTTAAAATATTTCTCAGGGTTGTAGGAGAGTGAAAAAATAGTTGGGGGGGCTTGAGAGATTAGGGGTCGGGCCAAATTTTTTAGGGGTCGGGCCAAATTTTTTTTTCTTCTTTTTGAACTTAAAATATTTCTCAGAGTTGTGGGAGAGTGAAAAAAAAGTTGGGGAGGGGGCTGGAGAGATTAGGGGGTCGGGGAAAATTTTAGGGGTCAGGCCTAATTTTTTAGGGGTCGGGCCAAATTTTTTCTTTTTTTTTAACTTAAAATATTTCTCAGGGTTGTGGGAGAGTGAAATAAAAGTTGGGGGCGGGGGCTGGAGAAATTAGGGGGTCGGAGAAAATTTTAGGGGTCAGGCCAAATTTTTTTTTTAACTAAAAATGTTTCTCAGGATTGTGGGAAAGTGAAAAAAAGTTGGGGAGGGGGCTGGAGAGATTAGGGGGTCGGGGAAAATTTAAGGGGTCAGGCCAAATTTTTTAGGGGTCGGGCCAAATTTTTTTCTTTTTTTTTTAACTTAAAATATTTCTCAGGGTTGTTGGAGAGTGAAAAAAAAGTTGGGGGCGGGGGCTGGAGAAATTAGAGGGTCGGAGAAAATTTTAGGGGTCAGGCCAAATTTTTTTTTTTAACTAAAAATGTTTCTCAGGGTTGTGGGAGAGTGAAAAATCAGTTGGGGGGGCTGGAGAGATTACCATGTCGATGAAAATTTTAGCGGTCAGGCCAAATTATTTAGGGGTTTGGCGTAATTTCTTATTTGTTTATTTTGGAACTTAAAATACTTCTCAGGGTTGGGGGAGACTGAAAAACAAGTTATGGGGGCTAGGGAGATTGATGAGTCGGGGAAAATTTTAGGGGTCGGGCCAAATTTTTTAGGGGTCGGACCCAATTTTTTTTTTTTTTTAACTTAAAATATTTCTCAGGGTTGTGGGAGAGTGAAAAAAAAGTTGGGGTCGTTGGAGAGATTGAGGGGTCGGGGAAAATTGTAGGGGTCGGGCCGAACTTTTTAGGGGTCGGGCCAAATTTTTTTCTTTTTTTTAACTTAAATTATTTCTCAGGGTTGGGGGAGAGTAAAAAACAAGTTGGGGTGGGGGCTGGAGAGATTAAATGGTCGAGGAAAATTTTTTGGAGTCGGGCCAAATTTTTCAGGGGTCGGGCCAAATTTTATTTTTTATTTATTTGAACTTAAAATATTTCTCAGGGTTGTTGGAGAGTGAACAAAAGTTGTGGAGGGGCCTGGAGAGATTAAGGGGTCAGGGAAAATTTTAGGGGTCGAGCCGAACTTTTTAGTGGTCGGGCCAAATTTTTCTTTTTTTTTAACTTAAAATATTTCTCAGGGTTGTGGGAGAATGAAAACAAAGCTGGAAAGATTAGGGGTCTGGGAAAATTTTAGGGGTCGGGCCAAATTTTTTAGGGGTCGGACCAATTTTTTTCTTTTTCTTTTTTTGAACTCAAAATATTTCTCAGGGTTGTGGGAGAGTGAAAAAAAGTTGGGGAGGGGGCTGGAGAGATTAAGGGGGTCAGAGGGAAAATTTTAGGGGTCGGTCCAAATTTTTTAGGGGTCGGACCAAATTTTTTTTTTGTTTTACTTAAAATATTTCCCAGGGTTGTGGGAGAGTGAAAAAAAGTTGGGGGGGCTGGAGAGATTAAGGGGTCGGGGAAAATTTTAGGGGTCGGGCCAAATTTTTAAGGGGTCGGACCAAATTTTATTTTTTATTTATTTGAACTTAAAATATTTCTCCGGGTTGTGGGAGAGTGAAAAAAAGTTGGGGAGGGGGCTGGAGAGATTAAGGGGTCGGGGAAAATTTTAGGGGTCGAGCCGAACTTTTTAGTGGTCGGGCCAAATTTTTTTTTTTTTTTTTTAACTTAAAATATTTCTCAGAGTTGTGGGAGAGTGAAAAAAAAGTTGGGGGGGACTGGAGAGATGAGGGGGTTGGGGAAAATTTTAGGGGTCGGGCTAAATTTTAAAGGGGTCGGGCCAAATTTTTTTATTTTTTGAACTAAAAATATTTCTCAGGGTTGAGGGAGAGTAAAAAAAAAGTTAGGGGCGGGGCTGGAGAAATTGGGGCGTCAGGGAAATTTTTAGTGGCGATATGAACATATTTAGCATTCGCACCGGGGCGGCAGTAGGTACGTATTTAGCATTCAGCGGTGGCGATAGGAACGTATATAGCATGCAAACCGGGCTGTGATAGGTATGTATTTAGCATGCCCTCTGGGGCAGCGATCAGTACATATATAGCACGCGCACTGGGGCGGCGATAGGTACATATACAGCACGCGCACCGGGGCGGCGATATGTACGTATATAGCATGTGCACCGGAACGGCAAAAAGTATGTATTTTGCATTCGCACTGGGGCGGTGATAGGTACGTATTTAGCATTCATACCGGGCCGGCGATAGGTACATATTTAGCATTCACACCAAAGCGGCAACATGTACATATTAATTAAGCGCACTAGCGCAGCGATAGGTACTTATGTAGCATGCACACCGGAGCGGCAATAGCTACGTATTTAGCATTCACACCGGGGCGGCGATAGGTACTATTTAACATTCGCACCGGGGCGGCGATAGGTACGTATATAGTATCTGCACTGGGGCGGCGATAGGTACGTATATAGTATGTGCACTAGGGCGGCGATAGGTACGTATATAGTATGCGCACCGGGGTGGCGATAGATACATATATAGTATGAACACCGGGGCGGAGATAAATACCTATATAGAAGGCGCAGATAGAGGTGTTACTTTTTATAGAAATATGTCATACTATTGCCCTGGGCAACATAGGAGAAATGGTGAGGAAGAAACAGCTTTCGCAAAAGGCAAAATTAGAAAGTAGCGGTGAAATGGGGCGACCAGGGAAGAGAAAGGTAGAAAGATAAAGAGACGGCTATAGAGAGAGGGGGATAAATAGAAGTTTGAATAATAAAGATGTTACACACGCGATTTTTTTTCAATTATATGTTTTTATGACCCCGAGCAACGCCGGGTAGCCCCGCTAGTCTACTATATAAAGGGCAGTTGTCTGTATGTTTGTCTGTTTGTTTGTCTGTTTGTTTGTTTGTCTGTTTGTATGTCCAGATACTCCTCAATAACTACTCGGCCAACTGTCAACAAGTTGACATCTTTAGGACCGTACATATCCTGGGACCATAATATCTCAAAATTACAACAAAAAAAAATGTTGCTGGGGGTCAACGGGGCCAGTTTTCGGCAGCGGGTCTGGTTTTTTCAAGCTTTTTCAATGTTTTTAGTAGTGATTTGGAAATTATCCAATGTATTTATGTAATAACTTTATAAAAGTGCTGACTCACTCAACATGTCCCATAATCCCTTGCCGGATGTACCCGGTCTTACCCTAAATTGTGTCCGATTGTATCAGGTCATCCCATAACTTCTGTCCGGATGCATCATTAACATCATAGGAAGGCTACGTTAAGAGTATGTAGTGAAACAAGGGTTGCTCAATCACATCTGCACCTGGCAACCGGTAAGAGTGATTTCAGTAGTGCTCAGGAGGCCTCCTTGATTTTCAAAGGAATGTTGGTGCTTCTGAAGTATAAAGGTCTCTCAAAATATTGGTGTTTCTAAAGTATAACAACCTCTCCCCCCCTCCCCGTTGGGTCATAACCACTCTATATATGTTAAAAAAGAAAAAAAGAATTTAACAAGTACACGTCTACAGTGACCCGTTGGGTCATAACCACTCTATATATGTATAAAAAAAGACCCAGAACCGGAGGTGCTTCTACAATATAGGACCTGGAGGCTTCTGCAGAATAGGGACCATGGGTGCTTCTACAGTATAGGACCCAGAACCGGGGGTGCTTCTATCATATAGAACCCAGAGGCTTCTACAGAATAGGGACAATGGGTGCTTCTACAGTATAGGGACCAGAGGTGCTTCTACAGTATAGGACCCAGCACCGGGGGTACTTATACAATATTAGAACATAGAGGCTTCTGCAGAAAAGAGACCATGGGTGCTTCTCCAGTATAGGGACCAGGGGTGCTTCTACAGTATATGACCCAGCACCAGGGGTGCTTCTACATTTTAGGACCCAGAGACTTCTGCAGAATAGGGACAATGGGTGCTTCTCCAGTATAGGGACCAGGGGTGCTTCTCCAGTATAGGGACCTGGGGTGGTGCTTCTAAAGTATACCGGTCCCAAGAAATATTGGTGCTTCTAAAGTATCACGGACAGCCAGGAATGTTGGTTCTTCTATAGTATAACGGTCCCTAGAAATATTGGTGCTTCTGAGGTATAACGGTCTCACCCCAGGAATGTTGGTGCTTCTAAATTATAACGGTCCCTACAAATATTGGTGCTTCTAAAGTATAACGGTCCCCTCCAGGAATGTTGTTAAAGGATAGCTAAGGAAGAGCGATAATTCAGGTTTTAAAAAAAAGTTGGGGCACCTGGAGAGATTAAGGGGTCGAGGAAAAATTTAGAGGTCCGGCCAAACCTAGAAATATTGCTGCTTCTAAAGTATAACGGTCCCTAGAAATATTGGTGCTTCTAAAGTATAACGGTCCCCCCCCCCATGAATGTTCTTAAAGGATAGCTAAGTGTTGTGGACCCGTTTAGGGGTACCAACAATGAAATTGAAGAACAACAGGTTTAGAGATAATAATAATGAATTGTATTGAACAGAGAAATTAGACACAAGTCAGTGTTGGCAGTGCTAGTGCCAAAATATGGTACAAATGTTCTCCCGGCAAAAGCCGGTATTTATGGTAGCCGGTTGCTACCATTTAGTTATTAAAGGGTAGGTAGGTTCACCCACAACACCCCCCTTCCGAAACTCATTCCCCCGGAATCTCAAGGTATATCTTTTTCCTAGGATTCACCTCCAAACTCCCGGTTAATTTACGTTTTCTTGATGAACGTCTCTGTTCCGGAGGCGTTTTTGGTGTTGGCAGCTCAAATGCGTCGTATAGATCTTCCATGATGGTCTTACTCTGATCCGATGGGCCTTCCCCTGGGTCGTCCGACATGCGACGACGCATTTGGTTAATGTGTTTTTTACAGGTGCCTCTAGGACCCTCTACGATGTACACCATCCGCCCCAATCTTTTTTGTACCTTTCCCACTTCCCACACGGTTTTGTTTCCATGGTGTTCCTGGAAGAACACCTTCTCTCCATCCTCGTAACTCTTCTTTAGTGCTGTAATGTTGGTCGGTTTCACCTGTTTTGGTAAAAGTTTGTCGAATACCGACTTTATTTTTCTTCCAAACATTACTTCCGCCGGTGGTACCTGGGCTGGTGTGTTCTCGTTGGGTATAATTCTATACACTTGAAGGAACTGCTGGAGTGCCTTTTCTCTCGGCGTGCCCGTCGATTTTTTCAATGCTCTCTTCAAGGTATCAACAAATTTTTCTGCCTGTCCGTTTGACCTCGGATGGTAAGTCGGAGTGGTGATATGTTTAATTTGAAAGTCTTCACAAAATTCTTTGAACTCTCGTGAAGTAAATTGTGTACCGTTGTCCGATACAACAATGTCCACCACTCCGAATCGGGCAAACAGTTCATGCAACGCGCATATCGTGACATCCGTTGTTGGGTTTTTACATCTAACAACTTCTGGCCATTTTGAGTAGCTGTCGACTATAATTAAATAGTAGAAGCCTTCCAATGGCCCCACGAAATCTATGTGAATACGGGACCATGGTTGCTCTGCCTTTGGCCATGGACAGTACTGAATAGGTGGTGCTTTCGCTGCCGACGCACAGCCCGCACAGGCCTTCACCTTCGTCTCTATGTCCCTGTCCATGTTTTTCCAATACACATAAGATCTCATTAGGCTCTTCATGCGTGTCGCTCCGGGATGCCCCTTATGGAAATCCTTCAGGATTTTTTTTTTTTAGCGTAGCTGGGATTACTACTCGCTCTCGGTATAATAATGTGTCGCAACAGACTGAAAAAGCTTCTGCCGTTTGCTCATCGTCTGTTTGTGATTTATTTTTAATTTCGGTAATAAAATTATCTTCTCTTGCCTCTTTTTGTATATCGCCAAGTGTGACTGGCAGCTCTTTTATTGTGTTACACAGTACTTTACTATAGTCATATTCAGACCGAAGGGATGCTATAACTGTATCCTCGAGCGGTTCCGTGTACTTTGGGATTAGCCACGATAAACCATCTGCGTGTCCTAGTCTTTTTGACGGTAAAAATTCCATCTCAAAGTCATAATTTAACAGAATTATACCCCATCTCTGTAGGCGGTTTGCTGTGTAGGTTGGCAAGCCTTTTTTTTTATCCAAAGATGGTGATAAGTGGCTTATGGTCTGTTTGTAGGATAAAATGACGGCCGTGTAGATACCTGTGAAATTTGGTCATTGCGAACACAATACCCAACGCTTCTTTTTCAATCTGCGAGTAATTTTTCTCTGCAGGAAGTAAAGTTCTTGAAGCGTGCGCGATGGGTTTCATCGAGCCATCCGGCATTTTATGCAAAATGCACGCCCCAATGCCGTAGGAGCTGGCGTCACTTGCAACAATAGTTTTTAGCATTTTAATGAGTAAGAAATAATTCTGAAGTTAACTTCGTTTTTAGGTTGTCGAATGCAGATTGACAGTCGGAGGACACTTCCCATTTACTATCTTTCTTAAGTAACTCATTTAAGGGGGCTCGCAATTTGTGCATGAATGAATTTTTCGTAATAGTTTGCGAGACCCAGGAAGCTTTGTAGTTGGGTAACATTATTCGGTTCGGGCATATTCTTGATGGCTATAGATCTTTCTGGGTCGGGACGTCTTCCATTCTTATCAATGACATGTCCCAAGTATTTGATCTCTTCTAGAAAGAATTCACATTTTGACTCCTTGAGTGTAAAACCAAAATCGCTTATCCTTTCGAATACTTTGTTTACATGCTCACGGTGCTCCCCGACGTTCGTACTTTTCATTAAGGTAGCCGATCGAAAAATCGAGCCCGCTCAACATCGTGTCGATTACCTGCTGAAAAATCGACGGGACTACTTTAATTCCAAAAGGGAGACGATTGAACTTTAGTAGTCCCCTGTGTGTCGAAATACAGAGAAGCTTAGAGCTATCTTCCTCTACATGTATTTGCAGATAGGCTTCACTCAAGTCAATTTTTGAGAACAGTTTTCCACCGTTTAATTTTATGAAAACCTCTTCTGGAGTCGGCAGAGGATAGTGATAATCTTTCAGCGCATCGTTCAAACCGGTTGAGAAATCGGCACACACTCTGATCTCTCCAGATTTTTTCTTCACGTAGACGGTTGTGGCCGCCCATTCCGAGTAGTCAACTGGTGTTAAAATACCTTTCTCCACCAACCGGCCTATTTCTGCATTAATTTTTCAAGAGAGGCAAATGGTACACTTCGTTTTCTCTTAAAACGGGATTCTTATTTTCAATTAGTTCAAAACTCGCCTTCATTTTAGTACAGCGTCCTAATTCATTAGAAAACACCTTGGGGAATGACTCTTTCAAATCCTTCTTCAATTTTTCTGCTTCAGCAGAAAAGTTCTCTATTCGTTGACAATAGGCGCTTATCGGCGAATCCCAGAGCTGGAAGTGCTGAATCCAATCTGAACCGAACAAATTTCCTGTGTGTTTCATTACGAACATGCGTAATTTTAATGTCTTATTTTTTAGTGTCACTTTTGAAATGACTTCCCCTTCAAAGTTTATTTTCTCTCCGGTTACCGATCGAGCCACTTTATCTGTGCGTAGCATAGTCGGTCTGCCGATCTTTTTCCAGGTATTAATATTAATAATTGATAGGTCAGACGCTGAATCAAGCTGTAGTTTAACATCTTCATTGTTCATTTTTACCGTAACATACTTTCGTATGTTTAGGTTGCCACCATTAATTCTAGTTGTTTTTATGTAACTTTTTTTCTAGTGTTACTTCTGCAATGTGAGGCTTTGTGTCCCATTTTATGGCATTTGTCACAATTTTTTCGTTTAAAAGGACACTTCTGGTACCAATGTAGGTCCCCACGACCCCAACAAGGGTGGTTTGGCAATTTTTCATCCGACCTTTGAGGCAAATCCTTCCTGAATTTTTCCTTCGAAGAGTATGATTTTTTTGAAAAACGACGAACATTTTTAATATTAGAAATTGCTGCTTCCTCTATTTCTTTAGCTTCCTTTTTCTCGGAAATATGTCGTTGACAGCTTTCGGCCAGTTGTTGCAATGTTAAATTTGGCTCGGTTTCAAGTTTGCTTATTGCACGTCTTCTTAACTCTGCATCGTTTTGCGAGACGAGCCCTTGAACAAATATTAATACTTTGAAATTGTCCGCTGTCAAGGATGATAACTTAAAGTCGTCACAATGTTTATTGACGATCGAAGCAAACGTTGAGTAATCCTGGCTTTCTTTTCGCGTTAGGTTCATACATTTCCACCTTTTGTGGAATAAACTTGTTTGGGGGCAATATAGTTCCATTAACATTTTAATGGTTTCATTGAAAGATAGTTCGCCCGTTTTCTTCGGCAGAATATAATCGACAAATTTTGTATGCTCTGCCGTACCTAGTCTACGAAGAACTAAACGAACCTTTTTCTTTTCCGACCATGTGCTACAATCAATGTCGAAAAAATCCTGATATCGACGGTACCATGATTCGAAGTTTAAGTCCTCTTCAGGCACATAGTTGAAGGTTTCTATAGCTGACCATATTGCATTTTGGTCGAACGCGTCGCTGTCGTAATTCGTCGTATTTATCATTGCGTGTGTCAGCTGTTCAAATTTTCTCTCTGATTGAGTCTGTTGCTCTAATTGTAAATTTTTTATCCCAATCAATTGTTCGTCTAAAGATTTTCTATTTTCTCGCTTTGTGCTAAATTCTTTTCCTCAAAATATTTCAACAAACTTATTTGCTGCGACTGAAATTCCTTCTGTTGAGACTGAAATTCCTTTTGTAGAGCAAGATGTTTTTCATCGTTTGCCTTCTGTAGAGCAAGATGTTTTTCATCGTTTGCCTTCTGTTGTTCTGATTGAAATTTAATCATCTCCAATATCTGTTTCGAGAAATCTTCCATGATTAAAGAAATACTTTCTTGAAAAAGAATTAGTCACAAATAGTCCTTCACTATTTTTTTCTTTTCAAATGCTTACTGAATAACAAACTGAACCCCTTCTCATCACTGCGTCATTCGGGTCTCGAATTCGACCGGCACTGGCTAATCTTTTTTTTTCTTTCAAAGTTCTTTGAGAAAAAAAACACGATTTTATTAATCCGGCTTATTGGGTAATTAATTTAACAAATTATTTGTATTTTTGTTCGCATCTGGAACTTTTTTCCCCCAATAAGTCGGTTTGCCTTTCAGTGTAGGCTGAAAATGCAAAATAGCAAGTAATGGCTATATAAAAAATTGACTAGTTATTCAAGAAAGTAACTTGGTTTTACTTGTCAGATTTTTTTTTCGACTATACGATTTTACAGTGACAAGTCTGTTCGCAAAATACGTTTGACTATATCAGACACGAAAAAAGGTTTTTGTAGTATGGTGTTTGTTTTGTTTTTTTTCAAACCTTTCAGTTTTATAAGCACCTGGTATACCAATTTCATTTGTTGCACGAGGTAAAATCTCGTATTGAAATACGAAGAACACAAATAGTAAAATTTGTCTTACTTTTTTTTTTCCTTCCAGTCATTGTTTAAACTGGGTATTTCTTGTAAGGCAGACTCGTCCCAAAATTGAATGTATTCGATGTTTCCAATATCTTCCCGAAAATTGTAAAGCACAGGGTTTTTTGGGTTTTTTTTTAAACGGGTAGAATTTTTCTTTTCGACGGTTAACCGTGTTGTAGACACTGGTTTATCACTCACAGGTTGCAAGGTCCAAGGTGTTTCCAACGAAGTCCTTTACGAATACCTCGCCGCCAGTTGTTGTGGACCCGTTTAGGGGTACCAACAATGAAATAAAAGAACAACAGGTTTAGAGATAATAATAATGAATTGTATTGAACAGAGAAATTAGACACAAGTCAGTGATGGCAGTGCTAGTGCCAACATGTGGTACAAATGTTCTCCCGGCAAAAGTCGGTATTTATGATAGCCGGTTGCTACCATTTAGTTATTAAAGGGTAGGTAGGTTCACCCACAACACTAAGGAAGAGCGATAACTCACGTTTATAAAAAAGTTTAGGGGCCTGGAGAGATTAAAGGGTCGGAGAAAATTTTAGGGGTCGGGCCAAATTTTTTAGGGGGTTAGGCCAAATTTTTTTTTTTTAACTTAAAATATTTCTCAGCGTTAGGAGAGAGTAAAAAGAAAGTTGGGGGGCGGGTCTGGAGATATTGGGGTCTCGGGGAAATTTTTAGGGGTCAGGACAAACTTTTTAGGGGTCGGGCCAAATTTTTTTAATTTTTTAATTTTTTGAACTAAAAATATTTCTCAGCGTTGGGAGAGAGTAAAAATAAGTTAGGGGTGGGGATGGAGAGATTGGGGGCTCAGGGAAATTTTTAGGGGTCAGGACCAACTGTTTAGGGGTCGGGTCAAATTTGTCATTTTTTACATTTTTTGAACTAAAAATATTTCTCAGCGTTGGGAGAGAGTAAAAACAGTTAGGGTGGGGGCTTTAGAGATTGGGGGGTCGGGGAAATTTTTAGGGGTCAGGACAAACTTTTTAGGGGTCGGGTCAAATTTTTTTATTTTTTTCACTTTTTTAACTAAAAATATTTCTCAGGTTTGAGAGAGAGTAAAAAAAAGGTTGTGGGTGGGGCCTGGAGAGTTTTGGGGGTCGGGAAAATTTTTAGGGGTCAGGACAAACTTTTAGGGGTCGGGCCAAATTTTTTATTTTTTTTATTTTTTTAACTAAAAATATTTCTCAGGGTTGGGAGAGAGTAAAAAAAGGGGGTCCTGGACAGATTGGGGGGTCGGGGAAATTTTTAGGGGTCAGGACAAACTTTTTCGGGGTCGGGCCAAATTTTTTTCACTTTGTTATTTTTTGAACTAAAAATATTTCTCAGCGTTGGGAGAGAGTAAAACATAAGTTGGGGGTGGGGCTGGAGAGATTGGGGGGTCGGGGAAATTTTTAGGGGTCAGGACAAACCTTTTAGAGGTCGGGACAAATTTTTCTTCATTTTTTTATTTTTTGAACTAAAAATATTTCTCAGGTTTGAAAGAGAGTAAAAAAAAGTTGGGGGGGTGGGTGCTGGAGAGATTTGGGGGTCAGAGAAATTTTTAGGGGTCGGGACAAACCTTTTAGCGGTCGGGTCAAATTTTTTTATTTTTGAACTAAAAATAGTTCTCACGGTTGGGAGAGAGTAAAAAAAAGTGGAGGGGCCTGGAGAGATTGGCGGGTCTAGGAAATTTTTAGGGGTCAGGACAAACTTTTTAGGGGTCGGGTCAAATTTTTTTCTTTTTTTAATTTTTTAATTTTTTGAACTAAAATTATTTCTCAGGTTTGTGAGAGAGTAAAAAAATGTTGGGGGGGGGGGCTGGAGAAATTTGGGGGTCGGGGAAATTTTTAGGGGTCAGGACAAGCTTTTTAGGGGTCAGGCCAAATTTTTTTATTTTTTTATTTTTTTATTTTTTGAACTAAAAATATTTCTCAGGGTTGGGAGAGAGTAAAAAAAAAGTGTGGGGGGGGGGCTGGAGAGATTGAGGTGTCGAGGAAATTTTTAGAGGTCAGGACAAACTTTTTAGGGGTCGGGCCAAATTTTTTTCATTTTTTAATTTTTTGAACTAAAAATATTTCTCAGGTTTGGGAGAGAGTAAAAAAAAGTTGGGGGGGGGGGCTGGAGAGATTTGAGAGTTGGGGAAATTTTTAGGGGTCAGGACAAACTTTTTAGGGGTCGGGCCAAATTTTTTTATTTTTTTATTTTTTGAACTAAAAATATTTCTCAGGGTTGAGGGAGAGTAAAAAAAAAGTTATGGGGAGGGGCTGGAGAGATTGGGAGGTCGGGGAAATTTTTAGCGGCGATATGAACGTATTTAGCATTCGCACCAAGGCGGCGATAGGTACCTATTTAGAAATTCGCACCACGGCGGACATAAGGTACATATTTAGAATTCAGCGGTGGCGATAGGAACGTATATAACATGCGCACCGGGCGGTGATAGGTATGTATTTAGCATGCGCTCTGGGGCAGTGATCGGTACATATATAGCATGCGCATCGGGGTGGCGATAGGAACGTATATAGCACGCGTACCGGGGCGATGAAAGGTACGTATTCAGCATTCCCACCGGGGCGGCGATATGTATGTATTCAGCATTCGCATCGGGGCGGCGACATGTACGTATTTAGCTTCCGCACCAGGGCGGCAATAGGTACGTATTTAGAATTCAGGGGTGGCGATAGCTACGTATATAGCATGTGCACATGGGCAGCAATAAGTACGTACATATAGCATGCGCTCCGGGGTGGCGATCGGTACATATATAGCACGCACACCGGGGCGGCGATAGGTACATATATAGCACGTGCACCGGAACGGCAAAAGGTACGTATATAGCATATGCACCGGAACGGTGAAAAGTACTTATTTTGCATTCGCACGAGGGCGGTGATAGGTATGTATTTAGCATTCACACCGGGCCGGCGATAGCTACGTATTTAGCATTCGCACCAAAGCGGCAATATGTACATATTAATTATTCGCACTAGGGCAGCGATAGGTACTTATGTAGCATTCACACCGGGGTGGCAATAGGTACGTATTTAGCATTCACACCGGGGCGGCGATAGGTACTTATATAGTATCTGCACTGGGGCGGCAATAGGTACGTATATAGTATGTGCACTGGGGCGGCGATAGGTATGTATATAGTATGCGCACTGGGGTGGCGATAGATACATATATAGTGTGAACACCGGGGCAGAGATAAGTACCTATATAGAAGGTGCAGATAGAGGTGTTACTTTTTATAGAAATATGTCATACTATTGCCCTGGACAACGTAGGAGAAATGGTGGGGAAGAAACAGCTTTCGCAAAAGGCAAAATTAGAAAGTAGCGGTGAAATGGGGCGACCAGGGAAGAGAAAGGTAGAAAGATAAAGAGACAGCTATACAGAGAGGGAGAGAAATAGAAGTTTTAATACAAAGATGTTACACACGCGATTTTTCTTCAATTATATGTTTTTATGACCCCGAGCAACGCCGGGTATCCCTGCTAGTCTCTTATATAAAGGGCAGTTGTCTGTGTGTTTGTTTGTTTGTATGTCCAGCATCTCCTCAAAAACTACGCGGCGACATGTCAAAAAGTTGCCATCTACAGGACCGCACACATCCAGGATTCATAATATCTAAAACTCGCCAAAAACCATTCACTCGCTGACGGTCAACAGCACCACTTTCCAACAAAAGGTAGCAGTTTTTTCGTATTTTACACAATTTTTTCAACGTTGATTAGTAGTAAATTCGAAATAATCTAATGTATTTATGTACTAATTCGATAAAAATGCTGAGTCACTGAAAACATCCCATAATCGCTTGCCGGATGTACCCGGTCTTGCCCTAAATTGTGTCTGGTTGTATCAGGTCATCCCATAACTTCTGTCCGGATAAATCAATAACATCATAGGAAGGCTACGTTAAGAGTGTGTAGTGAAACAAGGGTTGCTCAATCACATCCGCACCTGGCCACCGGTAAGAGTGATTTCAGTAGTGCTTGATTTTACAAACGAATGTTGGTGTATCTTAAGTATAACGGTCCCTAGAAATATTGGTACTTCGGGCAAAATTTTAGTGAAAAAAAAGTTGGGGGCTGCAGAGATTAGGGGGTCGGAGAAAATTTAAGGGGTCAGGCCAAATTTTTTAGGGGTCAGGCCAAATTTTTCTTTTTTTTTTTCAACTTAAAATATTTCTCAGGGTTGTGGGAGAGTGACAAAAAAGTTGGGGGGGGGGGGGCTGGAGAGATTACGGGGTCGGGGAAAATTTTAGGGGTCAGGCCAAATTTTTAATGGGTCGGCCAAATTAAAAAAAAAATTTTTTTAACTTAAAATATTGCTCAGGTTTGTGGGAGAGTGAAAAAAAGTTGGGAGGGTGGCTGGAGATATTAGGGGGTCGGGGAAAATTTTAGGGGTCGGGCCCAATTTTTTTTTTTTTCTTATTTTGAACTTAAAATATTTCTCAGAGTTGTGGGAGAGTGAAAAAAAGTTGGGGGGGGGGGCTGGAGCGATTAGGGGGTCAGAGAAAATTTTAGGGGTCGGGCCAAACTTTTTAGGTGTCGGGCCAAATTTTATCTTTTTTTTTTTTGAACTTAAAATATTTCTCAAGTTTGTGGGAGAGTTTTTTCAAAACAAAAAAAAAAAGTTTAATAAAGTGACAAGATTTTGTCTAGTAAAAAGGGAAGGACAATGACCCCTGTTGAAATATAAGACAACAAATGAATATTTGAATATATTTCAGTTGATAAGGAGGTGTGTTGAACTTTATCAACTGAAAGTAATCCCGCCTGGTCGAGTAGTGACGAGGTCAGTGACTTAATATCACGTGATGGAATAACTACACTCTGCTAACACGTGACATGTAAATAGTGCCGAAATTAGGCGCCAAATTGTATTCAAACGTTATGTGTTCAGTTCCCAATAAAGTTCCGTGCAGCACGCACGCGTATTGGTCTGTTTTTGAAGTGAGCGAGAAACGTTGTTACTGGATTTTCTTTACGATATACGATTTTTTTTTTTGGCAAGTTTGAAGGTGTGTTGTTTTTTTTCTCTCTATTCGCGATTTTTTTCCTCTGTTGGACTATTGTTGTTATTTCCCGTTATTTGTTCCTGTTGTTGTTATTGACTTTTATTGTTACACGATAGTATTTGTTTGTTTTTTTCTCCCCCATTTATTACCCCCCCCCCCATGTGTTTTTTTTTTTTAATCATGGCGGCAACGACCAAATGGAAACCAATGTTAACACTGAATGGGTTAGACCCCCCCAAAATAGTAATTGATATAGATCAATTCATTGAAAAAGCCAAAAAGTGTGCTCACTTGGTGACAAACGACGGCCTTCTAGTGGATATACCTAAACTGGAAGAGATTAAAAAGCGAAGTGTGATTATGTTCGTCTTTGACAAAAGAATCAAGAAAACCATCAGAGCGACGGCGGATTTAATCTGCAAATTATTGGCAACGGCCGGATTTAAACCGCAAAGAATTATTCGAACTAAAGGTTACAATACATGGAACACCTTATTTCCCAATGAGGAGACTTGCCTAAAATTGTCCCAAACGGAAATAATTACTCAAGATTTTATTTTAAGGACCGAATACATGGGGAAGCGTAGAACGGCAGTAACCATCTTCAACATGCCATTCGACGTGGATGGGGAACATCTTGGAGCATTTCTGCTTCAATTTGGTCAAATCACATCAGTTAATTGGGACGAATACGCTGGAACTTTGAAATTTATCTAAACAAGTCCGGATTTGACACCATGCCCCATTTTATTAAAATAGGCGAAGACAGGAATTGTGGCAGGAAGGAAGCCGATTTGTTGGACTTGCGAAGAGGTAGGGCACCTCACCTTCGACTGTCCCCTAAGAAAACCAAAACCAACAGTAATCAAAACTCGAGTGGGCTAACATCTAGGGGTTCCTCTGACCCAAAGAGTGGGGTTGCCGTTAATTCCCCCCCCCCCCCACCGAAGTCAACAGAAGACTACCCTGTATTACCGGATCTTACCAAACCCAACGAAAGAGATGAAAATGACGAAAGAGAGTAAGATAACGATAGGGAGGAAAATGAATGGATCTTGGTGACCGGTAAAAAAACGCCCGGTTGTGAATCCTTAGATAAAATGAGAGAGGAAGCCATGCTATCCAACGATCCGGGCAAGGATAAATATATAGAGATTAAGGAACTAAAAAACAAGATAGATAAAGAAAAAAACCCTTCAAAATCACAGTCGCCCACCAAAATTCCCGCTCCTAAGCCGGGTCCAAGTCACCATCCCTCCCCTAAAGAAGCAAAAAAGAACCCCATTAGCTCTCCCTCTCAAGCAAAAAATCGCCCGACCCCAAATAAAATGCCTCCTTCAGTTACTGGCCCCCTAAAGGACAGGTCATATAAACTAATTTCTCTAAGCCCTGTTAAAAGACGTATGCCATCTCCCAAACCTTCTCTGTCTGTCTCGCCACAGAACACCCCTAAAAATATTCCCCCTGCATCCCCCATGAAAACTTATTCTCCTGCCTCACCCTCAGATCAGAGTTGTAGTACCCCTTCCCACACATCAACGGAAGATATGCCACCTCCACCAATCCCTACTCCTCAAAAAAGACTGAGGAGCCCACCCCTTGACAAAAGCAGGAAAAAGGCGGCGCTCTTACATGGTACCGAACTATGTATAACAACTGAAGTGCAGAAAAGCGCCGCCAAAAATCATAGAATGCCTGAAATTAAAAAGCTACTCGATTTCAAAGAAGTAGGTGGCAAATCGATTAAGGATCCCCGAAATTTCCCAAACGCAGTGAGAGTGCTCAGCGTCATCCGTAAAAAGTCGGAGGCCAAGGCACTTTGGCATTTGCTCGGAGAGGCAAATGAAACTTTTAAACTAGAAAAACCTATGGCAATTCTTAAAAGTGAAATGTTAAATTGTTTAAGTAAAGATTGTGTTGGGAGGGTCCCTGTTAAATTGCACCCATCCCTTTACCATATAGCCAAACTAACATTTCCTTTGGATGTTGGTGGGATCTCCCATACCGGAGAGATTAATGAACAAATGGGTATGCATTCTTTTGGAGGTGCCGTCGGCATCCTGACTTCGTCAATGTTCGTTTCTGGAACCCAACCCTAAGGTATTCTCAATGGCTCTATTTCTAGCAAGTGTGAATGTCCGAGGGCTGAGGGCCCACTTACGTAAATTTCGTATTGCACTGGACCTTCAGCAGCTTGGAGTGAATGTATGTTGTATTCAGGAAACCCACTTGGTTTCAGGCGACCATTTGGGTGCGTTGGCTAAGCGATTTCACGTTTATTCAGCGGAATTCTGATTCTCGCTCAAGAGGTGTATCCTGGCTTGTAAGTATATCATTAGATGCGTCGTGTGACCCTTACTTCATGGATCCGGAAGGAAGGATATGCATTTTGGATGTTACCATAAAGGATAAGGCATTTCGGCTCATCGAGGTTTATGCGCCCAATCGCCGCAATGAGCGTGCTCCCTTTTTGTGGCGGATCGATCAATTCATGAATACATCTCGGACGGTTATTTTAGCAGGGGACTGGAACGCGGTCTTGGACCCTGATTTAGATCGTAACACGGATAGGGGAACTAACGATGATGGGGACGCTAGAGTATTTCGTGAATTCATCGATAGGCTTGATCTTATCGATAAATTCCGGAATGAGAAGCCCCTTGATAGAGTATGGACTTGGACAGCTAGGCGCAGCTCCGGTTCGAGACAGCTCTCGAGTTATCTCGACCGGTTCTTAATTAGGAGAGTCGACGTAGAATTATTACAATGTCCAAGTTTTCATAATATAGTTTACTCGGATCACAGACTCGTTCGGGTTCGAGTAAACTTAGATAGACCTAAGCCTAAATTAGCGGGTTACTGGAAGCTCAACACTTTGTTGTTCGAGGTGAAGGGCTTCCAGGAACAATTAGAACTAACCTTACAGCGGGAATTGACGGGGGCTATCATTGGGAATAGGAGGTGGAATAGTTTTAAGGATTTTATTAGGTCCTTTGCTGCCGATTTTAGCAGACGACTCAATCTAACAACTAGGGCAGTTAAAGTGACACTAGAATCTAGATTAGATCGGGCGGTGGAGGTGGGTGATAGCATTAAAGTTACCATAATTAAGGCAAAGCTGGCGTCCTTGACTACTCAAGAATTAGGGCTAGGTTAAAAAGATTGCCCATGGAAACATCAAATATGGCCGCTGAACTGCGTGCAGAAGAACGTAGACAAGCTACCGCTCGACATATCGCCCGTGTCTCATTGCCGGATTGGCGTCTCGTGACTACAAACGAAGGTATTCTGGAGGCGTTTCGTTCTCATTTCCAGGATCTCTTTACCAGGGAGCCCGGTTTGTCATTAGCACAATTCGACCCCTATTTAGCTGACTTTCCTCGTCTCGAGGCGACTGAAGCGGCTAGGTGCGAAGGTTGTATAACAGAGGATGAAGTTCGGGAAGCCTTAAGGCGGGTCGGCCGTAACAAGTCCCCCAGGATCGATGGTTTGCCCTACGAGGTGTATTTGAGGTTGTCGCCCTTTTTTGTTCCCTTACTGACTGCTTTATTTAACTCGTGGTTTAGGAATGGGACCATCCCCCAGCACTTGACCATGGGTATTGTGAAGTTGTTACGTAAAAGTAAAATTGGTGGGGATGGGTTTGATAATTTTCGGTCCTTAACGATGCTAAATACAGAGTTAAAGATTTTGGCCAAGATCTTAGCCAATCGACTGCAGCTTGTCTTGGCTCGTCTTATAAGCCCGGAACAGACTTGTGCTGTAAAGGGCAGGACGATTCAAGACAATTTGCACTCGATACGCTTGATCTTAGATAAAGTCGACACTGAAGCTGCGCTGATCAATTTAGATCAGTCCAAAGCATTCGATAGGGTTGACCATCGTTACTTGGAGACTGTTTTGTCTGTGGCCGGTTTTGACCTGCAATTTCGCTCTTGGATTCGCCTCTTGTATGCGAACCCCGTGGTACTGGTAGAGGTGAATGGTATGAGGTCTAGGCCCTTCAGTTTATCCAGATCTCTTCGTCAGGGATGTCCACTATCACCGATGCTCTATGTGCTTGTGTTGGAGCCCTTCCTTCACAAGCTAAGGGTGACTCCGACCCTTAATGGGATTACTTTGCCTGGTGGTTGTACCAGGTTGAAGTACTCCGCCTTTGCCGACGATTTGAATGTGCTTGTACCAAGCAGTGCCGAGATAAGCGTCGTCGACAGAGAAATCAGACTGTATGAAACGATAACAGGGGCCAAAATTAACTGTGACAAGTCTATTGGCTTACGCATCGGCGCCTGGAAGGGTGTTCTCTTGCAGGCGCCCTTCAGCTGGACAGACGGACCTTGCAAGCTACTCGGCGTTTGGTTCGGTCCCGATCTACAGCTGGAGAAAAATTGGTCGGAAGTATTGAAAGCGATACAGGGCGCAGCTGGTCTGTGGACCCGTAGAAATCTTTCATTAAAGGGAGATCGGAAGTGTGTTGCTCACACATCTACCCGATCATCCTATATCGTCTATCGATACTCCCACTCCCGTCGGATACGCTGCTGGAAATGCAGCGGGTTCTTTTCAAGTTCTTATGGCTTGGTAAGGCCCCTATGGTCCGTCGCGAGATTTGTTATCTCCATCCGTCTGAAGGCGGTCTAGGTATGCCATGTATAGAAATCCGTCAGCACACTTTGAAACTATTCTACCTAGATCGAATGAGGTCACAAACTGACGGAAGCGGGGTCTTCTGGATGGAAGACACCAAGAAAGCATTCCCTGCTTTTAAAAGTGTGCACTTGGACGAGGGGGAGGCACACAGGTTGCTCCGAGGTGAGTGTTCATTTTTTCGCGAATGTAGACGCGCTTTGAAGTTTTTCTCTGGAGTGAAAGAAAGCCTCTCTGACACCCTGCTGATGTCCCGGAAGGCAATATATCGGATCATGGTGAGGGGAACCTTTTGAGATGTTAGGATTGAGGGGCTCGGTTTGTCGAGGGGGGAGCTACGCTCAATCTGGCCTTGGACGCCTGGGTTGAGGTGCTTCAATAATGACGAGGCATCATTAATCTGGCTGATGATAAGAAATGCCCTCTGGGTCCAGAAGAGGCTTCATTCAGCTCGCTTGGTAAATTCGCCGACTTGTCTTAGGTGTGGTGACGAGGACGAGACCTTGGTTCACGTCTTCGTTGCTTGCCGTATAGTCGTGCCGCTGATTAGGCTTGTTTCTGGATTCATGGTTCGCATTCTTGACGTATCTTCTTTCAATCTGGAACCTATCAATGTATGTAGCAATTGGGCTCCAACAAATGATAGGATAAAACGATTTTTATTTTTAAGCTTACTAGCAGTCATGAGAGATACGATATGGAAGACCTGAATGCAGACAGTCTACGGAGCTGAGACCTACGCTCCTCTCGACCTTATTGCAATTTTCAAATATTATCTGAAAGCACGCATTAGGGCCGAAATCTTCGGCAGATTTTGGTGAAAGGTGGGTGCGAGGTGCACGACTGTGTAGAGTGAGTGATGCTAGAATAGAGTGGTATTTAGACGTACCCTAGGTAGAGGATTTTGGATTGCAAAACCGAACATTGACATTTTAAGTTAAGACTAGGACAGTTTTTTAGTTATTATAAGTTTAATAACTTAGCTAGCGTGTGAATGATTTCATTATGGCCCCCCCTTTTTTTTTCCAGCCCGTCCCCACCTAGGTGACAGAGCACTAGATTTGTCAGGATGCAGGTCACCCTTCAGAATTTTCGAAGGAGGTGTTGTTAAATAAAGCGTTGGGGCCTGCATCAAACCCTTTTTTCGAGTTTTTCGTTTTGACTGGCAAATCTGCACATCTACCACAGTTTAGTAACGGGGGGGGGGTCTTTTACTAACTTTTTTTCTCTCATTGTATATATTCTCATTTATTGTTTTTGTATATAGGGTTTTATCATATCCCATGCATATTTGTAAATATGGGTTTTAAGTAGGTTATTCATGGAGTGATTTCTTTTGGTGATTGGAGAAGGATGTACAGTATAAATGTGGTATTTTGGTGAATGATGGTCCTGCATGGAACTAGCTAGGTTAAAAAGTTAGAATTGGACCGATCGCTTTCCCCTTCCCCTTTTTTTGGCCTTGTGTCGCATTTTGTATTATTTTTAAAAATTTTACAAATAAATATTAAGTTTTACCTCATTGTTTCTTATCTTTTCTTCCTTGTCTTCGTGGCTCACTGCCTACCACTATGGCTACTGCTATCCCCCAAATTGTAACATACTGGGTCATAACATCACAATAGGAACCGATCCACTGTACAAACGAATATTAAAAACAAATAATATGTATTTCTTTTACTTTCCTTTTTTTTTTCAAACGGAGGACGCTTGCCAAATTATCATTTTTTAAAATTATTATCATTATTGGTAGCAATGGATTTTAAACGATGCGAGTGATAATTATTGTTATTATTATTATTAACACCATTTACTTATTTTAATCATAGTGTTTATGAAATTAATATTTAGGCTTACATAAAAAAAAAAGAAAAAGATAAAATTGAAATTAAACGGCTTCATTATTTACCACAAAAAAAACAGACAGACAGACAAACTTTGCTCTTCCTACCTCACTTCCTGTCGACTCACTTTCTTCTACATTTCGTTCAAACATTTAAACCCAGCATAGCAACCACCCCTCATACTTCTTAACTTATGACTTGGCACCTTTCTCTCCCCATCTAAACTTAAGATCTGAGACTAAGGAAAAATCCAATTCAAAGTCAATACCCTGAAAGGGGCCGAGGCAGCAGACGGGGGTGGGTTGCAAAAGGAATTGCTCCCTTAGCGACCCAACCAATAGGTCTTGTAACAATATGTAATGGGGCAGAGAAAGGATTACTCTGCAGGAGCAACGATCCAGAGTCTGGTCTATAGTGAGTCGAAAAATGTACTAATTCTGGTCACCACCAAGCTCTGGAACACAATAACACTTCTAACAGTTAACTCTCCGGTGAGAGGTAGAACCTCAATTTATAGGCTTGTAACAACCTGCCACCCCAATTCTTAACATACATAAATATTACCTCTTTATCTCTGCTCATGTTGGTCTTATCGCCACCCCCCTTGAAGGCCGGCACCAGCAATCGGAATGTATCACTTTCTTTTTTTTCCACAATATGTTATAAATAGATTAACTTTTAATTCTTCACCTAAGCTTACAAACGTTTTTTTTCAATTGTCTTAAATTTGACCCGGTTTTGAATTCAGCTTTTCCTTTTCCCTTCTTTACATTCTTTCCCAATATGAACATCTGAGTGAAAGATCAGACTTTTTTTTCTGCCTGATGGGATCTTAGTTTCTGATAACATCGACATGCCAGTGTATCGGCTTTGTGCACATGTCTGTATAAATAAAAAAAAATAATTATGTATATATATATATATATATATATATATATATATATATATATATATATAATTGCAATTTAAAATTGCACGATTGTTGATTTCCAAAATATTTCACTTTAATACATTCTAATCCGTGCTTCAAAGATTTTGATTTCCTTACTTTAAAAAAGCACCAATCTGCGCATGACATCGCCAGGACTAAACTTATAGCGTCTTAAGAACTTGACGTATATTCGACCCCCCTCAGGGTTAATACCACCAAAATGAGGAGGAAGAAAAGAAGAAGGAAAAAAAAAAACTATAAGACAGTCTCGCCTGACAAGCTCGCGAAAAAAAAAAGAAAAAAATTAAATAAATGAATTTTTCATTTAAAATTGCACGATTGTTGATTTTCAAAATATTTCACTTTAATACATTCTAATCTGTGCTTCAAAGATGTTGATTTCCTTACTTATATATATATATATATATATATATATATATATATATATATATATATATATATATATATATATATATCTTAGGTAAACAAATTTACGACATACTCATTTCCATACGTTCCAAGAATTCAACATAAACTGTTACGATCAAATATGTTTATTTGGTATCAAGTCTCTTCATCGGCACAGGGTATAGACACCAACTTTGAAACTAGAACATAGCATTAAGACTAGAGTATAGTTCACTCTCAATTATACAGCAAATTCGATAGGATGAGGGAAAGTTGGGATATAGTAATTACAATCCACTTCTAACAGTATACAAATCAATGAAATCGAAAATACAAAGGGACACATAGCGGAAAGAAAGACCTTCAGAGTACAGGTATAGAAAAACACATCAATAGAAAAATAATTTTTTATACAATAGAAAAAATATTCATATATTTGTATAATTCACCTTGGTAAATTTTTTTCTCAGATTGTATTAGAATTTCTTTATTTACAGTGAAAAAATAATTAATAGCTAAATTCGCTATTGATTAAAAAAAAGAAATAAATTCTTTTTATAGAACACTTACAAGGAACATTATCAAAAGCATATCTTAATAGAAATTAAAACATTAAAAATTAAAATATTAAAAAAATTAAAAAAATAATGTAAAAAAAGTGTCATTTACAAATGCATAGTTACACATCAGAGTAATAGTAGCACTAGCGTTTATATTGCTAGTACTTATATTGGTAGTGATGACGACACTGCACTAATCAATAAGCCTACACCAACTCCAATAAGACCTCCTTCAACTGAAGCTGTATACTTAGGCTCTACGGCCGGACTATTAAGTTTAGAATCTCTAGACACACTTACTCCTTTAGAACGAAACCTCTGGAGAAACTCACGTCGCCTGCTTCCCATATCTGGTCTCTTAAAAATAATATGCTCTTAATTGGCAAATAATTAAACCTATGTATATATACTGCAAACTGTGTAAGGAGGAAGCCTTTTCCATTATTAAATACAATGGCCTTTTACTAAACAAGAGTTCTGTCCCCGTGCATGCATAAGATCTGGTACAAATATAACCACTTTAAGGTCTCGTATCCCTTTACACATTTAATTCAACCCCATTGCTTCCTGAAGGATCGTGTAAATCCCTACAATACGTTTCCAGAATTATCTGGGGTTCGAGCCTCTGCTTTCTTTCTTCTCTCTCCTTTCAGCTTAATTTGCTTTCTTCCTCCATAGTTTTCCTTCTCTACATCTTTTTCCTCCTTTCATCTCTTTCGAATATATAACAATACTACTTCTAACTAATGCACATCCTTTCCTAGCCGTCCTGAAACTCCAAAAACTTCTAACATTAATACTTTCAGTCCACGTTTATGTTATGGCAATTTGTTAATTTTAGAAATAATGATCTCGCCTTGGTCTGCAGGGTAAAGAAGGGCTTCTCTTCATTATGATGAGCTCTGATTTGCATATGTGGAACTCAGCTGATATAAATGAAGAGGACAGCTGGGAAGCAGGGAGAAGCGATTTGGATTGGAGAGAGAAAGGCAGAGAGAAAGTGGGTTGCTCGAAAATCGGTTGGAAGTTGAATTACAGTCAAAATTTTTTTTATTATTATTCTTTTATTTTTCTGGCACAGTTAGATAATCCTAATGTACTACCTCTCAATCTTAATGGAAAGTCCTTCTACATTAACTGGATAGCCAGATACTATCTCAATTTCTTGACATAGGTATTATAACACCCTCATTTCTCTGTCATAGTCTATAAATACAATTAAAAGTTATCCTTTTTATTTATTATAGATTAAATGTAAGTCATAAAGTCTATTATGTACCGTAGATTTTAATTAATTAATAATTAATTATTTTAATTAACATTTAACTTTTTCAATAAGGCTATTTCTTACTGGAGATATTATGAGAGTGCATTGTGTCTTTTCCCGTAATCTAATCCATTCTAGAACATACTGATTTGGTATTATCTTTCCAGGGATTCATAGCTTTTACCATTCTATTTCCCCGTTAAACTAATAGTATGGCTTATTCAGTTTTTGGTGTTAACCTTTTCTTTCTAATTATTTAGCTCTCTAGCTTCTTAAAGCTCTAATATACCTCTTACCTAATTGAATGTTACACTTTTTTAATTACAAATATTGTGTCTGGTTAAGGTATATGACTTGTCTCCCTTGAACTATCTCTAAGAAACCATCTTTAAGTGACAATATTTTTGTGCTTAACAGTTATCTCCCCTCTTTGACAACACTCTTTTAAAAGACGGTGTCTGTTCTTTTGGCATTTTTACCGCCAACCTAAGAGGGATTTTCCTGCTTACATATTCACTTCATTTGGGGACTCTATGGAGATTGTGTGATGATATCTTTCTTATTCTGAGGACTTTAAATGATCCCCCGGGTGTAGATCTAATCCCCCTTATTTATTTTTTGGAATTTTAACATGGCACTTTGGACTGCATGAATTCAAACATTTAAAAATAAACCTGTGTTCTCCCTCAGCCTTGATAAGGGCTTCAATCCGACCTCTGAAAGAGGTACATGCATTCTTTATCTCCTCCTCTGGGTAAGCCTCCTATTCTAGAGATGGAAAGCCTTAATTAAGCCCACATTGGCATGAATGGTGACATTTGTCCTCTTCTCAATGACACCCTACCAGAAAATGTCCAGGGGGGTTTAGATCAGGGGAGTTCGGTGGCCAAAAGTCTTTTGGACAGAAGTTGGCCCTGTTGTTTTGACAGAATTTCTGGACCTTATTAACTGTATGGGCAGGAGCCCCATCTTGCTGCCACACATAATTGTTGTCTGGGTAAGTTTCCTTCAGCCAAGGCAAAAGGGTTTATCTTGAAACTTTATAATACACATTAGCTGCGATCTTTTCATCAGATTTGAAGAAATAGGAGAGCATTTTCTTGCTATCTGAACCCAAGATACCCAGGACCATCCACCCTATATATATATATATATATATATATATATATATATATATATATATATATATATATATATATATATATATTAGTATTTCATGTATCCACTTAAAATTTTATAAGGAGATATAATTTTTTATGTATCAATTTTCAGTATTTACTTCAACAGTGCTCGATACGTAAGTAGAGCCAGGTAGTAAGCTATGAAAAAAATATATTTATGGCAATTAAGCCACACAGAGGCTCCCGCGTTTCATCCCGGGGGGAATCTTCAGGCTAAAATGCATGGAGTTATTTTTGCCGGGTGTATTTATATACACGGCTAGCTAGTTAACCAATCAGATTCTTTGTTGTTTTCTCAGCCAATCGTTGGGCTTCCCGTGAACAAAGGTCTTGTTGGTGTTACTTCTTATATCCTGTTCTGTTTTCTATAGATTTGGCCTATATCCTGTTTCCTTTGTTGTGTCAATATAATGGGTGAATTTATTTTAACACGTGTTTTTTGTATTTCTATTTTAGGTTTTAATTTTTTAATTGTTAAGTTTTTGTTAAGTTTTTTTTTTTTTACTTTTTTTACTTTTTTTTACAAAAATGTTCTTTTGCTGAAAATTTATAGAAAAGTGATAACTGTTCTTTGTAGGCTTGACTGGCCATGGTCCATGTAGATGTGGTCAAATCGTCAGCAGAATTGAAAGTTCTGAGTGGGGCTTGTATGTGTCTGTGCACTGGCAGAATAAAAAGGGAAGTTAATTCATGTCTCATATTCAGCTAGAAGATTCTAACTGAAATAAGTTTCACTGTAGGTTAAATTACGAAATAAGCCAGTTCATGCAATGAAGAATAGACAGTTTTTTTTTGCAATAAGCTTCGGGAACGCATGGGTGAAGTAGATTTAAGGCAGTCTCGCAGAAGCTGTTCATCCGCTGTAGGAACAGGAATGTAGTTATTTGCAGGTAGCAAATTCTGGAGTTGACAGATTAAAAATATCCATTAGAGGCTGGTCCAAATTAAGCAAAAGTTATCGTCCACAGACTGCAAAGTAGTACTGAAATAAAACTGAAATACATTTAAGAAGGTTTAATCTCTCGAAACGGCATCGCTGCAAACACTAAGCGATAATACGGAGATGTACCAAGGTATTAATAGCTTAGAATGTGAATTTACCAGTTTGTGTCTATGCCTAAGAAAACGTTGTATATTGAAGAGTGGTTCAAAGACTGAAGTTAAAGTCAGTAGTGCATATGATTATGCACTGTTGCAAGCATGAAGTAGACGAGGTCAGGCTCTACTGTCGCGCATAAAGATGTGAATATACACTGTTGTGAGTAAGAAGTGCATCTGATTTATGCAATGTAGCACGTATGTGCATGTAAGGGCGTCGCAATATTTTTTAAGATAATATTTTGTTATAATTTTAAGATTTTTCCAATATGTTTATTTCATGCTGATTTATATAGTTTTGACGATTGGGGCTGAATCTATTTTATTTTTACGTATTTATATTGCTTTAACTTTTGCTTATTTTTAGAAACACACGAAAAGAAAAAAACATCTTTCGTCTATTTAAAAATATTTTTTTAATGTATTTTCTGAAAGTCTGAAGAAAAAAGTTATTATTGGAATAATTCCTTGCCCTTTTTTTTTTTTGTTTATATTTCATTTTTAGTTTTACTTGATTTGGGTGTGAGGTAAAGATGCGATGGGAACGTTAAAAGTTACTAGCATGTATAAGTTATTCTCTTTCTTTCTCCGTTCGTTTAGGTTATTCTTTCCTTTTCATTTCTTCCATTCTGTATCGAGTGAAAATGGGAAGCAGTAAAATCAATAGCTTTGTGCTACGTCCGCCGTCCTAAAAACAAAAATAAAAACATAATTTCACATAAAGGTGCAAATTCTACATTTTTCGACCCATGAAAATTATTCCCGCTCGTTTGAAACGATTTTTTAATTTCCCCACAAATTATCTTAAATATTGTTGCGATAAGTAACTTTATTTTAAATACAACTAATTTAGCAAAATACATTCCAATTTTAATATGATCTAACGTGTTAGAAATGTAAATTAGAATTCTTATAGTTTAGTTTATTGTACAATTTACGACCTTAAAAGTTAAATTGGCGTAAACAAACATTTTTAAGTTAAGGAAGTCCCCGTACTTCTTTTTAAATCCCCACTCAAGTTTGAAGAAAAATAAGGTTTACTTATTATGAAGACCTTTCCGATCAAGCTAGAATAAATGTAGATTTTTTATTTATTCATTTATTTTTTTTTTGCTTTCTACTTACGTGTGAAAGTCTGAAGGAAAAAAGTTAAAGACTGGAAAATATTGAATTAATGTAAGCAAATATATACAATGTCGTAAAATGTAAGTTTGATGTGCATATATAAAAGAAGCGCTTTCCTCTGGTTCTTTAGACATATATTCACCTCATAATCACTGCGGTCAGGTTTGTCTCTATTAAGTCTGCACCATTTACTGCTGTGTCAAGACTGAACCAAGTGCCGATCTGTTAAAGTCCTTTTTATATTCAACACAACAACAACAATTACAACAAAGGCGCCCTCTGGGCCAATCCAAAACTTCACCCAATGGCTGTAACTTGATACATTACATTCCTCCATTCTTAGATGGATCACTAAACATAGTCTCTTAACTTAAATGGAGCTCTCCTTACACGCTCAGATCTCCGAGGAATAGGCGATGCTTTCTGTTTGAAGTCTATAGGTTCCATCTCAGCCTCATCCTGTTTTAATAATTCAGGAACTCCTTCTTCCTCAGTAGACTCCCTTGTACTGGTTGTCACCGTGTCCTCTGCGGCATCATTCATATCAGTCACATTCTCCTCTGGGACCCGGATTGTCCTTTTAATGATCTGGTCTGAATGTCTCCGTGTAACTCCTCTCTCGGTCTCTACCTCAAAATTGACATTACCCAACTGCCTCGTAATGATGCCCTCAAGCCACCGTTGACCAGTGCCAAAATTCCTCACAAGGACTGGATCATTCACCCCATGATTTCGGCACGGTGTCATGATTTTAGTACCCTTCTCCATTTTGTAGTTATACACCCTGCTCTTAAACTTGTTTGGCTGTAACAGATGAAAGGCTGTTCTTAATTGTCGCTTGAACAGTAATTCAGCTGGAGGAACCCCAGTTACTGTGTGTGGAGCTGTCCTGTAGTTAAAAAGGAATCTGTTGACTTTTGTTTCAAGAGATGTTTTTGTGTCTTTGTCCATCCTTTTCATTGTTTCCTTGAATGTACGCACACTGCGTTTAGCCTGGCCATTGGAAGAGGGATGATAAGGAGCCGTGAATATGTGTTTAACCCCATTTGCCTCTAAAAACCTCCTGAATTGATCACTGGAGAAACAAGGGCCGTTGTCACTCACAACCGGCAGAGGCAAACCATGAGTCGCAAAGATTCCCCTCAACTTCTCAATGGTAGCTGCAGCAGTGGATGTCTTCATTATGCAAACCTCCATCCATTTGGAGTAGGCATCAACCACTATTAAGAACATGTGTCCAAAAACTGGACCAGCATAGTCTATGTGAATTCTTTCCCAGGACTGACTTGGATATTCCCAACAATGAATCGGAGTTCTGTTGGGCTGTTTCTGATTTAGCACACAACTTTCACACCCCTTGGCGGTCCACTCAATATCTTCATCCAGTTTTGGCCACCATACATAGCTTCTAGCTAATGCTTTCATCCTCACAATGCCTACATGAGTCTGGTGTAATTGCTGCAGAACTTTTCCTCTCAACTTAGGAGGAATAATAATCCTGCTTCCCCACAGTAACACGCCATCTTCACAGGTCAGTTCCTCCCGTTTATTAAAATAGGGCTTTAACTGTTCACTCCAACTGACCCCATTCCAGCCATTCATAGTGAATTTGTATACCCGACTCAAGATTGGATCTTTCCTAGTCTCTGCTCTCACAACTTCAACCTTCACTGGAGCTTCCACAAGGTCCATCATAAATATTTCATTAGTGGATTTAGATATATCTTTTTCCTGAGCCTCCAGTGGAAGACGACTCAAACAGTCCGCATTACTATTGAGGGCTCCAGTTCGATATTCTAGTTTGTAATTATAGGCAGCCAAGAATAGAGCCCAACGCTGAACCCAGGCAGCTGCCATAGCAGGAATTGGCTTGTTCTCTGCAAATAGACCCAACAACGGTTTGTGATCGGTGAACATCGTGAAGGGGTTTCCAAACAGATATTGATGTAACCTCTTCACTGCAAAAACCAGGGGAAGCCCTTCCTTTTCAATGTGTGCATAATTCTGTTCAGCATCTGAGAGCGTTCGGGAGATGTAACATACTGGCTTTTCACTGCCATCTTCCATCCTATGAGCCAACACAGCTCCCAAGCCATAAGGAGAAGCATCCACTTGTACAAGTGTGGGCTTAGATGGGTCAAAATGAGTCAGAAGGGGTGCTGTACACAGCATTTTCTTTGTCTCTTCAAAAGCTTTTTGTTGGCAGGCCTCCCACTTCCAAACTGTGCCTTTCCTCATTAGACTGTGCAGTGGCTCAAGTCGTGTGGACAAATTTGGTAAATAGCTGCGATAATAATTTACTGCCCCAAGATAGGCTTTCAACTCTGTAACATTCCTGGGTGTGGGGGCTCTTGCCATCGCAGCCACTTTCTCTGGTAGAGGAGCTGTACCATCCTTGCTAACCTTGAACTCTAGATAGGTTATTTCCTCAAGAAGCAATTCGCACTTGCTTCTTTTCAATTTGAGCCCAGCTATGCTCAGCGTATGTAATACTCTCTCTAGGTTCTTTAAGTGGCTGTCATCATCGGGACCTGAAATTAGTATATCGTCCACTCGTACCTTGCAGAAAGGAACATCTTTCAATCGTTTGTCCATCTCCTGTTGAAAAATGCCTGTAGCACTGTGCACCCCGAACTGTAACTTTGTGGGTTGGTACAAACCCCTATGTGTGCTTACAGTTAACAATTCCTGGGTACCTTCCTCCAATTTCAGCTGCTGATAGGCATGGCTTAAATCCAGTTTGCTGAATTTTTCACCCCCTCTCAGTGTGGCAAATATATCTTCGGTTCGAGGAATAGGGTAGCTGACACATGGAGCTGCTGCATTGATGGTTTGTTTATAGTCCCCACATATTCGGATCCCCCCATATTCGGATCCCCCCATTGTTACTTTTAACAACGGGCACTATGGGTGCAGCCCATCTAGAATATTCTACTCTTTTGTAAATGCCTTGGTTTTCTATGCGGTCTAACTCCTTCTCCACCCCTTCTCTCAAAGGTACAGGCCTGGCTCGACAAAATTGGGGCTTGGCCTCTTTATCAATGGGTATATTCACCTGAAAGTCTTTCAGACATCCCATTTCTCCATTAAATAAGGCATCATATTTTGTAAGTATTTTTTTAAGCCTCGATGGGTTCTCCCTTGTTAAACAAAACAGCCTTTCCCAGTCCAGCTTTAACTTCTTCATCCAATCTCTACCCAGTAGAGTTGGTACCTCTCCTTTCACAACCAGTAGTGGTAAACAGTTCATTTGTCCTTCATGTAATACCTCTACAATTGTTGTCCCCTGAGGTTTTACTATTTCACCAGTATACGTCGTCAGTTTTACTGTGTTTTTTTTTTAAATCCTGAATCCTGCCCAGTTCTTTAAATTTTTTTAGACTAATGACCGAACAAGATGCTCCTGTATCTACCTCCATGACCACTTTTTTGTTGTTTAATAACAGCTCCACCTTTACCGGTGGTGTTTGCAAGTTAGAAACATTGTATAAATTCAATTCTTCTTGCCGAACCTCCCTCTCATCCAGATATAACCTTTCCATAGTGAATCCTTTTTCAACTGTCTGGTCTTCATCCACCACATTCATTGGATCGCTCTTTTTAGTTATTTTAAAGAATTTACCTTGTTGCTGCCTGCACTTTCTGCGGGTGTGTCCTGTCTTATGACATCTGTAACATTCACTATTTTTAAATGTACATTTATCTGCCGTGTGTCTGGTACTACCACATCTGTAACACTCCCGTCTCAGGGGTAATTTGTGTATTGGGTTTTCATAATCGGGAAATATTTCCGGGCTGATTCGATTGACACTGCTATTTCAATAGCTTGATTCAACGTTAGATCCCTTTCGGTTAGTAGGCGTTCTGAATTTTCACATCTTTAATTCCAGAGACTAAGCGGTCTCGTATGTATTCACCAACCCTCTCTTCAAAATTGCAGTGTTCGGACATTTTCCTTAATGCGGCCACATAGTCACTTATAGACTCTTCCTCCCTTTTGTCCCTCGTGTTGAACAAGAATCTTTCATGAATCACATTAGGTGCTGGTTTAATATGTCTCTTCATCAGCCCAACTAGTTCATCAAACGTTTTCTTTTCCGGACGATTATCTGCTAAACCTCTTAACACAGCATAGTTTTTTGCACCAATAACGGATAATAAAATCGCCTTTTTCTTCCCTTCACTCTCAATATCATTGGCTATAAAAAAAAAACCCACACGTTCAATGTAGTTAATCCAGGACTTCTCAACATCGTTCCATTCCCGTAAAGTGCCCATCAACGCCATTATTTAAAAAAAAAAAAAAATTATGCTTCTGGGAACTCCGAACACATCCAATGAGTGTGTTTACTTTTTTTTTCCTTAAAAACTTCCAGCACATGTTGGTGTTAATCTTCCAAATCCCTTCCTCGCATATTCTTCTACTACCTCGTCGCCAATTATTAAGTCTGCACCATTTACTGCCGTGTCAAGACTGAACCAAGTGCCGATCTGTTAAAGTCCTTCTTTTTATATTCAACACAACAACAACAATTACAACAAAGGCGCCCTCTGGGCCAATTCAAAACTTCATCCAATGGCTGTAACTTGATACATTACAGTCTCTTCACAACTCAAACTGGTTGAGGGGTTGGTACTAGTTTGTCGTCGAGTGTTGTGTTTCTGATTGACAAGAAAGGGAAGCTGTTTCTTCCTGTTAAGCTAACGAATATTTTATATACTAGCTTTTATGTTTTAGCGACCACATGTTTTGGGGTATATCTTTCTCGTCGACAGTTGTTTGGTTAGGCTTATCGTGGGTCGAAATAAAAAGGAAAAACGATAGTGAAGTAACAGTTAGATTTATATACATACATATTTATTCTTTTACATAAACAGTTTGTTGAAGACAAACGTAAAAAATGAAAACACGCAAGATGTAAGGTGATACTTAATAATATATACAAAGGGGTAAACACCGCAGTCACCATTACTAAATAATGAATACAATGTCATAATACAATCGATAAAGTCACACGTTCTTAATGTCAGAGAATACGTGTGAACCATGTATAAGTAAGTATTAGTTACATTTGTGGGCTGTTCTCAGAGTCTATGCTACTGTTACCAGAAGCGAGTCTGTACGACTGTTACTAGAAGAGGTGCCTGACGGACACGGCGTCAGGTTTTGTGATGGTCATGTAAAGATGGTCAATCGGTCGGACAACGTCTGATGGTTTTGAAGAACCAGTCATAGAAGGGAGAGCTTTACTATCCATTTCCGTAGATGCGTAGAACGAGTTTTTCTCACTTCCGGACAGGAGAGAGCATCTCTTTAACGTTGGCCAGAATAATTCAAAGTAGATAACTCGGATATATTACTAGTGAGATAACTCCGATAATTCAATTCCAACATTACTTTACCCTAAAAAAACTTTCAAGAGATGAAATTAACTACGTTAAACAAAAGTTGAAAAGGGGGACAACACAACCATAACATTATAAAATGAAATATACAGGAACAAAGTTTCGTTCGCCAAGGCTTTGCTTTAAAAACATTTTGAACTAAACACATATTTTTTACTTCCAATTCCACGTTTTCTTGATTGTCATCGCTCTATCCTTCAATTTGGTGGAAGTTAAGCACGCGTATTCTGTAAGACTTGCCCTCCACCTAATGTTCCTCCACCACAAGCTCCTCCAACCAATGTTCCTCCACCACAAGCTCCTCCACCAATGATTTATGTTTTAACCTTTTCCGAATCTTGGATAATAGATGAGCGCATCTATTTTTTATGGCCTAACAAATATTCTTTTCAACAGTTGTACCCACTGAAATTCAAAGCCCATATTTGAATCTTTTTATGTGTCCGATCCACCGCAAGCAAATATATTATAACGGCCACACACGATAGCATATGCCCCCTTTTTAATTAGTGGTCACCTCTGCTAAGTTGGTGATAGCGTGTGTGGAAAATAATAAATCGGAACTTCGTTCACCTCCGCAACTAGACTTCCCCCTTCCTGGCGGGGTTGCATTAAGAACATCTCTCAATAAATCGCGGGCCTAACAAATAAAACAATAACTAATGTCTCTCAGTGTTGGAACTACCCCAGTCTAATACTGGCGGTCAGACAGACATTCAACCACTCTCTTTATATGATGTATTTATACTTTCTTCAATATATTTTGTTTCAGTTAATCCCGAGTTCATGTCTTCTTTCCAGGCCCCTTCCAGGTCCACAACACTAGCGACAAGGAACATTTATTTGAGAACCATAAAAAGGACAAACGTGGAGAAACCAACAGCGAAATTACACGACAACCGCCAAAGTTCTAAAAAACAGGCTTTATCGGCGGTCAAAGAGAAGAAGAAAAATCCCGTAGTGATTTCCCTCTTTTCTTTTTTCTCACGAAGCAAACAACCCATTTACTCTCAAAGAAAAAAGTCAGTGATTTAATTATTTCTATTCCGGCATTGTGCTAATTTTTAACAAAAAAAGAATACATTTTATCTCTCTAAAGGAAAAAAAAAGTACCACCGGCAAAATTATAAACCTTATATTTGCTGTTGATTAAATTGCTAACCGTAAAAACTACTGTTACGTGAAAAACTTACTAAAAAGTGATTGTTTTTTGTCGACAAAAAGTTTTTTCTTTACAACTAATATTACGTTAGCAGCGTAATATAAAAGAAAAAACTTCTAAAAGCCGTATTCTATAAAGATATCTAAACATGAGAGATTTCAAATCAACTTGGAAGAACTCGTTAAATACCAAATGCAACAACAACTAAAAAACGAAGAAAGATTTCAAAATCTTCTACTGGAACGGAACAACAACAAAAAATTGAAGAAAGACAGCAACATTTGAAGAATTATTACTACAAACAATGTCGAATAGGGGTCAAAATACTGAGAAAGAAAATGCTATTTCTCAAAATACCGTTTGGAGTGCGATTGCCAATTTCCCCAGACGAGGATAAAACCTTCGCTCCATATTAAAGAAGGTATGAGGATCTATATAAAATAGATTGTGAAAATTGGGCAGACTTTAAAGAAGTTCGGCGACTGCTCCGAAAATTAGGGACCACTGAACATACCAAATTCGTGGAATATATTTTACTTCGAACAACAGCGACTTTACCTTTTCTGAAGCTGTTAAACTTTTAACAGAATTATTTAGCCCTAAAACTTCCCTATTCCACAAAAAGTGGAAGTGCATTAACTTAATCAGAAAAGACGGTGAAGACTGCTCGACCTTCGCGTCAATCGTTAATAAACACTGTGACGATTTCAAATTAGCTGAACTTAGCGCGGATAACTTTAAATGCCTACTATTCGTGCAAGGACTTGTATCAGCCAAAGACGCAGAAATCAGACGTAGAGTCCTAAACAAGTTAGAAAGTGAGCCAAATTCAACAAAAAATAGCCAAGGACTGCCAGAGATTTGTAAGTGTTAAACAAGATTCTAAAGATATTGAAGAGTCGGGCATTGTTCACATAAGAAAGATACGTCAGAAATCACATTTCAACTCTCCTTCAAAAACAAGTCAAACCTAAAAGAGAGATTATTTTCACGTTCCTACAAAAACAGGCCACCCTAATAAAAAAAACAGGAAAAATTACCGCCTAGCCCCTAGTACCGTTGTGGACCCCTTCATTGGGTTATGGATTGCCATAAAAGTAACTATCAAAAAATTGAAAATGTTCGTATTAAAAACACCAACAATTTATTTGGCACAGACTGGATACAACAGTTCAATCTATGGTATTTACCAATAAACACTTTTTGCCAGAAAATAGAAAATCTAACGATCGAGTCAGAAAAATTAAAGAAGCAATTGAAAAAAAACTTTCCCGGTTTTTTTTTCTGGCGGCCTAGGTCGATGTAAGAAGATATCATTAAAATTTGAACTGAAAGAGAACATTCAACCTGTATTTAGAAAAAGTAAACGAGGAATTAGACAGATTAGTAAGGACCGGAATTTTATGTCAAGTAGAGTATAGCCAATGGGCAGCACCAACTATCTATTTAAAATAAAATCTAAAGAAATCCACGTGTGTTCCGATTTTTCGACAGAGCTAAATGGAGCACTCAATGACTATATTATCCAAGCCCAGAAGTTTTTACAAATCTTAATGAAAGCAAATTCTTCTCAAAAATCGATCTTAGCGATGCTTACCTCTAAATACCCGTTGAAGAAGAAAGTTCAAAATTACTATGTATAAACACGCATCTCGGATTATAGAAAGTTGAAAGGTTTGCTTTTAGGGTCAAGGTCGCGCCAACAGTTTTCCAGCAAGTTATGATACTATGCTGGGCGAACTTGATTTCAGATCGCATACATAAACGATATTTTAATAAATAGTAAAAATATGGAACAACACGCTCACAAAGTGTTTTCACAAATCCAGGACTATGGCTTCAAAATAAAAGAAGAAAGATGCGATTTCTTCATAGAAGAAATCAAATATCTGGGACATATCATAGATAAAGACGACAGAAAGCCGGACCCATAACGTGTCACTGCAATTAAGGGCATGCCGGCTCCTGAAAAACATCACGTTCCTACAGAGTTTCCTGAGACTGGCAAATTATTACTAAGCATTTATCTTAAACACGCATAACCTCCGTGCTCCACTGAACAAACTTTTAAGAAAAGATAAGGTTTGGAAATGCACACCCGAATGCCAGGAGGCATTCGATAAAACTATTAAAGTTCTAACGTCGGATTTATTTCTCACACACTATAACCCGAACCTAGAAATCATAGTTGCTAGCGACGCAAGCTCATACGGAATAGGAGCATGCATCCTTTATAAAATGCCAGACGGAACTCACAAGCACATCGCTCATGCATCAAGGGCGCGGCTTCCAGATGAGAAACATTATTCCCAAATCGAAAAGAAGGCTTTGGGAATAATCTTTGCAGTCACTAACTTTCACAGTTACATACACGGAAGATTTTTCAGGTTGCAAACTAATCACAAACCGTTACTCACCATTTTCAGTTAAAAAAAGGTCTGCCCGTATACACGGCAAATAGACTGCAGAGATAGGGGCAATCCTACTAAACTACAATTTTAAAATGGAATACCTACCTTCGAAAAAAAATCTATCATGCTGATGGATTATCAAGACTGCTTCTGAGACATAGAGAGATACTGGAAGATTCCGTGATTTCTTCCCTACAAATAAAAACTATTTTGTGCAACACAAGAGAGTTCTCTTGTGACCTTACATGAAATAAAACATGAAGTCCTCGGTGATGAGTTCATTAACATAACAAAAACAAAAATTACAGAAAAGGACGAACATATTTCAGACAGTTTTACTTTATGTGACGATGTACAGCGAGAGAGTCTTCATCCCCCTAAAATGCAAAGGAGAATCCTGAAGGATTTTCATGTTGGCCACTCGGGGATAAATAAGATTAAAAGTTTAATGCGCAGCTACGTATACTGGCCTAAAATGGACTAGGACATTGAAAATATCGTGAATACGTACAAAGGCTGTGTCTTGGCGGCAAAGGCACCTCCTATTAAACATAGTCGGTGGCCAAAAACGGACCGACCTTGGTCAAGAATACACTTGTACTCTGCGGGCCCATTAGACGGCTTTTACTGTTTAATTATAGTAGATAGTTTTACCAAATGGCCCGAAATGTTCCGATGTAAAAAGCTCACTACGGAGGTAACTATAAACTTCCTCCACGAATTGTTCGCCCGTTTTGGGGTGTTCGATTGTGTGGTCAGTGATAACGGAACTCAATGTACGTTCGCCGACTTTAAAGAGTTTTATGAGATCACCTCCGCCCCCCCCCCCGTAACAACCGAGGTTAAACGGCCAGGCAGAGTGTTTTGTGGACACAGTGAAAAGAGCCCTGAGAAAAGGTCCCGGCACTCCCACGAAAAAGGTTCTGCAGCAGTTCTCACAGGTATACAAGATCACGCCAAATTTTAACACACCATCCTCATTATTTCCATGCAGAAATAATGTTTGCGCGTTAGATAAGATCCGTTTGCGAGAAATTGCTGAAAAACAAAAACAAAACAAGGACGAACCTTTATTGTACCAAAAATGTTACATCCTAGGGGAAAAGTATTTTTCAAGATGTTTAGAAATAAATTGGTACGATAGAAAAAAGAATTGGAAATATGGTTTACATAATCCGTTCTCTCATAAGAGACACCTAAATCAAATTAAGAAACGATTGTTAGATGACATCGACAGCACTCTCCAGGAAGAAGTTATGGATACCATATACGACACTTTTGACATACAGATATCCCAAGAAGCCCCAGAACAGCGACAATCTAAAATGAAACGGAAGTGTCCGGATCTTATCGTTATCAATCCGAAAAGGAAACGATACTGAGACTCCTGCGGAGGTTATGTTCAGGAAGGGGTGTTATGGTACCTACCTAACGGACTACATGAACTCTTCCGCTTCACTATAAATACCTGGGGCACATGCCTCTCGGTGTTAGAACTACCCCAGTCTATTACTGACAGTCAGACAGACGTTCAACCACTCTTTTTATATGTTCCGGACTCCTTACAAGTCCACAACAGTTTCCGATATCACTTCTTCATTGGAGCAAAATCTCTTTCCCTGGAGCATTATTTTGAAGTCTGAAAACACCCAGTATTCTTTGGAGCCCAGATTTGGAAAATAGGGTGGATGAGTAAGCAATTTAAAGTGTATTTCTATGTAGTTTTGCTATCCTTGCGATAGATTTGTGACACGGTGCATTGTCTTGGTGAAAAAACACCTTTTTCTTCATTTGTGGCCGTTTGTTTACGATTTCTTCCGTCAAACGTATCGATAATGTTATGTTATATTCCAATGATGATTCTTCTTTTCTCAGAGTAATCGATAAACAACATACCTTGCGAATCCCAAAATACGGAGATCAAAACCATACCTGCTTATGTTTGCGTCTTTGGACAACTTTCGCAACCTCTGTCCACTCAGATAACTATCGATTTGACTCGAGAGTGAAGTAGTGAGTCCATATTTCATCCATTGTCATATATTGATGCAAACTCCCCTTTTTATTACATTGAAACAGTTGCAAACTACACTCTGAATCGTTAACGTGTTGTTTTTGATCGACTGTGGGCAAACGCAGCACCCACTTTGAACACATTTTTCTCATTGACAAATGTTCATACAAGATATTGAATGCATTGCCTTCTGATATTTTCAACTCCTCTGCTATTTCACACAACTTCAATTTACGATCGGCCAAAACGAGTTTGTTGACATTTTTCCAGAATTTGGGTGGCCTGGGCGTTCAGCATTCTTTGTTTCTGTGCGACCGCGTTTAAAGTCAGCATACCACCACTTTCCAACGGAGCAGAGTCCTAATAACATTTATCAAGCAATTGCTTTTTTTCCATCATCAAGCAATATTTTATCAACACACGAAATTCAGATTTTTCCATTGTTTTGATAATTTGCAACAGTATTGATTTACTCCGCTCCAGGAGTTAGGCACGAGGCCAATTTTTATCTTACTCCCACAAGTAAGATGTGACCCAAGGTCAGGTTGGGAAAGTGGGGTTTAAAAATTGCCTGGGCAGCCCCGTCGGCATTTCCCGGTAGGAGCGCCTCAGACAATAAGCAATAAACTTACTCCTCCCCAAAGAGGGGGGGGGGCGAAGCCTGGGAGGGTGGACCTCCTAGAACCGCAGAGGACAGACCCATAGACCGGCGTAAATCAAGCCCCGAAGGCCAAGACAATACCAGTCTATGGGGTGCAGTATCCATCGGAACAGATACTACATTTTGATCTTAGCCAAAAGGCAAAAGCTTCACTTAAATAACTGTAATTTGTAAACTGATTGTCCAATTTGGCTCAAATTTTAACATGTGCCATTTGAAGGTAAGTACTTTGTAAAAATCATATGAATGTTTTATTAATGGCGCCATCTATATGCGAGGTCCGAGACTTATTGAGTGATGTCTTATCTTCTGCCATATTATTTGCCACTTAACCTAATAAGCCGGTGTTATTCATATATCATTTTGCTAATGAGTTTTTATTTTTTATTACATTATGTACACGTTTGTTCATTACAATAATGAAAAACTGGTATAATTAAAGTAGAGGGGTCTTATTTTTTACATGTCCATTTATTCGTGCTTCTTTCGAAAATAGTTTATTTAATAATCTTCAAAGGATGATCGCACCACAGCTATGATCCTCTCGCAACACACCAGTGTACCACGGCACAACGGTTGAAAATCACTGTCAAAACATACAATATTCAGACCAGCCTAATGTGACACAATATTTTACAATCCTTTGATTTTGAGTGGATGCAGTTACATGTAGAGATGTTCTAGTATTGAAGTGATGTCAGGATCCAACTCTTTGATTGTATTCTTCAAAGACTCAAGTATAATTCCTAGTACTTAGAAATATTATTTACCTCTCTGATTTGATGCCTATAGCCACTCTCTACATGCTACTGCTGCACGCCACTGAGTGGAGGGAGCTGTTTCTTTGACTTTCATTATTTTTATTTCAATATTTCAACAAATATACTTCTACAAATATACCTTCTTTCTCTAAGAATTTTTCAAAGTGTCTTGTCTATTTGCAGAACCAAACGTAAATGCGTAGAACGACCAGGTTGATTACTATTGATTTCAGTTGTAGATTTGTTGAGAAGTAGAAGGTTTTTTTAATCCCTTTAATATTCGATTTTTGTCCTGTTTCAATAAGAGTATGTCAAATAAAACCTATTTTGAAAACGTCTATAAAAGCCTCGATTGTTTACAAACGTTAATCTTATTCAGGTATTTTGGTGTTAATATATCTTTTGTCAACTGCACAACAGCATTGCAGCTGCCACCATTTTGCAAAATGTCACTTGTACTAAACTGAACTTTAATGCAATCATTTTTTTTATTAGTTGAAACAATTAAATTGTCCTTGAAATAATCCATGTCTATGTTTACCTTTCATATAATCTTTTAAGTAAAAGGATGTTATTTTCTATAATTTCTAGATATATCCTAATGTTTCTACAACTCGTTTTAAATATATCGGTCTCACAAGTGTGCCGGGCAGGACAGGAAAGAGGCAGTTTGCAAAGTGAAACAAGACACCTCTTTCGGGGTTTCAAAGCGGGCAAAGATGTTTCTCAAAAATTTCTACTCTCATAAATGCTCTATTTTCCATGATCAGATATAACACAACGTAAACAGCATATGAAATTAATGTAGCGATATAAATCAGTATTTATGATTCTATTCACACTTTCGTGTTTTAGTTGTTTTATCGTAATGAAATGTTTTTTTTAAACGTTCTCAAAAATACATTTATCTATGCATCTACCCCGGAATGTTATCTAGTTACTTGCTTCCCCATGGGGGCAAAGTTAGATGCAACGTCGTTTTTTTATATGGGGAACGTCCAATTTACCAAAAAGGGGCACTGGCTTGGTACAAAATTTTTAATTGCCTCAGTCTAAAAGTATTTCTCCTCCTCTTATCTAAGGCAAAACATATACTACATTTTGATCCTAGCCCGATAAACAAATGTGTTTACTGATGTTATCAGATATTTCTACAACTAAGCCTACAATTATTAATAATCTATTATACAAAGGAAAGTTGTAATTCTGTTAGTGTGTATTCGAATAAAAGTCAGAAACAACACATGATACATGTACAAAGCTTACATCACCAAATTCAGTGTGACCATGACTTGGTTATAGTAAAAGCATACTGTAATATTTATTCCCTTGGGGTTACCACGGACCAAATTAGTGCATTGGTGTCAGTAAAAAAATTACTTTTTTCCATTCTTACTGATAGTTGTTTCAAAAACAACACTGTAACTATGTCAAACAGTCAGTCAGGCAGAATTTTTTCTTTCTTTTATTCATTTTTCTTTCTTTCCATTTCGGAGAGAGAAGGAGAGATAGAGAGATAGAGAGATAGATAGAGATAGAGAGAGAGAGAGAGAGAGAGAGAGGCAGTCAAAAGGAGAGAAGTTTTAAAAGAAAGATGTTACACACACTTTTTTAAACTCTTCTACTATAAGTATATGAGTAGAGCTTAGTTGTAGTAAAAAATACTTATGGAAAATAAGCTACATGAAAATGTTTGCATTTCATTCCCGGAATAAACCATCAGATTAATTAGCCTGATGATTTCCATCAGGAATGAAACACAAACGTTTCTGTGTAGCTTACACCACAAATACTATGTTAATTAGATGCCAAAATAATAAGTCTCTTTACTTCTATATAAGAACAATAAAAATGAATAATAATAATCCCTATGTATATAAAGTTAGGTATGTGTAAATTTTTATATATTTGTATGTACATGATTCAACTCTTAAACTAATTAACCGATCATTATGAATTTTTTAACACAGCTTCTAGGCGGAAATGATCCAAATGTGGGCTATATTTAATTTTATTTTATTTTATATATAAAACGGGTAAAAATTCAGATACCTCCGATTTTTGAGGAATTTTAACAATACGCATTTGAAAATCCATAGTCATTAGATACCAATTAGGCAAGATTCCCTAAATTTAAATTTCTTCTTAAGATCTCTTAAGCTTAAGCCTTAAATTGTAGGCATTTTCTAGAATTGAAATCATATAATGGATCTCGATAAAAATTAGAATAATGATTATAGTATCATTATATTTAGTATCATGATATCTTGATTTTAATCTTTGTAATAGGACAGTGGTGCAAAACTGTTCTGTTCAGGGAAGTCATTTTACCTGTCTTAGGACGAGTATTCTTCTATATGATAATAATAATTAGAATCAAAGAGAAGACTGAGACTATATAACGGACAGCAATGATGAAAACAGCTGAAATCTTAAGGAAAATCTTTGAATGTGGAAACCAATTCACATAAACTGCAAACGCTAACCAGTCACATGGAAGTTGCAATAGAAATAAAACAAAAACATAGAAAGAACACAACCACATGAACCCAAGAGAACTGAAACTACAAGACATTTCATAAACTGCACCCCCCCCCAAAAAAAAATAATGGCAACAGCGTCAGCTTATACCACACAAAATAATCGTGATGGGTCAAGTAGGATGGAAAGACTGAGGAGGAAGAGCGCCTACCAGCACTAACCAGACCTCCACTGGAAGAGTGCAGAGAGTACTGGGACTTTGCCACCCAAATCCCAGGGAAAACCAATGGTCGTTGCAAGTGAAATCAATGGTAAGCAGCTGTTGCAATGACGCAATTGATTATCGAAAGAGGTTGAGAGTACTAGAAATATGGGAAGACTTGTTGTCACTCAGACTCCAGGGAACACTATTTGTAATTATCATTAAGCAATCTATAATGTTGACCTTTCTGAGAACTCTGAGTGAGTTGATAATAATAATCATCCAAGCAAGAAGACCGAATGTCATAACAGTCAAGAAGAAGGAAAAAAACTGCCAAATCGTAAATTTTGCCGTCCTAGCAGTTCAATTAGACATAAAAACGAAGTAAGTACACAGAACTTGCCAAAGAACTGAAAGGGATATGGAACATGAAGAAAGTCAATATAATACCAATGATCCGAGGAGCACTAGAAACAGTCCCGATAAAAAGCTGGAAAAAAGCCTGGGAGATATTGAAATCAAAGGGCAGATTGAGACTATACAACGGATGGCAATGTTGAAAACAGTTAAAATCTGAAAGAAAATCCTCGAATTCAGGTTACATGAACTGCAAACAATAACCAGTCACATGAAAGTTGCAATAGAAATAAAACAAAAACATAGAAAGAACACCACCACATGAACCCAAGGGAACTGAAACTGTAAGAAATTTCATAAACTGACAGCCCCCCCCCCCAAAAAAAAAATAGAGTAAAAATATTAAAGTGATGACACCAGCCTCGGCTGATGCCACAAACATTAGTTGTGATCAAGGACGATGGAAAAACAGGATCTCCACTGGAAGAGTGTGAAGAATACTGGGACCTTGCCACCCAAATCCCTAAAAAGACCAATGGCCGTTACCAGCGAGAAATCAATGGCAAGCGGCGTTTGAGATAACACAAAGTCATTTGCAATCGTTATCGAAAGAAGTGGAGAGTACTGGAAATGTGGAGAGACTTATTGTCAGACTCCAGGGAACACCACCGGTTATTATCAGTGAGCAATAACTGATAATGACCTGTGTGAGAACTCCTCGTGAGTTGTTGATAATAATAATGATAATAATGGAATAATGAAAGAAATATGGAGCATGAAGAAAGTTAGTATAATACCAATAATCGTAGGAGCACTAGGAACAATCCCAAAAAACCTGGAGAAAAGACTGGGTGAAATTGGAATCAAAGGGACCATCGAAACCATACAAAGGACGGAAATGATCAAAACAGCTGCAATCTTAAGGAAAATCCTTGAATGCGGAAACCAACCCGTATAAGCTACAAAGAATAATCAGTCACAAGGAATTTACAACAGGGAGAAACAAAACCACACGAAGAACACCACAATACGAACCAAGGAACAGAAACTGCAAGAAACAGCACTTCATAATCTCCCCCCCCCCCCAATAAATTACACCGGCATCAGCTAACACCACACAAAAATGAACCAAGGAACAGAAATTAAAAGAAACACTATAAGCTCTCCCCTTCCCTCCCCACCCCACCCCAAAAAACAAAAAAAATTAAAATAAATTTTTTTTTTTTTTAATTGTGCCGGCCTAGGCTGACACCAGACAAAATATTTGTAGAGGGTTGAGGAGGATGAGAAGACCGAGGAGGGACAGCACAAACCAGACCTCCACTGGAAAAGTGCGGAGAATGCTGGGACCTTGGGGAGGCTTATTGCCACCCAAATCCCAGAGAAGTCCAATGGTCCTTACCTGCAAGAAATCAATGGTAAGAGGCTGTTGCGATACCGCAAGGTATTTGCGGTGGTTATCGAAAAGAGGTGAAGAATACTGGAAATCTGGAGAGGCTTGTTGTCACTCAGACTCCAGGAAATACCACTGGTTGTTGTCGGTGAGCAATCACTGACGATGATCTGTGTGAGAACTCCTAGTGAGTACTACTACTACTACTACTACTACTACTAATACTACTAATACTATAATAATAATAATAATAATAATAGTAATAATAATAATAATAATAATAATAATAATAATATAGATGTAAAGAGACCTATTATTTTAGTTCTACAAAAAGAACGTCTTAAAAATATGTCGCAGTTTATTTATATATATATATATATATATATATATATATATATATATATATATATATATATATATATATATATATATATATATATATATATATATATGGGGGGTGTACACATGCGTCTGTGTTAAATTATGTTAATTTAACAGGACAAAAAAGTTGTTTTTAAATGACTTTCAAAAGAAGGTGTTCAGTATCGCCACTGTCCGCTGACCAATCACAGCACGGACACGTCCGCTAGATTAGCAACCAAAATCGCAGAGTTAAATGAAAGTTTTTTTTTAACGGGATATTTCTATTTACCATGTACACATACTTATATTCGGCTTAACAGAATTTGCTATTTTGTATCACAGGTAAGCAAAAAATTGCACTTTCTTTTGCCATGTCAGTTGAATTTTCAATTCTATTAGTGTCACATTATCTGACATTGTGCTAAGTGCAGTCCCTCAACCCCACCCGAATCGGATCTAATGTGGTCATTCACGCATTAATACAGTTTAGAAAGGAACGAAACAGATATAGACTTTGTAAACAAACCCATGTGTTAATATTTTTATCTCCACTTTTAATGCAATGTTCAGAATCTATTCAATAGGATACACAAGTTTTCAAATTTAACATCAAAGCGATTTGAATGGAATTTAAGTATGGGCCAGAGTGACGCACATGTGACACAATGTTTTTTTTTTAATATTTTATTACTGTGAAAACCGACTCTATATAATATTTTCCAGAATTGTAGGTGTGTATATATATATATATATATATATATATATATATATATATATATATATATCCCTACATAAAAACTGACCTTAGAAATTTATAAAATAATACATTTTTTATTTTTTTAAATTAAAGACGTTTGAGCTCCTGACAAGGGCAGATTAGACACAAGGTCAGCTTTTAATGTAGGGAAAATGAAGCTCCTCAAAAAGGTGCATTCTGGATCGGGACGAAAATGAGAATAACCTCAATCTAGAAGGATTTTTCCATCACTGACCGCAGAGAGGAATGATGAAGTGTAGTATCAAAACAGATACTACACTTTGCTCCTAGCCTGAGGATGCAAAACGGAAGATTATTCAAGTCCGTTGATTTTTTGGTTTAAATTAATAATTTAAAAAAAAAAATGTATTATTTTATAAATTTCTAAGGTCAGTTTTTGATGTAGGGAAAATCAAGTTCACTCTTAAAATGGAGCAGTTTGTACTGGGACACAACTTTAAATTGCCTCAGTTTGGAAACTTATTTTTGAAGTCTAACTTCGCCCTCATGTGGAGGACAAAACGGAAGATTATTCAAGTCCGCCGATTAAAAAAAAATATCTTAAAATACACAACACGAACAATAGAATATTATGTGTTTATTAAGACGTATTGTAAAAAAAAAAAAAGACACGCACTATAAGATTTTATTTTATCATGCATTCTGCCCTCATGGGGAGACAAGTAAATAGTGATACGAAAACATTTTAGAACGTCAGAACGAGTATTCTGCAATGTTTCGTTTAAGATTACTCGTTTTCAATACATTTATTTATCATCAAAAATTTCGTAAATAAAAGAAAAAACGCACCCTACATAAAAATAAATATATAATATATACCCCCCCCTCTAAAAAAATACAAAAAAATAAATATTAACATGTTTTAAAAGAAAACAAAATCTATCCGGGCGCTTCGATGTTTGTTTGTTTATTAAAAAGTTTTGTAAAAGGTCTTAGTGCTATTTTTGCTATATTTGTCACATTTTTTTTTTATGTAACTTGTTATTTTTTCTTCCTCTCTGCTGTTCTCTTTTAGTATTTTGTTATTGTGTGCTAAGGCACACAATAACAAAATACTTATCATTTTTAAGTAGAACAAAAATATAAACACTACAAATAGAAATAAACAAAACGCTAATAGCAACCACCCGAATAGAAATGAAAAAGTTAGCGATGAAGAGAAAAGATGTAACTGCATAAATCGTACACTTTGTCCACTACAAAATAAATGCCTAACCAAAAGTATTGTTTACCAAGCCACGATATTTGCCAAGGAAAGACCGAATAACAAGAAGTACTATGTGGGTATGACCTCCCTAGATTTTAAAACCAGATATTAGGACCACAAAAGCACATTTTAAAACAGAAAACGTCGAATAAAAACAGCACTAGCAAACCACTATTAGGAGCTCAAAGAAAATGGACGCTCACCAATAATTGAATGGAAAATAATACGACAGACCAGTACATGTAGGAATTTAGACGACCCGTGTAGATTATGTCTGAATGAGAAATTTGAAATCCTAAACTTTAAAGACCCCTAAAATCTATTAAACTGTAGAAGTGAGATAGCAAACAGCTACCTGCACAGAATAAAATTTACCTTAGATAAACAAACAAATACGTAAAAACAAACAAATACGTAAAAAAAACTAAACTAAACTAAAACCTAACAACTTAAAAACTAAAACCTAAAATAGAAATACAAGGAACTACGTGTTAAAATAAGGTCACCCATTATATTTACACAACAAAGAAACAGGATATAGGCCACTATAGAAAACAGAACAATAGAACAGGAAATAGGAAGTAAAACTAACCGAACCTTTGTTCGTGAGAAGCCCAACGATTGGCTAAGAGAACAACAAATAATCTGATTGGTTAATTAGCTAGCCGTGTATATAAAAACACCCGGCAAAATTAACTCCATGCATTTTAGCCTGAAGATTCCCCCCGGGGATGAAACGCGGGAGCTTCTGTGTAGCTTAATTGCCATAAATATATTTTCATAACTTACTATGTATATATATATATATATATATATATATATATATATATATATATATATATATATGTGTGTGTGTGTGCTTTATGTAATTGTTTTAATTGGTGATTGCAGTGTTCGCTGTTGTTTTTTGCTTACTACTATTTCGATTCTTTCACTTCCAAAGTGATTAAAATGCCTTTAATAACAACAATATAGCCCTTAACTTTATAGGATGTATTTTTCGTTAATATATACTTTTTTATTAATTTTATGCCTCCATTAAAGTAATCCATGCTTCTGGCTCACGGCTGTCATCTTAGACAAGGATCGAACCTTCGATATTGATGTCTATAGTCTAGCGTCTTACCATTGGACTACAATGCTCTGCCTAGAAATATGTACGATTTTTATCACCTAAATATTTAATGTATTTTTATGTAATAGCTTTTATTGGTGACTGCAGCGTTCGTTGGTTTCTTGCTTACTGTTTCGATTCTTTCATTTATATATGTGTGTGTGTGTGTGTGTGTTTAGGCAGCAACTATATTCCTGATTAAAGATGACAGAATTTTCTCTTTTTGTTATTTTTTTTAATCGTTGTCTCGGCAAGCAAGTTTTCGGAACTCCGGTGGTAATTCATGGTGTATGGATCCGAGAGTTCTTTTTTCAGCCATTTCAAACGCTTTCAACTTTTGCAATCATCTTCAGGAGTTAGGAGGGGGGGGGGGAGATCGCTATGTTGTTGTTGTTATTAAAGGTGTTTTTATTATTATGCTAGGTAGTTTTGGCGGGAGAAAAACAGAGGTGTAATTTGTTATTTCTGTATTTTTATATTTATTGTTTTTATTAATTTGTTGTTTTTATGCATTTATTTTTCTTATTTATTTTTTTAATTGTGGGAGACATTTAATACGTTAGTGCCAATGTTAAAAATAACTGATTAAGCTACACCTTATCTTCCGCCACAATAAAAACTATTAATGTTAGGTTGTTTCTTTTTAATATATAGTGCTATTAGGATTTTTAAACTATGCGTACAGTTATTTTTGTGTATGATTTCAGTGGTGCTGATTAGGATTTTTCTGATTGCAGCTGAGTTTAGTGTTTTGTTGTGTGGCGTTGAATTGCGCTAGTGTCGGATAGATGATACTCACTCTCCCGACGCGTTACATACCATCTATCTGACATATTTAAAAGGGGAAATTCCATTAGCACAAATGTGGTGAACCGGAAAAATGACCTCCGATTTTCCGAATTCACATTTACGTATCAACAAAATCTAGTCTGTTAAATACTTCGATTAATATTTGAAATATCTGTATAGTGTGCCTTCATCGAAAAGACACACGCAAAAAATTTAGTCTCAATATGATGGGTAACCGAGTGCGGTATTGTTCCTCTGTAAAAGGATGATTGCGAATCTCTGTAAAAGTTTTTAAAAAACCAAAAAAAAACACAACTATTCTCTGTGTTGGCCACAGTGAAGCAAAGTAGAATGAGGTTCAAAATAAATCCTGGTGACTTTACATTCGTTTTTGGATCAATCAGAGAAGGTCATATTTGTCCAAAGAATCAGCATACACTATGGCTTTCGCTATAATAAACAAAAGAGGTGAATAAAAATTCATCTTAATCCTAAATTTAATGATAGGAATCTCCGACAATAAATTTTAATAAAATAATTATTATGAGGGACATTAATCGTGTCTGCTTTAGTGACAGGAATTATCGAAATTTGTATGCCACTGTTCACATAATAATCATCATATTCGGTTTAAAGTGGGTTTTACATGCTGGCATGTGTTGGATGACTTTAAGAAATTTACTTCCAAACTAACCTATCTCTGGTCCAGGTCTTTCTTTATCCCTCTTTCTTTCAAATCAATTTTTACACTTCCTCCCTGTTATCTTAACTGTTCTACATTTACTGACCCAAGAACTCTTATCCATTCTTTCAATATAGCCATACCATCGAAGTTTCCACAAACTGAGCAGGGGAACTTTCCTCTTTTGGGGAGCTTTCCAACACTACAACTACTGATCATCACTTTAGTCTTGGTGACATTCACTCTCAGAACTTTATTTTCCATAGCATTCCTCCAAGTGTTTAACTTAACAAGTAGGTCTTCCATTCTTTCACTAAATCATCAGCATACAGCATCTCTTCTGGTTAACCCATACGAAACTTCCCGGACAAAGCTTCTAAAAAAATGAAAAGCAAACGAACTAAGTACAGAACCCTGATGTACTCCTACTTTATGTTCTGTTAATTTTAACAGGACTTTGAGCATTTCTGTACATTGCTTGAACAACCTTTACCATCCATTCATTTTCCCAAGTTTTATGCTAATCCAACCTCTCTTGACATTCTGTCAAAAGCTTTCTCTAGATCCACAAAAGTTAAATACAGGTTCTTCCTATTATTAAGGTACTTCTCTTGCATTTGTCTAGGGATAAATATACTATCAATGGTACTTTGCCCAGGCATAAAACCAAACTGTATTTCATCTATGCTTATCTGACTTCTCATTTGCTGCTCAATTATTCTTTCAATCATTTTAAGGACCTGATCCATGAACTTTAAGCTATCTAATGTTTCCCCTTTACCCTTGTAACAATTCATAATTGTACTAAGTTCCCAGTTTTTTGGGATAACCTCTTCTTTTATGATCTGATTTGTCAAGTTCGTGATCATCTCAAGTGCTGCTTCACCTGCACCCTTTAACATTTCTGCAACATCGTCTGATGGTCCTGCAGCCTTACCCTTCTTCATCTTACTCACAGATTCCCATACTATTTTCGAAAGCATTTCTCTCTAACAATATCCATATTTGTCTTTGCCATCTGTTTAGCTATCCTGAATACTTCATTCTTTTGGTCATCCCTTCATAGTATATCTGAAAACCTGTATTTCTCAGCCTCCTTTCTGTATATTATTCTTCTTGCTTCCCTCTTTGCTTCCAGATACACATCCTTATTTACTAAACCTTTCTCCTGGGTGTAAACTTTCTCTTTACCTCATGAGCTTTCTTCAGCATGAAAGTGCAAATAACCGGTTTGTGCTGTGCACTTCCACATCACTTAAGAAATTTATGTCCTTTTTCCTAACCAGCAAATAATCTACTCGAGTTCAAACTCCCTAGAACTAAGTTCATGGCCATCTGCACTATTCAGTGTCAATCACCGGACTGAAATCTTCGAGACGTAGGATGCCGCAATCTTAGCTGAGACTGCCCGTAAGCAGATTGGACGTAAACTGTCCATCTCGAGCGATGCCTCCGACATCCAGTGGGAAAGTTAGTTTGAAGGCCTTATAAAATGAGGGGGTGGACGTAAATGGGGACCCTCCCTGCACAGCAAGACTCCAGCTGTTTGAGGGAGTCATGCCCTTCCTCCACCAATCTCAGGCCAGTATTGCATTCTTTGCTACCTCCACCATCTTCCATAGCACCTTAGTGCGCCCAACCCTTGTACTCCTAAAGAATGTTGTTACCAAGGGGGCATTAGGGAAGTTCTTAGGGTTTCTGACTTTGAGTTCCCGGACCTGAATGAGGTGCTCCACGTTGCCTGATGGGGATCAACATCACAAATTTGATCCCCAGTTAGAAAGGTTTTTTTTCTTGTTTTACCCTTACTCGAGGGGGGGAGGGCGATGCAGACATACTGCTAATTTTTTGCTCCTGCTCTTTCTCAACGGACACAGAGCGAGAGCGAGCTGGAGGGGGGGGGATAAAAAGGGAGGAGGATTTCTGCTGAGAAGAGATAGTTATCTCTTTTAACATAGGGGGAGGGAAATGGGACCTAGCCTCCTTTGCTTTCTTCGTCTTATGTTTTGATTTTGTATTAGTATCTGCCGTCATTGCTGGACTTCATGCTGTACAAGATTCATACGTAATGAGATAGCTTTTCTTTTTTCCTAAAAAGGATGTTTACAACCAATTTACAAAGATTTTATAATTTAATCTTGCAATAGACATTCATTGCAAGATTAAATTATAAAATTCTTTCTCCTTCTGTATTCCTCTCGCCATATCCATTTCCTCCATCCACACCCTTAAAATCACCAGGTTTTTTCCAACATGACCATTTAAATCTCCAGCCACAGCAAGTACTTCCTTCTCATCAACGTTACTAGTTACTGGAATAAGCCTGTCATAAAACTCATCTTTTACATCCTCACTCAAATAACATTGTGGTGTATAAACAGATATAGCTATGAAAATTTTTTCACCAACCATCAACTTTATCAGGATGATTTGCTCACTTACATGATTAATTTCAATTATTTTATTTACTCATCTTGATGCAATAAAAATATCAACACCACGTGTTTCCTTTTCATTTCCTATCCAATACAGCTTATATTTTGCATTCTTTCCCATGATAATTCTAGCAGATTTACCTCTCCAATGAGTTTCTTGAACACAACACAGTTCAATACATCATCTCTCAAGAAACTAAACAATCTCATCAGACCTTCCATGCAAGCTTTCGACATTTAAACTACATCGCCTAAAATCCAACCGAATTTCTTTGGAAGTCATTTCCTTAATTGAGGCGAGATTTTTATAAGCCAGGTGCTCTTCCTGACGCCTACTCAGTGTAGTGATGGGGACCATTGCTTTTATCGAGACACCATCTCTAGGTGATGTGATTGCTTACCAAGGCTAAGGAGCGCTTCATCTATCCTTTCAGTTTAAAAAAAAAAATTTTCCATAAAAAATGTAGAATTATTCATTTGGATGGGCGAGTTTATCTTGGCTGCAGAACCAATGTGATAATGTTTGCCGAGGCGATCTTTGGAACGATCTTGTGAAACGAAATATGTTCGTTGTTATCACCAGTGAGCAATCACGTTTGGACGATAGTCACGGCCGGAGAGTGTGACTTAGTGTTTCCGATCCGTGGGGACTTTTTTGGAAGGGATATTTCGTCCTGGGAAACGGCACACACTTGTTCACCAAGTGGCAACGATAGGCACATCCCCTTTTACATAAAGGGTTATTCATACCCGGCTTGATTGCTGAACTGACTGTTTGATCAGGACCATAGGCTGGAACCAAGACTTGTAATAATGAAACAAGACATTTTTACTTTTAAATATAAAAATATAATTTATTATATTTCGAAAGAAACATAATTACAACTCAAAGATGTCAGAGTGCGACAAACGCATGCATCACGCGTTTTTTCCAAATGCCAACTCTTTGTTCAAATCTCTTTGCGAGAGAGGGAGAGGGAGAGAGAGGGAGGGAGATACACAATATACAACACATACATTGTTCTGAGTTTCGATAAATGTTTTGTTTTTAGGTTGATAGGTCAACTCATTGACTTTTGAATTGGTGGTCTTGGAGTACAATGTTTATACTTAAAATCGTCAAGCTGTCAGCCCACAATCTGACTGACGGCAATCCCTTCCAGGGATATATTCTGGGTGTGAAAACACAATTGTCGATTTTTAATTCTCTCTTCTCTCTTCGATTTCGTTAAGTCTGGCACGATTGCAAAATGTAACAGGGAGCATCAGCTCCCCCAAAAGGGTTCACATGTTGTGCTACACTGTGCTCCAACACTCACTGTGGAGTCCAACTTCTGTTGGGAATATACCAAGGGGGAATTCGAAACGCTCTGAAACGGGATACACAACCAGTATACTCACACTAAGTACAGTTTTGAGTCACAAATTAATTTCAGAATTAGTTTCAGAATTAGTACTCAGAAACTAATATTTAGTAAGATGAAGCAGTGATCAAGCATTGTTTTCTTGGTATGATTGCCCCTCAGCCACCGCCTTCTACCGTCTACAAGTTACAGGGGAGGGGGGCTGACCGAAAAAAGATCAGGTTTAATAGTGCAATCGGAATTAGCTTCTTTTTTTATTTTTTGCTAGGGCATGTTGTGACTAGCCACTTGGTCGGATCGGGCCTCTCTGACCTCCCATTGAGCCTAAGTAAGGACCAAAGTGGAGTGTTGCAAATCATGTAACCATTTAGGCAATCAGGTCAGATTGCTCAGCCACCAGGATCCCATCGTTAGACATCATGGGTCGCCACCCACGGCCAACAGATGACCCCGTTGGGGGAGTCTTACCCCTCTGCTGAGATGCAGTCAGCATATTCTACAGCCCTTGCTAACATGGCATGATATATATATATATATATATATATATATATATATATATATATATAAATTTGTATACTTAGGTAGCATTTCTTCGTTGATGCATGTTTGATTAAACAACAGTGACAATTTCTGTTTGTTTCTTTTTTGATCCATCTTTTCAATCTAATGTTCTGTTCAAGTGCGAACAGGAACTCGCCAAAACTGCAAACGTTTTCAACTCACATGAGTCTTCATCAGGCACGTGAAGAGTTACGCAAATTAAAATTGGTGAATTTATGAGAAAGTCGATTAAAACTATTTTTTATTCTATTTTAGTATCCCACCTCATATCGAGCTTGGTTGATGGTAGGTTTGTTTGCTAAAATGAGTAAGGCCTCAATTATGGGGAGGCGCAGGTTGCAATTTGAGACAGCAGGGATGGCAGTGTTTTTTACTAATATGTTTCTGAAATCTTTTATTTGGGGGTGTGGGGGGGCATGTTCTACCAGATGTTGGTAAATGGAGCTATGGAGGGGGAGAGGTGACAGGTAAGGTGGCGAGAGATACTAGTTCTAGTCATACCAATATATATATTGTTTTTGGAGACACATTCTCCCATTGGGCATTTGAATACATACACACCATTACTAGTTTTTACTCTTTTTTTTTCTTCTTTTTTTTGCTTACTTATTAGCGCTTTGTCTTATCGCCGTTGTGCAAAGGCAGAACAGAAGAGGGGAGGACTGGTCCGAGCTCCGATGTAGGCTTAGTGCCTAGCTCGGGCTCTGGTTTCCAGATGCCTAAAAAACATCTGGTGGCCAGAGCAGGCCAATACTTAGGAGACGGACATGACGCCCTAAGCGCCATGCCCAGTACTTCCGCCAGTGCTGTCTCTAGCACTGGAAGTAGATCAGCGTAGGTTTTAGTTCAGCTGGGAGAGGTGATCTGGGTTAGTGGGATAGAGTCCCCACCCCACCAATTGGTCGACGGGTGTTAACTGTCAGCCCACCTGCTAGCAGGAGGAAAAGTCTCCTGCCTGCAGGAGTAATGCCAGCCAGGTCGGTGGAGTTCCAAGAAGAAGGAGCCACTGATCCAGATCAGATGCCAGGAGAAATGGCGGGCACCTGCGACCGGGAGGCTACTATAATAATAATGTTGGATCTGGACTACAGTCTATCGCAACATAAAGCCAGAGACAGTAGCATCAGCAGTGGCAGCAACAACATCAGCACTTTCAAGTCCAAACATGCGCAGACAAGAATGTCAACCAGACAGTCCAGATCCAGAAAAAACATGTGGGTCGCTACACCAGACAGTCCAAAAATTCTCCTGCAGACTGGCCGTCCCTCCCTCTCACTCAAAAGACACCCGAATGCAATTACAGCACTATTCCGCCCAGTCAACCAACACTGAAAGCTGTGTCAACAACTCCTGCCTTGTCCCCACAACCATCAACACCTAAAGCAGCAACATGGGGACCCCAGTCACAGCTAGACCCGGATGATTACCGTCAGCTCTTCGACACCACCTACAAAAGCCTAACCAATGGCTAACTCCTCAAAGCCACCCCAGGAGCTGTTGAAGAGCTGGCCAAAAGAATAGTGGCATTAGTCACAACAGACATCAAGACAAAGGGGATGACTGAGGCCTCTAAGGACAATATAGCGAACTTGCTATGGGAGCTGATAATCCCGGTTTCTTATATATGTAGAAGAAGCTACGCCAGATGGAGATTTTGATCCCAAATAGCTAGAAAGCGGAAAAGCTACCCAAAACAACTTTGAGGTGAAGACATCTCTGTCTGAAGCCTGAATACCTCAACAAAAGTCGAACGACAGTCTCCATCCTCGGCGTCCCCTGTTACATTAGCTTAAAACAACTTGGAGCTGTAATGAGTACTGACTCATGGGGACGTCGAGGCAGTAATTCCGGTTCGGGGCCCCCGTAACATTATGGTAAATGACTACCGGATCAAAATGAGCATTGATCATGCAAATTTTTAAAATATTCCCGCATCTTTAAAGTGCAACACATGGACTATGAGTGTCATAGTCGAAGGCATGAGGCCATATTGGGCATTGTGAGCAGTCGGGTCACATATACAAAGACTGCCCAAAGAAATTTCCTGCAAAGACCCCTGCTGCAGCCACGGGTGGAAAAACTGTGGCACCAGCAGCTCCTAAGAAACTAACAGGAGGGGAACAACCAAAAAAGATGGTTAGACAACGGTTGTCAAAAAGAACACAACAACCACCAAAGAGGTAGTTCCCAAACCACCAAAGTCCCCTTCCAAAAAGGTGCAACCCCTTGAAGAATTAAGAGTGCGGCTACCTGAAGGGTTGCCACACACCAAAATTCCCACCGAAGTGCTGCAACGTGCAAATCCATCAACACCCAAAAGGAAGTTGTCTACCTCTTCTGCGGTTGAATCAGAAAAGGAGTCTGTCATTGATGACACAATGGAAGAGGAAAACTCTAGTCCAGCAGTGACGGCAGACACTAATACAAAATCAAAACATAAGACGAAGAAAGCAAAAGAAGGCTGGGTCCCATTTCCCTCCCCCTATGTCAAAAGAGATAACTATCTCTTCTGCTCAGACCCCACAAACCCAATCCCTTCCTCCTTCTTCTGAGCAGAAATCCTCCTCCCTTTTTAATCCCCCTCCCCCAGCTCGCTCCCGCTCTGTGTCCGTTGAGAAAGAGCAGGAGCAAAAAATTAGCAGTATGTCTGCATCGCCCTTCCCCCTCGAGTAAGGGTAAAACAAGAAAAAAAACCTTTCTAACTGGGGATCAAATTTGTGATGTTGATCCCCATCAGGCAACGTGGAGCACCTCATTTAGGTCCGGGAACTCGAAGTCAGAAACCCTAAGAACTTCCCTAATGCCCCCTTGGTAACAACATTCCTTAGGAGTACAAGGGTTGGGCGCACTAAGGCGCTATGGAAGATGGTGGAGGTAGCAAAGAATGCAATACTGGCCTGAGATTGGTGGAGGAAGGGCATGACTCCCTCAAACAGCTGGAGTCTTGCTGTGCAGGGAGGGTCCCCATTTACGTCCACCCCCTCATTTTATAAGGCCTTCAAACTAACTTTCCCACTGGATGTCGGAGGCATCGCTCGAGATGGACAGTTTATGTCCAACCTGCTTACGGGCAGTCTCAGCTAAGATTGCGGCATCCTACGTCCCGAAGATTTCAGTCCGGTGATTGAAACTGAATAGTGCAGATGGCTATGAACTTAGTTCTAGGGAGTTTGAACACGAGGAGCATGAGGTTCTTAAGCAAAGCTTCATGCATACTGTCCTTTAACATAGAATGTGGCTGCATTACAGGAAACTCACTATGATTCGATCGATGATCACCGACTGCTGGCGATGCATTTCGATGTTTTTCCAGCATTCGGTGATCATTGTGCTAGGGAGTTTCCTTGTTAGTAAGACACACCCTGTCCGCAAGGGTAAACATTGTTCACATGGATGCTGATGGCAGACTGGTCGTGGCCGATGTTACCGTTAAGTTAGCTGGCTACTGGAAGTTAAATACCACCTTACTGGAGATACGTGACTTCCGGGACAGGCTAACACTTAATTTTCAAAAGGGATTAGTTGGGGCAGTAATCGGTAGTAAGTTGTGGGTTAACACCAAATGGGGTATTAGGCGCTTGTCTGTGAAATATAGCCAACACCTCACCTTAAATAAGGCTGAAGCAGAAAAGCGTTTAGAAAATAAGCTGGCCTGGGCTGTGGATGGGGGGGATTCCCTAGGCATAAGATTAGCTAAGGGGGACCTGAAACGCTCGGCTAACGAGCGGTATGAAAATCAAGTAGTCAGGGCTAGGTTAGAAAGGTGTCCAACGAAGCTGTGAATGTTGACGCTAAAGAGCGTAGAGTTCCACTACGTCGCAACTCGGACGGATATATTCGTGAAGTTCAAAGCCTGGTAGGACACACTCTTGTGTCGACTCGGGAGATTTGTGAGGGGGTTCGTGAGCATTTAGTGGATCGCTTCATCCAATTGTCCAGACTCCTTGTCGAGGAGTTTGGCAACTATTTAGTTGGTTCGCTTCATCCAATTGTCCAGACTCCTTGTCGAGGAGTTTGGCAACTATTTAGTTGGTTCGCTTCATCCAATTGTCCAGACTCCTTGTCGAGGAGTTTGGCAACTATTTAGTTGGTTCGCTTCATCCAATTGTCCAGACTCCTTGTCGAGGAGTTTGGCAACTATTTAGTTGGTTCGCTCCGCCTGGAGGCAGCCAGAGCGGCTAGTTGTGATGGGCTCATTACGGAATGTGAGGTCCTGGCTACGTTTAAGCAGGTCGACTACAACAAATCTCCGGAACTTGATGGTTTGCGCTATAGAATTGTTCTAGAGGCTGTCGCACATATTCGTACCGATTCTGACGGATGTGTCACCAGGGGAGTGATCACATTGCTTAAGAAAAAGGGCGTGCATGTTGAGGATTTAACTCTGTTAAATACAGACTAAAAGATTTTGGCCAGAGTTTTTGCCAATCAGTTGCAGGCTGTTATTGGTGAATTGATTGAACTCGATCAGAACTATGCTGTGAAGGGGAGATCGATTTAGAAGAACTTGCATCTGATACGCACGATCTTAGAGGGGTTAGAAGACAACACCGAAGCTGCGCTGATCAATTTAGATCAGTCCAAAGCTTTTGACAAGGTCGACCTAGGATCTGTTTTAGAGGCTGCCGGTTTTATACCAGACTTCCGCAGCTGGATATCCATGCTGTATCGCTGCCTGATGGCAGTGGTGCAGGTAAACAGGATGCGATGTACCATAACTAGCATTTTATTTTGTTGTTTATTTTTCTATCCCTTTTACTTTTATTTATTTTGGGGGGATTTTTAAGGCTTCTTTGTTCTCCCCATCCATCATCATCAAAAATTGTATATATTCTGTAAATAAAAATCATCAAATCACATGGGGATTATTTTAAGTAGAGTGAATGTGGTATTGTGGTGATTGGAACTAGTTTTAGGACATAGACTAGTGGACAACCCCCGACCCCCATGTTGTCCTTGTGCCACATCACAAAAAGGTCGCAGAAAGTTGAATTTCATAGGAGAATTTATGTGCAACATTCCTTTTGGAGATAAGACGTGTAAAGTGAAAGTCTATGTGCTGAAAAATACTTCCGATTTATTCGGTACCGACTGGATGGCTTTATTTGACTTGTGGGATATACCGATAAGCTCATTCTGCAATTTGGTAAAGGCCCCATCCCCAAATACAAATAGTAAAAGTGAAAAACTTAAGAAGACTTTGTAAAAAAGATTTCTTCGAGATATTTTCACAAAGTTGAACAGATGCACAAAGACGAAAGTAAAATTGGAGGCCATGGAAAATGCTACCCCAATATTTAAACCAAAGCGTAGTGTACCCTATGCAGCTGTAGAATCGATAGACCAGGAGCTCGTTTGCCTAGAACAAATGGGGGTATAGGAAAAGTACAATATTCAGAGTGGGCGCCACCTACGGTTTACATAAAAAATAAAAATAAAAATATTCGTGTGTGCGCGGATTTCTCAACAGGCTTGAATATGTGCCTGAAAACGCATGAATATCCATTGCCCAGCAGAAGACATTTTTGCTTGTTTAAATGGCGGAAAATTATTCTCTAAATTAGATCTCTCAGATGTGTATCTGCAAGTAGAAGTCGAGGAAGAGAGTACGAAATTGCTCACTATCAATACACATAGAGGGTTGTATTCGTTTAATCGTCTACCTTTCGGAGTGAAAGTAGCACCAAGTTTGTTCAACAAAATAATGGATATCATGTTAGCAAGTTTGGATTACGCTATGGCGTACTTGGACGATATATTGATCAAGAACGAGACCATTGAACACCACATTGAACATGTGAAGGAGGTTTTTTGTAAAAATTGTTGAATATGGGCTTAAGCTCAGCGAGGATAAATGCAAACCTTTTATGTCCAAAATAAAATATTTAGGATAAATTATAGACACAAAGATAGAAGACCCGACCCAGAAAGGTCTAGTGCAATTAAAATTATGCTGAATTGCATACATTTCTAGGTCTTGCTAATTATTATCAGATATATATAAATAATATGCATGATTTATGTTTCCCGTTGAACGAATTGTTTAAGAAAGATAAAAAATGGCAATGGACAGAAAATTGCCAGAAGGCTTTTCAAAAGATTAAGGGTGCATACATCAGAACTTTTTTTAACACATCATGAAATAATTTTTTTACCACATTAGAAATAATTTTTTTAACACATTAGAAATATTTTTTTTAACACATTAGAAATACTTTTTTTAACACATTAGAAATACTTTTTTTAACACATTAGAAATAATTTTTTTTAACACATTATGAAATAATTTTTTTAATACATTAAAAATAATTTTTTTAACACATTAAAAATAATTTTTTTAACACATTATGAAATAATTTTTTAACACATTAGAAATAATTTTTTTAACACATTAGAAATAATTTTGTTAACACATTAGAAATATTTTTTAACACATTAGAAATAATTTTTTTAACACATTACGAAATAATTTTTTTAACACATTAGAAATAATTTTTTAACAAATTATGAAATAATTTTTTTAACACATCGCCTTCTCCTTTAAATGGCCTCAAAATGTCACTGCTTAATCTCACTTGTTCGCCCATTTTCGCCGAAATAGCTTTTGGTCTATCCGTAAAAGGAAAGTTCTTGAAAAATAAAATTTATGTATTCTCCACCGACTGCCAACTGCCTTTTGCACCTCTTTCTCTCTCCACTTCACTTTGCTCACTAAGCAACCACAATTCTTCAATCAAGAGTACAGTTTTTATACTGTTAAATTGACTCCCCACCAGAGCCATCCAGCGGTTAGAGACTCCAAACAGCCAATCTGCAAAGGGGGGATAACTCAAATGGCACTAAACCACACCCCTATGCAAATTGACTCCCCACCAGAGCCATCTAGTGGTTAGAAACTCCAAACAGCCAATCTGCAAAGGGGGGATAACTCAAATGGCGCTTAACCACACTGTTGTAGACTGATCCGGATTCACCCATAGTGACAGGATGGATGGGTCAGGTCACTATGAAGTCGACACCTTTTTCCTTACCAAGGAGAACCGCTTAGCGAACCGGTTAGCACGTCTGCCTAGAGCCGGTAATGGCGACCAACTTATTGTAATTAAGTACTCTTAATACAATTCCTATTCCTTTCAATTCCTGTCTTGATTTTTTAAATTTATTTATTGTTATTCTTACAAAAGTCGTTTGCTGTTTGAAACGGGACAAAATGTAATCGTCGTTATCGCCAGTGAGAAGTCACGTTTGAACGATAGTGTCCGATCCTTGGGAACTTTTTTGAAAGGGATCATTCGTCCTAGGAAACGGCACATACTAGCTCTCCGAGTGGCAACGATAGGCATATCCCCTTAATGAAGAGGTCCATACCCGGCTGGGTATTTCGTCGGCTTTCATGCTGCATTAATCGGCGTGCTTGAACATGAAGGCTTTGTAATGATCGAAGAACACATTTTACTTTTTACATAAAAATATACTTTTATTTTGAAAAGAATCATAATTAAAACTCGAATGTTCTGAGCGTGTGTGTGACTCACAGAGCCGCCACATCTTCCTCGGTCAGGTTTGAAAAGCCGACTGTTCTTCACTTGTAGAACTAAGTGACAGATAGATTGAACTTATTAGGTTGGTTTTTTTTTTATCTGTTTGTATGTTTCTAATAATAGATGTAAGTTTTGAAATTGTGTTCGAATGTTACTTTCTGACCAGATCTTGTCTTTTGTTCTAGCGGGGTATATCTATATGGAGTATTCGATTCCTCCGTGGTGTTGGAATCTGTGTAGTTGTTGTGTGTCTGTTGACTTGACTGTGATTCTTCCACTAGAGCAGGTTTTAGTCTGTCAATGGAAACAGCGTCATTCTTGTCGTTTTTTGTGATGGTGAAAATTTTTTCTGCTCGTCCAACTACCTTGTAAGGAACTTTGGTAGTGTGGTGATAAAGGCTTTTTGATGGCATCGTCGCGGATAAATACGTATTCGCTGTCAAATAGCGTCTTGGGTATGTGGACTTGTCTCGATGCTTGTCGTGTTGGGTGAAATGTAATCTCGACATCTTTGCCTTTAGGTCCTGTACAAATGTAGTTGTAGGGTGTGTATCATCTTTGTTATGAAAGTATTGTCCGGGCAAAGATAATGTAGTACCAAAAACTATTTCAGCCGGTGTGCAACCTAAGTCCTGCTTTACAACGTTCCTAATTGATAATAGGACCAAAGGCAAATAATCAACCCAGTTGGTTGTGTTTGGTCTCATTGCGAGAGATGCTTTCAAGTGCCCGTGGAATCGCTCGACCAGGCCGTTGGAACAGGGGCGATATGTAGTCGTCCGTATGTGCTTGGTGTCCAGGAGTAGGTTGAACTATGCGAAAAGCTTCGACTGGAACTGTGTGCCTCTGTCAGTCATGCTGACAGGGGGTACACTGTATGTGGCTATCCACTCCTTCAAGATGGTTTTGGCTACTGAGTCTGCTGAGATGTCCTTTAATGGGATTACAGTAAGCCAACGGGAAAATCGATCAATAATCGCAGTGGTTCTGGCAAAGTGGTAGGAGTCCAACGATGTCTATATGCAGGTAAGAGAACCTGGCATCGGGATTGCTGAATGTCCAAATAAGGGACTTGGTGTGTCGGTGTGTCAGTAGACTTTGCAACACTAGCAGTTTGTGCAGTTGTTTGACATCTTTGTTCATCCCAGGCCATACAAATCTGTCACTGATCATTTTCAGTATGGCTCTTTTGCTGGGGTGAGAAAGTGAATGAAAATGATCAAATATACGTCATCGCAGTGAAGGTGGGATGTAAGGCCTGGGTGTGGGTGTTGTTGTGTCACAATAGACTTTTTTGTCGCTAAAAGGGGTTGGTACAGGAGCGAGTTTCAAGGAAGTGCTTTGAAGAGTTTGTTGCAAGGTGATGTCTGATGTTTGTTCCTGTGCCAGCAAATCGTGACTAAGAAAGTCCTGGGTGATGGAGTTTGTGCCTTGTCAAGAAAGTGATCAGCTACAATGTTCTGGTCACTTTTGATATATTTAATTTCAATTGAGAACTGTGATATATAGTCCAGGTGACGAGATTCTTAGAGTGAGTATTTGTCCAGATGTGAGGATAATGCATATATTAATGGTTTGCGGTCTGTGTAAATGATGAATTTTCTACCTTCGAGCACATGCTTGAAATGTTTAACTGCAATGTAGATTACTAGGAGTTCCTTAGAAAATGCACTGTATCTTGACTGTGTTTGGCTGCGCTTGGAGGAAAAGAAATATATGGGTACGTACCTTGGTGTTATCAATCTCCTGATGTAGTACCGCACCTACAGCTGATGTGCTTGCATCTGTTGTTAGGGTTGATGTAGCCTGAACGTTGTCAGTGAGGTAGGTGAGTTTGGTGCAGTTTGTCAATGCAGATTTGGCTGTGTTGAATGCATGCAGAAGAGGTCTTGTATAATGGTTTCTTTGGAGCAACCCATTCTCTTGATTATGGCATCTTTCAGGGTGTCATGTGGATTGACTGGTGGGACATCGTCCAACAGGTCTGTCACCTCGTCTACCACTTCTGGGGGCAAGGCTTCCACCACGCTGGCGAATTTGCTTTTCTGCAAGGTTATTCTTCTCTCAGAGAATAACGTCTGTAATTGGGTAAACCTGTCTTCACATTGCTGGAGTTAAAAGGAGGCAAACGGTAATTCGCCGAAACTTCCAGAACATCGTCAGTGTCAGTAGTAGCCATAGGCTGAAAGATAAAAGGAGTTATTTTTTTTGTTGCTTTTTTTAAAAATATTTCTACCACGTGGGTAGAGAAAAAGAAGGTGGAGTTGTGTAATTTGTTTCACACACGTGCTACATATGAAAAAGCGAGAAATGATGTCATGCAATTATTTTTTTTGTCTATTTAAAGAATGATATATTTTTTTGTTTTGTTTTTGTGAAAAATTAATTACTCTGACCCATGCAACACAGATTGTTCGTCGTTGTCAGCAGTGTCAGGATTCTAGGTGGAATCCCGGTTACATGTTCATAATACAATAATGTCACATGCAAGGCAAAATAATAATTCACAGGCAATAGGTTGTTTAAATAAAGCGTTTATTGAACATGTGTAACGACAATGAAACAGAGTACATTAATACGTATACAGTGTGTATGTTGAATGATGAATGCTGTGTGTATATATGCATGTATGTATAACGTTTGTGGAGTTGAAATAGTTCATATGATTGAAACGCACATGGGAAAATAAGTTCAATAAAGAAATTGTGTACGTGAAAATAAAATAGTCTGGAGAAGAAATTGTCTCTGTAGGAATATGAATGCGTGTGTGAAGAAAAATCTGTTACCGAGAAAAACGTGTTTATGAATTTGAACATGTGTGATTTTGTGGGTCTTGTCTGACCCAGCATCTCCGATGACTACCGTCTGCCGTGGCCGGAACTAAAAAGAGGCTGTCTGACGTTGTGCACCGGTCTATATAATCAAGAAAGGGCAGATAACTCTGTGGTCGTCTTCCAGCACCACCTGACAGTGAAAAGTGACGCCTACTGGCAAACTGGTGCAATTGTGTTTGAGAGGCGGATATAACTGCTATAAGGGAAACTATTCTGTACAAGAATTCTACAACCAGTAGAAAATTGCAGTGTCAAGGTGGGTAGCTGTCTGTGGAGTCCCATCTAAATTGCCACCAGAAACGATATCTGACGACATGCGGCATCAGCAGTTTTACACCAGACACACCAGGCGAGTTTCAAGTCCAATGCGAAAAAGAGGTCAAGCTTTGATTACAAATCTCGCATAAGCATAGTACAAGTCTTTTTTATACTTCATAATTGAAGAGTTCATCCTGTCTTTGGCAAATAATTATTCAAGGAAGATAACGTAAATATCGTTCAAGGGAAATAACTCTGAACATATTGAGCCAACATGGTATTTTTAATGGCACTCAGGAACTGTATACACAAATATGTTGCTTATATGTCTGCAAATAAAAAAAAAGCATAAATCTGTAATATCAGGTAGATACTTGTGCGATATAAAAACAGGATAGAAAAAACAGTGAGAAGAAACCAGCAGAAGAAAGAAACGAATAGAAAAAACCGTGTAGGAAGGAACGATTGAAAATGATCAGAATAGAATACCGAGAGTATGTTATTGTTATTTGACTGGTATTCAAGATAACTGGAGATATGCACAAGATGACAGGTTATTAGAGTGTTCAATAAGTAAAAAGGAAGGATGTAGCAGTCATAAATAAAGACCTATTTTCTCTATCTGAAAAATGTCCCTGTTAAGTGATCTAGTGACACACTGACCAATCAGCTTGCAGGGCACATTGATTTCATCTGTCCGCTGAAGAACTACTTCTCCCTAGGGGAATCACGGTCGGTCAGTATCAGAGAAACACTGGCCAGCAACAACGAAACACGTCTACAGTCTCTCTCCTACCCCGGTCCACTAGACACTCCAGCACCTACTATCTTCACCTGAAGATATCTGCTGACAGACCTTCGGCAGTCCAAAAAACTTTCCAATTTATTTTCCTCACTTGAGCACTGTTCAACTTCTTCTACCTATACCATACGGTGTGGGTAATTTTATTTAATAAACCCATTATTTTTTATTATAAAAAAGGTTTTGTTTTTCCCTTGGTGCGAAGGTTTCGTGACGTAAGCATAATATAAGGAGTTCGTACCCCATCAGGATATGATTTGAAATAAACACTTGTGCCTATAAAGTTTACAAGGAAAAAGAGAAATGTAAAGTCGATCGAACAAATCTGAAAAGGCTGTCGTATCAATGACTCCATCTTTAAAAAAGAAAAAAGAAATTAATTTCGTTAAACGCATTTTTGCTTAGTGGCCATTTTAGTGACATTTTAGATTCTTTTTCTTTCTTTTTTTTACTTTTTTGTCTTTTTTTGGTTATCACCATACAATGTTTTCAACATACTAATCTTAGTCACAGGCGGGTTTCCACAAGAAAATCGATAAAATAACGCACAAAAACGATGTTTGAGACTTATCAGTTGTTGTTTTTTATGTTGTTTTTGTTTTTGCTTCCGTGTTCTACTTTTTTAATTTAGAGCTAGTCGTAAAACAAACTAATTAATTATTTTTTATCGACTAAAGGAAATCAAACTTGTGAATGAAATAGGCCACATGGATAATTTTATTCGGATTATGTAAAAGAAAACAAAAAGTTTTAAATACTCGAAATAGCACATGTAAAAAAAAAGATCTGACACAAGGGACATAACTCTCGTTACAAAAATCAAGTTTTAAAGATTTGTTATATATTTAAGAACAGTTGACTTTTTTTTACTATTCACCACTTATCAAGGCCAAGATCCACTTGAGGATAAGGGTTAATGAGACAAGAATGATTGCCGACCGAAAGATGGCGAACACTATGGGAGTACTAACATTAACCAATGGTATGAACTTATAGCCGGGGGTTGGTTCGAACAAAGGGTTAAACCCAGGTGGGGTTCCCTGACCAAAGGTTGTGGGAGAGATGCTTTTATAGCGGCATGTCATTCCCACTGTTTGAGGTGGCCCGACCACATGTGAATAAAATTAACAGATTAAACAAACAAAAGGAAAAAGGAAAAACATTATTATTATATAGGAAATTATATTGGAAAGAAAGCGAAGGAATAATAAAACTACACAAAAGAATGGTATTTTGTAAAATCAACAATTAGAGTAAAACATTTATATTAAACAAAACAATTTATTTGGCTAAGACATTTTGTAGAGCTATCAGTTACAGAGAATGGTTGAGTTCATTTTTAAGGAGTGAAAAGTTCCGTTTGTACGAACGTGTACAAGTGAAATGTTCGGTTTGTTTAAGTTTCTGTCTGTACGAATGCGTATATGCAAGTGTGTTTGATGTATTTTTGTGACAATTGTAAATGAAAATCGGAAGAGAAAAAGAGAGTGTGTGACTTGTTGTGTCTCTTTTTATAGGGAGTCAAATCACGCATGGTCAAGCTGACCTGTTGGTCTCTGATTGGCCGGAATCCTCAGGCACTCCATGAGAAGAATTTGTTGACATTGGACTTAAAGACGACCAAGTTGTAATCAGCAAGGAAGCAGTCACGCAGTATTGTGTTCTGCAGGTGAGAAGCTTTTGCAAAAAGGCTTTGTACATTGAAATTCTGCCTGACTCTAGGCACATGTAGATAGAAGGGAAAGTCCGTTTTTGTTGTGATATTAAGTTCTTGCTGTGAATGTCTTACAAGAAGGAACCAAAGACTGGGACTCAGTCAAACATCTTCCATGAAAATAACGATAGAGTAGAGAGAGACTAGCAACGTCTCTTTTGTGAGAAAATGAATATAGAGAAGAGAAGAGATCACCCCCACACACATTACATTTCGAAGTCAGTTTTGTGCTCTGTCAAGCAAGAAAGAAAGAGTGCTCTGTATAGCATATCCCCAGATGTGACAGCAGTATTTCATCTTTGGGCATATCTGACTTTTATATAAGTAGACGATTGCATCTGGAATCAGATACTTTCTGGAGCGGTAGAATGATCCATTTTTATTTTATTATCTATTTTGCTTTTATTTATTTTTTAAACATTCACTATATTTACAGTTTGATTTGGTTTATCATGTTTGTTTTATCACGTATCAACTCTTTTCAGAGTTGTTTAAGTTAGATAAAGTTACTTTGCCAAGATTCTCATCGGTGCAGAGGGGAGTGTAAAGTGGTCCAGCAAATATAGTTGGCTGCCAGGTTTGTTGGCAGAGATTATAAATTTTGTGGGCTTCGCAGCTTCTACTTAATTTCTGCAGCCCATTCTTATGCTTTGTCTGGTAGGGTAGGAGTAAATGAGAAAACCGTTGCAGTGTGGTAGAAAGAGTAAAAACTCCTCCCAATTTCTGTATTCATGACTAATAAAAATAAAACATTCATCAGGATTAAATATTAAAATCGATTAAATGGATTAAATTTTTTTTTAACCACATGGATCCATATTTGCCATAAATCACTGATGAAACAGATTTTATCTGACGAGCCGGTATCAGCTGGCTTCAAGTCCAATGCCAGAAAAGGTCAAGCTTCTTTTTTTTTTCGAATCTCGCACAAGCATAGTGTAAGTCTTTTTTTGTACTTCATAACTGAAGAGTTCATCAAGTAATTATCCAGGGGAGATAACTTAAATTTCGTTTAAGGGAAATAACTCTGAACATATTGAGCCAACCGGTTATTTCCTTGGTATTTTTAATGGCACTCAGAAAATGTATACACAGATATGTTGCTTATATGGCTGCAAATATGAAAGCATAAATCTGTAATACCAGTACTTGCAGTAAAAAGACTATTAATCAAAAAGGTAGAGGGGGATTGTCTAATATTTTGAAGTATATTATTCAATTGATAAGTTTGATATTTTTATTTTAGAATAGGTTCCTCATATTGTTTTCTGAATAGGAGTAATGCTTTATTGAGGCAAGGTAGGGTCATTGAGTCAATATGTGTTCCACATGTGAGTTTTTTTGTTTCGTGCCGCCTGCTAGGATTAGGTTGTCATCAACTGATCCTAACAAGTGGCACAAGCGAAATGGCAACAGACAGGAAAAGTTGGAAGGCATTCACGAAACGTTTGACCTTAGTATGAAGATGAAAAATGAAAATAATAAATTTAAAAAGTTCAGCTTGACACATTTCATGTGTTGGTTTTTCTTCGTGCATGTAAATTTGAGTGAGTAAATGGTCAATGTGTAGTGGTCAAGATAACGTTACTTTCTCTTTTCTTTCTTTTTTTTCGTTTCTTTAACTTTTTCTTCTATTCTCGCAGGATCGGTTGGATTATGTGAAGTTTATTATGTATGTTATTTAATGCCAAAAAATGACGTCTTTTATAAATAGGCAGACATTTAAGGTTTGGTTTGTGTGTTTTACCACATATCAAGCCTTTGGGAGTTGTAAAATACCTAAACATAGTCTCTATTATAAACGATTCTTGGTATACGATTAGTTGAACACAAGTTGTTATTTTACTCATAGTTGGAAAGAAAGTGGGTGTACATGCCTTAAGTAGGTTCGTGTGACAATAAAGAGTAACAGCTGAAAAGAGAATGAGATGCTTTGCATGTCGTGCATGCTCATCTGCTTCTTTTCACAATTGCTTCTTTTCACAATTGCAGACTTTTAGAGCTGGGACTGATCTACATATGTGAAGAACTAATTAGCATATGTAGAGACCAACTGACATTAATGAAAGGGCGGATGGAAAGTAGTTGATTCCCAGAGAGAAGAGTAGAGAGAAAGTGATGGTGCTGGAAATCTGTTGGATTGCCTTTGTAACCTTTTTTACGGATAGATTACAAAAATGGACAGCCGTTTCGACTTAAAGATCATTTCTGAGTTTGATGGGATTGGAGCAGTCGTTGAATGGATTGAGAAAGTGAAATTAGTGTGTGATTTATCTGAGGTGAAGCAGCTTGATCATGTGATCTTGATCATGTCATCCTACTTCAGGGGCGTTCGCAGTTTACCAACAACTAAAAACTAAAGAATAGAAATCCGATGCAGCGCGATTTAAAGAAACACTATTTACTGCCTTTCCGATGACAGATTTACAGCGTATGAGAAGTTTGAGGCATGTGTGTCGCATTCGGATGAGACTGTAGATGTGTATTTAGCGTATTTACAGAAGCTGTAAGTCCTATTTAGAGGAATACCAGATCATGTGATGATGTACGTGTTTGTACGGGGGCTTCCTCACCATGTGAAAAGGTTGTTGCAGTTCTCCTCCATGTTAAATGATCTAACCTTAGCTGTTGGCTTGAGCTCGAACATTGATGAAAGATAATGTTGACGTGGAGAAACCCATTATTGCGGCACAGCCCAAATCATTCAACTACCTGTGGGCATGGGCTGATCTGACTATAAGTGTTATGAATGCAATGGCCCTAATCATTTTGCAGGAGACTGTGAAGGAAGTGTGTGTTGCAGCATGGAAATAGTCAACAGGTCGTGCACTAGAGAATCTTAAAACACGGATTACCGAATATCCGATGTCTAATGAATTAAGGGAGGATAATGAACGCGAGTTGTAGACCTGGATAAACAACGGTTGTATGCTGCCATATAATGAGGAGGTTTTGGCTCACCCAAGGGATTAATACAACTGATGGCTGTATTGCAGGCCAAAAAATATATGGTGTATTCTGTAATGAACTATCGTGAATTAAACACCTATGTTTATGTATTCACTGGCGATGCAGAAGTTTGTGCAGAGAAAATGAAAGAATGGAGACAGCAAGGGACGAATGTATCCATTCTAAAAGGCATACCTACAGTGGTGGCTCAATGATGTGCAGAGAGAGATTTAACCCACACAGCCAGTGTGTGCTCTTGCCACAAGGAACCTGAACCCAATACAGCTGAATTAAGTTCATCAACATAGTGGGCATCCTGGAATAAGGCAAAAATTATATTTTGTGCATAAAATCGATTCATTCATGTTTAAAGCGGTAGTAAAAGCAGTTGTTCAGAATTGTGAGGAGTGCGATGAAAAAAGTGTATTAAACCAGCTAGACATGGACATCTCACACTACAGCAGTTGCCATTTTTGACACTGATTGACACAGAGAGTGATGAATGGAGAGAACCAGATTTCAATTAAAGTAATAGTGGTTCCACATCTAAGAGTGAGGAGGAGGCCAGACCTACTTTGTTTGAGCTGCCTTATTCCACTACCAATTCAGGTACTGGTACTGGTACATCTGACGCTTCAGTCAGAGTGGAAGAAATAACTGTCTCACTACGAAGGAGTACTAGCGTAAAACGACCAGCCACCTACTGTCACTTGTCTGATCATACAATCAGGAGGGAGTATGACAATAAAAAGGAACACTTAGCAGCTGAAAAGAGAATGAGATGCTCCACATGTCGTGCATGCTCATCTGCCAAAGTAAAAAAAAGCTTCTTTTCACAATTGTAGACTTCTATAGTTGGGACTGATCTGCATATGTGAGTAACTAATTAGCATATGTAGAGACCAATTGACATTAATGAAAGGACGGATAGAAAGCAGTGAGTCGATTTTCAGAAAGCAGAGAGAGAGTGGTGGTGCTGGAAATCTGTTTGAAAGTGGGATTGCGTTTGTAACTTTTTATTTTACGGTTAGATTACAGCTACACATATTGTTTTCTGCTTAGGAGTAATGTTTAAGTTGATTTTGGGAAAAAATCAGAGTCAAAAATAATTATGCCTTGGATGAGGTTTGACTCTACAACCTCTGTCTCTAAGTATGGCGTACTAACCGGTAGACTCACGAGGACAAGTATGTCTTTATTCCCCCCCCCCTCTCTCTCTAGCCGAATGTAGGTCATCCACTCATCAAAAAAATCGGAGAAGGAAAAGTAATAGCCAACGAAACTTTTAATATGGAAAAATTGTACTCTCTTAAATTTTTTCCCTGGTGTCCATGAGGACAGTGGGAGTAGATGGAGGTGAATGTGCAAAAACTTATTTATGACGAATAAAAATATTGAGAAACACAACAGATTTAATAGGATTTAGACTCAACATAGCCAATTCTATTGTCAATGACGGTCTCCATTAGATCAATCACACATCACATTGTAAGAACAGGGACGTTGTCCCTCTCTTAGGTTTCAGACACAAAATGAATTAACAAAACCTCTTTATAACAACAAAAAGGATTTTATTCACAAAGGTTATCTATTCCATTTGGTATAGGTAGAAAAAAACTTGGACAGTATCCGGGAGAGGAAAAGGAAATTAAAAGTTCTTAGAGTCTGTCAGCAAAGATAGTATTTGCTGTAAGCGTCCAGTGGACAGGGGCAGGAGAGAGTGTGAAAGAAGTGTTTCCTCGTTACTTGCCGGGGTCTCTCTGGTGACTGCCTGGGATTCCCTAAGGGGCTGAAGTAGTTCTTCAGCCGACAAAATGAATCCATGTGCCCTGCAAGCTGATTGGTCAGTTTGTGACTAGCTCACTCAATGGGGGAATTTTTCAGAGGGAGAAAATAGGTTTGTTTATGGCCGCTACATCACCCTCTGATTAGGCAGAAAGCTGATAGAGAAAAAGGTAGTCATTTTTTAAAATAGCAGTTATAAAAGATAAAAATACAACATATGTCAATTCAGTTTACAGTATTTAAAAAAAAAATGTCTTTACTTTTCAGTGAAAAAGTTTTCTTTGGATAAAACAAGTGTTCAATGTTCATGCCTTTTTTTTTAAAATGTTTATGTATTTTCTGTGAAACTTAATTTTTTTGTGGAAAATGTTTATCTCTTTTCTATGAAAAGCAGTAATTGTACAATAGAGTACAAGGGCTCAAAAAAGCTCATTCTACACAGTTTTTTGGGCCAATGTACTCGCCGACCACTACATGTAGTGGTGACTTAATTGTCTTTTGAAGTGGGTTGATGCAATATGTATGTAGGAGGAATATGTGGCTTTTGTGTTTTTGTGTCTAGAAAGGCTCTTTTTACCCTGTCAATAGATACAGTTTCTTTTTTACCGCCGATGTCTAGTGTGAATAATTTGTCAGTGCACAAAAGCACGCGATAAGGACCAGTATAATGTGTAGTAACAGGGGCTTTCACAGAGTCTTTTCTAAGAAAAACGTGAGTCCACGAAGAAATGTGTTTAGGAACCGAAGATTTTGTGATGAACCACAGGCAGCAGACAACAAAATCTGTCGAAGGTGGAAGCTTATTAAAATAAGCTCATAAAGAGCTGTATCTGTTGCCCTTAAATCTATCAGGGTCGGCATCTGACCTGGCAACGATAGAAGTACTCCATAAACAAGTTCGGCTGGCGAGTATCCGAGTTCCACTTTGAGTGCAGTGCGACAACCAAGAAGGACAATAGGTACCTACTCGCTCCATCGCTGTTGGTCAGGATAAGCACGCAATTGACGATGGGAGCGTTCTATCATCCCGTTAGAAGCGGGATGATAGCTAGTAGTACGGATACGTTTAATCCCTAAGATCCTGGAAAGTTCCTGGAATATGTGGGATTCAAACTGTCCACCACGGTCTTTGGTAATAGTTGTGGGAATTCTGTAACGTGATATCCAGCCCAATATAAGGGCTTGTGTTACAGATGCAGCCGAAATGTCTTTTAGGGGAATGGCTTCAGGCCATCGTGTAAAGCGGTCTATACAGGTCAGGAGATAAGTAAATCCCTGACTGACCGGCAATGGTCCAACCAGATCAATGTGAATATGGCTGAACCGAGCGTCTGGAGTGCTGAATGTTCCAAGCGGTGCACGGATATGCTTGTACACCTTTGACTTTTGGCAGGATATGCAGGAACATGTCCAGGCAGTTATGTCACGCCTCATATTAGGCCAGAAAAATCTAGCCGAAATTAGCTTCACTTGAGTGTGCCTGTGAAACAGTGGTTTCAGCGACGGAGTCTGCACCCCGGGGTGCACTGGAATGCATCGGGGAGATCAGGCCCCACGTAGAGACAAGTGGAAGTCTGGGAGCTAGTACATATTTTTGACTGTCCAAACCTTGGCCGAGAGGCGGCGCCAGCCTGGCGGGATAGAGCGTGTAGGCTGTCAGTGGCACTTAACCAGATACAATGGATGAGTTTGACCAGCTGAACAATTTGGTCATGGGGCTTTTGAGATACGATGGATGTCAGCTCGATGGGTGGTCCAATAGAGAAAGAGAGGCTAATGGCTTTCTTTAGTGTAGATAAGATCTAAAGAGAAACCAAAACGACGAATTACAATTGCCCGTACCACCCCACCTCGGGGGAGGGGTGGGGACACAGAAGAAGGGATGGGGAAAGAAAGAGAGTAAGTCAGCATCGCGCGTACCACACGACGAGGAGAGAGAGAGAGAGAGAGAGAGAGTATGAGTTATACGTTTTTCGTCTTTGTTATTTTGAGATGAGAAGGCGATCGCAGTGAGTCAGATCTAAGAATTGGTCGAGAACGGACGTCTCCGTCGGGCTAGGGGATCACCAGACGAGATGCTGCGCGAACAGCTTCTTGTCTGGGAGGTGTTAACAATAGTGTCCCCCCCCCACCGTTTTCAATAGACAAGTCACAACTTAATTAAGGATTAACACTCGTAAAGGGAGTTTCACACACACACACACAGAGAGAAGGAAGATAAGATAGTTAGAAAAAAGCCATTATCGAAGAATAGACTTTGGGTTAAAAACCCACCGTTCATTTTTATTAAATAATTATTGTTGTGAAAAGACCTAGCCGTTTGTTGAGTTATTCTGTCATCGAATTGTGCTGCTAAGTAATTTTGCCCTCACAGAATCACGGAGTCGTCATTCAGCAGACCCGGGGGAGATTCGAGCCATCTTTCTTTTTACAGCCACTACAGACGAAATCACGAGCCAAAGAAAAGGTGTTCACAGTCAGGAAGGATTCCTGCACCGGGACGGTTCTCATTACATTACATTTGATGTTATAAATGATGCCGTCGCACGGGTAGAAGAGTAAGAGGCGTGGGGTCCGGGTTATAAATGGTGCCGCGACCTAGGATCATGGTACGGTGAGGAGTGCCTGGCAACCTCGGGAGAAGAAAAGAACAAAGCCAACCACGGCCACAAAGAAAACAATTTTTTTTTCCGGCAAAACACCTTGGAAAAAGAAAAAATAGACAGACAAATTTTTAAAAAAACCCACGGGCACAACGGACGATTTTTTTTTTTACCGGCAGAGAGAAAAGTTTGACGGACATCGACACCCGTGTTTGAAAAAAAAAAGAAAGATAGAAAAGAGAGAAACAGTTTAACGGGCATGTACACCCGTGGTTGAAAAAGAGAATAAAAAAAAAGGAGGAGGGAAAAGAAAAGAGAGAAACAGTTTGACGGACATCGACACCCGTGTTTGAAAAAGGAAAGATAGAAAAAGAGAATAGGAAAAGAAAAGAGAGAAACAGTTTAACGGGCATGTACACCCGTGTTTGAAAAAAAAAGAGAAAGATAGAAAAAGAGATAGACTGAAAGAAAAAACGTTTTTTAGACTTTGAGATCGGTCTGGGACCGCGAACTTTTAGTCAATTGATTGAAAGGCCCAGACGGACTCGAAAAATAATAAACCAACCCAGAGACGAAAGACCACAGGAGCAGCAGAGGAGAGGGGTAAGTGACTCGTTGATTTCTCTTGTTCGCTTGCTCGGTTGTCGGTGTATCGATTGTTGTCCAAACTTTGCACACAGTTTGGGTAGTTCTGTTGTTAGGGGTGGTAAGCTAGAACGCAAAGGGAATGGGTTCGGAGGAAGACCTAGCAAATAGTGTAACAGGTATAGGGAGAGAAGAGACCAGAAAGATAGAAAGTCCGATAGGAGGGATACGAATACCCCCCCACAGAGGGGATCCCGTCGGTTTAATGGAGTGGTTAGCAGTAATTCAGAAGAAGAGGGTGATTTATGGACTAGAAGATTTAGAGATGGTGCTGCTCGCTCTAGAGGGAGCGAGGGGCCCAGTGTCGAGATTCATTGAGGGGAGGTATGTAGAGAACCCGGGGATCACTTGGACGGAGCTCCGCGAGCAGCTAGTGAGGCAATACGCCAGCGAGCGAACCGCGATTGAGGCCGTACGCGAGTTGACCCGGCTAAGGTTAAGCAATGGCGAGGAAAGGCCTGGGAGAAGGAAAACGGTGGGGGCAGGGCGAGTCCGGGGCCCCGAATGGAGAGAGGGGGCGGAGAGGATTGGGAGGCAGACTCCGATCCTAGAAGGAAGGCATGGGACCTTCAGAATGAGTACGATAGGCCCGCACCGGCCAGACAGGTATCAGTCCGCTGGACCTGCAGGGGTGAGGGGCATAGAGCAGCAGAGTGTCCCACAAATTATGGGCGCCCACGCGGCTCGGTCAGACCGAGCTGGACTAGGTGTGGTCGGTTCGGACATGAGAGTCGGTGGTGCACAGCAGCATAGATCGGAGGTGAGGAATTAGGATTCCGAACCTTAGTGTGCCACCTGACGCTAGGGTAAAGAACCAGGGAAGCGCCCAGAGGCCACCCCACAGAGTATAAAAAGTAGGGTGGCCCCCCAGAATGATAAGTTTAGTGAAAGATAGCGAAATTAAATGGGAAGAAGACGGGCTTGGGTTTTGTTCGCCGGTTTATGAGAAACCGCAAGAAGCAATGAACCCCCCCGTAGAGAGAGATCGAATTAAACGCGACTGCTGGGTCGGTTGACCAGTCCAGCGAGTGGGAGGAGAGCGGCCAAATACCCCCCTGCCCAGCTCCAGAAGAGACTGAGAGAAAATCGGTTAGCCAAAAAGGTAGAGGAATTACCTATGAAGTTACGGTAGAATGGGAAGAAGACGGGCTTGGGTTTTGTTCGCCGGTTTATGAGAAACCGCAAGAAGCAATGAACCCCCCCGTAGAGAGAGATCGAATTAAACGCGACTGCTAGGTCGGTTGACGAGTCCAGCGAGTGGGAGGAGAGCGGCAAAATACCCCCCTGCCCAGCTCCAGAAGGGACTGAGAGAAAATCGGTTAGCCAAAAAGGTAGAGGAATTACCTATGAAGTTACGGTAGCGGGGAGCAGAACGCCCCACCACAGAATAGCAGGAAAGCCAAGCCAAAGATAGTCAAGGACCTGGGGGAGAGGCCGAGGTTGTGCTGTGTCGCATTCGTTGGCTCCACCGCGCGCAGGGAGGGCCCCCATGCGTGTGCGGTGCTGGTGGTTGTGGCGCGGACAGTTGTCTTGGATGCCCCCCCCCGAGATAAAACGGACATATAAGGATAGAAAGAGATGCATAACTGGGACCGATGGAGGGTCGTCGTGGTTAGATCCAAATGATCGATCACAAGTAGTAATATACCTGCAGCTGGATGGGCTGTTGCCGAACGACCAGGCAGATATATAGTGAGTTGTAAAAGCAAAAGAAAGTTGAAGTAATCGACAGATGTTCGAACCACCGTGAATATGACAGATTGTGGTGCGCCTTACGAAAGGGCACAGAAGTAATGATAAGCGAAGAGAAGGATATGAGATCCTATCTAAGATAGATAGTGTTGATACAGACGAAGCAGAAGAAATCAGTGGCCCCCCGTTGCTGGGAGAGGCACTCGATGAGTAATTAGGGACAGTGTCGGGAAGCGATGAGAGAATGATCATGAAGAAATTGGAAGTCATAGGGAAGAACCAAAAGGGTTACTATCGCATGCAGCCAGAGAAGGCGCATCGATATCGAATGTCACCGGGCCGAAGTGAGCCAAGAAGGTGTTAGTCTGAGAGGATTGTTTTCCCAGAGAAGGGAACGAAGAGAATCCGGCCGAGGTGGCCGACGCAATGATAGTGACGGTATGCGAACCAGACAGGTCCGTACCAAGAGAATTTCAGTTGTTGATACTGACGAGTGAGTGCACAGGTGCACAGTTGGATATGCAATCGCTAGGACACTTGTCGCCGAATATAATCATCTCGGCAGATTAAGGCCGAATTACCAAATCGTTTGAGATTACCGGTCGACCCCATCGAACAGTTATGAAAGTATTATAATGTGTTAAAATGCGTTGCATAACCAGAAGATAACAAGCTATTAGCTTTAGAAAGATTGGAGGGTTCGATTAACCCCGTCAGGAAGGGAAAATTCACGTTAAAAGGTAGAACTAGACACGGGCACGATAGGGCTTGGTCGATGTTAGTGAGAATTGTGCACATAAATAATAGGGTTAGCTTTTGCAGAAAAGACAAAGGGCGCGAGAAAGACATAGGGAGAAATTGGACGGCGCGAGCACACCGACGGCCGAGTGCATGAGCGAGGGAGGGTTACCCTTGAGTACACTTCACCCAGATCGCGAGCGGGAGCAGGAATCGCTGCCCGTGTCGGAAATCCGGGTGGATGACCAGTGAAGAAGTAGAGATTGATTCCGAGGAGAGGGTGATGGTGACGTAATTTGTAAGGGGCGTTGCGAGCTCCAATCTGTATTAACAAACTTTTAATTGCATGCATAATAATTCATTTTGTCACCTACCCACCTCCCAACACAGAAACCACAAAATGCATACGCACATACACACATACATACGTAGTCCTGATGTTTTAATAGACTGGAAAGAGAAAAAGAAGGACAGACCAAAAGAAAACAGAACAGAAAAAGAAAACTTTTTGTTCCATTGTTTAGCTACAGTTTTTTCTTAATTTTTGATTATTATTGTTTTGATTGTATTATCCGTTGTTCTCTCTGTGTGTGGGGAAGGGTAACGGTCTGGGAGATGTCAATTGCAACCAAGTGACACGAAATAAGGGTGGACGGATGTGAAACAGTGATTTCATCCGACGTATCTGCCCCCACGTAGAGAAAGGTGACGGTCTGGGAGATGTCAATTTCAACCAATTGACACGAAATAAGGATTGGGCGGATGTGAAACAGTGGTTTCAGCGACGGAGTCTGCACCCCGGGGTGCACTGGAATGCATCGGGGAGATCAGGCCCCACGTAGAGACAAGTGGAAGTCTGGGAGCTAGTACATATTTTTGACTGTCCAAACCTTGGCCGAGAGGCGGCGCCAGCCTGGCGGGATAGAGCGTGTAGGCTGTCAGTGGCACTTAACCAGATACAATGGATGAGTTTGACCAGCTGAACAATTTGGTCATGGGGCTTTTGAGATACGATGGATGTCAGCTCGATGGGTGGTCCAATAGAGAAAGAGAGGCTAATGGCTTTCTTTAGTGTAGATAAGATCTAAAGAGAAACCAAAACGACGAATTACAATTGCCCGTACCACCCCACCTCGGGGGAGGGGTGGGGACACAGAAGAAGGGATGGGGAAAGAAAGAGAGTAAGTCAGCATCGCGCGTACCACACGACGAGGAGAGAGAGAGAGAGAGAGAGAGTATGAGTTATACGTTTTTCGTCTTTGTTATTTTGAGATGAGAAGGCGATCGCAGTGAGTCAGATCTAAGAATTGGTCGAGAACGGACGTCTCCGTCGGGCTAGGGGATCACCAGACGAGATGCTGCGCGAACAGCTTCTTGTCTGGGAGGTGTTAACAATAGTGTCCCCCCCCCCACCGTTTTCAATAGACAAGTCACAACTTAATTAAGGATTAACACTCGTAAAGGGAGTTTCACACACACACACACAGAGAGAAGGAAGATAAGATAGTTAGAAAAAAGCCATTATCGAAGAATAGACTTTGGGTTAAAAACCCACCGTTCATTTTTATTAAATAATTATTGTTGTGAAAAGACCTAGCCGTTTGTTGAGTTATTCTGTCATCGAATTGTGCTGCTAAGTAATTTTGCCCTCACAGAATCACGGAGTCGTCATTCAGCAGACCCGGGGGAGATTCGAGCCATCTTTCTTTTTACAGCCACTACAGACGAAATCACGAGCCAAAGAAAAGGTGTTCACAGTCAGGAAGGATTCCTGCGCCGGATCGGTTCACCATTACATTTATACGTTATATGCCAAGTTGTTAAGGGTATCAAAGACAACCCTACGATGAATCAGTGGAACAAAAGGACGAGGTGAATCTGTTGAAGTGTCACAGATGATCTGCGTGTACGAAGTGGGCACAGGCAAGTATTTGAATTTGCAAGTTGCAAACTCAGGTGACGACAGATCAAGAGTGTCCAGACATGGCTGGTCTAAAGCCATCTGTTGTAGATCGATATCCGAAGGTGAAGACAGAGAATTTATAGGAAGGCGGGACAAGGCGTCTGCCGCCGCATTCTGTTCACCAGATATATGCTGGATATCGTTAGTAAATTGCGAAACAAAGTCCAAGTGGCGAGTTTCGCCAGGAGAATATTTGTCCGGCTTAGCATGCAGTGCATATGTAAGCGAACGGTGATCAGTGTAGATCACGAATTGATAGTCCTCGAGTGAATGCTGAAAGTGTTTCACTGCAAGGTACATTGCCAGGAGTTCACGGTCAAATATGCTGTAACGTTGTTCTGCCGGTTTCAGTTGTCTCGAAAAGTATTTGAGAAATTGTAGTTGGCCTTGTGCTGCTGTTGCAACACTGCACCTGCAGCTGTGCCCGATGCATCAACGACCAATGAAAACTTGGCATCGGACACAGGATGTGATGTGCAAGCAAGGATGTCGTCGCTAGTTTTTCCTTCACTTTATTGAAAGTTTTCAGTTGAATATCTTTCAGTGAAATAGGCTCATTTTTCTTCTTCCTGTTACGTAAGAGATCGGAAAGAGGAGACAGGAGATCCGCACAGTGTGGGATAAAGCATCTGTAGTAGTTTAACAGACCAAGGAAGTGCCTTAGTTCGCGAAATGAATTGGGTGGTTGAAGGTCTTGCAGAGCCTTAACCTTTCAGTTTGGAGAATGTCTTACAACCGTGCAGAGACAAAACAAAGTCCTGTATATGTGGGATTGGGTAACGATCAGGTACCGTCATGGCATTAAGTCGTCGATAGTCCCCAGTCGGACGCCAATCACCAGAGCGCTTCGGAACTATATGCAAAGGGGAAGCCCATGGACTGGACAAAGGGCGTATAATTCTCAGCTGCAGCATATGGTTAAACTCTGTCTTCGCCGCTTTTAGTTTCTCTGCAGGTAAGCGACGAGGGTGTGAGAACACAGGAGCTCCTGTGGTCTGAATGTAGTGTTTTGTTGAGTGAGTTGGTTTGCTCACAACAAAATTCAAGTTAGTTAACTCCGAGTAGGAGTGTAGTTGAGTCTGGTATGGGTCATCGGTAGTGGCAATAAAAAATACCGGGCTGATAGGTGGGGTGTTTGATTTCAAACCAGTGACGGAAAGTTCCGTATTAGTATCTATCAGCCAATGTCTGCACATGTCCACTAGAAGATTAAAGTAGTGCAGAAAGTCTGAGCCCAGAATGGGATAAGGTAAATCCGCTACAGTAAATACCCACGTAAAGTCTCTGCGCAATTCCAAGTCCAAAGAACGAGAAATTTGACCGTACGTGGGAATAGGGGAGTGGTTTACAGCTTGCAGTGAAATAGACGACACAGGTAGCTTCTCAGTAAAGAGTTTCAGTGGCCAAATACTGCAGGCGGCTCCCATGTCAACCAAGCAACGTGCATGGGAGATGGAGTCCGTAAGAAAAAGTGTGCGATTGTGTAGCTTTAGTGAAGACTGTGTCGTGCTCAGATCTCCAGATATTAGTTTCCCCGGTTCATAAATAAACAAGGTTTTTTGCAGTTATGTGCTGGTGCGCCAAAGCGACTGTGATAAAAGCACAAGCCTGGTTTGTTTGAATTGCAGCGGCGTGGAGATAGTGAACGACTGTGGTACCGACGTCTGGGCGATTGTGACCTCCTCACGCCTAATTTTCTCACCTCTCTGGTAAGCCGCTCTATAGCGTTGAGTACAGCCACAGACGTGGCCTGTTGACTGTTGACGAATCTGTGTTCACAGTAAAAATTCCCACGTCGACAAGAACGGCTACAGCCACCATTTTCGTTAATGACTCCCTAGTAGCCTTTATTTTAGACACCGGTGCCAGTGTCAACATAATTTCTGGACGCACGTACAACAGTCTTCAGCACAGACCAACAATACATACCACAGTCACGCAGATATTTGCATATCGATCGAAACAAGCCAAGCCCGTTCGTGGATTCATTACCGCCCCTATAAAATTTGAAAGAAACTGCTGCAGGACGAAAATTTTTGTCGTCGATAATGAAGACCCCTTGTTCGGATACGAACTACAAAATCTAGTCAGTGCCCACTCTGCCGAGGAACTGGGTATGATAATTTTTAATTTCACATTCTGTGTGACGAATTCCCATCACTATTCGACGGAAAGATGGGAATGTTTTTCAGACCCACTATTAAGTTACACATTGACACTTCGGTCCCACCGGTAACACAGCGACATCGTAGGATACCTTTCGATGTGAGAAAAGACGTTGAGTCAGAACTAAAACGCCTCAAGGAAATGGATGTGATTGAGAATGTCCCCCAAAAAACGAGTGGCGTACGAATTTGCATAGATATGCAAAAAGCAAACAAAGCCATCCAAAAGGTCAAATATCCCATGCTGATCATGGACTTCTTGTTTGCGGATTTAAACTACTCAAGAGTGTTTAGCAAACTTGACCTGTCGAGCGTGTATCACCAATTAGAGTTGGGAGAGTCCAGCAGATATATCGCTATGTTCTCCACACATGCTGGATTATTCCGATACAAGAAACTACTTTTCGAAGTAAATGCTGCCTCAGAGTTATTTCAAAAGTCCATTGCAGATCTCTTGAGAGGCATTCCAGGGGTCAAAAACCTCTCAGACATCATCGTCTATGGACGTGACCAAGCCTCATATATGCCAGTTTGAGGTCCACGCTGAAGCGTCTACAAAATGATGGGGCCAGGTTTAACAGGGAAAAGTGCTTTTTCTCAGTGAAACAGTTCACCTTTTTCGGACACACCTTCAGTGAAAATTGCAACAATTGCAAATTGCAAATCGCTTACCAACGTTGGGGAAGTTCGCTCATTCTTGGGTATGGTCCATTACGTGGCCAGGTTCATCCCACACTATGCCACTGTCACAGAGCCACTCCAACAACTCACGAGAAAAGACACAGAATGGAGGTAGTCAGAGCCAGAAGAAAGGGCAGTGAGCCAGTTGAAAGAAGCCCTGACTGGAGCTAAAGTTATGATCTACTTTGACCAGAGCAAATATCCTTGTCGACGCGAGCCCCGTTGGATTAGGAGCAATGTTTATACAAGACGGGAAAGTACTGTGCCCTCAAAGATGTGGAACAGCGATACTTGCAGACTTAGAGAGAGAGATGCTAGCCGTTGTATATGCTGCCTAACATTTTCACCTCTATTTGTATGGGTCGACATTCACCATCACCACTGACCACAGAGCACTTCTCGGTAGCGTCAAAAGCCTCAAACAAGCCACGTCCAGAATTGAATGCTAGCACCTGCGCCCTATGCCATATGAGTATAGGTTGGTGTACCAGCCTGGAAAAGACGACCAATACCCTGCTGGCTACCTCAACCGACATCCTCATCGCAAACCTAAAAGAGACAATGCGGCTGATACATACATAAGATACGTGGCTCATCATGCCATACCCAAATCTATCTCCTTTGAAGAAGTAAAGCTAGCCATGGGAGAAGACCATCTGTTGCAGAAAGTGATGACTGCATTTTCAGACGGAAACTGGAATGACCTGCAGATATTCAGTCTCACATGCTTCAAGGATGAACTATCCGCACATGATCATCTCATCCTTCGAGGCCACCGCCTGGTGATTCCGTCCACCTTGCAGAAAAGAAACGTGGACATAACCTACTACGCACACCAGAGCATTGTCAAGACGAATCAGCTAGTGAGAGAAAAGGTCTGAAATCGATAAACTAGTGGAATTGATGGTGCACAACTGCATCCCCTGCCAGGTTTCCAACCCGATATCATACTCACACAATATGCACCACACCACTCCCCGCTTCCCTATGAACTAAAATCTCCCTGGACTTCGCTGGTCCTTTTCCATCTGGAGAGTACATGCTAGTCGCCATCAACGACTACAACAGGTTCTCGGAGGTAGAAATACTCCCCTCGATATCAGCAAGAGTAGTTATTCCTTGCCTTGACGCAATCTTTGCCATGCAAGGCTACCCCGATATTGTCAAATCTGACAATTGTCCCCCCTTCCAGGGGCAGAAAACAAGGATGTTGCCACCCAAGATCGGATCCACCACAGAAGAGTCACACCTTTGTGGCCCGAGGCAAATGAAGAGGTTGAACGGTTCATGAGAACCCTAAACAGGTATATTCGCACCACCGCCTAAACTGGAAGATCCAGCTGCTCCACTTCCTAAGGTAGTACAGGACCACCCCCACAGTATAACCAAAATATCTCCATCTGAAGCCCTCACTAAAAGAAAGATGAAAATCGGGATACTTGTTGTTCCGAGACCCCATGCCAGAATCGATCCACACTCATGTAGCAGAGAATGATACGTGAGGGAAGAGAAAGATGAAGACCTATGCCAACACAAAAAGAAGGAAAAAGGTCTTACCCCTCTGCCTAAGTGACAAAGTACTTGTCAGGTAGAAACGTCTCAGCAAGCTATCCCCACCGTTCAGCCCCAAACAACCGACGATTATCAGTATAAAGGGTAGCATGGTGACAGCACAGAGAGGAGATTACCAAATCACCCGAAACTCCCCTCTCTTCAAGCGGATAGATCCGCACAGCTCTTCTGGAGAAGAAGGTGTAAAATCAGTATCAGATTCTGAAGATGAATTCCTCCCCATTGACAACCGGAAGAATCAGGCCCCGAACGTGAGTGCCATCAACGTCTAAAACCAAAGAGACCGGCTGACGCACCAACAACTCCGAGAAATAATCCACTAGTGGTAAGACACACCTCGCCAACAGTAAGACGCAATCTAATGTGGAAGTGGCTCCTTCTCGCTAGATTTGAATACTTTGTCAGATAGATGAATATGTGAGTAAAGTTTCAGTTCTGTTTTGCAAAAAAAAGAGAGAAAAAACTTTCGATTCCTCCTGGCAACAGGTCGAATTAATTTATTTAATTCGGCAAAATGTACTTGAAATCAGAGTAGATCCTCAACGACTTCCACACATGTTATGCATATCAAAATGATGGACAATGATGGACTGTACCATATGTATAACACACGCACGCATGCACACACGTATGAACTGTCTATATGTATATATCTGACTTTTAACGAAGGAGGAGAGAGGTGTAGTGTCTTAAGCGACCAGAATTATCTCCCTTGTATCGGCTACCAAACGATTTCGTTTGATGATCAGAGTGATCTTCTTTGTATAAAATCTTTGTATAAATAAAAGGCTTTTAAGCTGACGTGTTCTTATTAAATGCCAAGCGACCAATGTGTTAACAACGTGTTCCGTCTCCTGTGTTCTGTGTTCTGTTTGTATCTTCGTTTGTATTTCAGATAAATACAATTTTACAGGGTTCTTGTGCGTTGCTCTCTCTCAACACTTTATGCAATCATTCGAGTGAAGATGAGTATCACTTGTTTGATCGTCTCACCCTGTGGTTACTTGAGTCTCTCCTTGATTGACAACTCACTGTGGACTTTTACTCTCTTCCTTCATGGACTTTCATGATGACTGCCACATGAAGTGCAGTATCAGAACAGATGCTACACTTTGCTCTTAAAGGTTCCCAAAAATGATTTGGTATGTTGTATTTTATTTTATTCCATAATTTAATAGCAACTGTCATTTTGGGCCAAATGTATCATTCTTGAATAAGTTTCACGAATGCATGCTTGCCAGAGTGCAATAGAGTATGCAAGTGTAGGAAAATTTCTGTCCTAATGCTGGGATAATATCAGAATAATAAAATCTATCACTGAAAGGCACACGATATTCATTCAGTTTAAGGAATGTATTTGAAAAAATGTCATTAAGGGTTGTAACAATAGAGACGAAAACTTACCAGCTTCAAAGCGTATCAGATGTTTTGTATGTAGTTCCGTTGATATTGGCTATCATTGTGCGTGATGATGTATTGGCCACTCTATTAACATATTGTATATCAGTAATGAATTTAGAGATAAAATCCAAGTGTCGAACCTCCCGAGAGGTGTATTTAGCAGAATTATTTTTCATAACAGATTAAAAGCTTATGGTCAGTATATACGGTCAAACTGCGACTATCGATTTATGCTTAAAATGTTTAATAGCTAAATAAATGGCTAAAATTTATCTTGTGTAGGAGTAAGTTTCATAGGACAAAAGGAAATAGGTTTTTGTAAATTGTCACTTCCAAAACTGTACCAACAGCATTCCTCGAGGCATCATTAGTTGTTTCACTGCTATAGGATAGTTTTGTAAATGTGGCTCAAATTGGTTTAGCCATGTTAAATGCTTGTCAGATTTCCTCTGTCAAAATGATCTCTTTATTCTTTTTAGTTAACATATCTGTGAAATTGCTGATAGCTTAGACATAAAGTGTCTGTAATGATTCATTAGGTCAATGACAGACGCAGGTATACAGAATTTCTTTTTATAGCTTCTACTTTATCAGAAAAATTCTGTTGCAATTGCTCATGTGTTCTAAAAACAATGTATCTATGTGACAGCAAAACTGCACTTCTCCATATTGATTTTTTGGGCCGAACTGAGATAGTCTCTGAAAAACAATCGGGATGGTTTTATGCTGGTAATTTGATGAGCTGGCAATAAGTATACTATCAATATATGCATATAGTTGTCCTCGTAATACCTGGTCAATCAATCTCTGAAAAGACTGAGCTGAGTTCTGTAGGCCCATTAGAAGATGAACAAATTCGAAAAGGCCGAATAAGAATATTAAGGTCTGTCTTGGGAATATCCTCTTTCTGCAGCAGTATTTGAAAATAAGGTTTATCTTGAAAAGCATTTTGGCGCCTGTGGTGACGGTGTGGAAAGACCAAACGATAAGCAGCCATGACTAGCATGCGCCCGCTGCAAGGAAACAGTGGCTGTATGTGGGAACGAACTTAGGACGGTTTGATTTCGAAGGGGAGGGTCGTGATTATGCAGAATAGGCTAAATAAAAGAAGTGAAATTTTTGCTAGAGGAGGAGATCTTTTTTTTTACGTCACGTCGCTCATATGTGTTTTGGACGGTTGTTGGTGAAGAGAAGAAAGAAGAAATACTGCTGCTGCTGATACTAAGAGCGAACGTCTACTCTGTTGTTGGTTAAAAAGAGGAAAATAATCCGGCACGAATGTGTATTCTTTCAACTCTAAATAATTTACGTGACTGAAATAGGAATTAATTAACCAAATGTATCTTTCAGCGCCATTTATTTCCATTACAAAGTCGTAGCTGGTAGTTGTTGGGAACAGTTGATGAATTAATTCTTTGATACTCTACACATGGTCAGTAAACTCAATCGTCAGTTTTCGGAACTAAATGTAAAAGCAAGCTATTTGATGTTCAAATAATACCGTTGTTTAAACAACGGTATCCTGTAAAACTTTTGTTTGACAAAAGCGTATTTCTCTGGGTGAAACCGGCACGAGCATGAATAAGCAGGTTGCTTGCAGTGTTAATCACGTGATAAGTGTCATGCTTCATAATGTGGTTATTTTGAAAAGTGCAGTAATATCTTTATACTTTTGTGAAAGAAGTAGTAATAGTTCGAAAGAAATGTAACTTATTCTTATACCAAAAACACAAATATTAATTAGACAGTCGGATAAGGTTCTAGTTTAAAAACTAGAACCTTATCCGACTGTCAGATTAACTGTGAGTCTGAATTTTTCCAAGAAATTCGCTCCGATTATCGAGGTTTGAGCATTGTAAATGTTGTGGTTGCAAGGTTGAACAATAATTAGTGAGGAATACAATGAAGACGCAAACAACAAGGAGAATGCAATAATAAGTGTATTAAAGAAAAGGTATAGTTACAGTATGTACAAATGAAGGTGTCGAGTCAGAGAGTCTTGGTGGGAGGACATGTACGCTCTTCGGCGTCACTTCCGGTGGCATTTAGGTAACACACACTAAGGCCAACCTAGGCTTGCCATTTATAGTGTAACGTTATTCGTATATGCAAATGAGTGGTTGCCACCACAACACCCCCCTCCCAAGATTTGAAGTCACACAGATTTCAATATCTTTTTCTTTTGGGGTTTACCATCAATGGTTCATTAAATTTTCTTTTCCTACCTGATCTTCGGGGTTCAGGTGTATATTGAGGCGGTTCCAAATTAAAGGATTCGTATATGACATCTATGGTTTCCTCCTCTTCGACTGTTGTCGTATAATCATCATCTTGGATATGACGTTTTTTTATCTGATTTAGGTGCCTTTTATGTATACTCTGTGGACCTTTAATCATATATGTACAATCACCAATGCGTTTATCCACTACTCCACATTCCCAGTAAGATGTGTTATTCTTGTAGCACTTAAAATATACTCGATCTCCCGAGTTATATTTCTTTCTTCTCGTGTGTGTAGTGTTTCGGATAATTGCCTGTCTTGGCAACAGTTTATCAAACGCTGATTTTACCTTTCTGGCAAACATTAGATCAGCTGGTGATATGTTTGATGGTGTACTAGGATGTGGTGTGATCCTATAAACTTGCAAGAATTGTTGCAAAGCTTTTTCTGTTGGTGTTCCAATGGATTTCTTTAACGCTCGTTTTAGCGTGTCCACGAACCTTTCCGCAAGGCCGTTCGACCTTGGATGATACGGCGGAGTCGTGATGTGCTTCACTCGGAACGTGTCGCAAAATTCCTTAAACTCTGCGGATGTGAACTGCGTTCCGTTGTCAGTGACCAGTGTGTCTGGTACACCGAATCTTGCAAACAACTCGTGTAGGAACCCTATTGAGTTGTTCGTTGTTGGATTCCTGCAACGCATTACCTCCGGCCATTTTGTGTAACTATCCACTACAATTAAATAATAGTTTTCTCCTACTGGACCAGCGAAGTCCATGTGGATTCTCGACCATGGTTGGTCGGTTTTCGGCCAAGGTTTGTGTACTATAGGTGGGGATTTTGCTGCTAACTGGCATCCTTTACATTTATTTATTGTTGCTGCTATGTCAGTGTCCATGTTACGCCAGTACACGTAGCTTCTCATTAACGACTTCAGTCGATTTATCCCCGGATGTCCCATATGGAAATCTCTTAACATCCTATTCTGCAATGTTTTGGGTATTACCACTCTCTCACTGTACAGTAACACATCGTTACATATGGAGAAAACTTCCTGCACCTTTGTGTCCGTTATAATTTTCTCTTTTATGTCCTTTATGTATTCGTCTTTCTCGGCTTCTCTTTTAATGTCCGACAAAGTTACGGGTAGTTCCTTAATGATGTTTGCTACCATATTTTTTACTTCAACATTTGTCCGAATTGCTGCAATGACTGATTCTTCCAGATAGTGTTTCTGTGGTATCAGTCTTGACAGTCCATCCGCATGGCAAATCTTTTTTGATGCTAGATGTTGTAGCTGGAAATCGTAATTAAGTAAGATTGTACCCCAGCGCAGCAATCTATTTGCGGTGTATACCGGCAATCCTTTTTTTTTATCCATAGATCGTGACTAACGGTTTATGGTCGGTTTCAAGTAAGAATTGTCTACCATATAAATATCGGTGAAATTTAGTCACGGAAAAGATTATGCTCAATGCTTCTTTTTCGATTTGTGAATATGCCCTCTCGGCTGGTATCAGCGTTCTCGAAGCGTGCACTATTGGTTTTCTAGACCCATCCGGCATAATATGTTGAATGCATGCCCCTAAGCCGTAGGAACTAGCGTCACTAGCGACGACTATTTTTAATTTTGTGTCAAAGTGCGTTAAGAATAATTCGGATGTTAGTGCGCTCTTTATTTTGTCAAAAGCGGTTTGACATTCTTGCGTCCAGTTCCAAGGTGTATCCTTTTTAAGCAGATTATTTAAGGGGGCTCGCAAGTTATGCATTCCTTCAATAAAAGATTGATAATAATTTGCGAGTCCTAAGAAACTCTGCAAGGTTGTTACGTTATCAGGTGCTGGCATATTTTTTATTGCCGCAGATCTGTCTGGGTCTGGACGTCGTCCATGTTTGTTTATTATGTGTCCAAGATACTTAATCTCGCTCATACAAAAGTCACATTTACTTTCTTTTACTTTAAAGCCGAATTCTTGTATTCGAGTAAATACTTGTTTCAAATGTTCCTTATGTTCTTGTAGGGATTTGCTCCTGACAACAATGTCGTCCAGGTATGCACATGCGCACTCAATACCACTTAGCATGGTGTCCATCGCTTGCTGAAAAATGGCAGGCGCTACTTTGATGCCAAAGGGCAATCGGTTGTATTTGAATAATCCCTTATGCGTATTGATGCATAGTATTTTTGAGCAATTTTCCTCGACCGGTATTTGCAAATATGCTTCGCTCAAGTCTATCTTGGAGAAGATATTACCACCATTTAACTTCGTGAATATTTCCTCTGGGCTTGGTAGAGGGTAATGGTGATCTTTTAATAGGGAGTTGACCCCGGTCGAAAAATCTGCGCACACTCTAACTTCGTCATTCTTTTTCTTTACGTATACGGTGGGGGCTGCCCACTCGCTGTGTTCTATTTTTGATAGAATTCCTGTCTGTTCCAATCTATCTAATTCTTTATTAATCTTTTCCAACCCAGCGAACGGAACGTTTCGCTTTTTTCTAAAAATTGGGCTGGCGTTTTCTTTAAGTTCAAACGAGGCCTTGAATTTATTACAGCGACCTAAGTTAGTCGTGAATGCTTCAGGAAATAATTCTTTTAAATCGTCTTTTATATTTACTGTTGTTGGAGAAGAACATTCTTTTGTTTTACAGAATGTATTGATTGGCTTATCCCATAGTCCAACTTTCTCAATTAAATCTATTCCAAACAGATTTTCACTATTTTTCAGTACGAATATTTTTAATTTCTTCGTAATCCCTTTTAATTTTATCGGAAGGACAACTTCTCCTTCAAATTTTATACCACCACCAGTTACCGTCCGGGCTGATTTACTCGTTTTCATCATGGTTGGTTTTTTACCCAACTTTTTCCATGTATTCAGGTTTATAATAGAAATATCGGAGCCGGAGTCGAGTTGTAACTTTATTGGTGTTTTAAATATTTCCACTTTTACGCATTTTCGCTGATCTTTGTCTAATTTTGTATTTGATTTTGTTTGCTGTACTCTCTTTCTGGTGTAATCTTTATATCTGCAGCAATCGCTTTTGTGTCCCACCTTCTTACAAATGTAGCATTTTTTCTTTTTATAAGGACAATCTGATTCCCAATTCTTTTCTGCACATCTCTTACAGTTATATCTAGGAAGAGGCTTGTTATATTCTGTCCTATATTTATGGTTATTAGGATTGTAATATCCCGTTCCATTTCGATTGCTTTTCTTTGTAAAGTTCTTGGTTGGTGTGTATGGTTTTCTAACTTTTCTTACATATGCCACTCCGGATTCTTCTATATTTTTTGAATCCTTTTTTAGTGTAATGGCCCTTTCACAGTCCTTTGCTAGTTTCTGGAGGGTTAAATCTTGCTCAGATTCCAGCTTAGACAACACTCGTCTGCGTATTTCTGCATTTTTCGTGGAAACTAACCCTTGTGCGAAGATTAGACATTTAAAATCTTCTACCGTTAGTTCCGCAAGCTTAAAATTATTGCAGTTTTTATTGACAACTGATGCGTATGTCAAATAATCTTGGTTGTCCATCTTTCTTAGATTCATGCACAGCCATCTTTTATGAAAAAGAGATATATTTGGATTAAATAATTCTTTTAGTAATTTCACAGCTTCCATGAACTCTAATTCCGCAGTTTTTTTAGGTAATATGTAATCTATGAATTTGCTGTGTTCTGATGTACCCAATTTCCTGAGTAAGAGGCTCACTTTCTGGCTATTTGGCCAATTTTTGCAGTCCAGTTGAAAGACATCCTCGTATCTTGTATAGTATGCTTCAAAAGTCTTTCCTTCCTCTGGCACATAATTAAATGTGTCCATACTATTAAAGATAGTTGTATGGAAGAAATTAACACTGTCGACATTTTCTCGATTACTCTTTAGTAGTTCCAGTGTTTTAGCAAAACGTTCATTTTGTCTTTCCTCGCGGTCAGCTTGTGCCTGTAAAAATTGCATGAACATTTTTGATAAGTCTTCCATTTAAAAAAATTTTTTTTTTCGAGTCACAATTGAAAAAAATGTATGCAGTACATTTAGTTCTTTGGAGTTTTTTTTTTTTTTTTTAGCATTTTAGTAATTAAAATACTCTTAAATTGAGATTACCCTTTTTTTTTTTTTTCGTAGGTTACTTCCTTGCTTTTCGTAATACGAGTCTGACCTGTCGTTTTGCGACAGAACAAAATCCGCTTTTCGTTTGCAAGTTGGTCCTTTAGTAATACAAAACAGATTTGTCGTTTAGCGACAACACAAAAATTCACTTTTACATTCGTTTGCAAGTCGGATTCCCAGAAAACGGCGTAAATTGTCGCTTTTGCCACGTTCGAGTTTTTTTTTTTTTTTCACTTAAGTTGAAACTTTTCTTTAGCATAAAATCCGTTTGCTCGTCAACACTTTGCATTGTACTCTTTTTTTTTTTTTTAAATAGTTCTTCGTCAAACTGTTATATTTGACGCTTCATATCTCGTCGCCAACTGTTGTGGTTGCAAGGTTGAACAATAATTAGTGAGGAATACAATGAAGACGCAAACAACAAGGAGAATGCAATAATAAGTGTATTAAAGAAAAGGTATAGTTACAGTATGTACAAATGAAGGTGTCGAGTCAGAGAGTCTTGGTGGGAGGACATGTACGCTCTTCGGCATCACTTCCGGTGGCATTTAGGTAACACACACTAAGGCCAACCTAGGCTTGCCATTTATAGTGTAACGTTATTCGTATATGCAAATGAGTGGTTGCCACCACAACAGTAAAGAATTCCATCTGGAATCTTTATGCGTTCCAATGTTCATAACATGGATTCAACCATCTCGTGCTCGTTTAATTACCCTCCCATAGAAGCTGTGACGCTGTTTTATCTAATGCTGTTAAAAAGTTCTCTGAGCATCTGATGATTGTTTCTTTCGTTGTGTTGCATGTAGGGAACATGAAGGGGGCTTACCTGCGAAACGTCCTCGTGTTTGTCTGTCCTGTGCGCTGCGGATGAAAGAAAGGAATCCAACATGGCGTCCATGAACCTTTATTACATACGGTTCATGCAGAGTCTCGCGAAGTCTCGTTGCACGCATGCAAATTAGGTGTGCCTCAGTATAATAAAAGCTGGTCTCTCACCGTCTCATTCGACTCGGTGCGAAGCAAGTGCACGTGTAACGAACGGTGAGAGCTGCTTTGGAAGTTGACAGAGTGATTTGCAACCTTCGTTATTACTACAAGCTATCTCGGCGATGGACAAATTCGACTTGAGATTAATACCAGAGTTCGACGGCTCCCCCTCCGGACCCTCTGTAGTCGAGTGGTGGGAGAAAGCCGAGCGCGTCTGCAGACTTTGCAAGATAAAGGATCCTGCACTGGTCATCCCGCTGAGGCTGACCAAAGGAGCATATTCGGTGTATCAGCAGCTCGGAGACGAACCAGGCCTGGAGGAAGTTAGGCAGGCGCTATATGCAGCCTTTGCTGTGGACCCTTTCGTCGCCTGGAGGCAGTTCACCGAATGGCGGCTTGGGCTAGATGAGACTGTGAACGTCTACCTGGCCGATTTGAGGAGGCTAGCCGCGCCGTTTGGTGGAACAAGCGAGCGAATACTGGGATGCGCTTTTCTGACTGGACTCCCAGACGGCGCCAGCAGACTGCTGCGAGCATCGTCCAGACTCAGTGATATTGGGCTTGACGAGTTGTTGGCCAGAGCCCGAAACATTTTGAAAGAGAACACGGAGCCGGTTTCGGCAGCTGCGGAAGCGTCTTCACCACCAACAGAAGACGTGAGATGCTACAAATGTAGCGGGCCGAATCATTTTTCAAAAGACTGCCGAAGCCGAAGCGGTGCAAAGGACGCACCTGATCGAGGAACGTTAAAACGCGTGCGTTGCTACCGGTGCAACAAGCTGGGTCACGTGGCAAGAGTTTGTCCGGGAAACGGGCAAGGGGAGTAAGCTATAGCGCCAGTCTTCTCCCCAGATCGTCGCCAAATAAGGCGCTACCCACAGTGAGCGTGCGCGTAAACAGGCGTGAGCGCTTTGCGCTCGTAGACACCGGGTGCACGCAGACCCTCGTGCGCAAGGCATGCTGTGACGCATGGGATAAGGAAAGGATCCCGGTATTGACGGTTGGCAGTGGCTCGATTGCCTCTTGTGGCGTTAGCATCATTCGCACAGGTCTCGGCGATGGGCCCACAGTAACCGTACGAGCCTTGGTTGTAAACGGTGACCTGCTCGGTTACGACCTGCTCCTGGGAATGGACGTCATCAAGGAATTGGGTGGTGTACGCATTGATGGTGAGGGTAGGGCACATTTCGCAAAAGCGGGCCTTGCTCTGAGTGCAGCTATGAAGCTGGAACAGCCTGATTTTTGTGCGGAATTCGACCAGCGCACGAAGTCCTGGACAGCCTCCTGGAAGTGGTCGGAGGAGCAGCCACCCGAGAAATTATGCAATAAGGTGCCAGAATACAAAATTCCCCCCGGAGCTCGTGCAAAATACGACAAGGAACTACAAACTTGGATTAGTAATGGATGGCTAGTTCCTTATTCAGAGAAGGAATTGGGTCCCCCAAAGTGCCTGATCCCGTTAATAGTGGTTATCCAACAGAATAAGCAGAAGGTGAGGCCGGTGCTCGACTATCGAGAATTGAATGAGCACGTGGACCCTTTTACAGCTCACGTGGACGTATGCACTGAAAAGTTGAGGGAATGGCGGCAAGCGGGATCTAATGTAGCTGTACTGTATCTTCACAAAGCATACCTTCAAGTGTGTGTACACAGATCACTATGGCCCTATCAAACGGTGCTCATCAAGGGGAAAAGGTATTGCCTAACCCGCATGGGATTTGGACTTAATGTGGCGCCATCAATTATGCAAATGATTGTTGACGCCATTCTGACTAAGGATGAGCGCATTCGTCTGCATATATTAATGACGTGTACGTGGACGAGGAAATTGTATCTGCGGCGCGCGTGAGGGAGCATCTCTACAACTTTGGCCTTCTCAGCAAGGAACCGGAAAGGCTACGGGATGGCGCACGGGTACTTGGTTTGCAGGTCTGGGAGGAAGATGACGTTCTGTATTGGAAACGAGGAAATCAAACCCCGGACATACCTTGTATTGTTACACAACGAAACGTATTTTCCTTGTGCGGAAAGTTAGTTGGACACCTTCCTGTGGGCGTCTGGCTTTATGTTGCGGTGGCATTTATTAAGCGAAGAGCCTCCGACGTCACCACTGGATGGGATGACGAAACTCATGACGTCTCTCTCAATACAATGCTCAAAGAGGTCCTCACCAGGGTGCACAAGGAAGACCCAGCGTGGGGCAGATGGTGCGTCGACAGCCAGAACCTTAGTGTGTGGGTTGATGCAAGCTCTCTTGCCATTGGCGTATCTGTGGTCCATGATGGAACGGTGGTCGAAGACGCTTGCTGGTTACGCCCAGAAAAGGACTCCCAGCACATAAACCTGGCAGAACTTGATGCAGTTATCAAGGGGATAAACTTGGCAATCCTTTGGAAGACGACCACTCTGCGACTATTCACGGATTCTGCTTGCGTCCATAAGTGGATTTCAGATACTCTCACCGGGAGGGCCAGAGTACGAACCAAAGCCACGAGCGAGATGCTCATCCGACGGCGGCTCGACACGATCATGAAGCTGGTGAATGAATATGCGCTGTCAATAAAGATGTCCCTGGTCAAATCCAGCCTGAACAAAGCAGATTGTTTGACGAGAGTACCTCAAAGATGACTTGATGCCATAAGAAAGACTATTGAACCCATGCAGCCCGCTTGTGCCACTTCCGTGAGCCCCGTTCGATCTAATCACATCAAAGAAGTCCACCAACAAACCGGCACCCTGGGGTCAAGCGGACCCTATATTTCGCTAAGTTGGTTGAACCAGGAGTACAGAAGGCAGACGTCAGGAAAGTGGTCAAAGATTGTGTAGCATGCCAATCCATTGATCCAGCACCCGTTCGCTGGGAGAAAGGAATGCTGGGAGTGGAAAGCCATTGGAGCCGGCTGGCGGTGGATATTACTCACCACAACGGCGATGATTTCCTGACTCTCATTGATTACGGTCCATCCAGGTTTGCGATATGGTGCATGCTGCGCCGGCAAGATGCAGCCATCATCGTCCGTCAGTTAAACAGTATTTTTCTTGAACGTGGCCCCCTAACGGAGATATTAACCGACAATGGCGCTGCATTCACCAGTGAGCAGTTCAGAAAGTTTGCTGATGGCTGGGGAGTACACCTGAGGTTTCGATGCGCCCACGTACCGAGTGGAAATGGGGTCATCGAGCGGAATCACAGAACCGTCAAAACCATCGTGGCCAGGACGGGCTGCACGGTATTTGAGGCAGTCTACCTGTATAACGTAACCCCAAAGGATAATGTTTCACCCTCTACAGTGCCGGCTGACACCTTGCACAGGTATCACGTCAGGGTGAAAGGCATAGAGACTAACCCGCTGCTCGAACTGGAAGTAACCAAAGAGAAACTGAAAAAATGGGATGTCGTCTGGATTAAGAACCCGCGCGGCAAGTGTACGACGAAATACGGAGTTGGACGCGTCACTGAGGTAATCAGCCCACAGGCAGTGCAAGTCGACGGTATGCCCCGTCACGTTAGAGACCTACAGTTAGCAACGCAACCATCACTGGACGACAAGAGCGAGTCGGAGTCAGAGAGCAGTGAAGCATCGCTCTGGCTTTCAGCAGCCCCATCGGACAGTGACTCGGATATCAGCAGTATCCCAGCGGACGCGATGTTTCTCGACCCTCAGACCGCGGACGAGAGCACAAGCGAACATGAGGTTTGCGTTGTCCCCCTCCGAAGAAGCAACCGGCGAAGGCGATCGATACCTCCCTGGCATCTCTGTGATCATGAGATCAGGAGGGAGTGTAGGGAACATGAAGGGGGCTTACCTGCAAAACGTCCTCGCGTTTGTCTGTCCTGTGCGCTGCGGATGAAAGAAAGGAATCCAACATGGCGTCCATGAACCTTTATTACATACGGTTCACGCAGAGTCTCGCGAAGTCTCGTTGCACGCATGCAAAGTAGGTGTGCCTCAGTATAATAAAAGCAGGTCTCTCACCGTCTCATTTGACTCGGTGCGAAGCAAGTGCACGTGTAACGAACGGTGAGAGCTGCTTTGGAAGTTGACAGAGTGATTTGCGACCTTCGTTATTACTACATTGCATGGCTTTTCACTCAAGATATCCTCTAATAGGTCGCTTATTTTATTTGCGATCTCAGGTGATAACGCTTGTCTGATGCTGGAGAATTTTGTCCTCTGTGTACGAATATCACATGCTGCAAACATTGCCTGCAGTTGTAGAAATCAGCTTTTTATATTGGTTGCATTAAAAGGCAGTAATTGTAACACTGCTGAAGTAGCGAGCTTGATTTCTTGTTGTATATTTTTTTCAGATATCTCTATTTCTTTTGTGTAACACGTAATGAGCTTGAAAAAGAAGGAAGAAATTGTTTTCCACAAATTTTGGAGAATGATTATGTAATTAGTGATCACATCGGGTGAGGCCACCATATTTTGACGCAGGTCCTGTTAAAATTGTCCGAGACACAAGAAACAACAAAGACAAAGTACAATGATTATCAAATAAGGTAACAATTACTATTTATTTCAGAGAAAAACGTGTTGGGAAGTGCTATAACTTATAGTGCGTGCGTTTTAGTAGGTATTTAACTTGAGGGTTGAGTCAAAAGAAAGAAAGTCAGGAGGATAAAAATGTTATTGTTCACTGTAGTCGTAATTTTGATGAGTGCTGTAAATGGTAGTGGAAATAGAAAAAGCTTACATGAGTATAGTAGTTCTATCCGAGCTGCTGTTGCTGGTGTTGTACTGGTATCAAGTAAAGAGAGAGAGAAGACTGTAGCAGCAGTACTACAAATGGCAACAGCAATATTGGTACTCTTATAGAGAATGCACCGCGTTTCCGTGACTTCACGTCGTCACCGTTCGGGCAGGTCTCAGAAGCGCCCAAGAGTTGACGAGGTGAAAACTGCTAAACGATAAATTGAAGACTATCAGACGAAGAAAATCAAAGTAAAAGAACGAACAAACCATAGCTAAACAACTGTTATTAATTAGATGTTTATCTTTTTGTCAAATAAACCATTGTTGATCAAATGTTTTTAAATAAAATGTTTTTCTGTGCACCGAAAAGTTTCCAAAGATGAAACCACCGTTTTTAACCAATTCTTTGTTTGTTTTGTTTTTTCATTTTTTTTTCAATGTTTTTTTTAACATTTTCTGTCTTAGGGTTTAGGTTATTGTTTAGAGTTAGGGTTAGTCTTTCACTAGAAGTGACCGTTGCTGACAAAACTCAATTCGTCCTTCGGGAGATTCAATGCGCTGACACAGATCATAGAAACTTTATTTTTTGTTTTTTAATGCGCTGCAGATCGTAGAAATTAATTTCTTCCAAAAGTTATCCTCTGCTTGCTTGGAACCTGATTATCTAATGCCTACTACAATCTGATTGGTTAATAGTTTCGTCAACTCTTGAGCGCTTCCAAGACCTGCCAGAACGTTGATGACGTGAAGTCACAGAAACGCGGTGCGTACCGAAATATCTGCTTGACTTCTAAGCTAGGCGCTGATTGGAACAGACACAAAATTTCAATTCTGACCTGCCTAATCAGAAACAATCTCGTATGCGAGCAGAGCATAGGTCCCGGAGTTCATTTAAGGGAGTGCTCACCACTATTCTTCCCTTTTAGCGGTTTAACTTATCTACGTCGCTCCGTTCAACCACCAAACTTTTCTCTTGGGGCACAACGGGTTCTGACATCAACAAGAAGGTTTTCTATATGTGAGATAACCTGCCGCACATGGACTCATGCCATTGCAACACACACATACTTACAAACACATATGAACTCGGCCTGCCTTTAACTAATACGTACGTACTTTCTCCTATGAACATTCTCCTGATATGATCTTTTCTCCGTTCTCTCCAACATTTATCCTTTCTATTAGGGACTCTCCAACCTTTTTCCTCGTCCATACTCATGGACTTATTCTCAATTACTAATACTTTTTCCATTATTTCATGTTAATAAAGTTGTTATAAATGTTAGAATTAGACTTCATCTTTTTTCTTCAAGACGAAGCTAGTTGTTTTAGTAATTTTAATTGATGTTATTTAGTTTAATTGATGTTATTTAGTTTTTCGCTGTTAATGTTGTAATAATTTACGTTTTCCTGGACTCCACAGAAGTCCTTTTCCAAAATCCAACATCGCCAGTGTTGTAATAAAGGTGATGTTGTATCCGACATAAGTCCGAATTATTGTCGCCAGTGGTGTGGCCTTCAAGGGCCGGAAAAAATAACACGAACAGAAGGTAATTAAAATAAATCGTATTAACAAAAAGTTCAGAAGTAATGGGTTGGTAGAGGCGGCTTCCTCATTTCGCTTCTTTCATCATCTCTGCTGATTAGTCATAACGACTCTATTCGTAAAGTTAGGAAGAGTCCATACAGTGACGAAATAGGGTAGATCACGATAATATTATTTGAATTGATTACAGAATCTCGACTTTATTGTTTAATTTAAGCTTATTAAACTTAACTCAATGATCCAATATTGCATACATGTTTGCACTGTGCAAACTTTTATTGACTTTCAAACGAATCATGTGTGCACTCATTTTTTCTAACATAACTTGAATAGCCTCAATATTTTTACAAGTGGCTTCCTTTCTATCTGCTATATGTAACGCTATATGTAACGCTATATGTAACGCTATATGTAACGCTCCTTTTCTTGATTTAGTAGTTGCTGAATATAAAAAGATCAACTGTCAATGTCTCATACTCACATTTATTGATTATTTGGTGAAACCATTTTAGTCAGGTTCATATTATATTCCAATAACCATGTTTTTATTTTATTATTTTTATTTTCTCACATTTCCAAAAAACAACATTTCTGTGAGATATATTTTTTACGGTCCGTTTCATTTGTCTTGTGCCAAACAACATTATGTCAATATCGTTAACATTACAAAATCATCAGAAAAATTCACAAAGTTTTAAAAGTGCTTGGATTAAAGTGTCTTGAAAAAACCTACACTATACAGTGGTTCATTTTTTGGGTGAAAACAAACAAAAAACAAAGAAAAGAGGAAACTCACACGTGGGGGAACCCACTTATACGCCATTTTGAATTTTTTTCCGTTCAGAGCTAGTACATCCTAAAAGTTGTGTGGGCATTTATAAATTTTAATTCAGTAATATTTCTTAAAATAGTTAATAAGTTCTATAATTTATTTATAAAAATTCTAATTAACTTGAGGATAATTTTTTTACTTTCTAAAGTTACATCAATTAGCCTTCAGATGTCTATTTAGGTCATTAGGTCATTTGGATACGAAGCTAACAATGGAGCTGGTCTCTTTTAAGTTCAACAGTTTAGAGCCAGTTTCATAGACTCAGCCATCCATTCAAGCAACTATTAAGATTGTTATACTTCGGTGGTTTTATGGAAGATGTTTAGTATTTATTTATTGTTTAAATCAATACTAAGACAAGATTAATTACCCAGAATTCTTCACTTAAGTAGTAAGTTTCTATTAAATGCGAAACTAAGGGGGGGATTTGTCCCTTACAACGAAAATAGTTATAGTTACCTAGACATGAATCAAAATACCGAAAGGAGCTATTAAATATTTAATTTTATTAAATGATGTTAATTACCTCATTATAAAGTATTATGAGGATTCAAAAGTACTTTTAAGGACATTTATACTTAAAGTTAATTGTGATTACGTTTTATATTTAACTTGTATTATGAGGTGAATACCGGAATCGATGTCAATATCAGGTCCCACTTTAATTGTATGCCTATATTTAATATTAGGTTGTGTGTATTCTTTTATTTATTAATATGTTTATTAATATACATATACTAAAAGTTCGAACGCAAAACGCGATAAACGCCATTTTCAAAATCACGAAACTCTCCCTACAAAAAGGATTGTATTTCAACACTCGACGACACCCCAAAACTATGTGTTACATAATATGATACCAAATAGTTTCTTTTTAATTTCAATTAAAATCAGCTTTCATTCGAAGTCTAGATTTAATATATTCGTGTTTTTATTGTTTAAAGTTTCAATTTAAACGAATTGGATTTATCATGTTTTGCGTCCGAACCTCCACACATATATACATATTCATACACACACACACACACATACACACACACATATATATATATACATATTTATACATATATATATATATACATATGCACACACATATATATATACACACATACACACACATATATATACATTTTTTAAACTATATTGAGCATTTATTTGGCTTTATATTTTAAATGATTATTGTATTATTGGTTCTTACTCCTTCCAAAAATAATCTTATTTACTAGTTACCATTTCTTCACTAATTAGTACAGATTAAAACTAAAATGACAAAAAATTCTGCTGATGCTCTCATGATCTGGCCTTCTTGCCATTTTTTTTCCTATAGGCTAGGTTTAAGTTTAGTCGCTTCGGTCATTTTTGTTGTGAGTGATGTGTTCTATATTTAAATGTTTAATATTGGGGTATTAGTACTCCTTCATCTACTATTAGGTTTATGGTTTCTATTGCCTAGATAGTCTTATAATATTCCTATACCTTAGATACTTTCATATTTATGTTGATGAAAGGGTTACTGCCACAGGTATTTTATATGGGTCTGTAACGGGATAGGATATATGCGGTTCTATGTAGACAGTTCTGAACCACTTCCTGTCTTTTATTTAATAAATTTTCTTTAGACATAACTATATTGTAGGATTCCAGAATACAGAGGTTATATCTCTTAGATTTGTTAGGTTTATATTTCCCTGCTCTATCTAGTATAGACCATTTTAGGCTGTATTGTATATTTTTACTGTTTAGTTCTCTTACATGTTTAGCTAAAGTCGTAGGGACCTTCTTTGAATTTGTATTAGGTTCTTTAAAAGAGTGTATAGTTTCTAAATCTGTCCTTGAAACTATATTCCATCGACCCAATGTATGTTCTAATTCTGTTTTCCTCTATGACGTTACACTTATACACTATATCTGAAGTTAAACATCTTCCCTCTAAAGGGCACTGATTAACATTTCTACAGTTACATTGGGAGCTGTTATTCTGGTTCTGGACTGTACTAGTATCTAAGTTACTATTCTTTTTGATTTTTGTATTATTTGAACTTACTATAGTTGATGTTAAGTTTATCGATGTTTACTGTATTTTTATTTATAACTTTGCCTAGTCTACTATCCCTAGGAAAATTGTTCTCAATAATTTGGTAGAACTGTTTAGGTAAGTTAGTGAGAATGTTTAAGCCATAAGGAGGAATGAACCATGGTGAATTTCTATGTCTGTTTTTCTTCTTAATGATATTTTCTACAGATAGTGGGTTTGTTGACACCCTAGTGTTAAGTGTAGTATTAGGTGCAGTATCCCTCGTATTATTAGTATTTATTCTCCTTTTGATTTGTCTGGAATTTCCCATAGCCATGTTGTATGATATTATGTGAGGTGCGTTCCTATTTGTCTTAGAATTCTCATTGTGCTTCACCGAGCTTACTTTTATATAGTTTATTTTCCCAGTATATCCAGATCTGGCTAATGCTTCATTATAATATTTTTTATTCTTATTGAATAGTGACTCGTTAGATGATAGTTTTGATATTCTCTTAGAGATACTAGGGATTATTGCTTTCTTAATGGGTCCCGGGTGGTTAGAGTTAAAATATACATAATAAAGAGTTTGGTCGGGTTTATGATATGGTTTTAATGTTTTATTGTTTAGATCTAAGCTGATGTCTAGGAAGTTAACTATCTTATGGTTTATATGTATTGTTACCTTAAGATCCAACTTTTAAAAAAAGTTATGTATATCCTTTTTGGTATTCTCTAACCTTCTATTGCCAGAGTTTACGAAGAATAGTGCGTTATCTCTGTATAAACCGCCCCTTAAACGTGGTAAAATTTTAGGGAGCTCCTTCAGGATGTAAAGGCCTATCAAATCCGTTACCTGCTCAGAGTCCGGCGCCCCCCCCCTTAGAAATGTTGAAGTTATCTTCCCTATCTTTTCTTGTCCATAGTTTGTTATCATACAGAATCAGAGTTCTTCTAGCTAGTTTTATAATGTTTATTTCTAGTTTAGTTATATTCGTTTCTATTCGAGCCATATCAAGAGCTTTGTCTAGACGTGTGAGGGAAATTGATGGGTAATATGAATTTATGTCAAACATGATGAACTTCCCGTTAATCCCTTGGAGTAGTTTCCCAAACCAATTGATCACTTCGTCCGACGATGACCACAAATTGTGAGTTATCTTGGATTTAATGGTGGGTATGATTCTATCCAATATCCTTTTGCTAATTGTTCCTATATCCGATATACAAGGGGAGATTAATCTGATAGTTGGGTTATTATTGAAATCCTCTCTGTGATCCTTTAACGCAAATCTGGGGCATTTAGGAGTATATATCTCTATGTTGTTATCTATATTGATTTTAGAGCATATTTCTAAGGCTGTAGAATTGATATCACTGAGGTCATTTACATTAATAATTATATATATATATATATATATATATATATATATATATATTTTTTTTTGGTACAGAAAAATTAGTACAACATTCGTTCCGTCGGTTTCAAGCACAGAGGGACTTAGCCATCCGGCTCTCTTCAGCTTCTGTTGTCATCTGTTTCGGAAATGTGAAGTCACGTGTCACTCTCGTTTGGACGCGTTATTTGCTTAGAGTGTTATGTATGTTTGTTTAAATTTAGTGTAAGGAAGGTTTAATAAACACGGCCCCCCCACACACAACCTGCACAAACTTTTTAACAGAAATTCTATTAAGGTTAGCTACTCCACTTCCCATCTATAAGAAAAATCATCTCTGTGGAGCCCAAAACAATTGCAAATGCAGGCTGCTTATGCCAGGACAAAAACAACTGCTCCCTAGAGGGGAATTGCAAAATCGATTCCCTCGTATATGAAGCCACCGTCACAAACCAGACCACCGGTAGAGCAGAAAAATACATTGGCATGGCGCAGGGAAGCTTCAAGCAAAGATTATATGCACACAGAAACACCTTCAGATACAAAAACAAGGCAAATATGGCACTCGCGACCCGTATATGGCAATTAAAGATGAAAAGACATCCTGCTAAATTTCTTAAAAGATGTTTAAAAGAATATGAACTCACAAATTTTTAGCATTTCCACGCTGCACAGCGTTTCCCATATTCAAAAACAAGAGACCAGTATATAAAAAAAAGAAAATAACATCTTTGTCGTATTTTCATTCTGACGGACAATAGGTACTACTACTACTTCTAATATCTCTCTGCTTGACAAGGCAATGTTTTTAGCGAAATGATTGCAAAACGAAACTACAAATACCTGAAATCTAAAATGGAAAAAAAAATCTGTCTTGATTTTTATTTTTATTTTTATTATTATATTCTGCGTCATCTGTGCTTTTAGGCGTATGTCTCAATTTTATGCTAAATTTCTTAAAAGATGCTTTAAACTCACCAATTTATATATATATATATATATATATATATAGTCTAAAGAAGCTTTGAGTCATTTTAAACAAAAGAAAAAAAAGAAAAGGAAAATGCAGTTTAAATTCCCAGAGAAACTAACTAAATCCAAGATATCACAAACTTAGTATTCGTTGGAAAATTCATAATTAAAAAAATAAAAAGATTTAAGTATCTAACAGCGAAACAAAAACAGGGGACCGTAACTTAAGAGTGAAATATTAAAACGGGGATCATCAGCTGTTTACCATGTAACTGTTTCGGGGATTTAAAAACAGGACAGTTATAATATTCATGGCTCTCCAATGGTACTGATCAAACGAACATTTCGCCAATAATCAAGTGTAGAAATAATTCAGCTTTAATTTCACCAATATATACATAAATAATAATAATAATAATAATAATAATAATAATTTATTACCCTTATGACTACCGTGTGATATGGTAATTTGCATATCAAATAACAGTAATTATAACAATAATAATAATAATACTATTCAAACACTACACCCAAGAATCATTATATATATATATATATATATATATATATATATATATATATATATATATATATATATATATATATATATATATAATATTATATTATATATATATAAAGATATATATATATATATATATAATATTATATTATATATATATAAAGATATATATATATATATATATATAATATTATATTATATATATATAAAGATATATAAATATATATATATATATATAATATTATATTATATATATATAAAGATATATAAATATATATATATATATATATATATAATATTATATTATATATATATAAAGATATATAAATATATATATATATATATAATATTATATTATATATATATAAAGATATATAAATATTTTTTGAATTGAATTTTGATTTGGCTTTTGCTTTCTCTAATTCCTTTCCATTCTCCTTCATTTATATATATATATATATATATATATATATATATATATAAACATTCTACCATTAAAGAATACCGTTCAGCGGGCAGCACTGTCAGCCCGTCTTGATCGCTCATTGGATTCTGTTGAGATAACCGATGATATCGAATCTTCCTGGAAATCCTTGCGGGACGTAATTCACACATCTGCATTGGAGGTTTTGGGGTTACCGGTCCGTAAACATCAGGACTGGTTCGATGACCAGAATGTTGAAGCCCAGGAGTTGATCAATGAAATGCATAAGGCTCATAAAACCTGAATTGATGATAAGAACTCAACACTAAAGAGGAAATTGTACAAGGAATGCAAAAGTAAAGTCCAGAAAGCATTACGGCAGATGAAAGAGGCATGGTGGTCCTCACATGCCAAATTGATGCAAGAAGCATTTGACAGAAAAGACTTGAAAGTTTTTTATGAAGGTATTAAGAAAGTTTTTGGACCACACGAATCTGGCGTTTCTCTCGTATCTGCAAATGATGGCACACTGATAAATGATAGAGCGGATATATTGAATCGCTGGAAGGAGCACTTCAAAGCGGTCCTAAACAATACTTCCACAACTGATGAAGAAATACTTTCATCTATCACTGAACGACCTGAGATTCCTGAACTCTCCTTCCTTCCAGCAATACATGAAGTTTTCGTTGCTATTAGGCAAATGTCGTCAGGCAAAAGGTCAGGGAAAGACACCTTACCTCCTGAGGTGTTTAAGTACGGTGACCAGACACTAGTGAAGAAGCTGCACAGTCTCTTTGTGAAGATCTGGCAAGGTGGAAATGTCCCTCAGGATTTAAAAGATGCATTAATTCAACACTTGTATAAGAATAAAGGCAATAGAAACATCTGTGACAACCATCGAGGCATCTCACTTTTGTCAATTGCAGGGAAGGTCTTGGCAAGGCTTATTCTCAACAGAATAATTAAACACCTTGTTGATGATATCTATCCCGAATCTCAGTGCGGTTTCCGTGCTGGTCGGGGTACTGTTGATATGATCTTTTCCCTCCGCCAGGTTGCCGAGAAAGTCCGGGAAAAGAACGAGGAGTTGTATATGGTTTTCATTGACCTTACAAAGGCCTTTGACACAGTAAACCGCGAAGCCCTCTGGAAAGTGTTGGACAAGCTGGGAATACCTGACAACATGCTGAATGTAATTATTTCTTTCCATGATGGAATGAAGGCATCGGTTGTTTCAAATGGAGAGTCTTCAGAACCTTTCAATGTGACAAATGGTACCAAACAGGGTTGCGTAATGGCACCTGTGCTATTTGCTTTGTTCTTTTCAGTTATGCTGAGATATGCTTTCGCTGATATAGATACTGGGGTGAAGTTTAAATTTAGAACAAGTGGTGGTCTCTTCAACCAGCAACGTTTCAAAGCTAAGACCCTTCTTCGACAAACTGTCATCAGGGATCTTTTGTTTGCAGATGACGCTGCACTTTGTGCAACATCTCGGGAGGAAGCGCAACTGCTTGTGGACAGGTTTTCGGCTGCTTGCAAGGCTTTTGGTCTGACAATCAGCATCAAGAAAACAGAAGTGATTCACCAACCTCGCCTCATGCCTAAACAAGTTCAGGGTGTGAGGCAACGGCCACCAGTAAAGCAACGACCACCAGTACACTGTTTTCCAGATACTCCAATCCAAGTGGACGGTAAAGATCTGAAATATGTGAAAAACTTCACTTATCTTGGGAGTAAGATAAATTGGAGTGCCTCCCTTGATGACGAAATCTTTAACCGAATTGCGAAAGCAACCACTGCCTTTGGAAAACTGCGTCATCGGTTATGGAAGGACAGGGGGATAAGTTTGAGAACAAAAGTACTTGTGTATAGAGCAGTTGTGCTAACATCAATGCTTTATGGATCGGAATCATGGACAGTCTATCGCAGCCACATTCAGAAGCTTGATGTCTTTCACAAAAATTGCCTTAGAACGATTTGTGGTGTCACCCTAAGAAATCGGATGTCTAATGCGGACCTATTTACATGCTGCGGTATTGGCGGAATTGAAAGCTTTTTGATGCAATCACAACTGCGTTGGGCAGGACATGTCTTACGTATGGAAGATGATAGAATACCAAAGCAACTGATGTACGGCGAGCTCAACAGCGGAAGGCGAAATGTGGGTCGACCGCTGCTTCGCTTTAAGGACAAGTTGAAAATGAATTTGACATCTATCAATATTGCTTATCGTGATTTTGAACAGCTTGCTTCTCGACGGAAGGAATGGCGATCTGACTGCCAGAGGGGCATCAGGCGGTTCTCTGTAACTGCCATTGATCAACAGCGCGAAAGACGCGAAAGAACAAAAACATCTACAAGTATCCCAGCCGATTTTTCTCAAGATCTTCCTTCTTGCATCCATTGTGGGCTGGTTTGCAAATCTCTCACAGGACTCAAATGCCATTTACGATTGAGTAAATGTAAGCATGCTACATCCATCGTAGACTAAACAAATTTTGAGTTGTCAAGACCTCATACGTCGAAATCGACGGGAGAGTCCATGATATATATATAATATTATATTATATATATATAAAGATATATAAATATATATATATATATATAATATTATATTATATATATATAAAGATATATATATATATATATATATATATATATATATATATATATATATATATATATATATATATATATATATATATATATATATATATATATATATATGATATTATATTATATATATATAAAAAAATGCTTGGAGTGAAACAAAAATCTCTGTGTAACTTATTTACCAAAAGTATATTTTATAGCTCTATTCATGTATTTAGCACTGTTGAAATAAATACTGAAACAAAAATCTATAATAAAGACCAAAGTGTATTTGTTTTATATTTATATATATAGAAATATATGTACTTCCATCCCGTCAAAATGTTGGCGAGTACAACAAATGCCGGACGAAACCATTTTAAGTGTTGTGAGAAAAAGAAAAAGCAAACAGCAAGTCAGACAACCCCGCTGTCTAAAATGAATTCGGAAAGAAATATTCCACTCTAAATAAAAAGTCAACAGTTAGGGATATTTTTCTTTGTGTTATCAGAAACGATAATAATTATTTACATATGAAAAATTAAATTACTGACGTAATTCTATGATTTTATATAAATATTTGTGCGAACACTAGCAAAGCATATTTTCCATCATTTTTAACGTACACACTAGTGTATACTATATTATACTATATATATATATATATATATACGTACACTAGTATTATATACTAGTATATTATGTTATTATATAAGTGTATATATACGAAATAGTAATATACATATATACATTTATAGAGGGGTGGAAAGAGAAGAGAGAAAGGGAGAGAGAGGGGCCGAAATATACATGATAGATTCACTCAAACATGTTGTCAAACTTGTAGGTCAACTTGACCCCATAGAAACGAGAAGTGTTGCTACATTTCATGGGACCTGTCTTAAAAAATAATTCATCAGATCTTTTTTGGCTTCATTATTGGCACCATTATTCCGTGACGTCGTAACATTTTGAATGCAATGTATTCATGTATATCCTTATTCTTTCCGTAATATCTTTTCTTTGTTTTTATTGATTGCAGATTATTGCCGGGTTGTAATAAATCGTAAGGATGCCACATTCACCAAACTCAAACGGTTTTGATGGCGACTACAAAAACTTTGACTCAATCGTCAACAATTTGCGTGCACTTCTGACAAAGGCCTATGCAAATGCAGCCAAAGAACGCAATCGGGCTGATGACTTGGAAAAGAAGATGAAAAAACGCGGCAACCAGACAGAAAACTTGATGAAATTGAGGCGCCAACCATTAATACGGAATTCCAAATCTCATGCAAACGCTCTTGACGAAGCTATTAAAACTAAAGATGAAGAAATCGAAGAATTGCGCTCTTTGCAGCAAATGCTTGAAGAAATCAATGCCGAGAACAAAAAAACAATTGACAACCTGCGAAAAGATGTGCGACAACTGAACCTGGAAGTAGGGACGCAGAAATTCATGTCCGGAAATTGCGAAAACCTTGAAGAAATTCATAAAATCTACAATCTGGAACTGATGAAGTTGGACGAGCAGCTGACAGAACTAAAAGAGAAAGAAGACGAGTGGAAGGAATGGCCTAAGCTGAGAAAAGTCTACGAGGATGAACTGGAAAATTTGAACGGACAAATAGAAGAACTTGAGATGGCCACGAATGAATGGAAAGACACAAGAAATGAATACAAAACAGAGATAGAGAGATTGAAGACGGAGGTGCAAAAGAGAAAACCGTGTTGGGAAGAAGACACTTTGTTTCATGGATCAGCTGGACTGTTAATGGCAGGAAGCAGCATTAGTAAAGAGGACATAGATTTTATCACAAAAGACAACATAAATAAAGTGAGGGCTTCGCGTGCACAAAACTTGGGGGATTGGATAGGCAATAAAGATAACGAAATGAAATATGAGAAAGCTGGGAGATTTCCATTCTACAAAAATGAATATATCAAAGAACTGGAAGAACTGAATAAGCAAAATATGGCTGAGATAGAATATCTGAAGGATAGAATCGAAGAAAATCGGGATTACGAAGATGGTAATATTCGTGAAGAAATTGAAGAACTGAAGACAAAGCACCACTACGAAGTGCAGCTTCTAAATGATGAGATAGCTAAATTAAGAGTGTGTGATGATGGCAACATATGGCAGGGGGTTGAGGAATTAAAGAAAAAACATGAAGAGGAAGTTAATCAATTACAGGTCGAGATTGATGAATTGAAAACCCTGGAAGGGGTAGACATTTTTGAAGAGGTTGAAGAATTAAAAATAAACCATCTACAAGAAGTGGAATCTCTGTGGAAAGAGCTGGAGATATTACGGTTCAGTGAAAGTGGGGACATAGTTGAAGAAGTGAAGAAATTGAAGAAAAGGCACTGTGAAGAAGTCGAATGGTTGAAGAATGAAATCCAGTTCCTAAAAAGCGGGGCCCCTGGGCTTTCTGGGATAAAAGATGAAGAGGAAAACGAAGACGAATGCAACAGACTTACGGATCAGAAAAAAGAATTCACATTTATTGATAATGCCAAGGAAAGAGAAATAGAATATCTAAAAAAAGAACTCGAATCAATGAAAGATAAGAACGGTAAAGAGAAAGCTGGAACCTTGGACGAAAAATTTGAAGATGCAAATCTGATGTCAAACGAGATCAATAGGCTGAATGGAGTCATTCAACTAATGTTGAAGAAGCATAGCCACCTCCCAGAATTTTTAAAAATGGAAAACAAACGACAGGATTCTAAATCTGATGTTATTCTTCCTGACACAAATATAAACCAAATTTCTGCGACTCAAGATCTCAAATGTTTTGATCTTGTCGATGATGAAGCAACGAGAGCAGAAATACAAAAGGAATACGACGAACAAATGAATGCTGTACTTGCCCTGAAGAATATGGAGAATGAACAGATTTGGAGAGACGCTCAGGAATATATCGATGAAGAACTTGATAAAATAAAAACAGATTTCATGGCGGTGAACAACGCGAAAAATGCTGACGAATGGCAACAATCAATGGATCTCTACAGCGAAATAAGGCGTGTGAAAGATGAACTGTTAGCCAAAGACAAAATGGAATCGACTGAAATTAGCCGATTACGTGAAGAAGTAAGATACCTAAAACAAGAACTTTCAAATCTGAGAAAGGCAAATGAACATTTTGGTAAGATAAGAAAGAACTCTGAGGAAATTCTACATTCAACAAATCCCTTTAACGACACAAGTAAAGACGAACATTTCAGAAATGATATGCCATCCGTGAAAGGTAACGAAGATGAAGAAGTCTGGAATCTTGAAGTAAGGCCGTTGCTTGAAGATATTGCTATTTTAAATGACAAAGTTAAAATAGCCGAAGAAAATCTAGTGTCTGCGCAGATGAATCTGAACCAAGAAATTGAAGCGTTGAAGAAAGAAAACTCTGATCTAAGAAGACGGAATAGTAATGCAGTTGTTGATAGCTTGATCCATCAGGATCCAAATAGAGCATATACTGATGACGAGAAACTGGCAAAGATTGTGCAGGAACTTAACCATGCCCAACAGTTGCAGATACAGGCCGATGAGAAAGTGGCAGATTATGAACGGCAAATTGAAGAAGAACGTTCTCTGCATTCAGAAGAAATGAAAAACATGACAGACAATTTGCGCAGCTTGAAGGATTCGATTAACGAAAGTGAAGCTGTGAAGGCAGAGAGAATTGAAGAGCGGGAGGAGAAAATAAAGAATTTGAAAAACACCTTAGATGACGTGAGACGTGAACATGAGCAGGAAATTCAAGATATTGGGGAGATGTGCAAAGAGAAAACAGACGCTTTGGATGATAAGATTTCCGACCTAAAGATGAGTCTAGGAAGTAGAGAAAACGAAATTACCAAAAGAGTTCGAGAGATTGAAGAGCTTCAGGAAAATATCAGATTGCTGGAGCAGGAAATCAAAGAACTGAAAGAAGAAAAGTTAGCCAAGGATAAGCAGATAGAGGAACGCCAACAGGTGATCAACGGGTTACATTCTGAGTTGGAAGAACACAATAATGTGGTCAAGAAAACGTTGAGTGAGAAAGAAAAAACATATGCTTTGTATCAAGAGGAACTCGGTCGGGTCCATATTGAACTTCTGACAACAAAAAGTTCTCATGAGGAATTTTTGAGAGAAATGGGAGAAGTTCAAAAATGTCATGCTGAGGAATTGGACTGCCAAAAAGCAAAACTGGAAGACAAATTTGAAATGTTGGTTTTAGAGCTGAAAAAATTGCATGAAGATGAAATCGATCAGATCAGGATTGAAATGCTTTCTGCACAAGACAAATTCAAAGAATTCGTTTATAAGATGAAGAACCGACAAATTTCTGAGGAATCGGTAGAATCGATTAATGAGGAATTCGATGGATTATCAAAAATTATATCTTTTGATTCTGATGAGAGAAGAAGCGCTGATGGGCAATTACCAGAAACCTTCATAGAGAAGGTAGCTCGGTCGAAAAGTGATTCGGATATTTTTGGTGACGAGGTATTATTTGAAAACAGTAGGTTTGAAAATCCTTCCAGTATGGAGCAAGCTGATTACCAACATCCTCAGAAGCACCCTTGGGTAATTCGGAAACCATCTCAAGAAGACAGGATGACCCAAAGTCTGGACGAAATAGACGCTCCGGACAATGTCCGGAAAGATGAAAGGAAATTTAAGAATAAGAAAAAAAATAACAAATCGAAACGTAGGTCTCGGGATGCCATGCCAAATTTTAGTGGAGACGATGAAAACTTGGATGAAATTGAATTGAAAGAAAAACAGAAGCAATGCCGACAACAGTGAAAAAAATGTTATTATTTTTGTTTCTTTATCAAAGAACCAAAAATTATAACAACAGAGGCGGGTTCAAGACAGCATCCTTGTCTTTTGGTTGAGAAGCAAAAATGAACCACAATAATACTTGAATGTTGCATTTAAAACTACTTTCTAATCAACAGTTTAAAGGCTGCAAAATCATTTTCGAATTTTAATCGGACATAAACAGATGTGAGAAATTCTTTTATTTATTATTAATCAGTTAAAATAGCTGAGTTGTTTACGATAATGTGAGCGTTCTAAATCCGATAATAATATCGATTAGTAAATAATGTATGGCATAAATTAAAATGAAAGTCAAGTATTACGGTTCATTTGTGCTCCTAAAAGAAAACATAGATGTTCGAATGCACTCCTGTTGAAAAATAACTTTTTAATTTTATAATTAAACAATGTGTAAATTGGGCACGTGAAATGAACGGGTTTAGCATGTCACCACATCTGATGTCACTCAAACATAAACTAAAGCATAAACATGTATTGACTTTATCTCAGAATAACATTTTGTTCATTAAAAAATCCGAAACACTTTTTACTTCGTACAACAAATATATATATTTATTCATGTGCCATTAAAATCGTTTGTCTTAAATTTGAAATGACATTTTGTAATTTTTGCTGTCATTTGTTATTAAAATAAAGCTCTGTTCAAATAATCGAAAAATATAAAGTTTAACAAATATTTTCAGTGTGATCATGTTTTCAAATATTTCTTTTTTAAATGTATTTAATAAAAGATAGGCTTAAGTATAAGAATTCATCTTTCTTTAATTTATTTATTTAAAGTTATTTCACTTGCTTTTTTGTGTATATGCAGGATTTATCGTTGCTGATAAAAGGCAAAAAAAAAATACTTGTAAGTTTTCCAACTGGAAAAATAAATCCTAAAAATGTACTCATCTTCATCTCATGTCAATATGTTTCTCAATCAATTCACTGAGTCCACAAGTGATTCATGTCATCCATATGTCACCACAGTCACATTAACACCTCATAAAGAGAAGAGTCGTTGATCTATGCCTGCTAGGTGGTGTTCTACACCCATACATCACGTTACCTGATGGATCCCACATACTCGGATTCAAACTCTCTCGCTCTGGCTGAGTACAACTCTATCGGTTGAGAGTAGAACAGGTCTACATACGCAATGGCATGTACCAACTAGTATATATAAATGACCCTGGATGTGAGTGCAGACGATCAAACAACCGGCAGGCACATTCTTGAAAACCGTGATTTCTACTCCGAATCCAACAACTGTGCAGGACTGATAAAGGCAAATCCGGCTACATTTAACCCTCTGCATAGCTTCCCATTGTGAATTCGATTTCTGCTGGGAATGTCGCGTCTTTTGATTACTTATATTTTTGTTTTGTTTATTTTTCAGTATATAAGAGAGAGCTCTTATATACTGAAAAATAAAAGAGAGAAAATATGTAAATTAATTTAACAACAATTTATCAATTCTTTTGGACAAAATATATTAATTTTGCTCAAAAATGTTTTGTTTCTTTAATGGTAAATAAAAATGAACCCTTTCCACAGAAAATAAAAGAGAACATCCATTGAAATTCTTTTCATCTCTGATTTTGATGAGAATTAAACTATAGAGATTCTCAAAATTGTCCCGATTTACTTGCATCCCTACGAGGGCAAAGTTAGACACAAGGTCGGTTTCTGTGGGAGATATCCAGCTCACCAAAAAGGGGCACTCTGGATAGGACAAAAATTAAAATTGACCCAGTTAAGAAGGATTTTTCCTCTTCTGATTGAGGACAGAACACAGACTACACTTTCATCCTAGCCTGAAGGCCAGGGAATTGTCATATTTGTGAAGATTTTATAAGGGACTTTCCAAAGTTCCAAACATTGCCCCGGCTGAATGCTTGCTTCTAATTATTCATACGTTTAATGTAGCAACAACATCTTAAGTAAATATACTAAATCAACACATGTCAGCATGTAAAACAGACGTCAAACCAAATATGATGAACATATAACTTTCTTCCAGTTTATTTTAAAACTTTCGTTTAATCTTTCTTCTTACTAATTGTACAAATGTTGATAAATCTAATTCTATTAAAATGTTAATGACCTTTTCAAGCATGTTTCCTTGGATATGGTCGTTTGGTAGTAATAGCACTATATTGAACAGTTTCGCTATGAAAAAAGGTTTGGTGCGGTTTCTCGTATACAGGTGAAACTGAAAAACCGTTGTTTTCAGTAAAACCACCCATATCTATTGGCTATACTGGTGGATTGAGGCTCTTTTAAGGACCGTGGTTGTTGTTAATAGATTGCCACCATGATTTATCTCCAACGGCCCAGAGAAGCATTTAGTTTATGAGAGACTAGTTGTCAGGACTGCAAATTCCAATCGATTTCATTATTTTAGATCAATGTGGCCACTAGAGCTTGCTTTATGAAGTTTGAATTCACTGAAGTTTCTGCCTTGTGACTTGGATAGAACTAGGCAGGGTACACTGCATGCTCTACTCGGACTGCACCCTGACCACCTACATAACTTGTGTGTGTGTCTTATCAAAATGTATCTGCAAACCAAATTTCAGCCCAAATCATTTGCTTACATCTATGCAGATGACACGACTGCCTATGAGTGCACTTTCAAGATCTCACTAATTTTTTTTCTTTGGACCTGGGGAAAAAGTGGCATGTTACATTTAACACTTCTGAAACCAAGCTTTTCTCCTTTCACCACCAATGCTCCGATCCCTGTTTTGCCCCAGTTGAAATGAATGGCTCTCTCCTCAAATAAACCCCTTATTTTGATAAGCTCCTAGGTCTGACATTCACCCCAGATCTAAAATGGAAGACGTATATCCAGTTCTTTGCTAAGGTCGCTAAAAAATGATGCTTGCTTCGGTTGATTTGGGCCCCTGTAATCATAGCAAACACCTCTGTCACTGTTGCGATGTCTCCAAAGCATGACACAAAAAGAGTGTTATCATTGGCAGATGCAAAAACTCTGACTTGTGCCCCTCCAGGTGATTCCACACAAGACCAAACTTGCTGCCCTGTCCCTCAGCATGTGAAGTAGTGTCTCCAATGCAAGAACATAAATAGGACAGACAACAGCAGACAACCTTAACATAACGACTGACAGACATTGAACGACTCCAAATGCCATAGGCGAGCGATACAAAATGGAGCTTCTTTTGCGGAAATCAGGATTAAAACCAGGGGTCTCTAAAACAAATGACAAGAAACGATGTTTAACACTGTCAACAGATTTGGACTGTACAAATTGATCAGCATGGCCTCAGTGTCTATGATTGTACAAATTGTTCTGAATCGATCTCCCTTCCATAGCATAGTTTTGAACAGCTTCGATCAATTCCCTAATGACAAACTGCAACCAGTTCGATAGGATCCGTGCCTAAATCTTTAACAGTTATGGGCCTTTAGCAGAGTTATGAGCCTGTAATCATCTAGTTCCTCCTCACCATGCCTGTCACATTTTTTCCGCAATGGTAACTTGACCAGGAATAGATCCATGATCAAACCAATGATTGAATACATTCGTCAGAAGCTGTACAAACACGTGCACCAGCCTCAAGAACAATTCATAGGGCTGACCATTAAGTTCTAGCAATTTGTTGTAGCCGATCTGCTTCAACACAGCCAAGGCCTCATGCTCCATAATCCTGCTATCACAACTCGCTGCTCTAGCTGTGTCAGGAAGAGTCAAACTCCTGGACACAGAGTCTGGGCAGTTGGGTGAAGCGCTCCTTTTAGTGCTCCTGAAATCCTACACAAATCTCCCGAGTCTATTCTAGTCCATCCAGAATCTTGACTTTCTGAACATATTTTTTTGAACCGGGATAGAGTTTTTTTTTACACTTATCTGTGTCGAAGTTCAAGGCTTCGTTAAATATTTTCTTTAGCCGCTCTGATCCCTGTTTTGCCCCAGTAGAAATGAATCACTCTCTCTTGTTTTGATAAGCTTTTGGGACTAACTTTCGTTCCAGATCTAAAATAGAAGTCGTATATCTAGTCTCTTACTGGAACAATGGTTGGATCATTCCACTGCTCCAGAAAGTACTAGACTCCAGATGCAATCCTCTACCTTTATAAGAGTCAGATACGTCCAAAGATGGAATACTGCTACCATATCTGGAGAGGTGCCACATTGAGCACCTTTTCTTGCCTTGACAGAGTATAAAGTCGACCTCGAAATCTAATGGAGGTGATTTTTTCTTTTCCCTACAACTCTTTCTTACAGAAGAGACAATCTTTTTTTGGTGGATAGGTACATTTATTTGCTCCAAACAAGGCATATTGCCACTGATACGTACTGTGGTTAAGGGGCAAATTAAAGAGTGTATCCTAAGTAGGGAGTTGTGTAGCAAGGTGTTTTTTCACTTTACATTTAAATTTGTTCATGTTGGTAGAGTCAGGAAACAGGGTACAGTGAGGGAATTCCAAAGAAAAGCTGTTCGAGGAAAGAAGCTATCAGAGTAGAAAGCTTTCCGGCATCTGGGGACTTCTACAGTGAAAGGGTGGGATTTTTCTGCTAGTCGAATTGATCGGGGGTATTTACGTTTAAGGGGTACAAGTGTAGTAAGTTCATCAGAGCACATTCCATGGAAATACTTGTAAAACAAGCACAAGGATGTAACATCGCTGTGATAGAACAGGGGCTGGAGCTTGGTAGACAGTGTGAGACCTATTAGGTTACAGACTCTTTTTTGCACCCTGTCCAAGAGAGAGAAACTAGTGGTTGGTGCACCAGCCCAAATATAGCAATAATACTCCATGCATAAGCAAATGGTGGCTTTATAAAGATATAAGATACTGGCAGGTGTGAGAAAATTTCTAGTCCGGTATAGGAAGCCCACGTTCTTTGCAGCAGACTTGGCAGTATCTTTTATGTATTTATTACTTATGCATATTTCCTGTGAATGTTAGGCCGGGGAGTTTGAATGGTGTATTTTCGAGAAAGGGTGCTATCAGCCATGGGAATCAGTGGTTGATAAAGGTTTTGATAATTGTTAAAAGAAAGGAGCTTTGTCTTAGTAGCATTGAATGTGACGATCCATTTTGAGCCCCATTAAACTACAAACTGGGGGCCATTTTCTAAAGATTTAATCATTGCCTTGGATATGTGTGTGTTCGATTTGCCCGCATATTAAAAATAGAGTATGGTGTCATCAGCAAATATACTCATCGGACACGATTGCATCCGGATCAGGAATAATAATTATCCAAGTATCGCCCCTGGAGCACAACCGCATCAACGTCATGTTGTTTGGATGTACGGCCATCGAGAACCACCTGGAACTTTCTTTTAGCTAAGAAGGATCTGATTATATTTAATAGTCGTCTATTAATACCGTACAAATTCATTTTCCTGAGAAGACCTTTATGCTAAATCTTGTCAAAGGCTTTGGATATATCAAGCACTACCCTCTAGCTTCACCTGCCTTATCCAGTGTATGGTATATGCGTTCAGAGATGACCATTAGGATATCTAAGGTAGAATGGGATTGCCTAAATCTGTTGGTCAGAAAGAGGTTTAGCATTTAGATTGATTAATGATTCGAAGATTTTAGCAAAGTGCAGGAGGAGACTTATAGGGCGATAATTTTGCGAGTCTCTCTCTACTCTATCATTATTTCCATCGAAGGTGCTCGACAGAGCTCCAGTCTTGGTTCCTTCTTATAAGACATTCACAGCAAAAACTCGTCTTCTTACCACAACGAAAAAAAATCCTTCTTTTCTCATGTGTCAGGCGGAAATTCCATGAACAGAGTTTCTTTGCAAGAACTGCTTCGCTGCTGATTACATCTTGTTCGTCTTCAAATCCAATGTCAACCAATTCTTGTCATGGATTACCCCATAAGCAATCAAACACAGTTCATACCATTGATCAATGTTAGTACACCCATAATGTGCCTCATCTTTCAGCTGGCAATCATTCCCATCTCATTAATTCTTATCCTTGAGTAACTCTAGGCCTTGATAAATGGTACCGCCAATAGTATAGAAAACGCCAATCCCTAACTACTTGTAGCCTCGTGTTGTAGGTTCCCCTTAGCTAGTTCTATCGTCAGGGAATCTCCCACAGCCACCGCAAGTTCTCGTCATATGTTGTGATATTCTCAGTAGACCCAAATATAACTCTTTTGCGATTTCTTGCCGAGCTCCATGTATGCCAAGTCATGTCTACACGTCACCAAACCTGCAAAATAGATGTTCTTCAAATAAAAAGAGTGACTGACAAATACAGGGTGTTCCAAAAGTCTTGGGAACATTTCAAGAGCAACAAAAGAACGAAAGATGATTAATGCAAAGACAGGAGATGCACAAAAAGAAATTGCAGGATGTGAGATCTGGAGATTTGGGAGGCAGGGCATGGGAATGCGATCATCTTGCCCAGACCGTCCAATCCATCTGTCTGACAGTTTTGTGTTCAGATACTGTCTAACCCTGAGGCTCTAGTGCGGTGGCACCCCATCTTGTTAGAAAATGAAGCCATCAGACTCTTCCTCACTCAACTTATCCATTAACCAGTTTTCCAGCATGTCGAGGTATGTGTCACCATTGACTGTTACTCTTTCAAAGAAGAATGATCCGTAGACAGCTTTCTTGGACATGGCCTCTTTCCAGAATTTTGTGTGTAAAAAAACAGCACAAGATCAAAATAAAATAAAAATTATTATGATAACAGAAAAGATGTCCGCCTGCCTAGAACTGTTTTGTTATAAGGACAAAAGTTAACATAGGTGAGTATATTATTCCACATTAAATTCAGCTTCCAACAGTGCCAAATATTAGAATGTTATGATTATTTCTTAGTTTCAGTAAAACATAAACGCTTTCGATCAGGCTATAAATTTACATAGCAAAGTTTTATGTATTAAAAAAATTGTCAAAAGAAAATGTTGTTGATGGTCTGAATCTATGGTTCTTAATCGATAGTAATTGCAAGAAAATTTCAACAAAAAAAATTTATAATTGTTTTTTAGACGATTTTTAATCATTCTAGGTTCACCGTTAAAAATGAGACCACTTCCCCTTTAGAAATTCACTCATAAAACGTTGTGCTCAAAGTCCCAAGAGCAATGATCCTAGGATATTATTCTACATAAAATTTTGCTTCTAACTGCACCAAATAACAGTGTTGGCTATATTGAAGATGTTAACTTCCAAATGAGTCAGATATTTATCCACAACTAGTTTTGTCTGTTTTTTGTAACAGTGACAATTCAAAGTTGTCTTCTTTTGAAATTAAAATGTGCAAATTATTTTTTGATATGCTCGTTTCAAGAGTTAAATTTTATTTTTTTAGCGGCAGCGAATGTTATTTTTACGTATCGATTGGACAAAAGCTTAAATCAGCAGTTTCTTTCAGCCAACCAGAAAACCGTCGAAAATTTGTGCATACTAGAAAAAAAACACAGTTTTCTTCCACAGACAATACACGTGCCCACGTCACAATTCTACCTAGGTCCATTGTGGCGTGAAAGGCCCTTGACAAGTAGCACGCACATGCCGAGAGACACACACGAACTACTAAACATAGCGACAAAATATACACACTGCTAACCGAACTTTCTCGCACAAGTCCATATATACACTCTCCCAGTGTGAAAAAGGGAAACTAATATACACACACATCTACAATGCCTACTCATTTTACACACATAAACTCACGCAACAGCTGAAATGAACATGTGTACTCAATTTCTCTTTTCAGACAAAAAAGTATAGCCTTTGTCATTATTTAATTTGATAATGTCCTATCTTTAACAAAGTGGCTACATTGCCATCTACAGCAACTAAAAAAAGATATTCCTTAACCCTACTACTAAAAATACCCTTCTTCAAGAACTTAAAAAAAACTCCCTTAACCCTATCACTAAGGCTAAGTCCGGGTGGCAATGACCCCCTTTTTTAGTTGCTGAAAAATGCTAATCTTTACTGATAATTCGGGATATTTGCAAGATTAAAATTGTTAAAAAGAGACATCATAAAACAAATTAAAAATTCTTCATGAACACCCAATAAACCAGAACATCGAGCATTTTAATTAAGTAATGAAAAAGAAAGAAGAGGAAGGAGTAGGCCGAACGAACGAATGGAGAAAGAAAGAAAGTAGCCTATACAAGCTAGTATCTTTTTCCACACTGGTCTAATTTCAAAAGAGGACAACTTTGACCTGTCACCGCTACGAAAAACAGACAAAAGTAGTCGTTTGGGAGTTAACACTTTCAATATAGCCACACTGTATTATTTTATTCTAGGTTCAGTCCCCAAATCAGTTAAAAACACTAATCTTCGTAATCTAAAAATTACAGCGCAAGAATTACTTCACCTTCACTGATTTAACTTGATTTGAAAATCAAATGAAAGAGATATCATTCGGTTATAATTTTTTTCATTTTGAAGCATTTCAATTTTTAATTTTCACGTGACATATTTTTCTTCCTCTCCTATAAATTACGTTACATTAAATTTCCAGTATTGTTGTAGATGAACACCCGTAGTAGTTTATCCAAAAATAAAAACCAGATTCGCTATTTTTTTTACTATCACACCCGGCGTAGTTTACCCCCTAAAAAATTGCAGATTCTTCTTTTTGGGGAGGATTACACGTAAACAGCCTGAAAAAAATATTCGCAAAGAAGAAATTAAAAAAGAAAAATTAAATATTTTAGATTTTACAGTGTGTGTGTGTGGGGGGGTGGGGTAACTTTCCTATATAAATTTAACATAAAATGAGCACCCACTATCTGGCCAGTTAGCGGTAAATCAAGTCATGTAATCGATTGGAGTTTCCATTTTGGGAGCGGAAAAATGGGGAGGGAGCATGTTTTTTTTTACTTATCCATTTTAGTTTTATTTTCTGTTTTAAATATTATAGAATATAAAGTAAACTGACCAAATGAGTGGATAAAAAAAACACAAGCCACGCACCAGCTAAAAACGAAATAAGATATTGATTACAAAAAGCAGCTCCAAGCACCAACTCCGCACTTTTACTAAAAAAAAAAATGGCTGTCACATGGGATGTCTTCAACTAAGTCCGCGCGACCATTGGTCGTCAAATATAAATACACGCACGGCGACAAAATCTCTCTTTCTTTCCTTCGACGCTTAACAGAAGGACGCATCTAGACTCTCTATCGCCCTTCTGGGCGAGGGACGCATCGGGTGACTACCATTCACCATTCAACTCGCATCTTACTCACACTGCTGCCAAAGGCACATACACACAAATGCCTACACTCCCTATCAATTCTCATTCACACATGCACACACACAAATGCCTACACAACTTATCAATTCTCACTCGTATACTTATGCTCACTGACAAATCGCAACTCACGCTCGCGCACGCACCCACACTTTCGTACAACTACGCACTCATAAATTACAGACATAAACATTTTATTACTTTCCTAACGGAACTTTCAAATGAAGAATTAATGTATTTTGTGTATATATATAAATATTGTGTTTCTTCAAATAATATTTCCTTTTTCTATTCTTCCTTCATTCAACTTTCATGCATGTTTTTATCTGTTTCTGTTTTAAACATTCCTTATAACAATTTAAATATAAGCGTGGATCTTAGCGTTTTCTCTAAGATACGACATCTTAATAAGCTAAGGTCCACGCGCTGCTACAATATAAATGGTCTTATTTTCGTATTTTCCGTCTCCATTTACCGCTAACTGGCCAGGAAGTGGGTGCTCATTTTACGTTAAATTTATATAGTGATCCTCTACCTAAAAATCTAAATATTTAATTTTTTTTTTAATTCCTATTTTGCGGATATTTTTTCAGTCTGTTTACATGTAATAGCAAAAAAAGTAGAATCTGAAGTATTTGAGGGAGTAAACTACGCCGAGTGTGACAGTAACGATTTAATCCAGAGTCAACTTTTGGAGGGCGATTTACATCTATACAGCTTGAAAAAATATCCACAAAAAGGGAATTAAAAAATATATATATATATTATTAGCTTTTACAGTGGGAGATCACTTTCCTATATAAATTTAACCTAAAATGAGTACCCGCTTTAGAATATATAGACGTGGGATCAATTTTTTTTTTCAATATTTTAGAGAGAAAATAAACTTTGTGCTAGTGGAGGTAGGTGTGAGTTAACTAAACTTCTATTCTATTTTTCCTTTCTTTTATTATTTTTTTTTGGGGGGGGGCATTTTTTCTTACAATAAGTGTGGAAACAATTTTTAATGTTTTAGCATACACCTTTTTTCGGACCATACAGGGAATAAGGACCCCAAAACAATGGCCAAATGAAAAGAAATCCTTTCTGTCTTCACTGGTGTCTAACGGTTGACTTGGCCGCACACACACACACACACACACACACACACACATATATATATCAGGGTGGTGCAAAAGTCACGCATTAGTTTGAATCAGTAACAACTTTCACATTTAATCAAATTTTCTCCTTATTTTTCAGAATATTACAGACATAAACATTGATAATTTATCATGGAAAAATATAGCACTGAACAACGAACCAAAATTATTGAACTTTACTTCGAAAACCAGCGTTCAATAACCTTAACCCAAAGAGCCTATCGTCGGCATTATAATGTCAGGCAATTTCTCAGTCAGACCACAATTGATCGTCTTGTGGCCCGATTTCGGCAGCAGGGTTCAGTCAGTGATCTTCCACGATCTGGCAGACCACGTTCAGTACGGACAGCGGAAAATGTAGCACTCGTTGAGGATAGCATTGCTGAAAATTCAGACACCTTAACTCGAAGACGAACCACTCAGATTGGGATGTCCAGAAGGTCACTTCAAAGAATTTTGCGTGAATTGCATCTGTTTCCATACAAAATTCAATTGGTACAGGCATTACAACCCACAGATTTGCAATCACGCGTAGCTTATGCTGTTCACATTCAGCAATTAGCCAGAGAACAAAATGAGTTCATCCATAAGCTGATAATGAGCGACAAAGCCCATTTTCATCTGAACGGGTTCGTAAATAAGCAAAACTGCAGAATATGGGCCATTGAAAATCCAAGAACCGTTCATCAGCGTGAATTACATCCACTAAAATGTACCGTATGCTGTGGTGTTACCCCGGAAAGAGTGATCGGTCCATATTTCTTTGAAGACTAAAAGGTGTCGCGGTGACGATAACTGCACAGCGATATCAACAAATGATTGAAAATTCTTTAAGGCCAGCTGTTCAGGACAAGCCAGAAATGTGGTTCCAACAAGATAAAGCTACTGCCCACACTGCCCGACAAAGTATGGCGCTCTTAAGGGGATTGTTTGGCGAGCGCTTAATTAGCAGATTTTCTGATTTTAACTGGCCTTCACGTTCACCGGATTTAACAGCCCCTGACTTTTTCCTTTGTGGTTATCTGAAGGAAAGGGTATATGTGAACAAGCCTACAACAATTCAAGAGCTTAAAAACAATATCGGACATGAAATCCAAGAACTAGAGCCAGTTATTCTAAGGACTGTAATGGAAAATGCCCTAACTAGAGCCCGTCTTTGTGAGGCCGAAAATGGTAGCCATTGTCGTCCGAAAACACCAAAATGTCTCTCTGCTGAGGGCACCCAATCCGACCCAAAACAGTCACTAGTCCGCAAACACCAACTTGAACTCCAACTTCACTCTTCTGACAGCACCAAATCCGACCTCCACCTTCACTGGTCTCAATCCAGGATGAACCAAAGAAGAAGTGCGCTTTCTCATTTCCTGTCCTCTTTATGGGGACTCCCATCATGCAATGCAAAATAGGTCACATGATCATTTGGTACTTCCTTTCTATAAAACCAGCCATTTGCTTTAACTCTGTTGTTCCACATAGCCTGGTCTGGTATTACGGGTAAGTCTTATGTTTTTATTTTCCACTACATGCCCCCGTGATCTTAAAATCACATCTCACCTCGCATAGTCAGCCATCCAGACCGGTTGTCTCCTCTCACGATTAGAGCGTCGCAGGGGTTCTTCCAACGGGGGTTCACCGGCTTCTTCCTCAGCATCTCCATTTGATGGCAGAGAGACACGACGTATGTCAAGCACGTGTCGCGGCATCCCGTCAACACTCACATTGTTTACAGACTGTACATGCGTTACCCTTCCTCGTCCCCAACGTGTAGTGCATAGAGCTCCTGGTGGCTTGACCCACACTTCTTCACCAACTGTGATGGATCCTTGTCCCTCTTCACTCATGTTCGTTCTAGCAAGAGGATGACGGCACTCATACCGAAAGACTGACTGATGCGGCACTGACTCTTCATCTTGACCACTCTTTGGAGACATGTTGTACCAAAATACCGCCTCTTCTGGTTAGATTCGGCCTCTCTTTGCAACAACCTTTATGGTTCGGTGATGCCTTTCGACAATCCCATTTCCTCCCGGTCGATATGCAGCCCGAAAAAATTGCCGGGTTCCCCACCTGGCACACAGCTCTGTAAAGTCTTCAGAGCGGAAGGCGGCACCATTATCCAGTAATATCTCCTCCACTGGCCCCCTCTCCAAAAACACCGCCTCCATGGCTCTGTAGATTTCACTCGCGGTTTCCGCTCTCAACTTACACCAGATTGCCACTCTCCCAGGTCCACAGTCGACCATTGACAGGAATATATCGTTCCTATAATGCATGACGTCAATGGCCAGCCGTTTCCAAGTTTCAGTCACCTGTAATTCCCCTCTCTCGTGCCTGGATGGGGCAGGGTCAATTGATTGACACTCTCTGAATTGTTCCACCACCTCTTTAACCGCCTCCTTTGTCACACTCGGGTTCACCTTTCTTGCAAGAAAAAGTGTCCTCTCTTTCCCAAAGTGGTGCATTTCATGCAGCTCTCTCGCTTCCTCACTAACGGCGCACACAGCCGCTGCATCCTTCTCTTTAAGCCAGGCCTTCTTTACTCGGGTCAGGGCATCTGCTCTGTTCTTTTGAGTTGGGACAAGCGTAACCGACACTCTCAGTCCAAACTCGCGAATCAAGTCTCCCAAAATCCCGAGCCTACGCTTGATCAGCATCTCAGCTGCTCCCTTGGTCCTTACTCTCCTGTCTCCTGAGACTTCTGACTGGATCCAGGAGGCCACTGTGGCCGAGTCCGTTTTCAACTCTGCATTTTTCAAGCCCCACTTTAGAGCCAGGTTCACTCCCTTTGCTGCAGCCTCGAGCTCTGCAACATTTATGTGGGCATGGTCATTTCTTTTGCGTAGCCAAGCGGCATCCTCCACTGTTGCTCCTCCAATTTCAAGCAGCACACCGAGAGCCAGAGTGCTAGCATCACACCAGATCACACCTTCTTTGCCCCGTTCGACACGCCATTTTCCTTTGACGGGGTCTTCCACCTTAACCTCCTCCACCACCTCGCGTATCAACTGCACAACATCCTCGGTCACTGTGTCATCCCAGCGGCCGCCTTCGGTCCGCCTTTTTATATAGCTGCATGCTACTCTGAGCCACCCGCAAATGGGGTAATGGTCAACCAGCTTCCCACATATGGAGAACAGCTCTCTCTTAATCAGTCCGTCTGAGATATCGGGCACCTCATTACCCCGTCCGAACATCAACGTCCCCTCCTTATTCCTTTGCAGCTTTAGTCCTAGGGCCGTGCCATTTTCTAGTGGCTCAGGTGGCTTCGCAATCAATCCATATCTTCCAACGTGATTGTTAACACTTTCCGCGGACAGATTTCCTTCCTCGACCAGGATGTCATCAATATATGAGCTTGTGGCCCTCTCTACCTCGTTATTTTTCACCAGCACTGTTTTCAAAATTGCAGTCATAATTTTGGGTGCAGAACTGAGCCCAAAACCCAACCTTGTCAAGCAAAAGGTCTGACCCTTGAACTTAACCAGCTGGTACCGCCATAGCCTCTCGTCTATGTGTATCTAGAGGTAGGCTGATTTTAGGTCCACAATCTTGCTTGCCCGCTCCATCTTCCTCCACTCTCGCATTACTTCCTCGCAAACGTCGATACCATCCCCTGTGTGGCAAGCAATATGCTGGTTTAGCTCTCTGTAGTCCAATACTGGCCTAACCTTCCCTTTGGTGAGCTGGACTACCGCCATGAGTGGTAGGACTCCATCTGCTTCCCCGGACCATGGTACAAGGATACCTTCCTCAATCCACCTCACTTTCTCAAATTCAGCCCTTGTGTCACCATTCAGAGTACTTTCGTAGCACCCAACTTGATTTTTTAGTATTGGCAGCTCTGAAACCCAACGCCATTCCACCGTCCACTTATCTCCATCAAAACTGGCTTGAAAGTCTTTGTCTTTGATTTGGCACGGTTCTGCCTTCTTGGGTTTAACACTCTCCATTCCTGCCAATCCGACTGGGCGCTCGCATCCAAATGTGATCATGCCCATGCTAAACATAGCACCCCCTAGTCGATCGATGAAATCCAGGCCCAACACAACATCAACACCTGCAACAAGCCGCTCCATCACAATTGCCCTCACCTCAAGTTCGGTCTCTCTCATTATTATTCTCACAGTGCACATTCCTCGGCACATCACCTCACGGCCATCAACCGCCCTCACACTGGTCGTTCCATGCCAAGATTTAGCAACATCCCTTGTCACCAACGTGGTCGTGCAGCCGGTATCAACCAGAGCTTTGGCTCTCTTCCCGTTTGCGGTGACCTCCACCTGTGGTAATGCAGTCCTATGCGCCGTCACTTGATAGGGGGGGTAGCCATTGGCGCTATGGCACCCCTCTAATCGTTTCCCTGTACCGTGCAGGTTCGGCTGATATGCCCAGTTTGTCCGCAACGGAAGCAGGTTATGCCAGGCTTAGGTTCTCGGCAGTCCCGTACAAAATGAGGCCCCTGGCACTGAAAACATTTCACTGGGGCTTTTCCAGGTGACCGCCCCCACGAGAGATTCTCCTTAACTGCGGACTTCCCTCCCATCAGGCTTACACTCACGGTTGCCTCCAACTGGTGACTCTTCTTTGTCAGCACCCTGGCATGGGTCAGCACTTCATCCATGTTCATGCTCTCGATCATTGTCAGTCTCTGCAGCTCTGTGGACACACTATCAGGAAGACCAGTCACAAACGTCATTTTCACCGTTTTTTCAAGGCTCATCCCTGCATAACCCGCCAGTCCCGCTAGCCTCCGGATCTCCGTCGCAAAGACATCTACTGGCTCCCCTGTCCATGTGATCCTGCGCATTTTGCTATAGGCGTCGAAAACGCTTTCTGCGAAAGCGGTCTTTAGTCTTGCCTCTATCAAATCTGCGTCGTCTTGTTCAGCGTCATTCATTTCCAGGTAGACCGAAAGTGCATTTCCTTCCAAATATAATGGAATCAAGGTTGCCACATCCTCAATTTTCTGCAATCTTGCGACCATCTTCAATTTAGACAGCCATCGCACTACGTCTCCATCACCAGCGTACGCCTTCAATACGTCACTGCTTAATTTGATTCTGTCACCCATCCTGTTATGTAGGTAGGCCGCCGAAATAGCTTGTCGTCCGAAAACACCAAAATGTCTCTCTTCTGAGGGCACCCAATCCGACCCAAAACAGTCACTAGTCCGCAAACACAAACTTGAACTCCAACTTCACTCTTCTGATAGCACCAAATCCGACCTCCACCTTCAGTGGTCTCAATCCGGGATGAACCAAAGAAGAAGTGCGCTTTCTCATTTCCTGTCCTCTTTATGGGGACTCCCATCATGCAATGCAAAATAGGTCACATGATCATTTGGTACTTCCTTTATATAAAACCAGCCATTTGCTGTTGTTCCACATGGCCTGGTCTGGTATTACGGGTAAGTCTTATGTTTTTATTTTCCACTACAGCCATTTAAAGGATATTATTTTTAAAAACTACTGCAACAAAATTACCAAGTAAATGTATTATTTATCAGAAAAGCCTAGTAAATTACTTTAAATATTGTAGTTTCTATCACCTAAACAAACCAATGCGCGACTTTTGCGCCACCCTGTATATATATATATATATATATATATATATATATATATATATATATATATATATATACTAGCTGGCTTTGCCAACTCGCTATCGCTTCGTAAATTCGCTATCGCTTCGCAAAGTTCGTTACTTGAAATACTTGAAACCAAAGTGTTCAATTTAAAACATTTCATTCATAAGTTTGTTGTAACCACGCATTAATATGAGACATGAACAGAGAGAGGAAATCAATTCGCTTTGTGTATGTGCGTCCGTGCGTTCGTGAGTGTTTGCGTCCGTGCGTGTGTGCATGCTTTCTTTATTTTTATTTATTAAAATCAATTACAAAAATGTGACGTTGGCCCCCAACCGGAGGAAGCAGTCAGACACGCTTCTCCTTCCTCTATATGGCGTCACTAACAGGAGAGAGGGAGAGAGGGAGAGAGGGCGAGAAGGAGGGTCAATCATTCAAGCTTCTCCCTTTTCAGAACTATTTCTTATGCCTCATGTATCTTTCTGTGACCGTCGTAAAGCCACGATCTTTCTCTCTAGTTTAAATTACTTCCCCTAGCAAATATTTTAAGAAAGATTTAATAATATTTTTAATTAAATTACTTGAATTAATTACTATTAATATCGACAAAAATATTGCATATATATGAAATAGCAGAACGATAAAATTACGAATGAATGACACCTAACATCAATTAGTTATGAAGTGTTAAAAAAATGTTATGCAAATTGGGCATGGAAAGAGTCCTTTGTGCCTTTTGCCTCTACGATATATATATACACTATTTTGAAATATACTTTATTGTATTGTTGACTTGTTGCGACAACCCCAGCCCGTTCAGTTTCTCATTAACTTCGGTTGATTGAGGACTTCGGGATGGGGTAATAACAGTCGAGGGGATTCGTTCTCGACAAGCAGACCAGCAGGAAATGGGCCATATCTGGGTTGTCCAAGGAGGTGCACCCTCCCAGGTCTTGCCTTCCCTCTTTGGGGTGGAGTAAGTTTATTGCTTACTACCTGTGGCGCTCTGACCGGGGAATGCCGACGGGGTTGTCCAGGCTATTTTTTATAGGCGAGAGTGCTCCTTCTTTAGGGGGCGCTGGCTTACCTCTCCCCCACCTTCCGATCTTGTGTCACATATTCCTGCGGTGGGAAGGAATTAAATACCGTTGTATTATTAATTTAAATAGTACTAACCCGTTTTGATAGTAATATAGGAGTGATAAATGGAAAAAACTCTCGCATTTATTCATTTATATATATATATATATATATATATATATATATATTGTGTATATTTAGGCAGCATTTTTGTTAAAAAATAACAGAATTATACCTTTTTTATTTTTTTTATTTTTCTGATGGTTTTTTTTGTATTAAGATAAAAAAAATAATAAATGTTCCATAGGTTTCACAGGTTTCACGAACGTTTTCGATTTATCGTCGAATCATCTTCAGGTGTCAACAGCAAATGAACAAAAAAGCTGGAGAAAGAAGAGAATTTTTTAAAGACGGCAAGCTGAAAGACCCAATGACAAATACACGGAACTCCAACAACGACTTGCGGATATCATTACCAATTACGAACACTCTTACCGGGTAACGATACAAAAAAAAAAACTCGCTATACAAGGGATCCATTTTACAACCCAACCACACGCAACACTACATTAATTTATCTGACCACGAACTTGCAGAACCCCAAAAGGAATTACTAAATCTTGGACCTAACTGCCACCCTTTTAATCGATTCAACCATCAAAGCAAAAAAGCAGAAATAAAATTACTATATGAAAACATAACTAGACTAGAAACAGAAAATAAAATTACATCACATCCCGGCTTACGTGACATCCTAAAAGTGGAAGCTATAAAAAATCGACATGATAAAAACAATCCAATTCATTATTAAATACCAATCTACAAAAAAGCAGCCAATGAACTCAGCAATCATCCAAATATCATTATAAAACATATTTGTCGTACTTAATTAATCAGACTATTTCACTAAACTTCAAACTGTAGTGTTACTGCACCGACGATTCACCGGTGAGGGGACGAGTTACGGCCCCTGGCGATGACTCAGTTAGAATGTATTTTGACCGCCAATAAACCTTGTTACTTATCCTATACTTCTCTCCGTCTTACTACTCATTTAACCCAGCCGATAACATTACATGGTCTCAGATAAAGGATACAATTTGTGGAGACCGAAAAAAACAAAGTAAAAGATCGGATATCGTAGTAAGAAAAACAAAGGATTTCTAAGAGAAAGAAAATTCTACTATCGATAAACAAACGACTTACAGAAAACGGTCCCACAAAAAAAAAAAAAGTAAGAAAAGAGAGAACAGTAAGTACAGAAAATTGTTTTTCTCATATATATCGTATACTTTTGAAAAATGCCTCACACGGACATAAAGCAATATTCTGCTAATATACCCCCCCCCCCGAACAAATGACTCTCGTTGGAAATGTTGCTAATAACTGGCGAAAATTTAAACGAAATTTTCTCAATTATTCGATCGCTAGTAGATTGTCTAAAGAAGCAGATACTTCATATCAGACATCGGTATTTTTAGCAACTATCGGGGAGGATAGTTACGATATATATGAAGGGTTGAAGTTTAACTCTGAGGAAGAAAAGACGGACCTAGAGAAGGTGATGAAGAAGTTTGAGGATTTTTTCGTGGGCGAAACACACGAAGCTTACGAATCCTATACATTCCATCTTCGCAAGCAAGAAGTATCGGAAGGTATCGAGACCTATATAGCTGCTCTTCGACAACTTGCAAAGAACTGTAATTTCGGACAGCTACAGGATAGGCTTATTCGAGACCAAGTCGTTGTCGGAGTTCGAAGCGATACCGTCAGAGAAAAGTTACTGTCTGATAAACAGCTTACTCTAGACAAGTGCCTACAAATAGGTAGAGGCTATGAAACTTTGAAACAACAGACGCAGACCATTTCCTCTGGTGCCGATGCAGCGGATCCTCAAATCAACCGGGTTACAAAGCGAACCTACAAGACAAACTTCACCAAACAACCACATCCGAAATCGAAAATGCCTAGCAAATGCACACACTGCGGGAAATTTCCATTCCACAATAGAAATGACTGCCCAGCAAAAGATGCACGCTGCAGAATTTGTTCGCAGAAAGGGCATTATGCAAAATTTTGCAGAACCGATAAGGCGAAGGTTAGAGAAATAAGAGAGGAAGAAGAAAATCATTTTTTAGGTTCTGTCACTCTCGAAAATATAGGTACAATTACCACTGAGGATAATACAAATTGGCAGGCTAAAATTAAGGTCACCACTAAGACCTGTACCAAAATTATAAATTTTAGGCTGGATACAGGTGCAGATGTGACCGTAATCCCGGACCGGTTCTTCAGGAAAAATTCCCCACTCATTCAACCCACAAACAAAAGAGTGTACGGACCGGGTCATCATGAGATAAACCTCATAGGATGTGTGAAGGTCAAACTGGCCACAGAAAAAGTAAGCTTGCAACAAGACCTTTATGTTATAGAGAGTCTGCAAGAACCTCTACTGGGAGGACCAGCAATCAAAGCCCTCAACCTGCTGAAAGCAGTTAATAGAGTGACAAGCGAAGGGCACCAGTATAAGAAAGAGTTCCCAGAACTGTTCAAAGGCCTAGGGAAACTGGAACATGTGTACCAGATACGTTTGGAGGCAGGAGCTCAGCCCTTTTCCATTGCTACCCCTAGAAGATTGCCGTTGCCTATGAAACAGAAGGCTCAGAAAGAACTGAAACGTCTGGAGAACGAGGACATAATCCGTCCAGTCAAATCACCAACTGATTGGTGTGCCCCAATAGTCGCAGACCAAAAAGCTAACGGTAAAGTTAGGTTATGCGTCGACTTTACCAAGCTAAACGAGAGTGTGAAACGGGAAAAATTTCCTTTACCCACCACAGACCAATTACTGGCCAAGCTCGATGGAGCCACAATGTTTAGCAAGCTCGACTGCAACAACGGTTTCTACCAAATCGTCCTACACGAAAAATTGCAGGTCCTTACCACATTTATAACACCTTATGGGAGGTACTGTTTCAAACGACTTTCATTCGGAATAAGTTCTGGGCCAGAAATCTTTCATAGGGAGATGACACACATTTTGTCCGGAATACCAGGAGTCATCTGTGATATAGATGACGGCCTAATAAGTGGAAGAAACCAGCAGGAGCACGACCAGCGACTAAAAGCAGTACTGCAGAAAATGAAGGCTGCAGGAGCTACACTCAACGATAAATGTGTATTTTCTGTCAGAAACATAAAGTTTCTGGGTCACATTATATCAAAAGAGGGAATACAAATAGATCCCGAAAAAGTAGCAGCAATTATGGACTTGCCCAGACCTGAGAATGTGTCCGAATTACGACGCTTACTGGGCATGGCAAACCAGGTCGGAAAATTTGCTAGGAATCTAGCCGAAACCACCAAACCACTCCGAGAGCTTCTTAGGAAAGAGTCAGAATGGATCTGGGATGAGCCTCAGAAAGCAGCATTCCAGACCCTGAAGAAGCAACTGAGTTCTGCACCAGTACTAACTCATTACAATTCCAACAAGCCGACAAGGGTATCAGCAGATTCATCTAGCTATGGCCTAGGCGGTGTACTACTGCAGAAGCAAGAAAATGACTGGAGACTGGTATTTTATGCTTCACGATCTCTGACAGAAACAGAGCAGAGATATGCACAGGTTGAGAAGGAGGTACTAGCAGTCACTTGGTGTTGTGAAAAATTTGCGGACTACTTGGTCGGAATGCCAAAATTCACAGTCGAAACAGACCACAAACCACTGTTGGCACTGTTGAAGTCGAAGCGACTCGACGAATTAACTCCAAGAATTCAACGTTTCCGCATGAGGTTAATGAGATTCTCCTATGAGATCATATACACAGTGGGAAAAGGCCTCACAACAGCAGACACTTTGTCCCGAGCACCTGGGAGTAGTCCCGTTATATAGGATATCCAGCAGGAGACAGAGACCGACTCATTTATCCGCTCAGTTATAGGAAATATCTCGGCGAGCGATAAACGATTGGAGGATATCCGACTAAAACAAAATACTGACCAGGTCTGCAGTCAGGTAATCAAATATTATGAGATGTACCACTGGCCCGAAAGAGCAAGGCAGAACCCCGAACTAAAACAGTACTGGTTTGTCAACCAGGACCTAACAGTTTACCAGGGACTTCTAATGTACGAGAGCCGACTTGTCATTCCTAATGTACTTCAAAAAAACATACTAGAGCGTCTACATGAGGGACACCAAGGTATTGTCAAATGCAGAGCACTAGCTCGCGAAAGTGTGTGGTGGCCTAGCCTTAGAGAGGCCAGGCCACCACACACTTTTGCGACAAAGTTGGGAAATGTGGTATCTGTGAAAAAGAACGAAAATATCAACCAGAACCACTACAACCCACCAAATTACCTGCATATCCATGGCAGAAAATAGGAATGGATCTGTTCGAATTCATGGGACACCGATATCTTCTGATTGTCGATTATTTTTCCAGGTGGAAATAGCCCATTTACGGACAACCACCTCAGCCAGCGTAATAGAGCATTGCAAATCAATATTCGCTAGGCATGGGATCCCAGAGACAATCATATCTGACAACGGTCCCCAATTCAGTTCTAGTGAATTCAGGAACTTTTCAAATGTTTTTGACTTCCTGCACCTCACAAGTAGCCCCCATCATCCGCAAGGAAACGGAGAAGCTGAACATGCAGTCCAGACAATAAAAAACTTATTGAAGAAAGCAAGTGACCCATACATAGCACTGCTAAATTATCGCAGCACTCCTCTGCAACACGGCAAGAGTCCTGCAGAGCTGTTAATGAATAGAAAACTAAGAACACGGATCCCTACTATTCCTCAAAGAAATTCATTTGATCAGCAAAACATCGAGGAACATAGAAGGGCAGACAAAAGCAAAACTATGACAAACGTCATCGAGCTAAAGATCGTCCTGCCTTTAAAAAAGGACAACCAGTCTGGGTCAAGATACCTAAGACCAGTACAGCTGTAGTAAGTAAAACTCTGTCACCAAGGTCAGTCCTAGTTAAGACAGATTCAGGACTACACCGACGCAACAAAAGTAATCTGCGCCTAAGGAACGGAGAAACCAGCTTTTCTCAGGTGGCTACCCCACAGGAAGCAAACACCTTACCATGTTCCCCTCGATATGGATATATGTATAGCTGTGATGATGACTCAACAGATCTTCCCAGTAACCAAAGAAACATCCCACTAGAGAGTTCCAGAGGTCCTGACCAAGGGAAATATACAAGAAGCGGTCGATAAGTTCGACCGCCTAAAAGACTGTCCTTGTAAAGAACTTTACAACCGAAAGGGGGATGTAGTGTTACTGCACCGACGATTCACCGGTGAGGGGACGAGTTACGGCCCCTGGCGATGACTCAGTTAGAATGTATTTTGACCGCTAATAAACCTTGTTACTTATCCTATACTTCTCTCCGTCTTACTACTCATTTAACCCAGCCGATAACATTACACAAACAATTCTTGATGGCCATAAAAAATTCAAAAGAATTAACAACAATCCTACCAACATGTTAAAGACGCAAGTTAACAAACTTATCACTGCTAACAAGGCACAAATTGATAATTATCAACTTCCCAAAATAATTGGCGATTACAAACCAGGATATTTATACGGAACAGTTAAGATACATAAACCTAATTCCGTTCTCCGACCTATCATATCCCAAATTACTACTCCTATATACTCTTTAACAAAGACCTTAAATGAATTTATCAGCCGGTATCTACCAAGCAAATATAGTGTTATGTCCACACAGGAACTATTACAAATTTTACAAAGCAAACAACCGGATAATAAAATCATTGCCTCCCTAGACGTAGAAAGCCTATTCACCAATGTACCTGTAAAGAAAACAATCGACATAATCATCAATAATATGTACAATAATCCGTCTCTCCCTCCACTTAAAATTAATTTAAAAAATACTTCAAGGGAAACATTTACGCTCAAATTGACGGAGTTTCAATGGTTCGGTTCTCGGTCCGATTCTTAGCGAATACTATATGTAAAACCTAGAAAACAAAATATTTAATAACATTAAAAAAACACTCAATTTACGTACGCTGTGTCGATGATATTCTTATTCTAGTTGATAACAATGAACAAATACACAAACTTCAATACATTTGGTGGCAAATTGTCTTCTGCTTCAAGAAAACTGCCCCATCAAAAATTTAACATGTCGATGTAAAAATGTTGTTTTCAAGCGTAACTCTCTCGTTCTTTCTCCCTCTCTCTCCCTTCCTTTACCTCTTCCTCTCCCTCTCTCTTTCTCTCATATACATTTACCAGAGATATAATTTTTTTATATAACTCAGAGTAAACTCTGAGACTTTCTTTTCTTTTCCTTTTTATTGCTGAATAAAAAACTAATGTTTAAACAAAAAAAAAATGAAATACTTTTGGAGTGAGGGGCGAGGAGCGCGGAGCGATAAACCCACCGCTCTTTAGTCCCAAATGGAGTTGCTCCCGCTTCACTCCAGCAAAAAGGAGCATTCTTCTGGAGCGCGCTCCTTTTTGGAGGGTTCCGTAAAGCCCTGATCATTACACATGCAAAATTTCATCTAGATCAGACAACTGAGAGTGGGTCAGGGGCTTACTTATTGAACGCCTCTCGTGTGTGTGTGTATATATATATATATATATATATATATATATATATATACATTTTTTTCTTTTAAAACATATTAATATTTATATTTGGGGGGATATTTAGTTACAACATTTTAATAAACAAACGAAACATCGAAGCGTACACTTTATTTACAACTTTTTCATAAACAAATGAAACATAAAAGCATCCAAAATACTTTACGATTGTTCGATTTATATATATATATATATATATATATATATATATATATATATATATATATATATATTAAACATGTTAATATTTATATTTGGGGGGTATATATTATATATTTATTATTTAATGTAGGGTGCGTTTTTTCTTTTATTTACAAAACTTTTTGAATTCTCGTTCTAAAATGTTTTTGTGTTACTATTTACTTGCCTCCTCACGAGGGCAGAATGTGTTGAAATTACTCACTATAGACAGTACTTATTAACACATTCGAATTTACTGTAAATAAATTATGAGTCAGAGTTGTCTGCCCTTTTTATTTTCTTTGTTCTGTTATTGTTATCTAGTAGTAAAATAAACACACGTCTCACGTGGAAGCTTACGAAAATGTGTTTGTCTTATTAACTGGAATTTGTCCTTCTATGAAGAATATCAGAATGTTGCCGAGAACAAAAGGTACAACATTCTTTTTTGGCCATCTTGAAGTTCTCGTTCACGGAAGAAGTTTTGTATCGTTTTATACCTGGAACAGTACGATGGAAATAAAACTTGTTAATCTTGTACCATTAAATGGGACAAATTACGCCATTTGGAAAATACAAAGCAAAATGGCATTAATTGGGGACGGATTATGGTACATTGTAGATGATACAGAAATCATCCCCGATTCTAGGACAGATGCGATGTTACACACAAAGTATTTATCGCGGAAAGATCGCGCCTTGGCAACGATTGTGCTGTCAGTGGAACCATCACTTTTGTATTTGATAGGTGATCCCGACGACCCTGCAGTGGTGTGGAAAAAATTGGCAGATCAATTTCAAAAGAAACTGTGGGATAATAAATTAGTATTAAGGAGGCGTTTGTATTCCCTTGAATTAAAAGTAGGTGACTCTGTTCATTAACTGGAATTTGTCTGTTATATATGTCTTACCGATACTGTCTCTGTTCTGTTACTACCTTTTCTTGTTAAAAAAAATAATAATAGTAATTTTTCTTTATTTTTATTTGTTCCATCTGTAACACCGGTTGCTATCTTATTTTATGAAAAATAAAAATGTCGGTGCAAAGTGGTTTTTCATCAGCCTGAGCAGGCAGATTTTTTGTTAAATGTGTCAGGAGTTTTAGACTCCAACGTAGACAAAGATAGTGCAGCATGTGTTGCAGCTACTTCTAGGCCTGAAAACAGGAAATCTTGTCGGGAAAAGCTGCCAACACCAAAAATGATGGAATTGATGGAGTATGAGGCAACTAAAGCAGAAAAGAAGTTCACAGATGAATATGAAAAATGGAAGACATGCGTCAAGGAGGTTGGCACAAAATTAAAATGCGAATGCTCCGAAGACGATCTATGTAACAGGATGGAGGCTATAGAGAAAGCGGAGTCAGTGTTAGAGAAGTTATATCTTCAATTGCAAACGAAGATAACACCATGCCATAAACCTCGCCGAAGGATGGACGTATGTACCGCTATGACTGCAGACTTGCTGAAACTCATGGAATGACGACTCACGGAAGATGAAGAGGAGTTTGATGCTGAAGCAGAGAAATATAGGTTACGCGCGCTGCTTGACTGTGACTATACAAGGTCCATATATGGATCAGCAGTCTCAAGAGTCAGTGTACGCAGCCAAAACTTTAATCATCCTTCTTATACACAAAACATCTCAGCAAAGAAAGCAGAGGCAGTTGCCGAGTTGTCTGCAAAGAGAGCAGAGATAAAGATGCAAGCTGCTAGAGATTTGGAGAGCAGAAGGGACATAGAGGTAATTGAGGCAAAAGTAAGAGCCTATTCAATAGAGACCTCACCTGAAGAGAAGAATTGTGATCCTATGAATTACAAAGCAAGAGATCTTACTTCAGCAGAGATAAGGGGTCAGGAAATACGATCCACAAAATTGGAAGCGTCCTTATCCCAGAGTTCTATATCACTTTCACGGCTACCATCTCCAGAACCTGCTGTGTTTCATGGCGACCCATTGGAATTTATTGAGTGGAGCAGCAGCTTCCGTGCCATAATTGAACAGAGGTGCCAGAATCCCACAGATAGACTGTTCTATCTGCGGAAATATATCGGTGGAGAGGCTAAGTCGGTTCTGGAGGGCAGCTCAACTCGAGACACCCCTTTATATTGAAGCGGGCCTTCAGACAAAAACTGCATAAGTGACCAAGAATTGGTGCAAAGGGGCACACCAAACTCAGGGATTTTGGTGACTTCTTACAGTCGTGTAGCGAAGCTATGCCCCATATCAAGGATTTGGAAATACTGAATGACTGCGAGGAAAACCAAAAACTGCTGTCTAAACTACCAGATTGAATCTCCTTGCAATGGAAGAGTTGGACCTACTGGAGATTATCCCAGCTTTCATAAATTCACTGAATTTATATGTAAGGAAGCACAAATAGTGTGTAACCTGATATCGTCAGTCCTTGCAGTGAGGGAAATCTCCTTGGAGAAACAAAACGCCCAAAAGCAGACGCCCTTGTTACCAGCCTCTCTAGGACAGCCATTACTGACAATTGGGAAGGTTATGAAGTATCTAACCCAAATTTAAAATGCATGTATTGTGGAGAAAGCCATTCCTTTCACAAATGTCTGAAGCTAGCAGAGAAGTCTGCTGAAGCAAAGAGAGGGTTTGTGCTCGACAACAAACTGTGCTTTGCATGTTTTAAAAAGGTACACAACTCAAAGGAGTGTAAAAAAGGCCACATGCAGCTTGTAAAAAAGGGCCACATGCAGCTTGTGCAAGAGAAGACATCAAATCTTTCTGTGCATGGCAGCTCACGCAGTGAAAAAATTCCTCATCATTGTCATGCTCCATGAATGATGGTGGTGGTGGCAAGAGTACTTCCATAATAGTCCAAGTATGGATTTCACGTCCACTTCCGAAACCTTGGCTTTGCTGGACACACAGAGCAGCCGTACCTTTGCCGACCTAGGGGTATGTCAGAGATTGCAGACAAAAATGGAATCAGTAAAGCTGAGCCTTTCCACCATAATGGGAAGAAATTCCATTATAGAAAGTAGCAGAGTCACTGGACTGAGAGTAAGGGGTTTCTTCTCAGATGTCTGCATCGATTTGCCCCCTGCTTACACAAGAGATGCCATACCACTTGAATGCTCGCACATTCCCACACATAAAACAGCTACTAAACAGAAACACCTGGCAACAATCACACAAGAGATGCCCTCTTTAATAGATTGTGGTGTGAAACTGTTGATTGGGTATGACTGCTCAAAAGCACTAGCCCCACAGGAGGCAATCAAGACCCTTATGGTATCAAGACTGCATTGGGGTGGAGCATTGTGGAAACTACAGCACACTGCTCAAAATCAAGTGTCACTGGTCCTTGTCACCAGATATCTGTCAAGGAACTTCTACTCATGATTCCATTCGCCTGCCTTAAAGAACTTGAGGCTGACTTTGCAGACGCCAGACTGGAAAAGTCCAAGAATAGGAACAATAAACTGCAGGAAGAACTCCGCTATGTGAAGAAAGAATGTGAATCTTTGAAGCAGAAGTATATATATATATATATATATATATATATATATATATATCGAACAATCGTAAAGTATTTTCGATGTTTCCTTTGTTTATTAAAATGTTGTAAATAGATATCCCCCAAATATAAATATTAACATGTTTTAAAAGAAAAAATGTAAATCGAACAATCGTAAAGTATTTTGGATGCTTTGATGTTTCGATGTTTCGTTTGTTTATTAAAAAGTTGTAAATAGAGTACACGTGTGTGTGGCCAGGTCAATCGGAAGACACCGGTGAAGACAGAAAGGTGTTCTTTTCATTTGGCCATTGTTTTGGTCCCTTTTTTCTGACAAAAAAAATCTGGGGAGGGGGGGGGGTCATTTTTTTTCCATAATATGGAAACAATATTTAATGTTGGTGCTAATGCTGAATATGTACCCAAGACGTAAGTTGTTCCGACTAAATAACTAAAGACCAACTAATAAAGAGAAAAAATTAAATAATACGTTTAAACACTTTTCGTTACATACCCCCCCCCCCAAAAAAAAAAACTAAGTGCCGATACTGATTGTAAGATTTATCTATGCATTTGTTATGGTTACTTTTACTTAGCCAAAAACGAGTATTTTCCATCATAGTCATCGATTTTTTGGGCAAGTTGTTGCTAATTTCAGAATATCCCCTCCCCCCAAAAAAATCTATAAATTTTTAAGTTTGTAAAAAAAAAAGAAGTCCGTCTCCTCATCTATATTTAATACAGAAAAAAACTAAATTCGGTCAGTAAAAAAATGCCCCCCCCCCCTCTTTCCCCGCTCCAAAATTGAGAAACCAATCAGTTATACATCTTGATTTACCGCTAACTGGGTGCTTATTTTACGTTAAATTTATATCGTAACTGATTGTAAAAGTTTACCAAAATGAGATTCTACTTTTTAGGTGATTATGTGTAAATACCCTAAAAACTTGAGAAGGAGAAAAAATATTTTAGAATTTAGTTTCCACTTGCCGGGGTTTTCCCGCTATTTCTTAGGGCCTTTCGTTCACCTAGCAACAGGCTTTCTTCCAATTTGATTCGTTACCCTACCCCCCCCCCCCCGATGGCTCTTGGCCTCAAGCTGTCCCGTAATGTGTGTTCGCTTTTTGGTGAATTGCACCCCACCATTTTTATTGTAGGGGGACATGCGGCAACAAGTCCCCTACTCTTCTTTTCCTATTTGGATGGGGCTGTTGCCGCCCGAACATAAGATTAGCGATAGGTTTTTAAAATTTTATTTTCATTACTAACTTTTCAGCATGACCTCCCCCCCCCCAAAAAAAAAAAAACACACACACACACACACCCGTAACAAAAAATAAATACTGGTTATATGCCCTTAAAACGCTATCCGTTTAGATAATAGTCGGGAAATGGGTGATCATTTTACGTTGAATTTATATATGAAACTGATTCGCCACTGTAAAATTTAAAACAATTGTTTTGCTTTTGTACCCCCCCCCCCCCAAAAAAAAAAATCAAAGTGTGCGCACGTAAATAGAGAGAGAGAGAGAGAGAGAGAGGGGGGGAGAGAGAGGGGGTGGAGACAGACGTTGCTATCTGGATTATCGTTGCTAAGCAGCACATTCAACGACGCCAACTGAGTAGAAATATGAAACAAAATCACACTACCCACTCTGATTGTTAAAACAAGATATACAAGCAATTAAATCTGTAATAATTTCACCAAAACGTTTTTCAAATTTCTTTACCAAAAATTACATTTTTTCAGAGTTAATTTTTGTTAGTTCAAGTTCCAATCAAGCTGTAGTTGATAATGTGTGTACGTCGTACTTGAATTTCACTTTGAACACATTTCCTGCCGACCATGAGTAAGTAGTTTTTTATGTTTCTTTCTTCTTTTAGTCTTACTGTTTTCTGTAATGACTGAATATAAGACATTAGAGAGTCTAGCTAAGGGTAAAGTGCACATGGACTGACCAATTGTATGACCAACGACCCCCCTCCCATAATGATTCGGGCCTCGTGCCTAAGGCGAACAGGAACTCTTGCAGGCATTGTTTTTTTTTTTAAATTTTTTTTTTTTAATTTGCTGTAACCGTTTTTTTTCGCCTAAATAAAATCACTGAATATAAGACATCATTTCTTATACTATTGCTATACTACTACTAATGATGTTCTTGAAACTTCGTATAAATCATCATTTGAAATTTTTGCGGTCATCTGCAGATTGCCGGGCACAATTCAAAGCAAAAAAATTGAATGCGACATTAGCGTCTTTTTTTATTTATTTATTTATTTTATTAAGTGATGAATAATGACCAGTACCGGATAATTCATATTTCCGTCACCTAAATTATTTAAAGTAAGGTCATACTTATAACCAGTGGTGTGCAGGGGGGGGGGGTGCAAAGGTAGTGGCGGTGGCCCCTGTTAAGTCTGCACCATTCACTAAGTGTCAAGACTGAAGCAAGTCCAGACCTGTTAAAGTCTCTTCTTTTTATAATCAAAACAACAACAATTACAACAAAGGCGCCCGCTGAGCCAATCAAAAACTTCACCCAATGGCTGTAACTTGATACATTACATCCCTCCATTCTTAGATGGATCACTAAACATAGTCTCTTAACTTAAATGGAGCTCTCCTTACATGCTTAGATCTCCGAGGAATAGGCGATGCTTTCTGTTTGAAGTCTCATCCTGTTTTACCAATTCAGGTACTCCTTCTTCCTCAGTAGACTCCCTTGTACTGGTTGTCACCATGTCCTCTGCAGCATCATTCATATCAGTCACATCCTTCTCTGGGACCAGGATTGTTCTTTCAATGATCTGGTCTGAATGTCTCCGTGTAACTCCTCTCTCGGTCTCTACCTCAAAATTGACATTACCCAACTGCCTCGTAATGATGCCCTCCAGCCACCGTTGACCAGGGCCAAAATTCCTCACAAGGACTGGATCATTCACCCCATGATTTCGGCACGGTGTCATGATCTTAGTACCCTTTTCCATTTTGTAGTTATACACCCTGCTCTTAAACTTGTTTGGCTGTAACAGATGAAAGGCTGTTCTTAATTGTCGCTTGAACAGTAATTCAGCTGGACCCCAGTTAATGTGTGTGGAGCTGTCCTGTAGTTAAAAAGGAATCTGTTGACTTTTGTTTCAAGAGATGTTTTTGTGTCTTTGTCCATCCTCTTCATTGTTTCCTTGAATGTACGCACACTGCGTTCAGCCTGGCCATTGGAGGAGGGATGGTAAGGAGCCGTGAATATGTGTTTAACCCCATTTGCCTCTAAAAACCTCCTGAATTCATCACTGGAGAAACAAGGGCCGTTGTCACTCACAACCAGCAGAGACAAACCATGAGTTGCAAAGATTCCCCTCAACTTTTCAATGGTAGCTGCAGCAGTGGATGTCTTCATTATGCAAACCTCCATCCATTTGGAGTAGGCATCAACCACTATCCCATTTCTCCATTAAATAAGGCATCACATTTTGTAAGTATTTTTTTAAGCCTCGATGTTAAACAAAACAGCCTTTCCCAGTCCAGCTTTAACTTCTTCATCCAATCTCTACCCAGTAGAGTTGGTACCTCTCCTTTCACAACCAGTAGTGGTAAACAGTTCACTTGTCCTTCATGTAATACCTCTACAACTGTTGTCCCCTGAGGTTTTACTATTTCACCAGTATACGCAGTGTTGCCAATTTAGCGGGTTTCCCGCTAGATCTGGCGATTTTGATTTGAATCTGGCTAGTAAAATTTGGATCTAGCGACTAGCGATTTTTTTCTTTAAAATCTGGCGATTTCGTTTGCCACATACACACACGCAATTTCAGATTTCAGTAAAACTATTTTCCGTATTCATTTTCTCTTTAGTCATCATGAGATTATTTCTCAAGCTACCGTCTATACATGATATATGCAAATCTGCAGTAGTTTTACATGTCAATAAAAATGTTAATGTTCTAAAAATAAAATGGTGATTGCGAATGGACAAAAGCTCACCGGACAAAAGGCCACCAAAATAATTCAAACACGGACGTAAAAAATAAATCAATAATAAAAAAAATAATTCTAGGGCATTTATAACGAGAGCGAACAGAACGAAAAATGGGTAAAAAAAAACAAAAAACAACAACAAATAACTGTGCAACAAATAAATGTTACCAAAGGCAAGATAAGTTACTATTCTATCTATCTGGATAAGTTTATTTGTGTTTTAACTTATTTTAAAGCATATTTTTGTTAAAAACAAACATGGTGTCGCCTGTTCAGTTCATACTCAAAAAGAAAATGACGTCGATAAGATGTCGACAATGATCACTCGGATAATCGCTAAAAATCGAAAATTAAACAAAATACTGGTAGAAACATATACAATAAATGTCACCAATCGTGCGAAAATGTAATGTTCTTCCAGTATTTTGTTAAATTTTCCATTTTTAACATTACAAAAGGTTTGATAAGAGAGATAGGAGGCAGTGAACTTTGAAATGTTTACTTTGCATCCCCATAATTTACCAATAAAAATATTCGACTTACACTCTGAGAACCAATGTTTACTAAATTCTTTTACCTACTAAGTTAGAATGGCCCGGAAATGGGGGATCATTTTATGTTACAAGTATATGCAAAACTGATGCATTCTGAAATAATTGTTGTTTTCTTTCCGCGAAAGATAAGTGGTACAATACAACGGTTTATTTAATATAAATAAATAACACAACAAAAAAACTAACTTTAATATTCAATAAATTGACTATTAACAGTCCCGTTACACCCACGTCGCACGCACTTTTTTCGACTTTTGTTAAATTTATTCTTTATTTATTTTTCGTATTACCACCCGGACTTAGGGTTAGTAGTAGGAAGGGTGCGTGTTTTTTTTGGGGGGGGGGGGAAATTATGTAATTTTGGCAAGGTAGGAAAATTAGAAAATTAGGTAAGTATGGAATAAATATCGAAGTAATTCAATCATTAACAAAATATTAAAATGGCCGACTTTCTTACGAAGAAACCGAAATGCATTATAATGGATAATCTCGTAATAGAATTTTAATTTAATATTTTTTTATCAAAATAATAATTGGAAAAGATAATACAAGAACAGTGTTCTTAGAACAAACATAACTCGATTTTATTTGCTTTAAAACAGCAGTAAATGTTTTAAAATATTTTTTTTTTAAACTATAGGAGTAAGGGCCTTGCCCGATTTTTGCGGATTTCTTTTTTTAATTTTTATTTTCTAAATAATTTATTTTCAGATTTTTGTGGATTAAGAAAAAATCATTTTGCAAATATTAATTTGTTTTCTCATTTCTGTGAATATTTTTTATAGCTTTTATTTTGAAAATATAAATTAATTTTCCGATTTTTGCGGATTATTTTTCAAATATTAATTTCATTTTTGTGGGCAATTTCTTCGGCAATATTCTATATTTAGATACGCCATTATTTTGATGTTAAATTTGTAATATATTTAAATTTTTAATAAACACTGTTTGATTTTATGATTTGTTTCTCACAAAACAAAATATACACTCCATTAAACCTCCCACTAACCCTAGGTCCAGGTGGCAACAAATTAATATTTATGAAAACAAATTAACTTTTATTTGCAAAATAATCCGCAAAAGTCAGACAACAAATTAATATTTGCAAAATAATTTTTTTAAGTAATAGACAAAAACAGACAAATTGATATTGTACAGTGGATATATTTTCGCTGTCATAGCTTTGAAAAACAGACACAAGTATCGATAAAATTTGGCAGTCATTTTGATATATATATATATATATATATATATATATATATATATATATATATATATATATATATGTGTGTGTGTATCTTGGCAGCATCTTTTCTTTTATACAAGTATCATTAAAAAAACAGACATCTTGTGTCTAGATATTTTTTCTAAGATCCTTTCCGTTTTTCTGATTAGGTTCTTAGTTTCAGATGGAAACTGGCTGATAAAACAAAAACTACCAATCTGGTTGTTAAAAATAATTCTTCAACCCGGATTAGAGTTCTTGATAGGACCGGCCTCGTATACAAGTTTCAATGCCCTTTGGGAAAATGTGTCTCCGACAATCATGAAAATGTATACATTGGGTTGACTGTTACGACGCTATCCAGAAGATTAACTATGCATTTATCTAACGACTCCACCATAACCCAGAACCTCTATAAAAAGCATTCCTGCCCTCGTTCGCATATCCGTAAACTTCTAGTAGATAACACAAAAATCATCGCACAAAATACTAATACACTTAAACTCCACATACTCGAAGCCCTATACATTAAAACAGAAAAACCAGCTATTAACAAGATTAACTATACTATTAGTACTAATATACTCAAATGCCTATGAATATAAATTTAAATCAAACACAGTCCTTTATTTTTCCCGCCTAAATAGAATATATATTTACTCCTAGGTCTATGCCTGGTTAACATTGCTCCACTGACGATGGACCTGGAAGGGTCCGAAAGCGCTTTGGGAAGCTATGGCAATTTTATCAGCCAGTTTCCGTCTGAAACTAAGAACCTAATCAGAAAAACGGAAAGGATCTTAGAAAAAATATCTAGACACAAGATGTCTGTTATTTTTAATGATACTTGTATGTATATATATATATATATATATATATATATATATATATAGGATCAAGATAAACCAAAGTGAAAACTTTTAGTAGATGGAACCTATTGTGAAAAGGATTAGCTCAATATACGAGATAGAGCAATAGTAGAGATAGAAGAAAAAAGAGTGATAAATATGCAACGGAAATTTACCACCCGGACAATTTGCATATCTTTTTCACGGAACTTTTCTTTTCATTCAATACGTTTTTTTAACAAAAATTATTTTAATAATTTTTAATAATAATTTTCATATTTTTCAAATATTTGAACTTTGGTTTTTTCGAAAGCCAACTTATCCATCTGTATTTCTCCTCTGATGATAAGATTTCGATCTTTGAAAAGCCTTGGCTTAAGGAAAGAATAATAAACACTAGTTTATTACTGAATGCACCTTGCATTGAACAATTGAAATTTGAAATAAATTTGGACAATCGTCGCATATTTATCACTCTTTTTTCTTCTATCTCTCTCTCTCTATATATATATATATATGTGTGTGTATATATATATATATATATATATATATATATATATATATATATATATATATATATACAGAACCGGCGGGACAGTTATAAAAGGGGCGGGCTCTCCTAAAAAGTGTGGGGCCCGGTTAAACACATGCATATATAACTTCATTATTGATGACCGTAAAGTGGGGGGGGGGGGCAAGTAAAAATGTGAGGGGGGGGGGCTTGAGCCCCCCTGCTACCCCCTGCTACCCCCCACCCCCGGTGCCGCCGTCCATGATATATATATAAAAACACTAGATTTTAACTTTTTACCCTATAAATATATATATATATATATATATATATATATATATATATATATATATATATATATATATATATATATAGGGTACGAAGTTAAAATCTATATATAATATATATATATTTTTTATTTATAAATACAGATTTTAATCAGACATATGGACCAGTGGTTTCTGACAGGAAAAAGGTTGAATCCCCAATTCCGTCTTCGTCAGCACTGTCTGAAATGGTAAAATGATGGAATTTCTTCAAAAAACATCTGTGAACAGTCTTTACCCGTTATGAAACGCTATAGAAACATAGAAACATAGATGAATTCTGGTAGAAGGACATGAGTCGTCCTATGGCACCAGCTCCTTGTCTTCATCTTTGTATGCGTCCAGTGATGACAGCAGCCTTATAATTGAATTTGATTTCTTGGTCAATCCAGAACTTATCCAACCGCTTCTCAAATATCTTTACAGTTTCGGCTTCAATTACACTTGATGGCAATCTATTCCACAAATCAACACAGCGATGGCTGAATGAATATTTTTTCAGGTTCAAACGTGCCTGTTTCTTGTAAAGCATCTGACTGTGTCCCCTGTTGCCCACTCTTGTACTTTTTCTAGTCAATAATTTATCAGCATTGAAATCATATTTTCCAGAGAGCAATTTATAGCACTCAATCATGGCCCCACGTATTCTTCTATAGGCCAAACTTGGCAATTTCAGAGCTTTCAACCTTTCTTCATAACTCTGATCATACAGTCCTGGAACAAGTTTAGTAGCTCGCCTTTGTACATTTTCTATCATTTTAATGTGTTTCTTTTTATATGGTGCCCACACTGATTTAGCATATTCAATATGAGGCCTCACAAGCGCTTTAAACAATATAACCAATGAACTTCGTACTTTGTTTCGGATGCGATTATACTGTTCCTTATCTTTATTCTTTCCAGATTGTTTAAATTTGTGCCACAACCGTTCTTTTCTCTTCAAAACACTTTTCAATTTTACTGTAACTGTCAACGATCCATTATTTCTTTTTTTTTTCATTGCATTTTATTACTGCCCTTGGTACACAAGTTTCCACTGCTGCGTATATCTTTGTCTTCAAAATACTCCATTGTGTTTCAATGTTTTTTGTTGCTAACACATTTTCCCAGTCCATGCTTAGAATATCCCTCATAGTATTGTAATCTCCTTTTTCATATTTGTATCTTGTTTTTTCATGATCATTTTCCACATACACATTAAAGTCAAATGTTATCACTGAATGATCACTTTTGCCCAGTGGAGCGCCTATTTGCATATTTGAAATCATTCCTTCTTCGTTTGTCAGCACTAGATCCAGCAATGATGGGTTATTAGATCCTCTGCCCCTAGTTGGTTCAAGCACATGTTGAAACCAGAAGCAGCCCTTAATAGATTCAACAAATTCATATTGTGCGTCTCCCGGTCCTCCGTTAGTTGAGTAATTTTCCCAGCATATATTGCCATAATTGAAGTCACCGACCGTTAGATAATGAGAACAATGTCTTTCAGACAGCAAATTTAGCAGCTCGTTTAATTTAGCATTGTTCTCATCACTTGAGCTTGGGCTTCTATATATAGAAGTAAACAATAGTTTGTCATGTTTGTTTACTGGAATTTCAACACACAGGTACTCCGAAAAGCTTACATCGAGTGTCATTTGTGTAAATTTCAGATCGTTGCTAATATAAGTCAGTATTCCTCTACCAGTTTCTTTTTTCTCTATATTCATTCCTACTAATTCGTATCCTTCTAGATTGTATTCAGACAAATTCCTCTCAAATCTGAAATTTTTTGGTTTAACTTCTTGTAAGGTGATCAATATTGGTTTTGTGTCCATTTCCTCCATGCGTATTTTTATACATTATTATTCACAAAACAGTTATTTTCACTGTGCCCACAAGTGCAGGTGCAATAAACCGAGTATAAAAACTAGATACGTCTATCTATATATATATTTTATAAAAATTATAAAAATTAAAAAATAAAAATCTAAAAATTTAAAAATTAAAAATCTAAAAAATTTAAACTATAAAAATTATAAACATTTAAAAAATATATAAAATCCAAGAAATCCAAAGAATTAAAAATTTAAAAAAAGAAATCCAAAGAATTAAAAAATTTTAAAAAGTAATTTAAAATCCTTAAAACTTTAAAAAATTCAAAAGTTAAAAGCTCCAAAAAATTTTTAAATTACATTTAAAATAAAATATTATATTATTTTTAATTAAAAAATTGTATATTATTTTTTAATTAAAAAATATAAAAGTTAATTAAAGGGAATATAAAAATTAAGAAAAAATATTATATCCTTTAAAATAAAAAGATTATGAATTTAAATATAAATTTAAATTTAAATTTGCAAAATTCAAAAATATCAAAATTTTTAAAATACAAAAATTTCAAAAATTTCAAAATTTCTTAAAATACCAAAATCAGGAAAATTAGAAAAATAAAATAAAAAATATAATAAAAAATAAAAAATAAAAAATCAGAAAATTAAAACGTTTAAAGAAGGTGGTGAGAAAGGGGATGGTAGAAGGGACCCGAAGGAGAAAAGGGAAAAATTGGAAAAGAGAAAAATTAACTGTGATCAGGTTCGTAGAAGAGAAGTCTGCAGTTGAAGTATATAAGTGTCTGAAAATTTATATAAGGGGGGCTCTGGGTAGGCTTAAGTCACTCGATCCATCCAATTAATAAGGAATGCTTGTTTACGATGTACACAACCCTTAAAAACCTCATCGCGCACATTTAGACATCTGGTGCTTGGGTTCATAATGGCCTTAAAAATATGGAACTTCTCAGCATTACACAAATGGCAAACTTTAGATATAGGTGAATAAATGGGTTTTCTCTCTATGATTTTCCAATTTATAGAAAAAGGGGTTCCTTCTTCTTTTAGTTCCCAAATTCGTTTAGCCAATGATGTGTTTGCGCGATCTTTGTTTCTAAAGGAATATAGGTGTGAATAATACCTTTGTTTGAAGGAACCTTGTGTCATGCCGTAGTATACATCTGTACTGTTATCAGTTTGACTCGTAACCACAGCTTTGTATACAACTGAGTCAACTTTACAATTTCCCTCGAGGGGGCAAGAATTTTTATTTTGGCATGAGCATCCGGTGTCGACTGCCGTGCTTTGTTCTCTGGTGATGTAACTCCTTATAGGCTGCATGGTAGAGTAGCTGACCTTGATGGTGTTTTTATTGAAAAACTTATGTAAACTGTGTGTTGGAGGGAAATGTTTGCTTAATAATGAGAGAAAAAGATGACCTACTCTTGATTTTGTTCTGCTGGAGAAGGGCGGCGAAAACCAGATAATCGATCTCCTCCTTTTATAATATATATATATATATATATATATATATAGGGTACGAAGTTAAAATCTAGTGGGTTTTTTTTTTAGCCATTTTATTGTTTTCGATCATGGGTTTTGAAAATCTCAGTTGCCAATAATGACGAAAAGTTAAAAATCTAGCGATTTTCTGGCGATTTTGCTTTCTCAATCTAGCGGGTTTTGAAAATCTCAGTTGGCAACACTGAGTATACGTCGTCAGTTTTACTGTGCTTTTTTTAAATCCTGAATCCTACCCAGCTCTTTAAATTATTTTAGACTAATGACCGAACAAGATGCTCCTGTATCTACCTTCATGACAACTTTTTTTTTGTTTAACAACAGCTCCACCTTTACCGGTGGTGTTTGCAAGTTAGAAACATTGTATAAATTCAATTCTTCTTGCCGAACCTCCCTCTCATCCAGATTTAACCTTTCCATAGTGAATCCTTTTTCAACTGTCTGGTCTTCATCCACCACATTCATTGCATCGCTCTTTTTAGTTATTTTTAAGAATTTACCTTGTTGCTGCCTGCACTTTCTGCGGGTGTGTCCTGTCTTATGACATCTGTAACATTCACTATTTTTAAATGTACATTTATCTGCCGTGTGTATGGTACTACCACATCTGTAACACTCCCGTCTCAAGGGTAATTTGTGTATTGGGTTTTCATAATCGGGAAATGTTTCCTGCATTGATATAGAATATTTCCGGGCTGATTTGATTGACACTGCTATTTCAATAGCTTGATTCAACGTTAGATCCCTTTCGGTCAGTAGGCGTTCCTGGATTTTCACATCTTTAATTCCAGAGACTAAGCGGTCTCGTATGTATTCACCAACCCTCTCTTCAAAATTGCAGTGTTCGGACATTTTCCTTAATGCGGCCACATAGTCACTTATAGACTCTTCCTCCCTTTTGTCCCTCGTGTTGAACAAGAATCTTTCATGAATCACATTAGGTGCTGGTTTAATATGTCTCTGCATCATCCCAACTAGTTCATCAAACGTTTTCTTTTCCGGACGATTATCTGCTAAACCTCTTAACACAGCATAGTGTTTTACACCAATAACCGATAATAAAATCGCCTTTTTCTCCCCTTCACTCTCAATATTATTGGCTATAAAAAAAAAGACCCCACACATTCAATGTAGTTAATCCAGGACTCCTCAACATCGTTCCATTCCTGTAAAGTGCCCATCAACGCCATTTTTTTTTTTTCATCTTTTTTTAATGCTTCTGGGAACTCCGAACACATCCAATGAGTGTGTTTACTTTTTTTTTTTTCCTTAAAAACTTCCAACACATGTTGGTGTGAATCTTCCAAAGACCTTCCTCGCATTGTCTTCTACTACCTCGTCGCCAATTGTTAAGTCTGCACCATTCACTAAGTGTCAAGACTAAAGCAAGTCCAGACCTGTTAAAGTCTCTTCTTTTTATAATCAAAACAACAACAACAATTACAACAAAGGCGCCCTCTGGGCCAATCAAAAACTTCACCCAATGGCTGTAACTTGATACATTACAATCCCGAGCATCTGAAGGGGGTGGGGATCCAATCATATTCAAACTATCTTCCTTTCTTAAGCATCACCAAACCTCTGCACGCAACTTCTTATAACATAGCTATGGCTTGATTTAAAGTGAAATGGGGTTCATCATGGAGACGACATTATTTACAAACAACTTATTTTTACTTAAACCATGTTTTAGGAAAAAAATAAAATAACTTAAAAACAAGTTTCATCGTACACGCGAAATGTCGAAATGAAAACTTACCAGAAAAAAAGTAATCGTCATCTTTGTTATATCCACATATTTGGGCCCATAAAGCATAAACAGGAGAGATTGGGACTTGTTGGCACATGTTCCCCTACATTAACAAAAAAACTAAGGTTCAATTCACCAAGAAGCGAACTCACATTACCGGATGTAGTCTAGACAGTAGACACGAGTGCTGAGAGATCATCCCACGCAGTTTGGGGTGGGGTGGGGTGGGGGGTCAACCAATCAGATTGCAGAAAAGCCTGTTACTAGGCGATCGAAAAGCCCTAGAGAATATTGGGGGGGGGGGGGGACGCCGGGCAAGAAACAGGAGGCAGTCAGATTTCAGGAGTGAAGTCGTGTCAAGATTTTGTGCTCACCCAGCACTTCAAATCGAGACGATATATCCCCGCATACAAGGAAGAGTGGAATTCAATTTCTGTCGGCTGAGAAAAATACAGCGAGTATTTTATCGCTGTCTATCGAACATCTTAAAGAAAAACCCATTCGACAAAGTTTACGAGATTACCTCAGCTCGTCACATTGACAAAACTATCCGCGAAAGGATGGACTTCAGGATCTAAAATCCTATAATAATTTAAAATTCTGTGACACTCAGTGTGTCAACTAACACAACAAAAAATCTCTATAAAAAGGTATGTGCCCTATGAAAAAAAAAAATACATATTTTAATTCGTCCTAATTTGAACTTTTATTATTTGCTAATTTTTAGAACTCCTGACTGATCAACCATTTTCGGTCTTAACTAAACCAGTCCCTCTATCAAAAACTCCCCAGAGCGGAGCAGAACTTTTAATTGGTCTTTTTGATTTAATAAACACTTGTTATGTTTGCTAATATCGCCTTTTGTTAATTCTTACAAGTGTCTTATTTCTTATTTTATGTTTATAAACTGTGATTCAAATGTGCCCCGTTCTTTTCTTTTTCTTCTTTCGTGTGAATCAGATGTTTTTTAGTTAGAAATCTTTCTGGAAAGACATCGGGTACTTACGGGAAGGACCATGAGAAGGTTGCCAACATCCCTAAGTGAAAGTGGTACTGTGGAACTGACTGGATTCGAACTTGGAACACCCAGGTCTTTAGTCCATGTCGATATCCACTTAACCACCGTCACCTCCCACCGTTCTTTTCTTTCCCATGATTACTTACTTCTCTCCCTTTCATCGTTTTAATAAAAAAAAAATATATATATAAATAAATAAAAGTTGTTTCACTACCGTGAGTCTAACATGTGACCCGCAGGCCCAATTAAAACATAAAGGATAGGGGACATGTGGTGTGAGAGGCACGGAGGTTTCCAACCTTACACCTTAACATTCGTGGCTAATTTACACCTTTATAACATTGGTGTCATTGTATCACGTTTATAACATCTTTATATAAAGAAGTTGAGAAATAGGCTAGTTAAGGAAGAACGATAACTCAAATTAATAACTTTGTCTCAATACTTATGAAGAGTTATCATTCTTCCTTTTTCAACTTGGCTATAAAGATGGCGACTATATTTTTCTGGCCTAGTTTTCATCAGCCTTGTAACTCGCTTCCTTTTTGTCCTTTAGTTTTCACATTCCATGAGTGGCAAAGGAGTGTTTGATATGGGGAAATATTCAATCCTTTCATAGTATTCATTATAATTGAACTATTAATCTATCTATCTCGTTAACTGTTATCTTCCAGTGATTTTTGGACTTGATAAGTGGTGACTTATTAGTAAACATTTTTTGTTTTTTACATTTCAGCATTTCACGTGTACAGTGAAACTTGCTATAACTTAATGTTTTTAATGTTTTTTACTAAAACATGTATAAAATTTTGAATTCCATTTTATACATTTATATAGCGACGCACATGTTGGAGCCCTATCTCCATCACGAGTGTTGCCATGTTGAATATGGGTTTTCTTGAGAACACATGGTCAGAAGTAAACGTGAAAAGAACAATGATGAAGAAACGGTAATAGTAAAGGAAAGGGTGCATTCATATCTATTCGCATTTATATATGCATTTATTTCTTACAAAGGTTTGTCAAAGACAAACGTAATAAGGACATAATACAACATGATACCTAAAAAGGAAGTGAAAATTACAGACGTAAGAGCTCACGTTAAAAGTCCCTACATATAATCGAAATAAACATGAATTGCCAAGGTAAACTGATTATAGAGAATGCATGAGATATGTAAAGTAAACACTACTTACTTTGTATTTTTCTGGGAACTAATCTCAATATAAATGCTGCAACTAGAAAAAAAATAGGCTATGCTGAAATGGTGTCTAGTCTTAACTGCCTAGAAGCAAAATCTGACCACACGGCTTCAGTGGCGTTAAACACCATGTAAAAATGGAGAGCCAGACAGTCATGTCCACCAACCTCAAAGCCCAGCAAAAAAGAGGTCACACCTTGATTTTGAATCTCGCACTATGTATGTGCGAGTCTTTCTTTGTACTTGAAAACTAAAGAGTTCTTTTTAACTTGTTGTCAGTATAAGTCAGGGAAGATAAAACTTAAAAATGGTTCAAGGGATGTAGCTCTGAGTATACTGGGCCAACATGTGGTTTAAGTACAAATACATTGTTTGGGGGTAATGCCTAAACCATGATGAAACCCATTTCACTGTAAATAATTTAACAGATTGAAATAGGAATCAATCACTAGTATGAGTACTGTTAAAATGGCAAACTCATTTTTAATATTCCGAGTATTAATTACGGGCAGCAGACACAAACACAATACATTTCGAAAATGAAGAAGAAGCAACAACGTTTTTATAAAAATAAAATTAATGAATAGCTCACTTCTCTGAAAACTTTATTTAGCGATCTTTTTCAAAATAATTTGGACATTTTCAAGTTTTCGAGCCCCATGAAATCACCGAGAACCGTTAACCTTTAATTGTTGTCTACTATTGCTGAGCTTAAAAGAATGATGACAAACACTTATGTATAACAAATATAATGGATATTTATATTGCTCGGTTGTGGCGGACGAGTTGAGAGAGCATGTCAATTAACGGAAGTTGATCTCTCAAATTTGCTAGCCTGCAGACTCTGTTCGATCTCAATTTGGGCTAGTTTATATAACATTTTTGGACATCCATGTATCCACAACTGTAATGCCCATTCCGGGATTTTGCATACGCAGTAAATGTAGCCACGTCCCCTATGGAACGTGACTTCCATCCATTTTATTGTTTATTTAGCGACGGGTGTATTTAATGCCAGTAACATTTGAAGATAACCTTCGTAGGTATCTCTGCATCAAATCACCAGACATTTATTTTCAGACCAGCTGTGTTAATCTGCCAGATTTTGTTTCTTCTGGCCAGGTGCGTGTCTGTGACAACAAGCTGGGTTTTATTTCTTCCAGACGGGTACTATTTCTGGTACCCTAGATCCAATATTCAATATAATCTCCAAGAGTTCATCTGAAAATAAAAATTGCATATACTTTTTTTAGAATACTTTTTTTAGTGATTACAACTAATTAGCCTAGAAATATAGTATATGTACGCTAATTAATTTAAAAAGAACAAAATATTTCAGATTTTAGAAGGCAGGTTTACTTTCCGCTTTAAGTTTAATGTAAAATTATAATCCACTTCCAAACAATCTAGCATTATCAATCATCCATATCTATACCAGCGAGCATTAGAAAGCCGGGTAACCATTTTCTTTTAGGAAGGTAAAGCTTCGACATAGTTTGTGTAGCGGATCAATAATCATAAACTCTCATACTTAGTTAAAGCAACACAATAAAATACTATAAATAATCATTCACTCACTTTTTTCTGCTAAAAAATACCTGTTCTGCTGAAGACGTAGTTTCGGCCATTTGTTAATGTTATAACGAACTTTGGACTTTTCCATTCACCATAAATACTGGGAGCACCTGCTCCTCAGTGTTGAATCAACCCCAGTCTATACTGCCAATTAAAACCACTCGTTTCTCTGTTGTATTATACTTTTCTTGAATATACTTGTTTTCTCTAAACACAGAGTTCGTGTTTTCATTCCAGCCCCTTTACAGAATCACAACAACTGGCGACGAGGTATTCGAATTTACACGAAACATAACAACATTAAGGGTTTTTCTTGAAAACCTTAAAAAGGACCTCACAACAACTAGCGATGTGGGATTTTCGAACTTACCCCACCACAACGACTGCCAGCGTGGTTACAGTAAGGAAATTGTTGAGACGCCATAACTGGCGACAAAGTATATTAAGTAGAACCTTAAAAAAGGAGAAACGTGGAGAAATCAACGGCAAAAACACCAGACAACGTCCTAGTTAAAAAAAACTGGCTTTACCGGTGAAAAAAAAACACATAAATGACCAAAATATTTTACTCTCATTGAAGAGAGGTCAGTGATTTTTTATTGCTATTCCGACACAGTTGTCAATTTTGAACAAAAGGAATACATGATTTTTTCTTTTATATCCAAAAGAGAAAAGTCCTAATGCCAAAGGAAAATAAAAATTAAAAACGCATTTTTACTTTTTCTCTGTGAAAATTTTATGGTTACATGAAAAGCGTACTAAAGAAAGTGTTTGTTTTTTTGGTCGAGAAAAAGAAAAAAGGTTTTATACTGTTTTTACAACTAATATTACGTTTAGCAAGCGTAATATTAGAAGAAAGGATTTCTAAAGGCCGTATTCGATAAAGAGACATTTTAAACATGGAAGATTTTAAAGCTGGTGAAGTTTCAAATGCAACAGAAAACTGAAGAATGATTTTAAAAGCTTCCACTAGAACAAAATCAAAAACTACTAGAAAAAAGAAGCCGACGACAGGCTACAAAAGACATAAGAAAAATTTCTAGAACAAAAATTAGAAACCGACGAAACACTTCTAGAACAAAAAGAGAAACCGACAAAAAGATTGAAGTATTAATGCAAAGAATATTGGTTAGGAGTAAAAGTAACGAAAACGATAATGCTTTCTCGCAGAATGCCGTTTGAGGTGCAATTGACAATTTTACTTACTCCCAGACGAGGATAAAACTTTCGCTTCGTATTTAAGAATATATGAGGATTTATACAAAATAGATTGTGAAAATTGGACAGACTCTAAAAAGGTTCGCTTACTGCTCCGAAAATTAGGCATCACCAAACATACTAGGTTCGTGGACTTCATTTGGACTTGACTTTTGTTGAAGCTGATAATCTTTTAACTGAATTATTTAGCTCCAATGGTGCTTTGTTTCACAAACGCTTGAAGTGTTTGAACCTGGTCAAAAAAGACAACGAAGATTATTCAACGTTCGCATCAATCGTCAATAAACACTGTGACGATTTCAAATTAACCGAACTTAGTGCTCATAACTTTAAATGCTTAATTTTGGTATAAGGATTGGTATCAGGAAAAGACACTGAGATCAGACTGAGGATTCTGAACAAGTTAGAAAGTGAACCGAATTTAATACTACAGAAATTAGCTGAAAACTGCGAGAGATTTGTAACTGTTAAACAAAGTTCGAAGGGCATTGAAGAGTCGGGCATTGCACACATAAGAAAGGTACGTTAAAAATCAAAATTCAACTCTCCCTCAAAAACAATTCAAAACAAAAAAGGGATATTTACGCCCCTACTAAAACAAGCCAGTCCAACAAAAAACAGGATAAAGTACCGCCGAGCCTTTGTTTTCATTGTGGAGCCCTTTATTGGTTTATGGACTGTCTATTTTGTTTTAAAACCTGCCTGACTTGTAATAAAGTCGAACACAAAAGTTCACATTGTAGAACGAATAGAGGAAATAAAACGCGGGTTCAATCCACAAGTACAAACGAACAAGATTGCATTAGTATAAGAAAATATGTGCACGTAAAAATCCTAGATAAAAATATAAAATTACAATTAGATTCGGGTTCGGACGTGTCGATAATCAACCTACATACATGAAAAAGGTTGAATAAACCGTCCCTGTTAAGAACCAACAGAATAGCCAGTACAGTGACTGGTGAAAAAAATTAAATTTCAGATTGAAATAATTACCAACGTTATCTTAATGGGAACTACCAAAAGGTTGAAAATACTGGTGTTAAAAGACACTAATAATTTATTTGGCACAGACTGTTTATGTGAGTTACCAATAAATACGTGTTGCCAGAAAATAGAAAGTCGGACGACCGAGTCAGAAAAACTAAAGCAGGACTTGAAAAAAGATTTTCCAAGGAGTTTTTCTGGCGGTCTTGGTAGATGCACAAAGATGGCAGCCAAATTTCAACTGAACGAAAATGTTCAGCCTGTATTTCAGAAAAATAGGAACGTGCCTTTTGCCTTGTTAGAAAAATAAATAAGGAATTGAACCGACTAGTAAGAACTTTATCGAAGGTGGAATATAGTCAATGGGCAGCACCCACGGTCTATGTAAAAAAGAAATCAAAGGAAATCCGTGTGTGTGCAGATTTTTCGACAGGATTAAATGCAGCACTAAAGGATTACCATTATCCACTGCCAAGCCCAGAAGAAATTTTTTCAAAATTAAATGAAGGCAGATTTTTTCAAAACTAGATCTAGAGTGAAGCGTACCTCCAAATACCCATGGAAGAAGAAAGTTCTAAATCATTATATATAAATACGCAAGTTTGAAGAGGCTTGCTTTCGGGGTCAAAGTTTCTCCCGCAATTTTTCATCAAGTTATGGATACCATACTGGGCGAACTTGATTTTACGATTGCATACCTTGACGACAGTAAATAGTAAAAAATATAGAACAACACCGGGAACAGGTTTACAAAGTGTTTTCGCGAATCTGGGACTATGGTTAAAGAAGAAAAATGTGATTTTTTTTAGAAACAATGAAATATCTGGGTCATGTAATAGATAAGGACGGCAGAAGGCCGGACCCAGAACGGGTCACCGCACTTAAGAACATGCCGGCTCCTGAAAACGTCACATCACTACAGAGTTTCCTGGGACTGGCAAATTATTACCAGGCTTTTATTCCAGTAGTGCATAACTTGCATGCTCTGCTCAACGAACTGTTAAGAAAGGGTAAGGTTTGGGAATGGACACCCGAATGCCAGGAGACATTCGACAAAACTATTGAAATGCTGACATATAATCACACATTATAACCCAAATTTAGACATGTTTGTACGGAGTAGGAGCATGCATTCTTTATGTAATGCCAGATGGAACGCATAAACCCGTCGCTAATGCATCAATGACACTGCTTCCAGTGGAGAAGCATTACTCCCAAATTGAAAAGGATGCTTTAGGAATAATTTTTGCAGTAACTAAGTTCCACCGCTATATACATGGAAGATTGTTCATATTACAGACAGATCATAAACCACTAATAGCCATTTGTATACGGCGAATAGACTGCAGAGATGGGAAACAATTTTATTGAATTTTAAAATGGAATATTTACCATCGAAAAAGATCTATCATGCGGATGGATATCTAGACTGGTGCCGAGACATAGAGAGCCACTAGAATACTCTGTGATTGCTTCCCTGCGAGCGGATAGGGGAGATAAAATCTATGCTGTGCAACACGGTAAGAGAACTCCCGGTGACCCTACATGAAATTGAAAAGGAAGCCTCCGATGATGAGTTTATTATCATTATAAGAACTAAAATGGCTGATAAAGACCAATATTTTGCAGACAGTTTTGCATTATGCGACGATGTACAGCGAGAGAGCCGTCATTCCAAAAAAAAATACAGAAAAGAATCCTGAATGATTTTCACGTTTGCCATCCGGGGACAAATAGGATGAAAAGCTTAATGCGCAGCTAAGAGTACTGGCCTAAAATAGACCAGGACATTGGAAACATCGTCAATATGTGTAAAGGCTGTGCCTTGGCGGCAAAGACACCGCCTATTAAACATGACCCCAAACAGACCAACCTTGGTCAAGGATACACGTGGATTTTGTGGGTTTATTGAAGGGATTTTACGATCTAATTGTAATCGATAGTTTTTCCAAATGGCCCGAAGTAAAAAGCCCACTACGGAGGTAACGATCTTCCTTCACAAATTTTTCACATATTTTGAGGTGATCGATTGTTTGATCATGACAATGAAACGCAATTTACGTCCTCCAACTTTACGCAGATGGTTAGTATATAATATATCACAATATCCTCCCTGTTTAGTAGTGTTTATATGAGTGTATGGAAATCTGAACTGATTTACTGATTGGAATAGATGTAGGGGTGTATTGAGTGATTTTTTTTATGTAGTATTGTCTGTTTTGTAACTGTCTTGTAGTGCTGGTATGTGTTGAGTAGTCATAGACTCTCTCTTGTCTTCGTTTGATGTGGTTTTTCTATGATTGTGGGGCATGGTGGTTTGTTCCCTGTTGTCGTTTGTATTGGGTTTGTAATTACATTGCACCGTCCTTAGTGTTGGATCAGTGAAGTATACTTTCTTCTTTACTGTCGATATTGGTATAACACGTAGGTGAGTACGGTTACGGCGGAGTCTTGTTCCATTTGATGTTTCCACAATGTAGCTCCTTGGGTTATCATATTTCTAGACAATGGTTCCAGGGTGCCACGTTTTGTCATTTTTGTTTATTATTGATACGTGTTGGTCTGGATACAGTGGTTGTAAGTTTATAGTGTACCTACTGACATCGTGGTTTGTTTTAATTTCTGCACCCTCTCAACAACAGCTGCACTCCGAGCAGTTTGGGGCCTGCAAGAACGCTGGTCACCTTCTGCTGATGTGCGACCATTTTTGAATCGGTTGAACCACTCCTTAATTTGTGTTACACATCGCATCTTCTACAAATACTTGCTGAATCTAACACAATGGTGGAGATGAACACCATTCCAAAAGAAGACTTCCAGAGGTGTTTCCAGCAGTGGGTAGATCGGTGGGCTAAGTGTGTGCGAGTACAAGGGGCCTACTTTGAAGGGGATTAGGGTCCCAACCCCGTCATACTTTTTAGACAGGCCTCTATAAAGTTAGATATGTATATATGTTTATGTATTCGTATGTACAGGATTCAATCCTAAACTAATTAACCAATTTTAGAACACAGCTGCTAGGCGTAAGGGGATGTTATGCAAGCTATGTTTAGTTTAATTTAGTTTCATATAAAGGTCAAATACTTCTGATTTTTATAAAATGTTAACAATAGATATTAGTGTGTGTTGGCATCTGTGAGAGCAGTGCCATCTTGGGATGTTGTTCGTGATCATCTTTTTGTGTGACTGTAGAGGCCAATTCTGGATTTACATGGTCGACTACAGCCTTGACATACAAAGGCTATTGAATGTTGTGTTACTTCGGATGGTTGGTCTGCCTGTTGGCTCGCTTTTCTCTTAGCTCTCTTCGCAGCATTTTCATTGTGGAGGGTTTTCTCACTGATAATTCCCTGGTGAATCTGTTTCTTCCATAATAGACATTATACATCAATTAATAAATATTCAACAAATTTCAGGGTTTTTTAGTGGGCATAATATGAAGACAACCTCCCATTTTAAATTCAAATATTTCAGATTTTCATTAAATTCGATCTATAATGATTAGACACAAATTAAGCAAGACTCCCTGAATTTCAATTTCTTCTTAAGACCCCTTAAGCTTAGGCCTTAAATTTTCATCAAATTATGTAATGGATTTTGATCAGAATTGGAATAAGGATTTTTTTCTTCTTTTTTTTTTTTTACTAACGAGTCACTGCTCATCAAAGACCACTTGAGGACAAAGGTTAATGATTTATGTCAGGTGGATGGTGAGAATAACACCTTGAGGATTGCAGACGATTGCTGGATCTGGGTAGAATTTGATTACTTAAGAGGACGGCTCAACAAGAACTTGTTAACATTGGACTTGAAAACAACCATACTGTAGTCGGCTGGGAAGCAGGCCCGTGGTATTGCATTGCACAGACGAACAGTTCTTGGAAAGAAACTCTTCTCATGAAAGTTCCGCTTAGCTCCAAGTACACAGAGGAAGAAAGGAACATTCCTTACAGTGGTTGTAGCTAGATGAGTTTTTGCTGTGAATGTTTTATAGGGGCGAACCAGAGATTGAGCACCTACCATAAAATAACGATAGAGTAGAGAAAGACTAGCAATGTCTTTTCTGTGACAAAGAGGCTGTAGAGACGAGAATAGGACATCCTCCACTAGATTCCGAAGCCAATTTTCTACTTTATCAAGGCAGTAAAGTTCTCTGAGCGCTACCTCCTGAGATGTGGCAACAATACACGATCTCCAGGTCTAGAGTGAAAGTCAGAAGCTTATCAAAGCAGGGGGGGGGGGGCTGAAGGGAGGCGCCATCCATTTCAACTAGAACAAAGTGAGGATCCGAGCGTTGGTAATGAAAGGCGAGAAGCTTGGTTTTAGATGTATTAAAAGTAACCAGACACTTTTTTCTCAATTAGACAACATGCTCCAGGTCGGACGAGAGAGAATCAGAAAGATTTTGATCATCAATGCTCTTGAAAGTGTTGCCATAGATTGTTGCGTCATTTGCATAGATGTCAATGACTGATCTTAAAATGTGATTTGGGAGATTATTGATGAATACCAGGAAGAATATTGGGCCCAAAATGAATCCATGAGGCATGCCGGCATTGATACAATGTGCTTCTGACTTCTGCCCATCAACAACTCCTTTTATAAACCAATCAGTGAGAAAGGATTTGATTTGCTGAGAAGACATTTCCAGATATTCCATAACTAGCAAGCTTGTGAAGCAGACCTTTGTGCCAAATCGTTTCAAAGGCCTTTGATATATCAAGAGCAATTGCTCTAGAAATTAAGCCTTCATCAATAGATTCGCTGATCTTGTGTGATATTACAGTCAGCATGTCAGTTGTTTATATTGCGGGGCGAAATCCATATTACTTGTCACTGAGTAGATTGTTTTTGGTGAGATGGCTGACAACTTCCTGATTTATAACATATTCAAACAACTTACTCATGACTAGATTGACCAAGAAATCAAATTCAACTACAAGGCTGCTGTTGTCATCGGACACATACAAAGATGAAGACAATATGCTGGTGCCATGAAGAAGACAATATTGGTGCCAAGATGAAGACAATATGCTGGTCCTTCTATCAGAATTCATCTGTTTCTATGACACAGAGGAAACTGATTGATCACTACTGAGATGCAGTAGACCGATCTCAAGTATTTTGAAATACTGGGCAAACTGATGAAGCTTTCCAAGGTGATTAGAAGAATTTCTCCTTTAGGCAAAACCTAAGAGTCAACATGAAGAAGACAAAATTTCTTATTTCCGATGTTAATTTCGACCTCATGCAGGATTCTGGCATGTTTTTCTTTGTTGTCTACACAGAGGTGTATGTGTAAACTCCATTGAATGCTTCAAGTGCAAACTATGGGTCCACAACAAGTGTAGTGATCTTGCTGAGAGGCTGGTTGTTGACCTGGATTATGTTTGTCGCAGATGTCTGGGTGTTGCTTGCCCAATAGATGGTCGAATGGTGGCACTTATGGACGTGGAAACTACCTTCTGTTACCTGGCAACATGTTAAATGCTGGTGGTGGTTGTGAACGTGCTACCACTGCTCGCTGTTGGGTTGCTTGGGTTCAGGAAGCTGCTGCTAATCCTTACATTTAGACACATTTCTTTCAGGACTCAGGGCAAGGTATTTTCGGCCTGTGTTCGATCCACCATCTTGCATGGCAGTGAGACATGGGCCCCAAACGCTTCTGACTTGCAACAGCTTCATTAGACCATGCCATGCTCCTCCCACTCCTAATGACAAAACTAATCCTATAAACTCTCGAACGTCACTTCTAGGCTTGTTACGATTTTTAGATCTCATTTTGTTTCGCTGTCCAAGTATGCCTTATTTCTGTGGTTCCTAACTGCTTAAAAGTGGAATTAGGTACACTGAGATCTGTTCTCTAGTTGCCATGGTCGCACATCACCATAAAGTTGTGTGCCGAGCTCGCTATGGCAAAAATAAGATTTAAAAGAAACACAAGAAACAACTCTACCACGGCAGAACAACAACAACTCTACCACGGTAGAACAACGGCAACGACCCTACCACGGCAGAACAACAACAACAATAGCACCGACTCTACCACAGCACGTCAAAGGCCAATTTTTGTCCCTGTCGTTTGAGAGCCGGATGTCTACGACTCCGTCAACTTTTTTGGCCTTTTGGCTAAGATCAAAGTGTAGTATCTGTTCCGATGGATACTGCACGCCTGTCCTGTGCAGTTCTAGGAGGTCCACCCTCCCAGGATTTGCCTCCCCTCTTTGGGGAGGAGTAAGTTTATTGCTTACTGTCTGAGGCGCCCCTACCGGGGAATGCCGACGGGGCTGCCCAGGCAATTTTTAATGGTCAGAGTGCTCACCTCTCGGGCGCTGGCTTTTCAACCCCCACTTTCCGACCCGACCTTGGGTCACATCTTACTTGTGGGAGTAGGATAAAACTGGCCTTGTGCCTAACTCCTGGAGAGGAGTAAATAATACTCCGTCCGCGTACTACTCTTAAATAGCGGGGGGATGGGCTTGACAGTAAGCAGGGAATCTGACACTGCACTGAACGGTCGTGTTGCTATCGACCGTTCACTCAACTAACCAACCCCACTCGAACCACCAAGGACATCGCCTTCCTGACTACATCACACCTAGAACAACAACAACAACATAGCAACGAATCTACCACGGCAGAGCAACAATAACAACAACAGCAACAAATTTACCACGGCAGAACAACAACAACAGCAACGACTCTACCACGGCAGAACAATGGTAACGACCCTACCACGGCAGAACAACAACAACAAGAACTCTACACGCAAAAGAACAACAACTTTGTTTTGTATCTAATGTATTTTGAAACAATACAATTTGTTTCATTTTCATTCTGTTCGTCTCCCTTTTCCTTGCTACTGTTCGGATCGAGGGTCGTGTTCCCCCGATTATAAACGTGTTCAGTAAATCAAGCAATTGTTGCATGCAAAGACAGAGTAATAATTAATAAACAAAAATGAAGTAGTTCAAATAAGGTTTATTGAACGTGTGTGTACGTGGAATGATGAAGTGTGTGATGTATGCATGTGTGTCGATGGAAAAACAGTTCTTGAAAAGGTATAAGAAGAAATGAATCCGGCGTAGGAAAAGTCTTTGAAAGCCGTAACACAAAGAAAACGAGTTGAGAATTCTTACCGTTGTTTGCCCACGTGTGTTGGTAGTTGTTATTCCGATTGAGAAGAAAAGCGTGAGACGAAACGCTAGTGTATTAGCGTCGTTCTGTCGACCAGAGAAGAGTGAAACGGAACGCTAGTATCAGCGTCATTCTGTCGAGGCCAAAAGGCGAGTGAAACGGAGCGCTGGTGCCAGCGTTGTTCTCCGATGCTGGTCGGTGAAAAAGAGAGAGAATTTCCGTTTTGCCCCGGGTTTTATAGTCCGAAGGGCAGATAACTCTGGTGTCGCTTTACAGTGCCACCTGTCGGTGAAAAAGCGACACCTACCGGCAAACCGGTGTAGTTATGTTTTGAAAGGAGGAGGTAACTGCTACAAGGACTCCCCCCCAGATTGAAAAATATTGAAAATATTATTCAATATGTACAGTTGTAGATGAGAAGCATTCTTTGTCGGTATGTCTGTTTTGCTGTTGAAGATTAGAAAAAGTAGTGTGCACGCTACTTATTTCTGTTTCTGCATCTGTATTGAATGATTGATCGCAAGTGTGTCTGCGGAATTGAGTGTGCGTAACGCATGTGGATCTGCGTGTTGTTTGGGTCTGCATCAAGTTTGAGTGCAAGTGAATTTGCACTTGTTGGTGGCGTTGTTCATGTTGATTAGTCTGCGTGATGCGGAGCTGATGAACGAACGTTGAATTGTCAGTGAATGTTTGGTGCTTGGGTCTGCGCGGTTGTTGATGAGTGAGCACAAGTGAGTCTGTGCAGTTGTTGATGTTGTTCATGTTAATTAGTCCGTGTTGTGGAGCTGATGAACAAACATCTAGTTGTTGAGATCGGTGGTACACTATGGTCAAAATCAGATGCACAAATGTCTGCAAGTGAGTTAGCAGGTCCAGGTACAAGTGGGTCTGTACTGGTGTTGGTGCGCGTCGTTCGAGTTGATGTGTCCCCCAGTTGATCAACGAACGTCCAGTTGTTGAGTATTTAGTGGTGCTTGTGCAGTTGTACTCATTTTGAACTGGTGTGATTTCTTCCATAGTGATGTCAGTGAGGTCCGGAAATGTTTGGTGCTTGATGAATGTCCGGGAAGATGTGGTTGTTCAAGTTGATGGGTCCTCCTGTTGATCAATGAACTTCCAGTTGTTGAAGAGGGTTGGTAGCCCTTGAAGGGTGATGTTGGTGCTTGCTGAGCCTGACTTTTTACAACCAGTATTAAGTCTTGAGGCTTGGTGATGTTCGACATCGTGTGTTGTCTGTTTTGTAGTTTTCTTTTCTTTTATATATATATTTCCAACACGTGGGTAGAAGGGAAAAAGAAAAAAAATGGAGCCGTAATTTGTTTCACACACGGAATGACGTTTTTTGTTTTCGTTTTAGTTTGTTTGAATGTTAGTTTCTACGTAGAGAAAGAATGGCGGCTTCTCTTTCCTTTGTTGTTGAAAAGAAAGAAAAAAAAAATTCGTATTTTCTTCTTTTTTTTTTTGTTTGAATTTTCATTTCCACGTGGTCCGAGAGATAAAAAATGGCGTTATTTTAAAAAATTTTTTTATCAACACGTTGTCCGGAAAAAGATGGCGGCATTTTTGAAGTTTTTTATCAACACGTGGTCCGGAAAAAGATGACGGCATTTTTGAATTTTTTTTATCAACACGTGGTCACGAAAAAGATGGGCAGCGTGAGCGTTTGTTTTCTTTTTATCTCCACGTGTTCAAAACAAAGGAAGTGGCGTCTTGTAAGGTCCTTTTGTTCGTTGAAAAAGAAAAAAAAAAGGATTGGCAAAAGTTTGTCTTTTTCTTTGTATATATTTTTCCGACACGTAGGTGGAGAAAGAGAAAAAAAATGAAATAGTAATTTGTTTTATACTCGGAGAAAGCCGAGAAATGTTTTTGTTTTTCTTGTTTGAGTATTTCCGCGTGGCCAGGAAAAATGGAGACGGTGGCTTCTTTTCTTTTGTTTGTTTGTATATTTCTACCTCGTGGGTAGAAAAAAAAAGGAAAAAGATGGGTGCGTAATTCGTTTCACCACGAAAGAAAAAACGAGAAATGATTTTTTTTTTGTTCTAGTACGAAATTAATTACTCCGCCACATACAACAAAGCTTGCACGTCAAGTCACCAATGTTCGGAACCAAGTGGTGTGTTCCCCCGATTATAAACGTGTTCAGTAAATCAAGCAATTGTTGCATGCAAAGACAGAGTAATAATTAATAAACAAAAATGAAGTAGTTCAAATAAGGTTTATTGAACGTGTGTGTACGTGGAATGATGAAGTGTGTGATGTATGCATGTGTGTCGATGGAAAAACAGTTCTTGAAAAGGTATAAGAAGAAATGAATCCGGCGTAGGAAAAGTCTTTGAAAGCCGTAACACAAAGAAAACGAGTTGAGAACTCTTACCGTTGTTTGCCCACGTGTGTTGGTAGTTGTTATTCCGATTGAGAAGAAAAGCGTGAGACGAAACGCTAGTGTATTAGCGTCGTTCTGTCGACCAGAGAAGAGTGAAACGGAACGCTAGTATCAGCGTCATTCTGTCGAGGCCAAAAGGCGAGTGAAACGGAGCGCTGGTGCCAGCGTTGTTCTCCGATGCTGGTCGGTGAAAAAGAGAGAGAATTTCCGTTTTGCCCCGGGTTTTATAGTCCGAAGGGCAGATAACTCTGGTGTCGCTTTACAGTGCCACCTGTCGGTGAAAAAGCGACACCTACCGGCAAACCGGTGTAGTTATGTTTTGAAAGGAGGAGGTAACTGCTACACTACCAAACGCTTATTATAACAGGCTCATCAGCTGTTACTGTAATTATGTGGTTCAATAAAACCTATCTATATAACCTATCTATATAATCTATCTACGTAATAATAACTCTCAACATGGTGGCATTGGATTTTGCAAAACAGCAAATAAATACACTCAACTTTATATCAACAAACGATCTTTAAAACAAAAAAAGGAATTCATTCAGATTTTTAGGAGTAAAAACATTCTTAAAACGAACATTTTATTCGTAAATGTCTCTCTAGTCATTACTGGTTTTACGTGAAATCACCATTTTCTTTTTTTCGCCCTTTCTTTCTTTTTGCATGTCGGCTTGCTGTTTAGGGAACACCTCACTTACACACGTACCTTCACCTCTGTACGACTTCCTCACACATACACACAGTGCACACACAATATACTTTCCATGCTTTTATCCCTGCCCACATATACGCATAACAGCCAAAAGACTATACAGTATTCCCCTCCGCAGGGGCGGGTGGGGGTGGGGCGTTCATTTCCCTCCTGCAAATCCCGAAAATCCATAAATTATTGATGCAGTTTTAAAACGCCTATGTATGATATTATATATGATAAAATACGCTTCCTAAAAACATTCTAAAGACAGTTGTACTCATTCATACAGGAATAATGTAGTAATGTGTAGTAATGATAAATTAAAAACAGTAATAATGTAGTATAATATCTACATAGTAATGATAAATTAAAAACATTTTAATTTTATTGTACTTACCAAGGATGATGATGATGATGATGATGATGATGATGATGATGATGATGATGATGATGATGATGATGATGATGATGATGATAAAATTTACTGTACCATACGATGATGATGATTATGATAACACCGATGTATGGCACAGCTTAACTGCTGCTTTACAACAATTCAGACAATTTCTCTTCTTCAGGCACTTCAGGATGAGGTGTTATTTCTTAAGGAGAATCGGGAGGCGATGTAGTATTTTCTTTGGATGTGGCTTGATTATTTTTCTTGACATTCGTTAGAAACATGGTTATTGATAGCTGGCTTCGTTGTTTTTTTTTATAGTGATGAAAAGAGTTTGAACGAACCATGTAAGGGGTCCATGATTTAGCTTTCTCTGGCAGTTTCTTTGCTGTTCGCATAAGTTCAGCCAATCGTTCTAGAGTCAGGCCCTCGTCCTCGTCCTCTCGTGATGGGTCTTCATGGTCCTGTTTCTTCTTCTTCGTCTGCAGACTTCATCAGCTCTGCCAAATATTCATCCGTCAGAGACTGAGAGTGGGTATCAATGAGTTCATTGAACTCCTTGTGAGTTACATCATCAAAGCCATCCCCCCCCATTAACTGTGCTAGTTTCACTGACTTGTTGACAGCATCATGATGAATTTCATCGGGTGAGAAGCCTTTGAAGTCATGTACACATTTTGTCCACAGTTTTTTCCAGCATGCATTTGGAGTTTCTTTTTTCATGTCTTGAAGTGCCTTGTGTATGACTCTCAGGCACGATGCAATTGTGAAATTGCGTAAGTACACTTTTAACTGGAAGTCCTCTTCCTCATCTATGGCATCAACTAATTTGTGAAGACAGTTCCTAGTGTAAAGTGGCTTAAATGCATGAATTACCCTTTGATCCATAGGCTAGATGAGTGATGTGGTGTTGGGAAGGAGAAAGTCGATCTGGACTCCATTATGATACAAATCCACAGGATGACCACCAGCATTATCCATGAGCAGCAACACATGAAATTCCATTCCTTTTTTACGGAGGTATTTTTCCACTTGACGGACAAAGCACTGATGAAACCAGTTCAATGTCAGGGCCTTCTAAATCCAGACCTTGGAATTATGCATCCAGAAGACAGACAAGTGTTTTTATTTTTGTTCTTAGAACCCTGGAATTTACAGATTTATAAATGGGACCAGGTTTCATCATCCAACCAGCAGCATTGCCAGACATAATAAGTGTCACTCTGTTCTTTTGCGTTTTGAATCCTGGGGCTTCCATTTCATCCTTCATGAGAATTGTTCTGGAAGGCATCTTCTTCCAGAACAACTCAATCCATGTTGAATATCTGCTCTGGCCATCAACCATGATGAAGGTGACATTCATGTCAATTAAAATGAAATTATATGACAAGTAAATAAATTCCCATTCAATTTTGGGACACCACACACACACACACACACACACACACACACACACACACACATATATATATATATATATATATATATATATATATATATATATATATATATATATATATAGTGTGTGTGTATTTAGGCAGTATTCTTTCATTTAGACAGATATTGTTAAACAGCACAGAATTCCTCCGTTTAACTATACTCTTCTTAATCTTTTCAATCTTTCTGATAATCTTTTTTGTTTCTTGTCAAAAAGACAAATTACAGTTCCACAAGTACTTTCGATTTTTCGATAAATCATCTTCAAGTGACAGTAAAAAATGATGAATGAAAAACTGGTAAAAGAAAAATCAAAAGTACTGGTGATACATTTAGAACTGTAGCCCAACGAATCTCGTTCTTAGTAAAAATCAAAATCTTTGTGGTTTTTTGTTTCGGCTAAAAAAACTTGTATCAGGAACAAAACTGCAACATTTTAGACAAAGAATATGCTTTAGGCAACGCTAATAAAATCTTCCAAACTGTTTTATGTGTGATTGATACAACGTCAGATATAAAGAGTAAAGATGGAAAGCGATATGTTTGATGTACTGACATTTTAGTTGTCAGAGTTATATCACCATCAGACCAGACTATCTTTCAGCCTGCCAAACGTATCTGCTGCCTATTTCTGCATCACGAGATGAATCATATGTTATAAAGAGATAATACCCTGAATGTGTAAATAAATAAAACAAATATTTATGGCAGCTCTCAATATAATACTCTGTCTTTGTCAGGTGCAGGGGTACCATCACAGGGACTCACCAGAAGCACCCAGTGCTTGGCCTTGTTTCATGACTAAGACAATGAACGCCAGCTCCCTATCTCCCTTTCTCAAACTGGGCAACTTGGGGACGCTTGCTTGACACTTATTCTTTCACGACTAGTCTGGGCCTCTTTTGTCTTACAGGTTTAGGGTACCTGTTCGACAGCTTGTCTAATCGCTTTTGACATAACTGGATATCTCCCACTCTGTCGTAAGGACTCAGAAAAAACATATGCATGGACTTTGAATCTATATTAGTAACACTCTTTTCTTGACTAGAGAACATAGTCTAGAATCAGATGATGAGGCCTACATGTGCTTTAGATAAACCTTACAACACAGCGTCAGTTACTTATACTTCCTCTACCATTCTCCTTCGACCCAGGACTGTACAATGCTCAACTATGTCTCAGATGGTATAGATGCAGCACTCTCCTTAGATCCGAGCATCCAAATACATGCATTTAGGGATTTTAATGTCCATCACAGTAATTGGCTTGGTTTCGCAGTTGGTAACAGCACGCATAGTTGTTCTATTGCGCAGATCGTGAGGATCAGCAAGCTTCACTTCTCGATCTATTCCTGACTACACTGCCTGAAGCTTGTGTGACGGATGCCCATAGCCCACTCGATAATACTGATCACCTTATGATAATTATACTACCCTAAACTTTTGACACCAAGCTGAAGAGCCGTTGCTCAAAATGACAATATACTCTAAAAAGGCTGATTGGGAATCCATCAAAGATCACATCAGAGATGCCCCATGGAGTAAAATCTTTTCTCTTCCTGCTAAACAGTGCACAAATGAGGCAACTGAATGAGTCAAAGCAGGCATTGAAGCACATGTTCCCACGTGGAAGTTCTATAGCAAGCCCCACTCTCTCCCCAATGGTTCACTTCAACCTGTGCAGTTGCCATTGCACAAAGGCAGCATGCGTTCTGCCAATTCAGCTGCCATAAATCAAATACAAATAGGCAAAAATTTATAGAAACTAGAAATCATTGTAAGAGTGAAATAGCCGTGGTCAAGAGAAAGCATACCGAAATGACTAGAAAACGTATTGAGTCGCAGAAACTAGGAACTCACGATTTCTGGAAAATTTATAATAGTGTGGTGAATAATAGGCAATCAACAATTCTCCCACTATCTAACAGCCATGAAGTCGCTTGCACGGCAACTGAGAAGGCTGAACTGCTTGCTCGGTGGTTCACCTCCAACTCCACCTGAGACCCCACAAACTACTCCCTCCCAAATTTCCCTTTGCGGACAGAAGCCACACTCGATGAGCTGATAATCACACCTCCAAGGTGTGTGGGCCTAATCTCATTTCTGCTATACTAATAAAGAAATGCTCTGCTGATCTAGCTCCTTGCCTTGCCGAATCTTGCTTCCCTGATAGCTGGTAAATTGCCTCTGTGGTACTAGTATTCGAGAATTCTGGTGAAAGAACTGACCCTATCAATTATCGCCCGATCAGTATCCCCCTCTCTTCACTAAAATCTTTAAATCATTAATCACTCAAGCGCTAGTCCACTACCTCGTAAATGCTAAACTTCTTTCTGACCAGCAGTATGGATTTAGACAAACCCGTTCTACTGCGGATATCCTAACAATCATCTCTGAACACATATACACCATGCACTGTACAAGGCAGGGAAAGCTAGAGTGGAATCCCCTGATATATCCAAAGCTTTTGACAAGGTCTGGCATGAAAATTTAATTATACAGTATTACTGGACGGATACTTAATATAATCAGATCCTTCTTAGATAAGAGAAAAATCCAGGTTGTCCTCGATGGCTGTACATCCAAACAATATGATATTAATGCGGGTGTGCTCCAGGGGACGATCCTTGGACCTTTATTATTTCTGATATTCATAAATGACTTCCCTGATGAAATTGTGTCCGAGATGGGTACATTTGCTGATGACACCACGCTTTATACCAGAAATATGAGAAAAACGAATGTACACATATCCAAGGCAATGGCTGAAACTTTAGAAAATGATCTCCAGTCTGTAGTGGAATGGGGACGTAAATGTATGGTGACATTCAATACTACCAAGACAAAGCTTCTTTCCATTAACAATTACAAGAAACCTCCTTAGCCACTGATTGCCATGGCTATTAACACTCTGCCTGAGAGTTCATCATTCAAACTCCTCGGCCTGACATTCACAGGCAACATGAATTGGAACAAATACATAGAAGAGATTGCCAAGGCTGCTGCAAAGAAGGTGGGCTTCCTCTACCGTGCTAGAAAACAACTCACACCTGCCAGTATCCTATATCTTTACAAAGCCATCATCCACCCATGCGTGGAGTATTGTTGCCACATCTGGACTGGTGCAGGGCCCAAAAACGAGTCTTCAATCTAATAGGTTCCGCACTGTGAACCAAGCTCCAACCCCTGTCCCATCACCGCAATGTTGCATCCCTGTGGTTGTTTTACAAGTACTTTAATGGAATGTACTCTGACAAACTCGTGGTACTTGTGCCTCCTTATGTAAATACCCCTGACTAACTCGACAAGCAGCAAAATCCCACTGCTTCACTGTAGGGTCCCCAGATGTTGGAAAGCTTTCTACTCTGATAGTTTCTTCCCCCAAATTGCTAGACTTTGGAATTCCTTCCCTGACTGTACTAACATGCAGAAATTTAAATGTAATGCAAATAGACATCTCGCTGTTCAACTCCCTACTTAGAGTGTCCTTAATAGTAGCCCCTTACATCCAAGTGACAATATGCCTTGTTTGGGGTGAACAAGAGTAGAAAAACTTTATTTTGATTCAATGTAAAAATAAAAAAATAAGTTTCTTGAAACCTTTAAAAACTCTCATTTTCAATTGCCCGTCTCTACTTACTGTGCGTCTATTTCTAAAGATTCTATTTCTTGTGCATAACATTGAACGTATTCCATTATAACATATGAAATAGAAAGAGGGGTGTATGTATCACATTTTTTCAACACTAGCAGTGATATTCCATTGCGTTCTGAAAGAGAAATAAATTTTCCTTTCATTCTTCTTATTTTAAAATTATTCCCATTTCAGAAAAAGAAAAGAAATTTCATACTTTTTTCCAAACTTTGTCCTTTTTTATTATTTGCTTTTTTATTTCTTATTTGCTTCATGTCATTTTATGATTTTTTTCTTTTGTTTTCTATTGTTGTTTATTGCAAAAGGATGCATGTATTTCGAAAATAATTAACTGAATTAAAACGTAATTAGTCAGTAAATTAAATTTATGTTATATTGGGTTTTGTCTCGGTGAGATTTTAAAGAAAAATGTTCATACAGTAAAAATACTACTTAGAAAAGATTAGATTGTTCGAGAAACAACGGATCTATTACTAACGGAGATTTGGTATCTATATGTCTGAAGCTTAACCTATACTATTACTTCTATTAATCAATATTTCTATTACTAATGGACTATCTTTCAATGCACAAATCAGGGGGTTGGGGATAGTGTAGTATCTGTTCTGTGGTCATGATACAATTTTTTGCTTAAAACAGACACGAAATCACCATTATATTAAGATAAGTAAATAAATTAAGAATTTTTTAGATAGAAAGAGAAACTGGTTTAAATTGTTAAACAGAACATGTTAACTTAATTCATTGTCATTTCAGGTGATTTTTGTCGTACAACAATTAAAAGTTCTTGTCTACAGATAAAAAAGTTGTGGACATGAGTTACGGAAATTTTAAAGGTAGGTAATAGTTTATATATATATATATATATATATATATATATATATATATATATATATATATATATATATATATATATATATAATGTGTTTCGAGGTAGTGTATAATGGGGGGGGGGGTAATGTAATCATTCATTTAAAAAAACATTTTTTTCCATTTTTAAATATGTGGGGAGTTGGTGTGGAGTTAAGGTGGGGTATGTGGGTTGCTAAGGAGGTAGAGTCTACTATGTTTAGAGTTGATAGACGTCTCTTGTTTTCTATTTAGGAGTTTATTTCTGTCTTTAAAACGGATAATTTCCAGTTTTTCATTTAAACATAATTTACATGGTGAGTTTATTGATTTGCAGGTGCTAGATTTTTTCAAGATTTTCCACTTTATTATGGGAGTTTCTTTTTTTGTTTTTATTTTGTGGTAGTGTAGTGAAAGTCCAGTTTGGCCAGGATGGTCAGGGTTGTTGAAGGAGAGTTTATGGTTGTAGAATCTTTCCTTGAAGTTGTTACCTGCCAGACCAATATAATAGTTAGTCTGGGATGGGTTTTCTGTTGAGGAGATAGATGCCTCATAGACCACTTGGGTTGATAGGCACTTTTAGTTTAGGGGGCAGTTTGATTTGTTAGTACAGTTACATGTTCTTCTAGGATTTGAGGTTACTGAGGTGTTTATTATTTTCATGTTGTGCTTTTTTATGATCAAACATTTTTATCTACACGATAATCACCTATTACAACAAAAATGACAGTTATAACTTTATAATTATAATTCTATTCTCATTATTAAATTAAACACACCCTGCCCCCCGCCCTGGTTGGAATTGAGGTCACGATGGCCCAGACACTAGAGATCATCCCACTCAACTTTCTGAAATATCACTTGTTGGGGTCTCCCCCCCCCCCTCCCCTTTCATGTCCTTGCTATAGGCAGAGCCCCATCTCCGTCCCCCTCCCTCTAATGCATCTTCAATTTCCGGTTGAGGTTGAATTTAAAATCTTAGCCATTTGGATTCCATTGTCGCTTGAAAAGTTGGCGTTCATTGTGGGCGCTAATGAAACAGCATATATTTTGTCGCAATTAATGGAATAATAAAATCACCAACAAAAAATATATTTTGCTCTGAATTTTCATTGAGCACTCTCATAAACCCGGTTTAAACTTCCTTCGGATTTATACCCCCTGGATATTTGTAACAAGTTAATTATATATATATATATATATATATATATATATATATAAAGATGAACGTCTGTGCATCTGTTGATGGGGCTGGATTAACCCTTAAGCAAAATAAGCATCATGGAAAGAGGGCAGCAATTGTATTTTCCATCATCAGATTTACCAGAGAGCAAGGTTCACAAAAGTATGCTGGTGGCAAAAGGTCGGGTGCATTATGTCTACTTTTGTTTTCATTTTACTTCAGTCGAAGTTCTCAGAAATCAATACTTGATCTCTATATGAGATACATAGATATTCAACTGTTCCATTAAAGTTTTCTTTTATCTCTCAAACGTTGAGTTAGTAAAGATGTTAAGAACATTTTAAAAAATGAAGAACATTAATTTCCCTCTCCTCAATTCACCTGTTAACTATATTATAGTATATCTTCCTTGTGGTGTCTTGGTCTTACCGGATTCCAGGACAAGAATTCATTTAGTTTGGTGGAGTACCCAGCTAAGTGCTATTACTTGAGGTAACATCACTAGGAGAAGGTGCACCATTCCTCTTATGAGCCAGTGTATAGCTGTGTCGAGGGGATCTGATTTGGGTTTCGAATACTATGTTATTTTGAATATTTGGTCAGGGTTTACTTGTATGGTAAAGTATCCTCATATTAGGTTGTCCTGACAAACCCTTGTGCAGAGATACCGAAGACACTCGAGGATTGGGTCTAGTAGGTAATTCAAACTCTTCTCTGTATAGAAAGCAGAAGTGTTGTGCAAGATCAGCCTAGAGGACCTGATTGAAGAGTTTGCAAGTTTTTAAAATCAGAGAAAAATTTTCGAATATAAATAAGGTGGGAGTACATGCAATCAAATATTAGTTTTCGTCTTAAATTGCAATTATCACACAAATATTTTACTTAAAATATTTGAATTTTTTGTTTTATTGTGCAGTAAATTTTATTCAAATGTAATGACTGTCTGCTCCCTTTCTTAAACCGATTTTATATCCACATATTTTGCCTCATAAAGCATAAAAAGGAGAGATTGGGGACTTGTTAGAGCATGTTCCCCTACATTAAAAAAAACAAAACAAAAAAAAGTAAGGTTCAATTCGCCAAGAAGCGAACACACATTACCGGATGTGGTCTAGACAGTTAGACACGAGATCAGCCCACACAGTTTGCGGAGGAGGGGGGGTAGATCAACCAATCAGATTGCAGAAAAGCCTATTTCTAGGCAGGAAAGGCCCGAGAAAAATAGCGGGAAAACGCCGGTCAAGAAAACAAGAGGGAATCAGATTTCAGGAGCGGTAGAGTAAAGTCGTGTCAAGATTTTGTGCCCACCCAGCACTTCAAATCGAGACGATATAATTCCCGCATACAAGAAAGAGTGGAATTCAATTTTTGTAGGTTAAGAAAAATACAGCGAGTATCTTACTGCTGTCTAGCGGAGATCTTAAAGAAAAGCCCATCCAACAAAGTTTATGAGATTACCTAAGCTTGCCACATTAACAAAACTATCCGCGAAAGGACGAACTTCAGGATTTAAAATCCCATAATAATATCCTTCATCAGCCGACAACTCAACACAAAAAATATCTGAGAAAGAACGAACTTCAGGATCTAAAATCCTGGGGAAATATCTTCTACTCAGCATGTCAACTAACACACAAAAAAAGCTCTATAAAAAGGTATGTACCCTATATAAAAAAATACATATTTTAATTCGTCCTAATTTGAACTTTCATTATTTGCCAATTTTTAGAACTCCTGACTGATCAACCATTTTCGGTCTTAACTAAACCAGTCCCTCTATCAAAAACTCCCCAGAGCGAAGCAGAACTTTTAATTGGTCTTTCTGATTTAATAAACACTTGTTATGTTTGCTAATATCCCTTTTTGTTAATTCTTACAAGTGTCTTATTTCTTATTTTATGTTTATAAACTGTGATTCAAATTTGTCCCATTCTTTTTTTTCCCATGTTACTTACTTCACTCCCTTTCATCGTTTTAATGAAATATATATATATATATATATATATATATATATATATATATATATATATATATATAATAATGGTAATAATCCAGGTGAAAAATATCCACAGGGTGGTAATCCAGAGAATTTTAACCGGGTTTATAAAAAGTGCTCAATATCAAAATAGAGCTTTATATATGATAATTTTATTTACACAGACATGTACAAAATCTGCGACACTGGCATGTCGATGTTATCGATCAACAGTTACTATAAACTGAGATCTCATCAGGCAGAGTTAGAATCCGATCTTAACCTCAGATCATATTTGGAGAGAATGAAGTGGAGGGATAGAGAAAGAGAAGAAGAAGGAAAGAAATTTAACATTTCAAAAATTAAGGCCGTTAAAAAATTAAAAAATTAAAAATTAAAAATTAAAAAATCTAAAAAACAAAAAACAAAAAACAAAAAATCTAAAATCTAGAATCTGAAACAAACAGGGCAAATAAATAAATAAATAAATAAATAAAAATATAAGGTGGAAAGAGGAACAAATAATGATGAGGGGAGAGGTGGTGGGAAGGTAGACACATAGAGGAAAAGAAGGAGAAAGAGAGGGCGTCTGTTGATTCAGATCGAGAGGGAAGGAGGGGGGGTAGACATACACGAATCAAGTGTCAAAAAAACAGTCGAGTTTATAAATGTATTTTTTCAAGTGAACTGTAATATTGTGTATATGTGTGTATGCGTGCGGGCAAACCGGTCAGATGCGTCTGATTGTTGTGGTGGTGGGGCGGTGATCAAATGTGTCGTGATTCTGGGTTTAAATTGTCTTTATAATTTGTCTGGAGTTAATTTGCTTACTATGAATAAATAAATATATTCGTTAAATATAACAGGAATAATAATAATAATAATAATAATAATAATAATAATAATAATAATAATAATAATAGATACCCCTAATAATTGAGGTGAAATAATGAAAATAATAATAAGTGAAGTATAATAAAAAATACTAAAAAATATATAACTAAAGAATAACTATAAAATGCCGGCATTATTAATTATTATTATTATTATTAATAATAATAATAATAATAATAATAATAATAATAATAATAATAATAATAATAATAATAATAATAATGGTAATAATAATAATAAAAATAGTAATAATAATAACAAAGACAACGATAATGGGGGTCAATAATATTTAAGAATTTATAAAAATAATAGTTTAGGAAAGAAATAGAATAATTAAGAAATATTAGGAATCCTAGGGGGTAGTGATTATCATAATAATATTAAATAATGATAAGATAATGTTTGCCGATATTATGATATGGGTTAATGGTTGCAATAATGCTGATCATATAAAAATAGTGGTTTAACAGACAACAGTAATCAGAGTGGTAATCCCAGTAATCTTAACAATAGTAATAATGATAGTGAAAAAATGATAGTGAAAAATTAATAAATAATAATAGAAGTAGTCATAATGGTGGCAATAATAGTAAAATGAAAACCGTAATAATAATAATAATAATAATAATAATAATAATAATAATAATAATAATAATAATAATAATAATAATAATAAAAATGGCAGTGGAAGCAAAAGTAAGGTAACGGTAAAACATGGCAATATCAATATTATTAATAATAGTGATACTGTTAATTTCATTGCCGCAAATAACAATAACTATGATAGTAACATCAGACATGATGTCACCACTGATAACAATAATTATCTTGATAAAAGTACAGAAATGAAAAAATGAAAAATAAAAAATAAAAAATAATTCAATGTCAAATAATTAAGTTTAAGATATTAATAATAGTAGTAATAAATAATTGATAATGATAATCTAAAAATAATCTAAAAAATATAATCTAAAACATAATCTAAAAAATATAGAAATATTAATCAATAAATGGATAAGCATAAAATGGGGTATTTAAGAGTAAAGAAAAATACAGAAGATGACAATTAGTGTTAATCGTTGTGGGTATGATAATAATAATAATAATAATAATAATAATAATAATAATAATAATAATAATAATAATAATAATAATAATAATAATAATAATACCAACCAATACTACTGCTTACAGTACTACTACAAATAATACTACAAACAAAAATGCTACTACTAATAAAAATAATAATAATTAATAAAAGGTATAAGATGATAGTTGTGTTGACAAAATTTTCAGTTGATGGGTAGGTGAAGTTTTTTTTGTTTTTTTTTATAGTAACAGCCTAAGGGGTTATGAGTGGATTACTAAGAAGGTGTAATCTATTATGCCTACAGTTAATTGATGTTTCTTGTTTTTTGTTTAGAAGTTTGCCCCTATCACTAAATTTAATTATTTCAAGTTTTTCTGTTAGGCAAAGGTAGCAAGGTGAGTTTAGGGAACCACAGGTGCTAGTTTTTCTAATTGTGTTCCAGGTTACTGTTGGTGATAGGTTATTGTTGTATAGTTCCCAGTAATATATAGAAAGTGAGGTTCTTTTTTGATATGTAGGGTTATTAAAAGAACACTTATGTCCAGTATATCTTTCTTTGAAGGTATTACCAAGAAAACCCAACCCTGAAAAAATTCTACATAGGTATGGCTGGATGGAACGAAAATAGAAATAATTTTTTTTAAAAAGAACTAAGATAAAATTAAAATTGTCTTGGTCTAGAAAGATTTTTTCTTCACTAACAACAGATAAAGCTATTTCACAATATGTTATTGAATTAATTATCACCGATTCTATTCGTGGCTGAAGTTGCGAGTCGTGCTAGCAAATCATGCGCAGTGGCTAAAGTGCATTAATGAATTAATTAATTTAATGTCGGCTAGTAATTAAAGTAAATATTAGCTTATATATTTGATATTTTTTATATTTTTGGTATGCACAGAAAAAAATCTATATTTAGGATGAGTGATTAATTTATTTATTTGTATTAGTTTGTGCGATACTTAGACTAACGCATGTGTGATAGCTTTCACAACAATAGTGGTGTGTACACAAGGTTGGTTTATAAGGTGGTGAAAATCCAGCCTTTCAAAAAGGGGAAAACTGGTGTGGAGCGAAAAATATAATAATATTAAATAAAAATAATAATGAATAATAAATGGAAATAAAATAAAGTAGCCTCCATCTTGCTAGCTAAGTCCGAAATAAAACTATTTTATTGTTACAGAATTAATTAGAATGTTAGAAAATCATCAGGTTGGAGTGCGTTAGTGAATTAATTAGTGATTAAAGCTGATATTGACTTATATTAATTATTTATTTGTAAGCAGTTGCTTATCTGTATTTGAACCTTAAAAAAAATTATATATATATATATATATATATATATATATATATATATATATATAAAACCCTCTAGATGGACACTGTAAGTGTAGTATTAACACAGCATGATGTTGCTGCTATAAATGCATCGTTTCTTTCATTAAGTAGAACGCTCTCTTGACGTCAAAGCCGCCGAAATAAGTGTTAAAATTATCACTGTTTATTTAGCTATCCAGCGGTGGCCGAATGGTTCTAGGTGTTGGGATTTTAGTTGTAAAATACTCGTAGCCCAGGGTTTCTAATCAAGCGACCAGTAGTGAATAGTTATATCTCTATGCTGATGAGTCCCGATTAAAAAGGACGAAACGTATACGTACATAGATAATAAACAAAAAAACAAATATATATATATATTATCTCATGTATTCACATAAAATGTTATAAGGGGATATAATCTTTTATGTATCAATTTTCAGTATTTACTTCAATACGTGAGTAGAGCTAGGTAGTAAGTTATGAGAATATATTTATGGCAATTAAGCTACACAAAGGCTTCCGTGTTTCATCCCCATAGGGAAGCGTCAGGCTAAAATGCATGGAGTTTGTGTTGCCGAGTGTTTTTATAGCTCTCACAAACAAAGATACGGTTGATTTTATTTCCTATTTCCTATTCTATTGTTCTGTTTTCTATAGGGTGGCCCATCCCTGTTTCTTTGTTGTGTCGAAATAATGAGTGACCTTATTTGAACACGTGCTTGCTTGTATTTCCATTTTAAGTTTTAGTTTATTTTATTTTTTTTTGTATTTATTTGTTCATTTATTTATTTATTATGGTGAATTTTATTCTGTGTAAGCAGTTGTTTGCTATTTGACTTCTGCAGTTTAGAATTTCAAATTTCTCATTCAGGCATAATCTACATGGGTCGTCTAAATTTCTACATGTACTGGCCTGTCGTATTATTTTCCATTGGTGAGCGTCCGCTATCTTTGAGCTCCCAATAATGGTTTGCTCGTGCTGTTTTAATTTGACGTTCTTTGTTTTTAAATGTGCTGTTGTGGTCATAATATCTGGTTTTAAAATCTAGGGAGGTCATACCCACGTAGGAAGTAAAATCAACCGAACCTTTGTTTGTGAGAAGCCCAGCGATTGGCTAGGAGAATAAAAAAGAATCTGATTTGTTAACTAGCTAGACTAAATACCACGTGTATATATAAAAACACCCGGCAACACAAACTCCATGCATTTTAGCCTGACGATTTCCTATGGAGATGAAATGCGGAAGCCTCTGTTTAGCTTAATTGCCATAAATATATTTTCATAACTTACTATATATATATATAGGGTGTTGCAGAAAAATCCGATACTTGATAATAAGTAAACGAAATGCTAAGAGGTGCTGAGGGGTGTGGTGAAGCCCTAGATAGACAAGATCGCTGCCAGACGCCTCTATGTCTTCCAGCAGGACTCCACTCCTGCACACAAGACCAAGACGACCCAGGCATGGCTGCTCAACAATGTTCCTCACAACTATTTCTTCTGGGGTGTGATCGAGGCCAAGACCAACAAGCACGCCCAAAACATGGTTGACTCTCTGAAGGCTGCAATCGTGGAGGTATTCACCGCTATTGATGAGAATATGGTCGCTAAAGCGTGTGGCTCATTTCGCGCTCGCCTTGACATGGTCATCTCCACCGGCTTGAAAATAATGTAGTATGTAACTCTAAATGTTGCTAAATAAACTGTTGGGTCTCTGCTTATACAACTTTTGTTTTTACTACCTATTTCTTTTTCTTTTTCTTTTTCTCAAGTGTCAGATTTTGCTGCAACACCCTGTTATATATACTGCGGAGATTATGTTTTCAAACTACCTTTTATGTGTTGTGGGTTGTGTTGGGTCACTTTGCTTTACTTTTGCTTTTGATAAAGTTTTGAGAATGATGACTACGAACAAAACAGAAATATTTACAGTTTCATAAAATGTAAGGTAAATAATTCCTATTTTAACTTGAAGGAGTTATCTTCCCTTACATAATCTTTTTTTGATTTTTTTATGTCTATATTAATACCATTATGTGACCACTTGGCGTGTTCACAAACAAAAATTAAAATTACATTAATGAATCTTGGACAACACCGTGTAGTTACAGCTAGTATATATATATATATATATATATATATATATATATATATTCGAAGCAGAACTACAAAAACATTGTATACGGTGACCCCACCCTCCCTAAAAATGTCACCCATGAAATCATTAATAAAATTTATGTCTTTTTTTCTGCCCCCCCCCCCCTGAGATGTTTCTTTAGTCGCCAGACGATGGACATTGGTTTTCGGGTTTCAGAGACGGTTTTGGGGTTGATGATGTCTGGACACGCTGACCTTGTTTCTTTAGAGACACTGAGTGCCCTCCCTGCCTCTTTACAATTTCTCCCTCTCTCTCTATATATATATGGTCCTTTCTTCCTTCTCTATAATGCCTTCCGTCATAAATCATGTAATACTTTTTTTTTATGTAATTAATTTATTAATCGTACATCGAAGGTTCGATCTCTGTCTAAGTTAGCCATGCTGATGACGGCTGTGAGCCAGAAACACGTGTCCATGGATTACTTTTATGTACATATAAAATAAATTAAAATATATATATATATATATATATATATATATATATATATATATATATATATATATACTAGCTGCATTTACTCGGCGTTGCCCAGGATTCATTTCATAATTTTTCATACTCTTTCATTTCAGAACCATTTGAAATATCTAATAGTGGTAAAGTGCAATGGATATCTGTTTCTGTGTACTGTTGGTGGATGAACGACTGGAAAACACTGGAATATTGGAAGAGGGTTACCTACGTCATGATGATTTGCACCAGATTAAAATCTTCGGAAATCTTAGCTGCAGCTCGATACTCCTTAAGTACCTTGATAGTCGTGAGATGTAAGCTGGAGAATTGTGATAGCGATGTGGAAGCAGTGGCTAGCAAGAAGGATCATAGCAGGCATTCTGACTGTCCACGCAACAAAATTGATTGAGAAATTGCAAAAAAAGGCACAGCAAGACCCAAGCAAGGCAATGCAGACCTTGGTGAGAGAGATGTGCATCTGAGTGGCGACTATGAAGAAAGCACTGAATGAAAATTTTTGCTACTCCTTATACAAGAGTCGCAAGGGCCAACTACTCACCACCAAGGCCCAAGAGAACTGCCTTATGAAAGCCAAGAAACTCCTCAACAAGATAAAACACCCAGTCGAATCAGCAATACTCTGGTTCTTTTCAGATGAGAAGAACTGCCAGGATCAGTTACATAACGTGCAGAACAACACTTGGCTAGTCTACAGTCCACACAAAGTCCTGCACATTATTAAGACCAAGTTCCCTCAAACTGGGTGTATTTTCAGCGAATTTCACGTCATGCTACGCCACATCTTCGAAAAGGGGCTCAGACTCAATTCAGATGGCTATATTGAGTTTCTGTCCACTGTTGTCAAGCTCTGAGTGGAGAAAGTGACAGCAGGAAGGCCATACTTGTGGCAGCATTACACCTCCAAGAAAACCCAGAAGTGGCTGTCTGAGAACTTCCATGACTTCACCTGTCCCTTCATCTCCCCCCCCCTCCCGCGTCAACTCGCCTGATTGCAACTCCATGGACTATTATATGTGGAGTGCAGTTGAGAAAGAAATCAACACTAAGGACGAACTCATTTCCAGGATCAAACTGGCGTTCAGACGTTTCTCAAAAGACACATTGAAGGCTACATAGTCCAAGTTCAGCTCACACCTGGAGGCCGTGGTGGAGATGCACTTTTAATTTTGAGGATGCATCAGTTATTCTAATTCATTATTAATACATAAAAAATGCTTAGCATGTTAACTTTGTAGCCGTTTGAAATTCGAGTATTGTTTTGAAGCCTTTAAACCGTTGATTTGAAAATAAATTTTAGTTTGCATTAAAGTTTAAGTTCAAAATAAATATTATGGTCTATTTGTGCTCCTAAATAAAAGGAACCGAAATTCTAATAAAAAAATTAGCAATGATAATTAATAGTAAATGATTCATCATTATATTAAAGAAAGTTTTTTCTTTTTTTTATTCTAGAATATAACGACCTCAAAAGCTCAGAGGAGGAATATAACCAACAAAAACGGATTCTCAAAAACTTTGCAGACAAATGGAAACAACAAACTCTGAAATATTTGAACTTCACCGCTAAGGAACAAAGGAGTCCAGAGGCGTACAAAGATATGTCTCCTCTGAATAAGTCATCTTGGAATCCGAGCTATGCACAATATTTACAAAAAGTCAGAGCCGAAAATAAGATTGGGCTGAATAAAATAAACAGTTTTAATAGAGATAAATACGGACAAAAGCTACCAACTCATCAGTACAGGTTGATGGGAGATGTTCTTCGACGACCAAGCCAATCAGCTCCAGTGTCAGCAATGTTCCTCGACAAATATTATCATGGCAACAACCAAATAAAAGATCTGAATGAGATGATTAATGCCCACCAGCCAAAACGCTATACAAAATGGAAGGGGAAAAAAAAAAATCCAATGTTATCATCTTTTGAACAGCCATCACCGGAGATAATCGATGGGGTCAGGTTGTCAACAAATATTAAGCATAGATATGGTAAGTTCCAAGTACACTTTGTTCTTTGACATTTCTGGCTTCATAATAAAAATCATACCCAACTCCAGGCTCCTGCTCCTGCTATATGTTTACATATTCTTGGGAGTAATATGCTTTTGGATTTAAGTGTAGGTATAGTTTTCCAGCTTAATAATAGTCAGCTATGGCCCAATATAAGGGAGGTTAATGGTCAATTTAATTATGTGGTATAGTAAACTTTACTGACGAAAATTTGTAATGTAAGATCCTGGTACATAGGGCGTTTCGAAACCCTATATTCCTCTCTGAACAAACCAAAAGCAACTCTTACCTAGTGGGGAAATGGGTATCGTTAGTTAAGTAAAATTAAGTATATTTCCGGTTAAAATGGACGTTGTGTCCTTGTTCGTGTATGAGCCCACCCAAGAGAACATTGTCAACTCTTGGCCATCAGAAAAGAATATCAATACCCCCCTCCAAAAGGAATAAACGTTATTCTGTTGTTAGTGGAGCCAAATAGGCACTCACCTCAATAGTTAGTTAAATACCATGACATAGAATGGATTTGAAGTGAGATATCAGTTGTAGTTTAAACGTTAGTGAAGATATAAGTACTAATCTAAGATCCTATTAGATAGGAGGGCTCAGCCTCCTGTGAGTATGAGCCAGTCAGAAGCAACTCACCTAAGAAAAATGGATATCTATAATTAAGTTTAATATGTTTAACACCCCCCCCCCCAAAAAAAAAAACGTTGCCATCGTCTTTCTTCATGTACGTACTGTAATGTAATGATCTAGAGAAAAATGTCATACAGTTTAACTGTTGTGTATAACATAATGAGTTTCTATATTTATTGTTCGTTTTTCATGTGTCATGTGTGAATATGCTCTCTTGATCCTTTTGGGGGAGGTAGGCATATTCATCAAAAATGATACAATGAAGATGATTTACACTTAAAATATATTTCATTTCACTTGACTAGTAGAGCTCCATTAACTTAGCTGTGAGTTTGTTTTAACTGGACCATTTCCTCAGAATGCATAAGGGGTCTTAGACATAATTTAAATGTCTAGCATCACTAAAATCAAGGCATTTACGGAATGGCGATTTACGAGTTACCTTAAATTAGTTTATAAGTGAAAATATTTATCATCTCCTTCTTCATGAATATACTAGTCTCTCGAGAAAAAAGTAAAGAGAACATCTTTCTCCCTGACACATGAAAAGTGGAAAATAATCATAGAATTTCATTAAGTAATATACATATTTGATGCCGTGACCAGAATTCTTATCAATCTTGCTGAAATATAACATCAAATAATATGCTCCAATTATAGCAGCAAATAATATCTTGTATCTTCTTCTGAGTTCTAATGTTATAGGTCCATCTTTTATGATCATGGTGTGAAGATATTCTCTTTATAATTTTCTTAGAAAGCTGGTGTATATTAATGAATGATGGCAACGATTTCAACTTTAACTTATTTTAATTACTTATACTAATGAAGCTCAATTTCAGTAGAGTTGTTTATGACTGGACCTCCTCACAGGGAATTTATTAATATACAGATGGTCGTGATTATGCATATTAATTTATAGATGATAGTGATTAAATTGTTACACCAAGAATTCTTCCTGCATGCCGATACCAAGAACAAGCAACGATCTCATATAAAGAAAATAGTACTTTTTCGCTATTCACCCACCTCTTGTTTTGGCATTTTTTCTTTTTTCTGTGTACAATTATCGATCATGTCGCTAGAGAATTCCGTTATTTTTTTAAATCAAATATTTTAGATTTTAGAGTGTGGGGATAACTTTCCTATATAAATTTATGGTAAAATGATCACTCACTTTTTGACCATCACTAATTTGACTAAATATTATTTTATTTTCTGTGTACACTTACCGAGTATGTCATTAGAGAATTCCGTTTTTATTTTTTTTATTTTTTAGCTAATATTTTAGATTTTAGAGTGAAGGATCGCTTTCCTATAAATTTAAAATGATTACCAATTTTCTGACCATCACCAATTTCAATTTCAGGACAGAATAGCGTGCAAGTGATAATAACATTAGTTAGTAGTAAACCATTTTTATTGGGGGATCGTAAACTTATTTGTAATTTTTTTTGCTTTTTTATGTGGTTTTTTAAATTTTTGTATTCGCTTTTTTGTTTAGGCTTTTTTCTTCCCATTCTTTTCTTTTAAAAGTGAGGCATTGCTCGAAGAGGCTATACAAGTCAGTTGGGGCGTTAATGAGCTGTGCTCATTCGACAGTTTCTGTTGCATGGGCAAACTAGTGCGTTCAAGTTCATTTGGCATAATTTCTGGCAGTGCTCGAATATGAGGGGGAAAAGGCATGACCAGAGCGCATACATTCAGAGGACTAGTGTTTCTAAATAAATAAATAAACATTAGAAAAACATGCAGTGGCAAAAAACAAAAAGAATTTAAAAATTGTTTTAATGCTATGTAGTGAATTCACTAATTTCTGTTCTGCACTAGTACTTTGGAATTGTAGAAATTTAAAAAATTTAAATTGGTCAGTAAAAAAGCACGCGCCCTGCAAAAAAAAATTATCTTTGTAAAATAAAAGACAAAATAAAAATAAACAAAAAAAATTTGGTTACACTTTTTTTTTCTACAATAAGTTTCCGGAAATTAGTGATTGTAAAGAAATGGGTTATCATTTTACGTTAAATTTATATAGGAATGTGAGCTCCTACTCTAAAACATGAAATATTGTGTAAAAAATAAAACGGAATTCTCTAGCAACATAATAGGTAATTTTATACAAGAAAAAAGAAAAAAAATGGTCTGAAAAAATGCCAAAACAAAAGCGCCCCAAAACTAACTACTGTTAAACTTAACACACGATTAGGTATGTAGAAAGGAACAAACACAACTTTTACTATCTATGCAAATACAAGCAAATCTGACTGCAACAATTTATCAGCCTTTGATCTACGACTGTTAAAATGTACTCTTCACTAAAAGAAAGACAAAATCAAAAATCTATTTCTTGTTTGACAAACTTACATGAAGATAGACTTTGACTAAATATCTTTACATATAGCATATTACTTTCTTCAAAAAGTATTATACAAGCGAACTGAGGCAACATTGAACTCTTTTCTAGTTTTTCCATTCAGTTATATTTCACACGTAAACAAAAATGTTATACAACTACATAAATAAATCTTGTTTCTTTTGATTGATCTATTTTTGTTTGAATAAGTTATTCTTTATTGATTTTTTCTCTTGAAACATTGTCTATTTTATTCATTTTTATTAACGTTAAAGTTACAATAGTTACAATATCATTTTTGTCCATGGAGTCTACGGCCAATTAAGCAAACAAACACTTTAACTAATGATACCAACCCGCAACAAATGGTAACCTACCGATGTGAGGAAATGTTTCACAATAAATGGTGACTTCGATCTGAAGTAAAAAGTTTAGCACATGGACCTATCATGACACAGGTTAAATGAGAAATTAGATGACTCAATTAAATTCTTTAGCAAAGTTCAATTTTCTAAGCACAAATAATTTAAATTTATATATATATATATATATATATATATATATATATATATATATATATGCATTATTATTTTATGTTATGAAGCCGCCAAATAAAGTTACGACCAGTATCAATATCCCGGATGAATATTCGAAATAATGTTGTAAACACCCGGGATGTGCACCTCAATTCTGTGATGTGCTATATTGATACCAGGACGATACAAAATTAACATTTATATTTGCGGAATCTAGCTCGAAGGGAAGTTTCCCGAATTCTGTGACAATGTTTAACAATGGAACACACAAGATGAGATATTTGGTAAAAGAAATATCGATACAAGGCAGTAATAAAAAATTAACAAATGCATTTAATACTATAACACAACAAACATGTAATTCAATGCAAATAATAATGCAAAATCTTTCTTTCCAGGGAGTTCAAGCATCGTCCACAAAACATAAATGTCAATAATTTTAAAGTTCACTTATCTGTGTACACAATCATGTTTTTTTCTTAATTATCCATTTTTCTCATTCTCCCGTCACATCGTGATTCAAACTCTGGACTTCGCCTTTCTCAACTTCTCTCCAGAAATGACTGCCAGAAAATTAAAAGTCGGTTGCTAATCTTCCAATCTCCTTTTCTTACTTTCTTTCCATTTCTTTCTTTTTATAACATTACCTACTCGCCTTCTCCCCCTCTTACTCCCGTTAAATCCTTACGGGCGCGAGTGAGGAAAAAGGAAAGCAATACAGCGGCTGCTACCTTCAAATAAGGCCACGTTCTCGCCAACCCTTCCCCCCTCTCTCTTTCTCTCTCTTATTTTGATGACGTTTAGAAGGATAAGAAGAAAGGTGCTGTCGTTCCTCTTGTTAGCTTGGTGACACGCACGCGCATTTGTTTACTTTTTTCAAAGCTCAATTGTAACAGCACGCAAACTGGAGCAAAGATCTCGGACATGAATTACACTGATGAATATGTATTTATTTGCGCGCACGTGGCCAATGCGGAACTATAACATCTTTTCACCGTAAAACTGGAAATACATGAAAATAAACAAGTCTTACAAACATATTCTAAGACAAAACAAAACAAATTATAAAAGAGTAAAAATTCACTTAGGTTTAGAGAACTATCCATTGCTTACCTCTCTTTTTGGCAAGCTACTTGCCCCAGAGCCAACGTCTATCACAAGCGGGACAAACGTCCGACTCCCATGTTGACCGATTCGAAAAGACCACCTCTCGGCAAGCAGGCGGTATAGAGGCACGACAGTTACCCCGTGTGCATGTCTTCCGGAAGAGGACGGTGCTGAATACAAAATGTCCCCTTCCTAAATTATGACCGGCCAACATGTGAAACTCCTACGTTTACACCGATCTTTTTCGTTTTTGTGCTTTTTTCGCCTGAATCTTTTTCAGACCTAATATTCATTTTTTTAATCATTATTCACATGTTGATCTTCCTAACATGTCACAGAATGTTCTTTATTTTCTATTTTTTTAAAGGTTTCATGCATTATTTGTTTTATTTGTGTTTTATTGAAGCTATCATGCTGATTAGGGATAGAGAAGAAAAATATTTCCATAGTCATCAAAATTTTCTCCATGGAAGAATAATCTGGTATATGATGAATTTTTTCTTATTTCTTGTTTAAGGCAGTCATATCTGCAACGAGCTGTTCAAAGATGAATTTTCAGTGGTCGAGACAATGGCTGACATTGAACGCAAGGATATACAAGAGAAAAAAGCTGTGCCCTTGTTTAGGCAGGGTTTCAGTTCTAGAAGAGGTCTGGATTTACCAAGATCTTGTGGACAGCAGTTAAGTTACCGTCATCTATCCAACACTTTACGGAACAATGTATTTCCTGGTGAGGGAATAGTCTACAACTGTGGCACCACGCATACAGATTATAATGAAGATGTGTCCCAGGCACCTGCTCAGTTCTCTGAACACAGAAGAAAGAAAATTAAACTAAACATTTAAAACCAGAGTTCTTTTTGTTTGTTTACTTGTGAAATAGTGTATGTTTACGCGAAGGAATTGCTTGTTATTAAGCGCAAAGCAATAAACCATTTTTAAAATTTCCTCTTCATATACACACACATGCATACAGACATGCACACACATGAAGACTTATATATATGAAGAAAAAAAAGATACACAAATGAATATATACTAAAGACAAATAATCGTGAAAAAAGAGACAATAGAGGAAAACACGTTTTATTTCATTTGGAACTCCTTTGCAAAGCAATTTAAGAAAATTGACTTTAATGTAACAACAATGTTTGTATATTCAGGCAAAAAAGTACCGATCTGGAATGAGTATTAATTGAAAGAAACTGAAGTGAAATATATTTTTGTGTAAAAAAAAACAATGTCGAAGGGGAAAGAAAAGAAAAATTAGCTCATCAGAAACAAATATTAATTTATCAGAGTAAATGACAAACTCTTAAAATACAACAATATATATATACATATTATATATGTTATATGAAAAAAAATATTAATCATTTTTTTAAATTCTTTCAAGAGACTGTTTTCTGAAGAAGATATCATTGGTCGAAACATAGTCTCTATGAGCAATTTTTGACACATTGTTCTTATAAATCTTCCTATTTTTTTTCAACTTGCACTGATGTACCAGGTAAAGATTTTCCTCAAACAGTACCGTTAGTTCAATGATGAAAACTTTTTTAAATTAACATACTAAATGATAATATCCGGATGCTAAGCTGTTAACGTTATTTCAGTTGGAAATACGAGCTAGTGTTCTAAGTCAGATACAACGTGCGAGTCCATGCAGCCATCAAACAATGACAATCTCTGTTTATTTTTACATGAAAATTTCAAACTATTTACTTTTTAAACGAAATGAATCGCTTTATTGGTATTGGTGGTCTCACAATATATACCCAAAGCCTCAGCAACAATCTCCAGATCTTCATTGGGTCTCCATGTATAACTTTTAAAAGGGAATCCAGTGAGAATATGTTTGAGTGATTTTATATATATATATATATATATATATAAGAACAAGAAAATAAAGATATAATGTATACATGTAACATAGGAACTATCATGAAAGAATTGATGCTCGATATACGAGATAGAGAAATTATATAAACAAGTAAAAGATGTGAATAAAGATTGTAAAAATACAATATCTATTAAGTCATCAGTTACTCAAAACAAGGTGTTTCAAATAAAAGTAATTTATTTTTCGTTCCTTAAGCCATAGCTTTTCAAAGAATGAAATCTTATCGTCAGAGGAATACAAACAGATAAGTTGGTAAGAGGAATTACCAAAAGTTATAATTTAAAAAGATATAAAGATAATAATAAAGATAATAAAGATAATAAATAAAGACAATTATAAAAAATGTCCAATGCAAAGAGAAGAGGTTGAAAATATAAGAAAAGGTTCACCATTGAAGGCGTCATTAAAATTTGTAACAGCAGGTTCAAAAAACGGTAAATCCATGAAAGATTGGCATAAAAAATTGTAAAATCCGTTGAATTTTTGGAGAAGCCAAACCATTAAAAGACACAAATAATCCAGTTGGAAAAGGTTGTAATGTAAAATTTTAGGATTTAAGCCATTTGAGAAACTTCCATGGACTTTCCAGATATAGTTTTTATGGAGTTGAATTTAAAGTAGGATAATAAAAAGTATTTTTAAGCCAGATAACAAGCCAGTAAAAACTAGCATTGAAACAGAAATCGAAAAAAATGAGTGAGCCGTTACAAAAATTGAAATTCAACAGGTTGCAGTTTAAAAAGTGGGAGGTAGCAAAATGGGATTAGTGAGAGGGGGTAGATGGGTGATGTAAAAAAGGTTGGTATGGAGACTGCACAGATACCCACCAGCTTCAGATGTATAAATAGATTTAAAGCAGAAAGTGATTAAGTAGAACAATAAAGTGGAGTGAAATCATAAGGTGCGAACCCGGTTCACAGAGTCACCTTTGACTCCGCATGCTAAATTATCACATGATACGGAGAAATTAAGTTATATTTATGCCGATTACAGCGTAAACACCAATATATATATATATATATATATATATATATATATATATATATATATATATATATATGAAATTAAAAATGGAAAAGCGGAAGACCTTTTCGCTCAACGTTTCGCCTAAATTTCACGTGGGCTTTGTCAAGAGCGGACGAAGAATACAAAAATGACAAAAGACGAGAAAGTCTGTAAATTATGGGGAATATATATAGTGGTTGGGTTCATGTTGAGATAAAGGGTATGCAAAAAAAAAAAAAAAATTAAATAAAAAAAAAAATTTAAAAAAAAATAAATAAATAAAAAAAAAATAAAAAAAATAAAAAAAATAAAAAATTTTTATTTATTTATTTATTTTTTTTTTTTTTTAATGTATTTATTTTTTTTATTTGCATACCCTTTATCTCAACATGAACCCAACCACTATATATATTCCCCATAATTTACAGACTTTCTCGTCTTTTGTCATTTTTGTATTCTTCGTCCGCTCTTGACAAAGCCCACGTGAAATTTGGGCGAAACGTTGAGCGAAAAGGTCTTCCGCTTTTCCATTTTTAATTTCATACCGTCGGATTATTTTTATCCTTTCATATACTCATATATATATATATATATATATATATATATATATATATATATATATATATATATATATATATATATATATATATGCACCTCGTCAATTCCAGCTCAATCCACAAACAGCTACAAATGCACAATTGCCCTCAATCAGAATTAAGACAAATTTTAGTAACACCAAAATAATACATTCTGAGACAAACTTTAAAAAATTAAAAATACTCGAGGCCTTATATATTAAAGCACAACAACCTAAAATTAATAATATATCATACGAGACCAGCAAAACCATTTTAAAATGACTACCGGTGTCGCTTAATTTAAATTATAAAAATAGGGGCATTCTATTAAATTAATTATTACCTATCTCCCCTTTTTTCCTTCTCCATAATTATTCCAACAAACTAAAATAAATCAGCTATTACTTTAAAAATAAAAAATAAAAAAATACATAAATACATAAATGAATTAAAGATTCAATTCATCCGTCTCATTTCGACTGATATTACGTCCGTTTGTTATTCTCTCTAGTAAGTCCGCTTCTAAAGTTATTGTTATTTACTGTTATATATTGTTACTTGTTAAAGTAGTTGCTTTTTTTTTTATTACTTCTTATTTTTATTGGAGTTTGTTATTTGTTTTCTCCACTTTCTCCGGCCATGGTAACTGCCAGCTGTGTGCCTGCGGAGACCCCGGGAACAATGATTGAGAAGCCATCTCAGCCCTCAGAGAAGACAAAATGGAGCAGACCACCTGCTATCAAAATTGATGTTAGTGAATTTGTCGCTAAAGCAAAAGAATGTACCGAGTTCGTGACCGAGACCGGCATTTTGATACAACTACCACGATTGGAAGAATTTGCTAAAAGAACAATATTAATGTTTGTAGTGGACCGTAAAACGAAGAAGTTAATAAGATCGACAAAAGAGACCGTCGCAAAGCTAATTGTGACAACCGGAATGTGAGTGGAAAGAATCGTTAAATGCAAAGGTTATACCACCTGGAACAGTCTATTTAAAACCGAAGACGAGTGCATCCAGCTATCCAAAAAAGAAATCATCACCAGAGATTATGTACTTCGAATGGAGTATATGGGACGCAGACGGACTACTATTTCAGTCGTCGAAGTCCCTGTCGTTGTACCAGGCGAATACGTAGGAGCTTTTCTTTTAAAATATGGCGAAATAACTGCCATCTCAGTCGACAAATTCAATCGAACTTGGTCGTTCGACATATGGCTGAACGAATCAGCTCCTTACTTCATTGCTGGATTTGTAACGAAGTAGGACACCTCACATTCACTTGCCCTACCAGGATTAGGCAGGCCCAGCCTAACCCCCAAAACAGGGTCCTGGAGCACTTGACTCCAAAAGTTTGCACGGAAAAGCAACCAGCAACTCAAAAGCCAACACCGACGACCATTTCACCAGACGATTTTGAAGAATTGTGCAATAGTTCTGCTAAATCTCCTGATAAAAATATATAGAATCTTGTTACGGCTAAGAAATCACCAAAAACCTACACAAAAGCAATGCCCGAAGAAGAATTGCTAGAAGTAGAAACTAGCAAAGTCCCGGGAGGAGAACAATACAAGAGTCTATTAAAATTGAAAAAAGCAATTGATGATGATCGTAAAGTGGGGGAAAAAAACCGAAAAAAAAAAACCTTTTCCCCGTGTCTCAGGTAGATTTAATTAAACCTACTTCCCCCCCCCCCCCAAGAACGTTGTTCCCCTGTGAAAGCAGTAAGATCGTCCCTTCCAATGAGGGGAAATAACATGATCCCTTTGACTAAAGAAAAGTCCCATTCCCCCATACCATCTCCGTTTTGCACCCCTTGCAACACAACCGTAAAATACGCCAATGAAGACTGATATGCCGCCTCCTCCCTCACCCATCGCTCCTTCAACATCTCAGAAAAAGACAGCGAAGTCTTTCATTGGAAGCCCGGAAGAAGAAGGCTTTATTTTACACAGGTAAAGATGTGTGCAAGTTGACTCCTGAGGCGGAAAATATTATGAAGAACCACCACAAAAAGGACTACCTGGTCGCACTGAAAACAGTTCACAAAAAAGACGTTACAAACCCCGAAAACTTTTTAAATGCTAAAAGATTTTTAACGATTGTAAGATCCAGAGAGGAGGCGAAAAATGTATGGAACATGATGGAGGAGGCAAACAACTCCTTTAAGATTGCGCCTCCTCTCGCATTTTTTACTGACGAAGAACTTAGCGAACTTGGGTCCCGGTGCGTATGCATCCTTCACTCTACAGGGCAATCAAATTAACTTTCCCCTTAGACATCGGCGGTTTGTCCCCGGACGGTCTCATTACAGCTTAAATGGGACAAGGTTCTCTGGGGACATCTGGGGACATCTGTCGGTGTCTTGAAATCGTCAATGTTCGTTTCGAGTGTCCAACTCTAAAGCACTATAATGGCACTCAGATTAGAAAGCCTAAATGGCCGAGGGCTGAGGGACACCGCTCATAAACTTCGAGTTGTACGTGATCTTCAACGGCTTGGCGTGGATGTATGTTGTTTGCAGGAGACCCACTTTATTCCCAGTGATTATCAGGGTGTGCTGGCTAGAGACTTTCAGCTCTATTCAGCATATTTTGATTCTCACTAAAGGGGGGTTTCCTGGCTAGTTAAGCGCACACTGAATGCGTCGTGTGACCCTAACTATGCAGATCCTGAGGGAAGGCTGTGCGTTCTTGATATTACCGTAAAGGATGTGACTTTTCAGATTATTGGGGTTTATGCGCCAAACGTCTATTCTGAGCGGGTTCCCTTTTTTCAGATATGTCTCGTCGGATAATTCTAGCGGGAGACTCGAACGCAGTCCTGGATCCCGATTTAGATCACTTGGGAAATCCTAGGGGAACTAACACGAACGGGGCTGTTAAAGCATTTCGTGACTTTGTCGATAAGTTCGATCTTGTCGGTAAATTTCGAAATGAAAACCCCCGTGAAGCCGTATGGGCTTGGACTGCTAGTCGCGGCTCTGTTTTAGGGCAACTTTCGAGTTACCTTGATCGGTTCTTAATTAAGAGAGTCGATTTAGGGCTTTTAGATTGTCCAAATTTTCATAACATAGTTTATTCGGATCATAGGCTTGTCCGGGTTCGGGTAAACTTAGATAGTCCTAAGCCTAGAATGGCTGGGTACTGGAAGTTCAACACATCGTTGTTCGATTTGAAGGACTTCCAGGAACAGCTCTTACAGAGAGAATTGACGGGTGCTATCATTGGGAATAAGTGGTGGGGCCATCTTAAGAAAGTTATTAGGTCCTTCGTTGCTGATTATAGTCGCCGACTCAACCTTAAATCTAGGGCAACGAAAGTGGCGCTAGAAGCTAGATTAGATTGGGCGGTGGAGGCGGGGGATAGCTTTACCTTTACTGTAGTTAAGGCGGAACTGAACTCCTTGGACAACAAGGCCGATCAGGGAGTGTTAGTTAGGTCTAGGTTGAAAATAGTGCCCCATGAGGCGACAAACATGGCCACGTCACTGCGTGCGGAGGAGCGTCGACGGTCTACTGATCAACACATCGCCAGTGTCACATTATCGAATGGGCGTCTCGAGACTACAAACGATGGGATTTTGGAGGGTTTTTGCTCTCATTTTATCAGGGAGCCCGGTCTGACAATGGTTCAGTTCGACGCCTATTTAGCTGACTTTTCTCGTCTCGAGGGGACCGAAGCAGCTGGGTGCGAATGGTGTATAACAGAGGATGGAGTTCTGGGGGCCCTGAAACAGGTCGGGCTTGATAAGTCTCTGGGGATCGATGGTCTGCCTTACGAACTGTATTTGAGGTTGTAGTTTTTTAAATTCTTTTTTATTAGTCTGGTTGCTCCTATACCGGACTATATATGTGTGTTTAAAAAAAAGTAAAGTTCAAATATTTGGATCAAGACTAGAATAAGGACCCCAGATCATTAACACAAGATGCGGGACATGTTTATGAAGTTTTTGTCCTTTTTTTCTGTAAGCAACAAATGAAATAAGATTTAACAAATACATAATTTTATTTACAAATCTTTTTATAACTTATTTGTTATTAAAAAACAAAACTTCGCTATTTACTCGCCTCCCTACAAGGGCAAAGGTAGACACAAGGTAGGTTAAAATTACCTCGGAATGAAAATTAAAGTTACCTCAGTTTAGAAAGATTTCTCTATCACTGACCGCAGATAGGAATGATGAAGTGTAGTATCAAAAGGACAAAAACTTCATAAACTTTAAATTGCTTCCGTTTAGAAACTGATTTTTGAAGTCTAACTCCGCCCTCGTGGGGAGGCAAAACGAAAGATTACAAGTCAGCCGATTTTTTAAAAAGCGTATATATTTCGTTTATTTATTAAAATAACTTGCGTAATCTTCCATTTTGCCTCCTCGGGCTAGGAGCAAAGTGTAGTATGGAAAAATCCTTCTAAACTGAGGTAAGATCCAGAGTGCCCCTTTTTGAGAAGCTTGATTTTTCCCTACAAAACAAAAGATTACTTAAGTACGGTGATAAATATTTCATACCCCCACCCATTTCTGCCCTCGTGGGGAGGCAAGTAAATAGTGACACAAAAACATGTTTTAAAAGAAAACATGTTAATATTTTATTTGTTTTATTTATGGACTCTCTGCCTTAAAATAAATATTAATATGTTAAAAGAAAAAAAAATTCCGAAATATACTGCATTTATTAAAATAAATAAAAGATTTATTTACAAGTGTTTTGTAAACACGTGTATTGCGAGGTCAACCGGTGATTTCCAAAACATGTCCCGCGTCTTGTGTTAATGATCTGGGGTCCTTATTCTAGTCTTGATCCAAATATTTTAACTTAGTTGTAACATAAGGAAACAAAAAAACTCACTTCAATTATATAAATATTAAAAATTGAAACATTCCAAATCTCTATGATATAAGTTAATACTGCAGGTAAAATGTATCTTAATGATTAGGGCTATGTCTATATGTATATATTATAACTCAGTAGGATACAACATTTATGACATAATAAAAATGTTGAATTTTTGAAGCATGATTACAAAATATTATGTCATAAATGCTGTATTCTACTGAGTTATAATATATATATATATATATATATATATATATATATATATATATATATATTAGACTAGATTGTATGAAATTATTTTTTAAATAAATAGACTTTTTTTATTTAAATATTTTTTTAACTTTTGTAATCTGTGTTATAAAATTAGTCTTTTTCACTAAAATAAATAATCTTGAATTCTACATTACTTTTTCTATTATGAGTTATCTAAGATTTTAAAAAATTAATCGAAAGTAAATGAGACATAATAATTAATAGTAAACGGCTGTTGCGAAAATGCAGAATAATTTTCAGTCGTTATTGAAAGAGGTGAAAAGTGCTGGAAGACTGGTGAGACGTGTTTTCATTCAGACTCAAGTGAATAGCACTTGTTATTGCCAATGCCAAACAAACAAACATAGTGACAATGCAACAAACTAATAAATTCGACCGAAAACATAACCTCCTTGGCGGAGATAATAATTCTGCAAAAAAACACAAAATTATCTGTACAGACTAAATCATCCAAGCAAGGATACTGTGCATGATAATAGTCAACAAGAAGGAAAAAAACCTGGCAAATCATGGAATTAGTCGTCCCAACAGTTCACAGGGTAAAGATCAAGGAAGCAGAAAAACAAAACGAATACATAGAAATGAAAGGAACATGGAACATGAAAAATTATCACTATAATAAAAAATAATTGTAGAAGCACCTGGAAAAAAGACTAAGAAAAATAATAATAATAATAAAGCTAATAGCTACATTGGTTCTACAACCACTACCCTATCCTGCCGCCTCACGATGCATCTTGTAAACTCTAGCTCAATTTACCAACATCTACAAAAACATAACTGCCCTCCCTGATTTAAGACAAATTTTAGTTAATAACACTAAAATAATACATTCCAAAACCAATTGAAAAAAATAAAAATATTCGAAGCTATCTTTCACGTATGAAACCAGTAACAATATTTTAAAATGTTTATTGTAATACGATTTTATTTTTTACACTAATTCTGGCGTTGTAGAACAATGTGAGACTGTTCTTTTGACCTCTAACTGACGTTTCTTGGCTATCTTTTGAAAATCTCGTCTTTTCTCCAGCCTTTTTTTCATTTGCTTTTGTCACCTTAAGATGATTCGATGAAGAATCGAAAACGTTCGTGACACATATGGAAGATACATTATGTATTTTGATTTTAACACAAAAAAGAGCATTAGAAAAATTGAAAAAAAAAAAAAAATATTATTAAGCAGATGAATTCTGTTATTTTTAACAATGTTTGTTTAAGTGAAAAAATGCTACCTAATTACACACAATTCATATATATATGGAAGTGGAGGAGGCTATTTGGCAGTTGAGATGCAGAGTACCTGGTGGAGATAGTATACATGTATTAGTCCTTCACTGTGGTGGAAGACCATTGGCAGTGAAAATTGACAACATCTGGTTTGACGGGCATGTTTACCAAGATTGGCGTGACTCCATTATGGTCTCTTTGTACAAGAGCAAAAGGAAGAATGATCAGTGCAGCATCGAGGCATCTCTCTTTTGAATGGGACAGGAAAGGTATTTACTAGAATCCTGTTGAATGGTCCTTTTAAGCTTCCTGAGAGTCAGAAATAGAGGTACCACTGATATGATCTTTACAGCATGTCAAATGCATAAAAAGTGTATTGAACATCGTTTAGACCTATACCAGATCTTTGTTGATCTGACGAAAGTGTTCGATACAGTTAATCGGGATGTGCTGTGGTAAGTTAGGGATTTCATCCTAACTTTGTTAGACTCTTTCGTGAGCTGCACGACAACATGAAAGCACGTGTCAACTTCAATGGTTGTCTTTGTGAACCCATTGCAGTTGACAATGGTGTTGATATACCTACACCTGCTTTGTTTTCCATCTATTTTGCTGTAACTGTCATTGGCTTTCACTAACTGTGACAAAGGTGTGTATCTTCGATTTTGCACATCGGGTCGGCTGTATAACTTACAGCGTTTGAAGACATTGTCAAGAACATTCTCCACTGTTGTTCGAAATTTGTTCTATGCAGATGATGTGAATCTCATAGCTCACCTGCAGAGTGATATGCAGGATATCATGGATCACTTTGTAAAAGCATGGGTATCACAATAACCCTGGGCAAGACAAAGGCTCTATTCTAGACATGTGAGCAAAACATACATATGGGCAATGTCTGAATCCTTAGAAAATGACTTCCAGTCTGTAGTGGAATAGGGATGTAAACAAGGCTGCTGCAAAGAAGGTGGGCTTCCTCTACAATGTTAGAAAAGTTCTTACATCTGCTAGTATCCTATATATTTACAAAGCCACCATTCGCCCATGCATGGCGTATTGTTGTCACATCAGGGCTGGTGCATCAACCACTAATCTTTCCCTATTAGACAGGGTCCAAAATAGAGCCTCTAATTTAATAGGTCTCACACTGTCAACCAAGCTCCAACCCCTGTCCCATCGTCACAATGTTGCATACTTCAATGGAATTTGCTCCTCACTCTTGACGCATTCATAAAAGGTGCTGACTGGGAACAGGTAACAAGATCCGTCACAATTGACGTCAACAAAGCAGAGAATGCGCTCAATAAAATATTAAGTTGCTTAGCTTCGAACATAATATCATGGGCCTCGAAATCCACCTTAATTTGGGAAAATCAAACCCGAACATCACCGGCGAAAGCTTGGACCGAACTGCTGCTCATATTTGCTATGAATAAATGTAATTCCAATAAGAATCTGCAACCAACAACGTGTATCTTTTGATGGGGAGTTTATTAAGAGAGGATACTGGAAGTGCAAACAAAGGGTGTAAATTTCAGAAGAAAATTCTCCTATTCGAAAAAAGGGAACCTGGGAAAAATTGGTAAAAAATGGTGTCTTTAACTTCCATTATACAACACCCTTAAGAAAAAAAAACATCTCTCATCGGTGAGAACAAGAATATTTTCAAAGAAAAAAGCAACACAAAACGTTACTTTTTGTAGGCCATATTAAAATATGGCCTGCTCGCCTAAAAAGAACCCATTTTGGTGGGATTTCGTAATCACTAAAAATCCCAGACACAATCTTTATTCCAAACGCACATGGTGAGATTTTTTAAAAAAACATGGCACCACAAATTTTTGTATAAATAAAATTACGTCAAGCGTATTTCCTTTTATAGGTGTCAAGCGCGAGAGAAAATAATAGGAAATTACAACATGGTCGCCAGCAATTAAGGCATTGCATAAAAGTTCGATTTTCAAAAATAAATTAAAATTTTATTTCGGGATAAGAAATACAATATAAGACTAATTCATAAATTTCATCCAAAATGTGTGCGAAAATCTAACGAATTAAGCAAGACTTTACCATATTGTAAATAAACTGTTCGCTTTTAATTTATTTCAATAAATGTTCCATTAATTAATTATTTTGAATTCTTGATTTTGTAATTTCATGACCTTAATTGATAACATGGATTAAATTAGCCCAATACTGGATGTGTTTCTACCAGTATTTTGTTTAAATTTCAATTTTTTTAACTTATTTAATATTGTAGATGTTTGTTTACTATCTTTTCTTAGCTTTTAACAAGAGTTTAAATTATGATATGGTTGTAAACTAACTTATCGTTTGTTTTTACTTAAATGTATTTATTGTTTGTTTACATTTTTTAAAATATTCATAATTCGTTTGTTTATTTAATTGTTTGTTCCCTTAATCTATAAATAATTAACTATTCATTGTGAATTCTTTTTTTAATTTATATTGAATAAAGATCAGTTTCAGTATAAATCGAATCGTGTTACTTTCTTTTTCTTTTTTTAAATACAATTTTAAAGTTTTCTAATACTCTTATTCATTAGATATGTGCAAATATTAGAAAACCGCGTCGTATTATTTCTACAATGTTATCATTTAATTCGAGAATTTAATTTTTCTTTGAGGTATATTGATTTTATTATTAACCGGAATTTAGGGGCTATATTTTAAAAGATTTTTTGTTATTGTTAACATCTACGATGCTTTATTTTCATAAAAAACAAAACATTCACGCGTTTTTTTTTAGCACCCTGTGATATAACTTTAGTAAAGGTGTTTTTGTTTACATGAAAGAATACATTTGCACTGAGGTTTCTAATAAAGTAATGAGTTAATCATATTCCATGATCATTAATTAATAAATACTGAAAATTTCATTTAAATTGGTCGATTTCTGAAACTTTGATGAATTTTTAAGTAAAGGGAGGGGTCAAAATGCCCATAGTCTGACTGTTCGACAGATCTCGTTTGTTACTTTACAGCATGACGTCATTTTCCAGTTAACAGGCCTTAGCTGGGTCGTCTTCTGTTTTTTATTTTTGTATGTTTATATTTGGGAATCCCAGAATAGTAGAAAGGTCAATTTTACTTTAATTTTCTTATTTTCTTTAATGTTAACAACGAAATGGTCAGATGCAGCGGAAATTGACTCTCAACAGTCCCAATGTCTATACTGTTATATAATTCCATGGTAAAACCGTAAGAAAATACGAACAGCCGCAAAGTTTGAAGTCAGGTCACCAAGTGGCGAATAGAATGTTGCCATTTATCAGGGGAAGGTAGGAGAAGCAGTTGTAATAAGAAAGAGGTGTTGAGTAGATGTCCATTCTGTAGGCCTTGTTTGGTAAGAAGAAAAAAGGGTTAGTGCCAGCTTGATTATAAGTACAAACTCCTCCTTTACATTTTAAATCAATTTGATCCATACAGAGTTTCAGCTACAAACAGCCAGGGACCATGAAAGAGTTATGTAGCCAGAAATACAAAAGCATGCTGAGTCGGCGGGCGCTCGTACATCCATATCATTGGTAGGGTCTGGAGTCCACTAGTCTCTTGCATGTCAAGTTTTTGTTTGGGATGAGACATGAACATAGCCGTCAAAACCGGATGAAATAATAATTAACAAGAAGGAAAAAACCTCCCAAATCGTAGATTTTGCTGTTCCAGCAAATCACAGGGTGAAGCTGAAAGAGGCAGAAAAACTAAGCAAATGCATGGAACTTGCTTGAAAGCTAACAGGATTATGGAATATGAAGAAAATTACTGTAATACCAATAATTGTATGAGCACTCCCATGATCTGACATCGGTACTTTTGAACTTTCTTGACTGGAGTAATTTCGTTTCCGTTAATCTGTGTTATGTTATTTTCTTTACTTAAAAAAATAAGACCGTAATGAGAAAGATGTTTTTTCTGGTACATTTGTAGATTAACACTCTCCGCATAATCACCCCCACCTAAAAAATAAGATTCTACTTTTTTATAGGCGATTATGAAAAACTTGGTGGAAAGAAGAAAAACAAAAATAAAAAACAATTATTTTAGAATTTAGAGTGGGGATCAGTTTCGATATAAATATAACATAAAATGATCTTCCATTTCCGGGGCATTCTCGTGTTTTATGGCAACTAACAATTTATTTTACTACTAATCCTTAATCCGAGTGACTGCCAGTTAGGGTTAGGTTAGGGTTAGTGTTAGAATTAGGTTGGAAAACCGTAACGAATGTTTTGAAAAATAATTTATTAAAGAAAGAATATTTTGAAAAATAATTTATTGGGCGAAAAATAATTTTTTTAAATCTTTAAAAAATTATTTTGAGGGGGAAAAGGAATGGGCGATGGTTTACAATAGTTAACAGGGAGGGAAAAGGATGAAAGAAACAAATAGGCAACAAATAAATGTTACCAGAGGTAAGAAAAGTTACTTTTCTACATACCTGGATAATTTTTTGTGTGTATTTTAAAGTATTTTAAAGCGTTTTTTATTTTTTTTTATGTCAATCAAAAAGTTCGGTAAAATATGTTATGTTAGAATTAAATAAATTGCTGGCAGACGTTAACCGACTGAGTCCGAAGTTTGATAATTAAAATTTTTTTTTTTTTGTATTTTTCTCCTTTCAATTATGTAGGAAAATAAATTTTAAGGCGTTTAGAACAGGTATTTCTTGTTGACTATTTCTGGAAAATAAAGTGTCTGTAGCGACAAAGATCACCTTTTGGTGCCCAAATGAAAATGCTTAAACTCGTTTCTGCGCGCACGCATGCACTCGCCTGAATTAATTAAAATCAAATAAAAATTTTTTAAGCCAATCAGATACATTTCTCTGAATTTATCTAATTTGCTGTTTTGATCCACTCAGAGTAAATAAAAAGCCAGATTTTTCCTTTAACAACATGTTGAGACAAAAATCCACGACAAAGCTGAGAATGTCTTTTCTAAACTCACACACACACACAGTTATAAGCATACACACTTTGACGCTATGCATTAACTCTTTTACCTTATTGTCTACTGATTAAAAACAAATAACTCTGGTAACATTTATTTGTTATCTATTTATTTATTTCACCCCTTTTTTTCTGTTAACTATTGTAAATCTGTAGCGACAAAGTTCACCTTTCGGTGCCTAAAATGAAAATGCTTAAACTCGTTTCTGCACATATGGTTCGATGCCTACACTCGCCTGAATGAATAAAAACAAATAAAAACATTTTAAACCAATCAGATGAATTTCTCTGAATTTATAAAATTTGTTGTTTTGATTCGAGTAAATAAAAAGCCAGATTTTTCCTTCAACAAACATGTTGAGCCGAAATTCACTACAGAGCTAACATCAACATTTCCATTCGCCCCTCTGTCGGGCTTTGAGAAAGCTGAGAATGCCTTTTCTAAACTCATGTACACACAGTCATAAGCATATGCACTGACACTAGCACACACACTTACACAATGCATTAACTCTTTTACCTTATCGTCTGCTGATTGAAAACAAATGTATAAATTTTTCTACTTTAATACTTCTAACATTTCTCAATGAACTTTCTACAATGAAAACAAATGAACATTGATTCTTTAGTTGTAGTTGCCGATTATAGTTTGGGGTTTAAATCGGGAAGAAAATCAGAATGACGAACTTATTTAGAAGAGAAATACGTCTGACCGAGTCTAATTGAAATAGAATTGTTACATAACTAAAAAGGGATTACCATTCTTCCACAAAATAAATAACGGCTCCACAACTAAATAGATATGCAGTTTTATTTGCAAGAACACAGGAACAAAACGAAGGTGGTACAATGGGTTGATTCATGTCAGTTAAACAAAATAATATCATGCCGGAGTTCTACAACTCACCCGCTCAAGGTTAATGCAGATGCAAAACTGTAAAAGGGATAGTTAATTACTTTAGGAAATGTAAATGTTTAGATAGATAAGGTCTTACAAAACATTTTAGGCCAATGGACATGTCTACCAGAACGTGTAGTGGTAACATGAGTGGGAAGACAGTATTGGGATGTATCTGAAGATACTATCTCAGTTAACTTAGGCAATGTTATGGTGGGTTCCAGGGTATCATTGTCTGGTAATGCTTGCTTAAGTCTGTCAACCGACACAGTCTCTTTAGTTCCTCTAATATTTAGAGTAAAATATTTTTGTTATGATCGAACACACGATATGGACCCGAATAAGGTGGTGTTAGTGGTGGTTTAACCGAGTCATTCCGAATAAAAATGTGTGACCATAATGAAATGTCTTTAGGTAAAGCTGATTTGCTGCTTTGATAACGAGTGTTCATGGGTGGTAAACTGCTGAAATAGCATCTAAGTCTGTTAACATAGAGTTCCAAATCCATTACCGTTGACTCCGAAGGAGTGAGTATGTCAGCACAATGTGGAATGAAATGTCTGTAATAGTTCAACAATCCAAGAAAATGTCGCAATTGACGTAGTGAAGTTGGAGGATGTAGATCGAACAGAACTTTAACTTTTTCAGGATGGGGTGAAATACCTTCCGAATGTATTACATGTCCCTAGAAAACAAGTCCTGAAATACAAGTTCGTTAGTTCAGGAAAAGAATTCAACAACAAATTATAAGGGTGTCTTGCAGAAGCAAAAAAAATACAGGGCTAGTTAGCTGTTCAGAAGCTTTTCCATCAGATAATGACAGGTTAGTGTTAGAATCTGTCATTCTGCATCTACGCGTGTCCAAAGGTTCAGTCAATGCCACGTGGTGAATATTTGTTAATTGGGTGGGAAAGCGGAAGAAAGAGTAAATAAGTTATTATCATTACAATTTCAAAAATCGCAACAAATCTTAATTCAATAGCTATGGAAAATATATTTTGTTACCAAATCAACAAGATTTAATCGCTATTTCCTACTGTATAGCATCTATTATCTCGGGGAACGTTTTCACATGTGCCAATGGTTGCTGCCATGTTCTATATACAGTTATCTGCCAAGGGCAGAAAACTCTGTTGTGCCTGACACAAGGGCAGATCACTCTACTTTACTTATACATGCCCCTTCCCTCCCGTGACCACGGGATTAAGGAATCTGGCCATCTCTTCATTTATGCGCCAGAGAACTCATGCATTTTTCCATGCATTTGTAGGGATAAACTTCTTGGTGTTCGTACCCTTCGACATGAGAGTAGTCTTAAAGGTAGGGGTTCGACCGGACGTGTACCCTGTGTTTCTTCCCACTACCTCTGTGGTATCATCCACCTCTATCTGTTCTTCTTCTTAATAACCTGACCATTCAGCATTGCCCGCACAGCACTATCATGGCATAGGCGTCCGTCACATGTGACAAGTTGCTGCAGAACCCACAATCCATTCGCTCCTTTTCTTATTAGACAATGACGCATGGTGTGCAAATAGTCCAACAACGTAATCGTTTTCAGAGCTACTAGATTCTCCGTGTTTTCTTAAGTGAAGAAAGCTTTCTTATTGGGATAGTTCCTTTTAAAACTTTCTTTTGCATCCTAACTAAGCAATCAACAGTCACGTTTAATGTGTCCATTCTTTCCACAGTGATAACACTTGGGTTCCTTTTTAAAGATGTGATGTTTTGATGTCATCGCAGTGTTTTCCAGTGTAGCAATGTTTTCCTTTTCTCTGACTTTCGTTTCTTCATACAGCAATCGTTCAGTCACTACCCATTTGGATACATCCTGACTTACTTCGAGCGCTGTTACTTGTTAGTAACAGCAATTTCAGATTTCAGTAAAACTATTTTCCGTATTCATTTTCTCTTTAGTCATCATGGGATTATTTCTCAAGCTACCTTCCATACATGATATATGCAAATCTGCAGTAAAAACATGTCAATAAAAATGTTAATGTTCTAAAAATAAAATGGTGATCGCGACCGGACAAAAGCTCACCAGACAAAAGCTCACAGGACAAAAGGCCACCAAAATAATTCAAACACGGACAAAAGCCCACGAACGTAAAAATAAATTAATAAAAAAAAACAATTCTAGGGCATTTATAACGAGAGCGAACAGAACGAAAAATAGGTAAAAAAAACCCCCAAAAAACAACAAATAAATGTGCAAAAAATAAATGTTACCAAAGGCAAGATAAGTTACAATTCTACCTACCTGGATAAGTTTATTTGTGTTTTAACTTATTTTAAAGCATATTTTTGTTAAAAAACAAACATGGTGTCGACTGTTCAGTTCATACTCAAAAAGAAAATGGCGGCGATAAGATGTCGACAATGATCACTCGGATAATCGCTAAACATCGAAAATTAAACAAAATACTGGTAGAAACACATCTAATAAATGTCATCAATCGTGCGAAAATGTAATGTTTTTCCAGCATTTTGTTTAATTTTCGATTTTTAACATTACAAAAGGTTTGATAAGAGAGATAGGAGGCAGTGAACTTTAAAATGTTTACTTTACATCCCCATAATTTACCAATAAAAATATTCGACTTACACTCTGAGAACCAATGTTAACTAAATTCTTTTACCTACTAATTTAGAATGGCCCGGAAATGGGGGATCATTTTATGTTACAAGTATATGCAAAACTGATGCATTCTGAAATAATTGTTGTTGTTTTCTTTCCGCAAAAGATAAGTGATACAATACAACGGTTTATTTAATACTACCAGGACCCGTGTCCCGGCGTTGCCCGGGGAAATATAACAGCCTGATTTTAATTTATAAGTTAAATAAATAGATTCAGAAAATAAATCATTTCACTGGAAGTAATTTAAGTAATTAAAATAGGATTGATGTTTTACCTTCTGGTGCCAATATGTATAGACATTGTGGAGAGCCTACCCTTGAACATCCTACATAAAACTGCCCATGGCTAAAGCAAGGTGAAGTCAAGTTTAGACCAACCACTGCCAATGATTGTCCTTGGGACTTGTTAATTGTCATGGCAAAACACAATGTAACTGGGAACTGAAGCCTTTTAAATTCTATTGCAGAATCCGACGGAATAATGGGTATTCTGGGAAAGAATGTCAGTTTGCTCCTTGCCACACCAGTTAGTATTACAGCTTCTATCACATGAGGTTTCATGCGTTGGAATTTCATCAAGCAGTTGTTGATTGACGACATGTACCATGTGATTTTTAGTAGCTAGAATTGCTCTCTCCGTTAGCCATTCAGGATGCACATAGTTTTCGGCTATATTTGGATAAACTTTGCTACTAAGTTCTGTGAGTGATGAAACAATTGAGCCAATACCTGGAGTAATAACAATCGTGCCATTATTGGTTGTTGCAAGCTTGCCATCACCTATTTTTAGGAGTAGGGAGGCAAACTCACCAGCCATTGGGTCACTATTGAGATGTACACGCATGTTTGTAAATAACGTTACAGTCTTAATGTACTTCCACAAATATGACAATTTAATGCAAGCATTTAGCTCGTCAGCGGGACTTCCACGTGGAACAATAGGAAGCGTTTGTCGGAAGTCACCTGATACTAAAAGTGTTATGCCACCCATAACAACATCACGTTTCTTGAGATCACGCAGTGTTATATCTAGAGCCTCGAACGCTTGTTTATGTGCCATTGTACATTCATCCCATACGATCAAGGAACAATTCTGTAAAACTTTAGCTGGATCTGATCCTCTTTCTATTTGACAAATTGGATCAGCATCTTTTGTTAAGGATAATGGCAACTTAAATGTTATACCACCAGGAAGAAGAGTGGTTGCAATGGCAGATAATGTGACTGCCACAGCTATTTTGCTTTCTGACCTAACTTTAGCAAGAATTAACTTGGTAACAAATGTCTTTCCTGTACCTCCGGGTGCATCAAGGAATATCAGGCCACCTTGCTGATCTTCTACAGTATTAACTATAGTACGAAAAATATGAATTTGCTCATTATTTAGTTGTGCGATACCATCTCGAACAATTGATGCTTGCTCATGAGTTTGATAACTAATTTCACGCGTCCATGCAGTAATGACCGGATGTGTATTAGATCGATTAGGTGAGGTAAGACCCAATTTTGTCAGTGTTTTACCATTCATCCTATAAGAATGGGAAGAATCCGTGCGAAGCAAGAATGTGGGAATGTCATTCGGTTATTCTGTAACCGTGTTTTTTTTCTTAACGTAATGTGTTGTTTTTTTTTTTTCGTAAAGTATTACGGTTGGTCAAAATCGGTAGAAGTAAGTTTATTTGTTTTGTTTTAGTATGGAAAACGTAATTTTTTTATATAATTGTTTAGAGATGAAATGTAATATATTTGTAATTATGTAGTAGCTTGGCGGCTATTGAAGTAAGTAGGAAGTCGATTTAATGAAGGAATTTTAGCCGTCATGTTTGAAGAATAAATGTTGCAGGTACTGTGTTCGTTAATGTAATTCGCTTAATTCCGGAATGAATGTAAATGTGGAAATCATAGTTAGAAGTAGGAGAAACGTAATCTGATATTCGCGAAATATCATCGGAAATATTTGTTTTTTTGTTATTGTACGAATTAAAAGTTTCTCAAAATAGTCAACAGTTATTTTTGGAAATGAACAGTTATCATTTAAATGAATAGACATTAAAAGAATGGGAAGAATCCGTGCGAAGCAAGAATGTGGGAATGTCATTCGGTTATTCTGTAACCGTGTTTTTTTTCTTAACGTAATGTGTTGTTTTTTTTTTTTCGTAAAGTATTACGGTTGGTCAAAATCGGTAGAAGTAAGTTTATTTGTTTTGTTTTAGTATGGAAAACGTAATTTTTTTATATAATTGTTTAGAGATGAAATGTAATATATTTGTAATTATGTAGTAGCTTGGCGGCTATTGAATTAAGTAGGAAGTCGATTTAATGAAGGAATTTTAGCCGTCATGTTTGAAGAATAGATGTTGCAGGTACTGTGTTCGTTAATGTCATTCGCTTAATTCCGGAATGAATGTAAATGTGGAAATCATAGTTAGAAGTAGGAGAAACGTAATCTGATATTCGCGGAATATCATCGGATTGAACAGGAGCGGTTATTATTTGTTTGCGTATTGCTTTATATTATGTAGTAAAATGATAAATAAGGACGGACTGTTTTGTGAAAAGTAAACTGTGTTTAATAGTACCCGGTGTCGATGAGTGTAGTCACAGTACACAATTGTTAGGGGGAAAAGTCTTTGCTACCACCTATATGGAGTTGGGTTTTCGGAGAGACGTTGATGGTGGGCCAAATATAATATTTAGTGTTAGGTTGGAAAAAATAATAACAACTTTACTAAAACACGCTCGAGTGAATAAGTGTAGTATAGCGGTGAGTTTAGTAGCCTGTGATGTATGTGGTTATTTTCCTATTCGACGCGAAGGTACAGGGGAAAAAACGTCTTTACTTTATATATAAGAGATAAGATAAATACATAACACAACAAAAAAACTAACTTTAATATTCAATAAATTGACTATTAACAGCCCCGTTACACCCACGTCGCACGCACTTTTTTTCGACTTTTGTTAAATTTATTCTTTATTTAGTTTTCGTATTACCACCCGGACTTAGGGTTAGTAGTAGGAAGGATGCGTGTTTTTTTTTAGTTGGTGGGGGGCGGAAAATTAGGTAATTATGGAATAAATATCGAAGTAATTCAATCATTAACAAAATATTAAAATCTTTTTTCAGCGGTGACAGAGCAAATTAATCCACTTATTAATTTGTTGCCCGATTTTTGCGGATTTCTTTTTTTAATTTTTATTTACTAAATAATAATTTATTTTCAGATTTTTGTGGATTAAAAAAAAATCATTTTGCAAATATTAATTTGTTTTCTCATTTTTGTGAATATTTTTAATAGCTTTTATTTTGAAACTATAAATCAATTTTCCGATTTTTGTGGATTATTTTGCAAATATTAATTTCACTTTTATGGAAATTTTCGGCGCTTGTGCTGATGGTGTCCGGACCGAAAATAAATAATAAAGACATAACCTGCATTATTAAAGACATATCTGCATTGTGTATGTGACCGGGATGGAACAAAGATATCGGAAACCAAAAATTACGAAAATTGATCAAGTATTTTCTTTTTATCACAGAAAAACCACATTTTACGATTCTTGTTGTTCGAGACGTCATCTTGGTAATTACACATACGCCACCATACGTTAAAGGACTGAAACTAAGGGCAGGCAACCGAGCGTTAGAAAAACCCGCCAAAAATCCGCCAAAAAACCGTCAAATTTTGTGGATTTGGCTTTTTTTGAGCAGTTTCACTACGAACAGTAGAAGATTTGTTATGGCCCCTCTCCCAAAAAATATAGGTAAAAGTCAAGAATGCTTTAAAAAGGCCAAATCCACAAGTTTTGGCCCTTTTATCTCCGTTGTTTAGCGTTAATGCGTCTTGAAAATCGAACATCGAAACAAAAAAAACACAATTTTTGTTTTTGTGATAAAAAAAAAACTACTTGATCAATTTTCGTAATTTTTGGTGTATGATATCTTTGTTCCATCCCGGTCACATAGATACTACAATTATGTCTTTATTATTTATTTTCGGTCCGGACACCATCAGCACAAGCGCCAAAATTTCTTCGGCAATATTCTATATTTAGATACGTCATTATTGTGATGGTAAATTTGTAATATATTTCAATTTTTAATAAACACTGTTTGATTTTATGATGTGTTTCTTACAAAACAAAATATACACCTTTCCAAAAAACGCACTACACGCACCCAAGAACCATGCTCCTTAGCCAATTGTCCCATTCCTACCACTGGACTATGCCACCGCACTAACTGTGTATACAATATATCATGCACTATTTGTAACCACTCCTATATTGGATATACTACAAGACAATTACACCAACGTATAAAAGAACACATGAATACAAATATATCTTCCTTCTTCAAACATACTTCCTCATGCAATACTACACAACAAGACATAAAAGTTTCCATTTTAGCCTCGACCAGGAACCTAGGCGACCTAAGACTGATGGAAGCTATTCTCATTTCCAAACTTAGCCCATTTTTGAATCAAAGACATGAATTAAATTCTACCTTCATCATATAACCTACCCCCCCCCCCCCCGAACCCATCCCCAGATAATAACCCCCCCCCATAATAAACACTATTTGCACAAATCATATCCGTTATACTAAGAATTGACCATTACTTTAGTTAAATAAATTCAACATACAAAGCCAATTAACAGAATAACAGAATACCAAAAATAAGAGATTTGTCTCCCCTTAACCAGCAAACTTTCCATAACTAAAACAATAGGCATTTAAGAGATAAATTAAAACCAATAAATAAGGATTAAACTTAACCAGACATAACTAAATTTTAATATACTGCACCGACAACAAATAATTAGCTATCAACACACATTTAAAATCTAATGCCGGAATCAGCCTGTTGACAAACATATATACTATAAGTAATAACTACGTTTTATATACGGAAAAAAAAAAAAAAAAAAAAAAAAAAAAAAAAAAAAACAAATAACAATAATAGTAAACATATAAATAAAAATAAAAATTAAATAAATAGAAACAACAGACAATTACATATATATATGGGTGTATATATATATATATATATTTAAAAAAAAAATAAATAAATAAATAAATAAAATGAATCTATTTAGTTTTCCTCTGAATACTTTACTCTGAACACTTCCGGTTTAACCCCCCAGCGCTCCTGGCATTTTCTCGGTACCCGGGATTTTTCTTTTATTTATTTTTGACAAGGAGAGGAAGAAGAAAAAAAAAAAAAAAAAATCTCTCGAAATATCAAATTGATTCTTGACAATCCGGACATTACAAACTAACACCCTTGCTGTCTAGAAAAATAAACAAACCTTTCGATCTATATCCGACTTATTTCGGTTTTGTTCTGTTTTTGTTCTTCACAGCTTCCAGCAACCCGGATCTTCGCATTGCCTTAAACCTTTTTAAAAACTCTTATTATTACTCCCAGCAATGCTTACAGCAAACTACCAATTTCTATAGACAAATTAATATTTGTACAGTGGATATATTTTCGCTTTCATAGCTTTGAAAAACAGACAAAAGTAGTTGATAAAATTTGGCAGTCATTTTGATTATATATATATATATATATATATATATATATATATATATATATATATATATATATATATATATATATATATATATATATATATATATAGGGTACGAAGTTAAAATCTAGTGGGGTTTTTTTTAGCGATTTTATTGTTTTCGATCTAGCGGGTTTTGAAAATCTCAGTTGCCAATAATGACGAAAAGTTAAAAATCTAGCGATTTTCTGGCGATTTTGCTTTCTCAATCTAGCGGGTTTTGAAAATCTCAGTTGGCAACACTGGTTATTTATTCACTTGGAAATCAGTGTTAACTTGTTCATGCTATTGTGACTTTATTTCCCTGCAAAGAACATTCGATGTAGAACAGTTTGTCTTAACAATCAACTCAAATATTAAAAATAATCCGGAAAGAATAAACTTATTTAAAGAATGAATATTAAATCAGACAAATTATTTTTCAAAGAAATAGTTTCATGTTTTAAATATTAAAATTTTTATGAAAACACCATTTTATTATTAAGTATTAATTTAATGTTTGCTGTCTAATTACACGAAACAATACATTTGCACTTAGATTTCTAATAAAGTAATGAGTTAATTATATTCCGTGATCGTTAATTAATAAATGCTGAAAATTTAATTAAAATTGGTTGATTTCCTGAATTTTGATGATTTTTTTAAAGTGAAGGAAGGGGTCAAAATGCTTATCGCCTGACTCTTCGATAGATCTCGTTTGTTACGTTACAGCATGACGTCATTTTCACTAGCCTGCTCATATTATGGTTGTGGGCTAGCGTCATTTTTTTCGGATTTCCCAAAAGTTTCACCAACTATTATTGAATACAAAAAAAAGATTTATATAAAAAATATCATTTGCATCATTTTTATTTTTATGTTTTAATTTTCCTCAAAATACATGGCCATCCCTACTAGTAGGGATGGCCATGCCAAAATATCATTCACATGATAAAGTGTCAGTTGTAAGCTATACTTGAAATAACTGTTGCTTGGCAACGGTTATCGCATTTGTAAGCCTAGATTTGATTGGACAATTCTCTAGGCTCTCGGCTAATTAGAAAAAGCGTTTCTTCTCATACGCAGAGAGAAACCATGATGGCCTCCTCACAGCAATCCGTCGCTCAACGATCCATCCAGCAAGACTGGAGCAACCGTGAATACATCGAAGTTATTACTTGCAGTGTCAAGAAAATTACAGACTTTCTTAATACTTTTGGTGAGAAACAATTTCTATTTAACTCTCGCTGTATGCATCTCTCTCTCTTACTCGTATGCAGAAAAAAACAAAAACAAAATCATCCTCTTTATTATGCATATAAAAACTACAACTTTTTGTCTATTTTTGTTAATATTCTCTCTTCATATTTAATGTCTATTTATATAATATTCTTATTCAAAAGGATTAATTTTAATATAGATTTAAAAATAAATACCAGATTATATTATTAAATATAGATTATCTGTTTATTCATTTAAAAAACGAACCCTCTCTTAAGAACCATTATTTTCATCTTTGCTATTTTGTGTTTATAACTTCATCTTTGAAAAATATATATATAAAAGAAAATCTTAATTTTTCCTGATTTAATTCAAATTTTTGTTTCTATTGGAAAGTTCCAACTTATTTTTTTCTTTACATAAAAATGAAGTGACACATATGTGGATGACACGATTAAATAAACTGAAAATCCATATTGGGTGCGGCTTCTTTTTGGAATTATCAAATTGAGAAAACCGGATTTTATTTTATATATTTATATATAAAGGACATTCGTCTTTGTGTCCGGTTAAGACAAAAAAAATAATAGAATATTTAAGCCAATAAAACGTGTGTATATCTATATATAGTATAAATTATTTTATTTATACAAACATTATTAGCTACATATGTGCATACATGTATCAGCTGTCATTTCTTTCGAAATACAGCTTCCTCAGACCACGTAAAAATTGAAAATGCCACTGGAAGAGAGAAGACAGTTTAGCAATTCTTTTTGACTTTTGGAGGAGGGGGGGGGGAATATTAAATTGGCCAAGCATTTATCCGCATTTAATTCAACATTCATTAGTACATATACATACACTCAGATTCTTCACTTTCATTTATATAAGAATTTATACTATAATACAGTTCTACTTTTTATTGAGCACTATTGTATAAACACCGGAGTTTCATTGGATTAAACATCAATACAATTAGCAATACACATGAAAAAATTTAAATTGCTTAAAATATCTAAATAATATATAGGAAGAGCTTGATGATCTAAGAAAGAATCTTTTTAAATTTTTTAAATCTGACTAAAAATAAGGAAGTTATGACTATTTTTGTGCCTCGCACAATTGGATATTTTCCCCTCTTTAAGACCATATGCGTTTCGTCACATTTTTTACACTAATTTTTCAGTAAAAATGTTATATCTTTGTTAAAACACAATATTAAGCAATGAAATTTACCATATAAGTGTATTTTTGTACAAGGAATCAGAATGTGCCACTGAAAATCTCCAGAAATTAATGGTTTCAAGTAATCTGCACTAAGTGCACATAAATATGCTGCAATACCTTAAAGATACCATGTATCCATTAAAAGAAAGAAGTTAGAAAACTCAAAGTTGAATTGTAATACATTTTATGTACAAGAAACTAAAATCTAATACTAGGACTGTTTAAAAATGAATATATTGCAAGATTTCTTTGGCATTATTGTAGATTAACACCTTCCGCTAATTCACCCCCTTGCCTCGCCAAAATATGAGATTCTACTTTTTTTATTTAGGCAATTACATGTTAACACCCTGAAAAACTTGGCAGAAAGAAACAAAAACAATTATTTTAGAATTTAGAGTGGGGATCAGTTTCACATAAATTAAATATAAATAATCCCCCATTTCAAGGCCATTCTAGCGTTTTAGGACAGTTAATTATTTTCTATGGGAGATAAATCCTGTGCGTTTTTCTTGTTTTGTTTTTTTTCTTCTTTTTTTTTTAGACGATTATGAGGGTCTTTGTGGGAGAAGGGGGGGCTTACCACTTGAACTTCAGGTTAGTGGTAGGGCTAGGGGCAATTAAGTGTGAACACCCTGAAAACTTAGCAGAAAAAAAAAACAATTCATTTAGAATTTCGAGTGGGGGATTAGTTTCACATATATTTAATGTAGAATAATTCACCATTTCCGGGCCATTCTAGCGTTTTAGGGCATTAATCAATTTTTTTCTATGGAAAATAAATCCTGTGCGTTTTTTTTATGGGCGTCTGCTTTTTTTTTTTTTTTTTTTTTTTTAGACGATTATGTGTGGTTTTAATGGGCTTTTTTGTAGGATTAGGGCTTCCTACTCGGACTTAGGGTTAATGATAAGGTTAAGGAAGGGGGTTTGTTTTGGATGAAGGTTGCCATTCGGACTTAGTGTTAGGGTTAAGGGAGTTTTTTAGGGGTGGCTTGCCACTCATATTTAAGGTTAATGGTACGATACGTTCAAGAAGGCATTTTTAGGAGGTGGGCTTGTTAGTCGTACCTAGAGTTAATGGTAGAGTAATTATTTATTTTATAAATTTCACTAAAAGGCAAGAATGGCCGGGAAATCGGAGATCATTTTACATTAAATTTATATGCGAAACTGATCCCCCACTCTAAATTCTAAACTATTTTTTGTTTTGTTTTCTTTTTTTCGCCAAGACTTTAAGACGTAATCGCCTAAAAAAGTAGAATCTTAATTTTTTTTTTAATTGGCGATTAGAAAGTCATTACTACTAGAAGTTCGAAAGTTGAGTGAAAACCAGTATTTTTTAAAGTATTTTTTATAAAAGAACCAAATAGGATTAACTTTTTTAAGCACAAAAAGTATTTTTATCTTACTTTTAAAGAAGTTTATAAACGAATTTTACAAGACACTGCTGCTGATTGTTATATCAACAATACTAGCAGCCATTGTTGACTTTCGCTCAAAAAAAGGACAATATTTTTTAGGATAAGATCATTTAAAATTACTATTACCGAAAGACAAACAACGTACAATTATAATTTTAATGCATAAAAAAAGATGAAAGATTAATTTATTTACTAGTTGGGTACGAAAAATGTAACAACATTTTCTATATTCATATTTTAAAATGTTTAAAATTCGTTCTAGAATGAAAATAAACAAAAATCGCCTCGTGTTTATAGCAGTAATTGCTGCTATTACAATCAGTTTTTCAAACTATAAATCGAAAACGCTTTTTTTTCCGGATAGGGTAATGGAATATTATTACTACCAAAAGAGAACACATATATACAATTATAATTTTAATGCATAAAAAAGTAAAATGATTGATTTACTTACTAATTGGGCGACGGAAATGCATTTTTCAAAAATGTTCAACCGACGTTGAGTTGAAGTCTTATTTTTTAAATTTCAAAAAGATTAATGAGGCGAATTACTTCGTACACTAACAAACATTAAAAGTGATGTTTCTCCTGACTAGTTTCCAAATCTCAGGACGAAATTCCACACAGAGCAATGGTACGAGACTTTTAAACGAGGGGGGGGGGGGTCAAAGAAAAAAGTGACGTAAATTGCTGAAAATAGCGTTAACATTTTTTTGCCTTTATTTGCTCAAAACTCTTAAAAATATATAATGTATATTATTATTCATGAATGCACCTGAAAGGATATTCATTTCCTAACAAAATGATGGTATTTTGAGCACTTAAAGTGCTTTAGTTTTTAAGATATGACTATTTTAATAGAACTACCCTCAAATCTGTAATTATCCAAACAGTTTTCTGGTCGATGTGTATTGCTAATACAATTTCTATCTATCTACAGTGAAATGTGGTTCGGCATTACTCCCCAATAACTTATTGTTACTTAATCTTCCAGTTAAATAAAATGTTAAAAACGGTAAGTTTTACCATACTCGTGAAAAGTCGCCATATTATTTTTTTTTTTTTTATGGAAATAGCTCCAGACAAGGCATGAAGCCACTTGATGTAAGGAACTTAAAAAAAAATTACTACTTCAAGGTAAAAAAACTAGCCATGGTGTTATGGATAGATTCTGACCCAGAAAACGGCAATTCTTCCTCCTTTGTAAGAAACATCGCTCATGGAATGTGAGGACTAAATGACAAAATAAACAAGTCAATAAAGAGACTAGCTAAAGAACGATAACTCAAGTTCATTATCCTGTCCCTATTTACTTGCTTCTGCATGGGAGAAAAGTTTACCACAAGGTCGGTTTTTAATGTGGAGAAAATCCAGCTTCACAAAAAGGGGCACTCTGGATTGGAATAAAAATTGCCTCGCTCTAGAAGAATTTCTCCTTCACTGACCGAGGACAGAAAAGATGAAGTGTAGTAAAGTATCAGAACAGGCACTACAAGTCACTTTTTCCCCCACTTCACCACGTAGTCCAAGAAAGAGTCAGATCTTGATTGTCAATGCTCTTTGAAGTGCTGCCATAAATAGTTGTGTCGTCCACATAGATGTCAACGAATCATCTCGGAATATGATTTGGAAGATCAGGAAGAAGGTTGGGCCCAGAATGGATCCTTGACGCGCGCTATCATTGATGCTATGTGCTTCGAACTTTTGCCTGTCAACTACTTTTATACCCCTATCGGAGAGAAAGGATTTAGTGATTGAAAGGACATTTTCAATTATTCCATAGCTAACAAGCTTGTGGAGTAAACCTTTGTGCCAAACACTATCAAAGAAACGAAACTCCTGTCGATAGATTCGCTATCACTGATCCTGGTGTGCAATATCAGTCAGCACATCAGCTGTAGATTTTGCAGAATGAAATCGATATTGCTTGTCACTAAGAAGATTGGTTTTGCTTAGGTGGTTGACAACTACTTGATTTATTACAGATTCAAGCAACTTACTCATGACTCACAGGAGACTCCGGTATTTTTTGTTAATATGTTTTGTTTGTTTTCCTTATATATTGTCAAAAAATCTCTAGTCCTCAAGGAAAATAAAGACTGGTTGGAAGCAATAGCAGTTAACTCTAAGTTGCAGAATAAATTGCCTTCCCGTGCCGTAGTATGCCTGTCTGATCACCTTTACAAAGTCACTTGTCAAATCGCTAATAAGCTGTAAATTTAGGAAATTACCAAACTTTATATGAGCGATGATCTTTGTAAATATAAAAATATATAATCATATAAGCTATGGAGTCTTTATATTTTCATTTTTGTTTCAGCTGTTTTTCTTTCTTTTTAATAGGATATTAAAAGTTAAATTTTATTTGTATCATTTGGTCATTCAATTATTAATTATACAAAATTGTTATAAAACTATAATTAATAATATTTATAAAATAATTAATGTAATTGCTTCCAAACCTTCAACTTTTTAAAACATGAGAATTTGCTAAGAATTTTAAAGCCAGATATCACTTTCTATTCAGCATTTTAAATGCTTCAAAATTCTTTTGAAATTTGGAAGAGTCACAAAGTAATTCATTCTAAAAAATAGCTGACTTGTTTACGAAGAAACGGAGATGCATTTTGGTGAATTTAATTTCGTAATTTTTTTTTAATAGGAATTTCAATACAAGTTGTATATCGCAGCATTTTGTTTTTACAATGCTAAGAATCAAAACTGAAAAAATACACTTGCAAAAAGTTTAAAAAGTGGAAAACTATGCAGGTCGATAGAAAATTAATTTTTTTGCGTTTGATAAAAGTTATTTGTCATATATTTGTTTATTCACCTTTTTTCATTGTTAACTATAATACACTTTTAGGTACATTTTTATTTCAATTCATTTATTTAGAGAGGTGCCCAAGAAGTGGTCATAATTTTATCAATATAGTGATCCCATCAACATAATTTAATTATTAGATTTGTGAAAGTTAAAACAATTTTTTTTTGTTGTTAATCCTTAAATGATGTGTCTGTACAGGCAGGTCGAATAGTGTGGTCCGGTTGATTGGGATGTGTAGATGATGCTGATGTCACAAAAAACAACAACATTATTTAACACTATAAGATCTGTAACTTGATTCTGTTTGTATTTATTCTTCTCTGGGGACCTCCAAAGCGCACCATAAAATTTACCCTACACGATGTAACTTCAATATAGGTTAATATTATCATCATAACTTTTGTACCATTAAAAAGAAGAAACCTAGAATTAACTGCTAATGATATAAAAATAAAAATTCTCCTGCATTGGATTGGTCTCTTTACCATTTTAAAACTTACAAATTTAAATGCATTCAAACAGTGGAAATATTTTACTCATCCTATCATCTGTTGATTTCACCATCAAGGGTTTTGATCATTCCTGGAGGAGGAACCCCTCCCTAATTTCCGTCCACCTTATTGGTAACTGTCATTCAGGGGGTTTTTTTTGCCATAGTCGCCACACTATCATTTTTCCCCATAGCTAGGTTTCTGTTGATTTGCAAAGAAGAAAAAAAACATTTTCAAAAATAATTAATTTTTAAGAGATTTAAATTATTCCATTCTTAAAATGTTCAGTTTTAAACATCGATTTTGGAAAAAAAAGGTTTCCTAATTTGTCAAAATATTTTAATATAAAAGTGACTATTGTTAGTGGCGAGTAACGTTTTTTTACCCCCACTGTGACAATCAACAAAGTATGGAAGCCTGTAACTTCCTCTATTAATACGTTAACCATTTGAATTCACATCTTAGACAAACTACTTCCGTCATTGTTAGCGTTCGCTGTTTTTCAGTATATTCTTTACGCCTTTTAGCGTAAAGAATATACTGAAAAACAAAAGTAAGAATATACTGAAAAACAAAAGTAAGTATTATATTATTATTAATTTTTTTCTTTTTTTATTGTAGTCTAGCCTTAAAGATATATGAATGAGATATGTTTAAATCTATATCATTTTCCTTTATAAAAGTAATATTAAAGTTATATTTTGGAAAAGAACCAAAATGATAATTACTGTTTTATTGAATAAATATTCTTCTGAGAAGAAGAACCAAGATATTATTGTTATATATTTTTAAAAAGAACCAGAATTGTAATTCGTGTTTTATATCTAATATATATTTTGGGAATAACCTACTAGATGGTTATATATTTCTAAGATGGGAATTTTTATTGTAGAAGAAAAATATTAGCCCAGCGGACAAATAAATAAACTAATAAATTTATATGTATATATTTTAATAGTATAATATTTGTGTAAATATCAAAATCTAACAGAACAAAATAATAGCTAAAAAATGTTACTTCAATTATCCATTTGGGTACTGGTACAGCATCTCAACCGGACAACAAAACGACTTTTAAAAACAATCATAATGAATCAAGAAACATATTTTTTTTATCGCTTTTGATCATCCATAGATATCGAAAAACTCTCACACAATTCTCATTTTGGTATATAAATATACCCTTACAGCGAGAAGAAGGAAAAAAACGAAGTTTGTTTACTTATTTCTCAAGATAAGGATGAGTATTTTTTCTCAGTTAAATAAACTTTTTAACTTTAAAACAACTTCCTATGAATAAAACTTTATTTTGGGGAGATTTAAAAACACAATAAATGAAAATGTCTAAAATCGAATCTCTGCATATTTTTAAAGTACACACAAATCAATGACGTGGCGTTATTCTATGGTTGCCTTGGGAGGTCCCTATTCTTCTCTCAAATGTCAAGAAGTAAACAATTTTACACCTAATAAAAGTTGATTGCTTGTTTTGCGATGAGATAGTCAAATTTCAGTTCACATGTTTTGACGACATCACATCAGTCATCCAGGCTACAATTCTGAATTCAATCAGAAATCTTTTTTATTTTTATTTTATCTTTTATATATATATATATATATTTTTTCTTCAGCTGTAAAAATTAATCAAAAATGGAAAATTTCAAACTTCACAAAATTTGGGAAATAGGGTCCCAATCTTTTTTTGTTAAGACATAGCTGTAAACTTTCAATTTCATTTCTTCGTTTACAAATACATCCAAGCATCGCAAAGAAATGGTTCTCGTGTTTCTATCCCTATGCAATGGCTTTCAGAAATAATTAAAATGTTAATTAAATATGATGGTTAAATTGTTACGTTATTAAATTAACACATCATGTCTTTCAAAAAAAGATTTTATATAAAAATAAAATTAGAACCCTAGTGGTGGTGTCACGGATCCTCCTGACTCTCACACCATATCGCTATATCCTCCATCATACCTAGTAGGTCTTCATAGGTGCATTTTGAGTCTTCTGTTAGTTGTTTGATGTAGGTTCTGTGCAGTCTACCCATTAAGCCACATCCCTGTTTTGGCATTCACAGAAGAACATCGCTGATGATTTCATCTTTAGCCCTCCAGAAATGTCCAGCAAATCTGGTTCTTCTCTCTCTGATCAGGGCTGAAATCTGAGGGTGGTGTCCATAGAGTTGCTCTCTCGTGGGGTGCTGTCTCCAGATGTAAGAGCAACTCTTAGCATTTTGAGGTATACACCATCAATATTTTTCTCCAATCTCTTGGTGAAAGTCAAAGTGCTACTTCCATATTCGAGTACCGATGCAACAATGGTTTCAAATAAGTCACGTTTCATCTTGGTATGAAGACTTGACTTCCAGATCGCTTTCATCTTGTCCACTCCTTCCCAGGCTTTGCAGATTCGCACCTTCAGTTCACACTCTGTGGAATTTTTCTTGGCAACTTTACTACCAAAATAGGTAAACTCGTCGACATTTTTTAGACAAGTCCCAGTTAGGGAAGAGATAATTCAGTGTTGGTTCAGGAGAATGGGCTCTGTTTTGCTTGTGTTGACAAAAAACCGGATGCAATTTGCAGTTTCTTCAAAACAGTATAGTAGAGCTTCTTCCTGTCTAGTTGTGTCAGCAAAAATTGCAATGTCATCAGTAGAGCCTGTGTTTGATTTTCTCTGCTGGATACCTTCTGCTTCTTGCAGGTACCAATGTCAAGCAACTTTCTTTTAACTTGTCAGCAGAGGATGTAGCCAAGGCAAATTATAAATAGATAGGGAGCTATAGTATCACCCTGAAGAACACCCGCACCCAAAATATTTAGTGTCTTCATCAGGCAATCGCACCATAGACTGAGTTCTGCTGTACAAGATCATTATTGCATCAATAGTCTCATCTGGAATACCATATGTCAAACGAATTTTCATCTCCCCTCTGTGTATCGAATCGAAAGCCTTCGAGAAATTCACGAACAAGACTGCCTTCAGATTTCTTTTTCGTAATCTTCCGAACCGTTAAGATTTGTGCAGATGTTGATTTATTTTTCCTAAAGTCATTTTGATTTTGTCTAAGGATTTTCCAATTTCAGGTCAGATTCGGTTCAACAACATGCCATTGTATATTTTGGCAGAAATGGCTGTTAGTAGGTATCCCAAACTGGCCTGTTTATGCTACGAAAATGGGTGAAATTTTCGTAAAATTTAACATACGATATCTCGGCTATTTATCAGATTATATCTATGAAATTAGTATGTAAATAAAATTTGATCTTTCCTCTTTCATTTTTTTTCTTGTACGATGATTAGGGTTTTTTTGCAGGTTGATTTGAATTATGTAACTATTTTAATGACAAATGTGTTTAGTTCTGCACTTTTCCAACAACAAATTTTTAGTCCTATTTTTGAACGTCTGTGCCGTTCCCGATATTAGTTGTTCAACTTTGAAAATCATTCCATCTTATAAAAGAAAGGTTATTCTTCAATTTGGTAGGCGAAGTATAGAATTTTAAATTAATTTTCATGAAAAATTTCCAAGTTAAGTGAATAAAATATTATAAAAATTTTAATTTTAAAAAACTTGTCATTTATACCATTATATAAAGCAGGTTTTACCCAATAATAATCAATAGAAATAATTTTTTAAATCGTTACACATCGCGAACGGCTTGAATATAAAAAGAGCCTGTGTTTTGAACTTTTTGTCATTTTTCACAAACTGAAATTTAACGCCAGACGAAAATCAACAGCGAGCTACGGGCTATAATGGACATTTCAGTTTCTAGGTAAGTTAAATTTATTTTTTGGTCCCCCGATTTATAAAATTGGGGGACCTATGTTTTGAGGCATTTCCGTCCGTCCATCCAGATTTTTCTCTGCAACCATCCATTGAGTTTCTCTGAAATTTTGCATGAAGTTGTAACTTTTGTCAGGTTAGAAAGTGACATTCTCCAACTTTTGAAAAAGAATCTGGTTAGCCCCTCCCCCCCCCCCCCCAGGGGGTCAAAAGGCCCCAAAATGGCAAAAAATGACATTTTTTGCCCCATAACTTTTCATCCATCCATTCAATTTCTCTGAAACTTGGCCAAAATGTGGAGGTAATTGTTCCTAATAGAAAATAAGTATCGCTGACCTTGGAAAAAATCTGGTTCGCGCCCCCAGGGGGTCAAAAGCCCCCAAAATTGCAAAAAAATTACCCTTTTCTCCCATAACGTTTGATCCATCCATTCAATTTTTTTGAAACTTGGCCAAAATGTAGAGGCAATTGTTCTGGATATAAAATGAGCATTCTTGACCTCAGAAAAATTCTGGTGCGCGTCCCCAGGGGGTCAAAGAGGGGTCAAAAATGCCCCCAAATTGCCCAAATTTATTGCATTTTACACTCGTCACATACAGAGGAGGACCACGCACGCATGGCTTGTTTTACTTATTTTTTTAACATTATATTGGTATAAAGTATTTATTCTGTGTTTTGTTAAAATGGTTTAGTTACCACCAGACATTCTTCCATTTATTGTTCGTTTAACTTTTACGTTTCGTGGTTGAAGATTTTGTATTATATTTTTTCTAATTGAGATTTGAACAATCAATATATATATATATATATATATATATATATGTATGTATATAAATAATTGGTACAATTCTGTGTTTTTAATGGATATATATTGTAATAAAATATTCTTTCAGTGATCACGTGTTTCAGAAAAAGAAACAATAATAGTTTTGCTTGTTCACAAGTTTAACAAAACTTGTTTGTTTATAAAAACGATTCCAAAGTTTAGTGAAACTATTTTGTAAAAGGTTTTATAACAACAAAAAAACTGTTTAGTAATTTAAAAAACGTTTTGTTTATAAAAACAATTCGAATAGGTACTTTTTATTCCAAAGTTTAACGAAACTTTTTTGTTTATAAATAACAAGTTAGAATTTCTTGCCATTTTGACTAGGAGCAAAGTGTAGTATCTGTTCTGATGCTGCACTTTTCTGTCCTCAGTCAGTGAATGAGGAATCCTTCTAGACTGAGGCAATTTAAATTTTTGTCCCAATCAAGAGTGCCGCTTGAGGGGGGGGGAGGGGTTCCACACATTAAAAATCGACTTTGTGTCTAACTCTGCCCTCGTGAGGAAGAAAGTAAATAGGAAAAAAAGTAAAAATGCACTATAACGGTCCCCTGGCTGTGCACGTGTCGACTACTCCAAGATTATTGAACTTTCTTATTGAGTTAAAGTTATTGTAAGCTTCTAGCGTATGTGATTTTGGGTCTACAATGAAATGGTGCACTGATAAACAATTAACAGATGGGTTTATACTGCGATGTGGAGTGAAAGAATGAATGAAAAATTAAGTCTATAAGAACAGGCTTCTTTTTTTTTTTTTTTTTTTTTTTTGAAAAATCAAAAATGAGCCTGAAGAAAATAATATTAATGCATCTATGGTTTCCAGAAAACCTTATTCTTGATGATTACACTACTCAAGCCACACAGTTGTAGACTGGTTCTATTTTTTGCAGAGATGTCTGCATTTCCTACATTGAACAGAAAGAGTGTGAGCAAATTGGAGGAGTGGGGAAAAGTCGTTGAAATAGACGAAACCATAATTGTAAAAAGAAATCAGGGTAGATTGTGTTGTGATGGGATAACCTGACTTCCCCATTCACAAAATAGATGGACTCGTCGGATTATAAGTACGACTACAGCGAGCAGTCGACACATTCGAGTCAAGACATGCAAGGTTGGTTAGTGTTTTTCTTGGCGAGAGTTGTTTCATAAGTTTTATTATATTCCAGCCAGAGTCGGAGAACGTAAAAAACCAGAGTCAGCTTCATCATCCGAAGACGAGTTCCCATGTCTCCCTGACCTACATGGGTGCGATGAGGAAAGGAAACAAAACTAGGTCCTGGTTAAGGGTAAGAAGACACCTGGCAGACTTACCCTGGACCAGATATGAGAAGAGGAGGAAAAAATTAAAATGTCAAAAGCCCCAGGCAAAGAGAAATTCGTTGAAGTGGTTAAACTTGAAAAGAGGTTGAGACGCAAAAGAACCTCTAGCCCCAACTCTCCTCCAAAGACACCCACGACAAACGCTCCGCCGAAGAATCCTCCACTGACTTCATCCCGCCCTCTTCCAAAGAAAATGCCACCTCCTGTAACTGCTCCTATAAAGGACCGAGAATACAAGTTGATAGCTCTGAGTCCCCCCAAAATAAAAGAAACTACTCCCCAAGACCTTCCCCTTTCGTGTCGCCAGCACAAACTCGAAAAGTACACCTTCTGCCTCCCCTTCAAAGTCTATAATGCTCCCTCCCCTCCTTCCCCTTTGGTAAGCCAACCCAAAGCAACCCCACCCAATTCCCCAATGAAAACGGGCATTTTCCCTCCACCTCCTACTCCTACTTTAAAACAAAGAGACGAGAGCAGCTCTTTTGAGAAAAGAAACAAACACCCACGCTCCATCTACATGGACAAGACATATGCAGGATCAGTTTAATTACATGCGAACGAGCAAAAGGGCACAAGCTCAGCGACCTGCGAAAGATGCTAGCATTCACAGAGGTGGAGGGAAAGTCAGTGACAATTTCCCAGAGGCTATCAGGATCTTAACCCCGAGATGATGCAAAGGCAGTTTGGCGAATGCTAGAGGAGGCAAACCTATCATTTGATACCACACCTCTAGCCATATTTAAAGAACCGGGATTCCAAATTTTATGGCAATCTTATTTTGGGAGGGTCTCCATCAAGCTACACCCATCCCTGTATAGGGCAGTAAAGTTAACATTCCCCTTGGATATCGGTGGTGTGTCCCCTGATGGTCTCATCGGTACTCCGATGGGGCAATATTCCATGAGGTGTGCCATCGGCATCCTGTCACCATTAATGTTCGTTGGAGAAACTCAACCCTAAGATACCACAATGGCACTCTTTCTAGCAAGCGTGAATGTTCGAGGGTTGAGGGCCGATTCTCGGAAATTGCGATTATGCCTGGACCTTCAAAGCCTTGGAGTGGATGTATGCTGTGTTCAGGAAACTCACTTAATTCAAGGTGATTATTTAAGTGCGCTGTCTAGGGATTTTGATGTCTATTCAGCGTACTTCAATTCTAACTCGAGGGGGGTTTCCTGGCTAGTGAAGCGAACTTTAGATGCATCGTGTGACCCTTGTTTTATGGATTCGGAAGGAAGACTTTGCGTTCTGGATGTTACCATAAAAGATAAAGCGTTTCGATTGATTGGGTTGTATGCGCCCAACTGCCAGGCTGAGTGTGTTCCCTTTTTTCGGTGATTCGAGCAGTTCATGAACATACCTCGTTCAGTTATCTTAGCGGGAGACTGGAACATGGTCCTGGATCTCGATTTAGATCGCACAGGGATTCTTTCTTCTAGGGGTACTAACAGAGGTTACGATGCTAAAACATTTCGGGACTTTGTCGATAAGTTTGATCTTATCGATAAATTCCGAAATGAAAAGCCTCGTGATATAGTATGGACTTGGACAGCTAGACGCGACTCCGGTGCAGTACAACTTACGAGTTATATTGACCGGTTCTTAATTAGAAGAGTCGACGTAGGATAATAATGTCCAAGTTTTCATAATATAGTTTACTCGAATCATATACTTGTTTTCTTGTCCGTGTAAACTTAGATAGCCGTAAACCTAGATTGGCTGGGTACTGGAAACTTCGATGTGAAGAGTTACCGGGAACAGTTAGTACTAACATATCAGCGGGTAATGGCGGGGGCTATACCCAGTTGATTTTTTTTATTTTAAATTATTGTTATTTAATCGCAATAGTTATAAATGGAGTTCAAAACTGTCTGAATTATGCAAATATCCCTAGTGGTTCAAAAGTTATGAGAATTTAAAGGTCTAAAATTTGGGGTTAAAAGTTGACATCATTTTAGCGCACAAATTACTTGAAATCACGGACCAATTCACAACAATAAATTCAGTAATTTTGTCATAGTTTCTTTATTCCTGGAGCAATTTTGATAAAACTTGGCATTATTATGTAAAATTGTATGTTCTTTCAGATTCTGCACTCAGATTTTATGTATCTCTATGTTGTAACCCATTATTTAGAGAATAACGGTACGAATATTAGCGTTTTTTTACTTATTACTTTATCACAAGATTATTCAACATTTTTATTTAAACATATGAGATTCAACCTTTCTTTTAGGCAATTACATGTGAACACTGAAAAACTTGGCAGAAAAAAACAAAACCAATTATTTTAGAATTTAGAGTGAGGATTAGTTTCACATATATTTAATGTAGAATAATCCTATCTTTCAGGGCCATTATAGCGTTTTAGGGCATTAATCATTTTTTTCTATAGGAGATGAATCCTGTGCGTTTTTCTTTTTTTTTGGGGGGGGGGGGGTCTCTCCTTTGTTTTTTTGTTTTTTTTGGGAGGGGGGAGGGCGATTATGTGTAGTTTCAAGAGGGTCTTTGTAGGAGGAAGAGGAGCTTGCCACTCGGACTTAGTGTTAGTGGTAGGGTCAGGTGCTATTACGTGTGAACACCTTGAAAACTAAGCAGAAAGAAAAAACAGTTTAGAATTTAGAGTGGGGATTAGTTTCACATGAATTTAATGTAAAATAATTCACCATTTTTGCACCATTCTAGCATTTTAGAACAGTTAATCAATTTTTTTTCTATGGGAAATAAATTCTGTGCGTCTTTCTTTATGGGTGGGGAGGGTCTGCCTAACTTAATTTTTCAATCCGTTTTTTTTTTTAAACTAAAGTTTCATAAACTTTCCTGACGTTATAAAATGTCATATTCCTAATATTTATGGAGAGCGTGGAAATGAAAATGTTACGAAAAATAAACTCGCGACGACCACGTGTTTGTTTACATTCGCCATAATATACCTAACTCATAATTTTTCAGTCCGTTTTTTTTTTTTTTTAAACTAAAGTTTCATAAACATTTCTGACGTTAAAATGTCACATTCTTAATATTTATGGAGAGCGTGGAAATTGAAATGTCACGAAAAATACACTCACGTTTTGTTTACACTCGGCCGAGTATAACGCGTAATTTTTTAGTCCGTTTTTTTGAAAATATGAATATAGAAAATGTTCTTACATTTTTCGTACGCCAACTAGTAAATAAATTAATCTTTTATCTTTTTTTTATGCATTAAAATTATAATTGTAATTTGTTTTGTCTTTCGGTAGTAGTAATTTTAAATTACCTTATCCGAAAAAATATTGTCCTTTTTTTGAGCGAAAGTCAACAATGGCTGCGAGTATTGCTGATATAACAATCAATCAGCAGCAGCTAACTATAACCTAGTCTTGTAAAGCTTTGTAAAAATAAGACAAAAATACTTTTTGTGCTTAAAAAAGTTAATCCTATTTGGTTCTTTTATAAAAAAATACTTAAAGAAATACTGGTTTTCACTCAACTTTCGAACTTCTTGTAGTAATGACTTACTAGTCGCCAATTTAAAAAAAAAAATTAAGATTCTACTTTTTTAGGCGATTACATGTGAACACCCTTAAAGTCTTGGCGAAAAAAAAGAAAAACAAAAAATAATTTAGAGTGGGGGATCTGTTTCGCATATAAATTTAATGTAAAATGATCTCCGTTTTCCCGGCCATTCTTGCCTTTAAATGAAATTTATAAAATAAATAATTACTCTACCACTAACTCTAGGTACGACTAACAAGCCCACCTCCTAAAAATGCCTTCTTGAACATATCGTACCATTAACCTTAAATATGAGTGGCAAGCCACCCCCTAAAAAACTCCCTTAACCCTTACACTAAGTCCGAATGGCAACCTCCATATAAAACAAAACCCCTTCCTTAACCTTATCATTAACCCTAAGTCTGAGTGGCAAGCCCTAATCCTACAAAAAAGCCCATTAAAACCACACATAATCGTCTTTAAAAAAATAATTTAAAAAAATACAAAATAAAAAAAAAGCAGACGCCCATAAAAAAAACGCACAGGATTTATTTTCCATAGAAAAAAATTGATTAATGCCCTAAAACGCTAGAATGGCCCGGAAATGGTGAATTATTCTACATTAAATATATGTGAAACTAATCCCCCATTCTAAATTAATTGTTTTGTTTTTTTTCTGCTAAGTTTTCAAGGTTTTCACACTTAATTGTTCCTAGCCCTACCACTAACCTGAAGTCCAAGTGGTAAGCCCCCTCCTCCCACAAAGACCCTCATAATCGTCTAAAAAGAAAAAAAAAAAAAATCAAGAAAAACGCACAGGATTTATCTCCCATAAAAAATAATTAACTGTCCTAAAACGCTAGAATGGCCTTGAAATGGGGGATTATTTATATTTAATTTATGTGAAACTGATCCCCACTCTAAATTCTAAAATAATTGTTTTTGTTTCTTTCTGCCAAGTTTTTCAGGGTGTTAACATGTAATTGCCTAAATAAAAAAAGTAGAATCTCATATTTTGGCGAGGCAAGGGGGTGAATTAGCGGAAGGTGTTAATCTACAATAATGCCAAAGAAATCTTACATTATATTCATTTTTAAACAGTCCTAATATTAGATTTTAGTTTCTTGTACATAAAATGTATTACAATTCAACTTTGAGTTTTCTAACTTCTTTCTTTTAATGGATACATGGTATCTTTAAGGTATTGCAGCATATTTATGTGCACTTAGTGCAGATTACTTGGAAACCATTAATTTCTGGAGATTTTCAGTGGCACATTCTGATTCCTTGTACAAAAATACACTTATATGGTAAATTTCATTGCTTAACTTTGTGTTTTAACAAAGATATAACATTTTTACTGAAAAATTAGTGTAAAAAAATGTGACAAAACCCATATGGTCTTAAAGAGGGGAAAATATCCAATCGTGCGAGGCACAAAAATAGTCATAACTTCCTTATTTTTAGTCAGATTTAAAAAATTTAAAAAGATTCTTTCTTAGATCATCAAGCTCTTTGTATATATGCCATTATTTAGATATTTTAAGCAATTTAAATTTTTTCATGTGTATTGCTAATTAATGGATATTACTACTTGATCTTGGTGGACTCTTTCTCGAAATGGCGTGAGGTATTCAAGTGCAAGCATCCTACATCTAGGAACACTATCAGTGCATTAGATGAAATTTTCAGTTGTTTCGGGGTCCCCCGGACACTGGTCAGTGATAATGGTACGGCATTCACAGGAAAGGAATTTAAGGATTTCTGTACTTCTTTGGACATTGAACACATTACTACACCAGTAAATCATCCTAGATCGAATGGTCAAGCCGAAAAACTTGTTGACACTTTTAAGCGTGCTTTACGAAAAAAAACAATATATGTATGACGTAATAATTGGGGCCAACGGGGTCGTGCACCCTGGGGCGCACTGGCATGCATCATGGCAGGATAATTAGGCCCTACATAGAATTGAGGTAGAGACGAAGATGGAGATCTAGGGACTAGTATATATTTCACACGGAATAAACTATACAAAACAAATGGGGAGAATGGTGCCGAAAGTCTGGAAGGGTTCTTTAAGTTGTCTATAGCAATTAAGTCTGTACGACGATGAGTTTGAACAGCTGGAGAATTTTGGTCAAGAATCTCTTAGTCACTGTGTAATATCAGCTTGTGGGGGGTCGCGCGCGAACGCCCTCCCCATAAAGAGAGTGGTTGGGTCTGTACCGCCCCTCCTCAAACCACCAAGAGAGGAAGAGGGATGTTGGAGAAAGAAAAGGTGTGACAATATGCCTTTTTTGGGAAGAGAAAGGACCTTGGTTGTGGAACGAGAAGACAGACGATCAGTTAGAGCCGTGCGTTCGGCCGGGTTAGACGTGTGGACGCTCGCACGCCAAGCACGCATGGCTGACGAAGTACTCTCCCCACCGTTTTAAGCAGACAAGATTAGTTCAACTTACGACTTTATTAAGAACTTGCGATCGTAAATGGGTTCTCGCGCACAGAGATTAGAGAGAACAACGACGAGTTAGTTAACACAAAAGACATTTTACCAAAACAATAGACTCTAAAATTCAAGTGTAAAATTAATTCTTTCTTTTAATTGTTTTTAATAATTATTTCTTGCCAAAAGGACATCGCCGATGTTTGTTGAAGTTATTTCTGTTTGTCGATTGTTCTGCTTGAATAACCTTGCCTTCACAGGACCAACGAAGCTATCCTCATTCACCCCGACCTAGAGGAGATTCGACACATCTTTTTTTTACTGCCACTACGACATCACCGGCCAAAGAGGGTGTTCACAGTCTGGAAAGATTTCTGCGCAGAGAACCAGACGTGTGAGCACAGAGATAGACACGAGTGGACCACCTATGTTACAAGTGGTTCAGTGACACCGGAGCAGAGTGAGATATCTGTTTTACTCGGCACCGCGACCGGGGTATCAAACACCTGTGCGTGAGTGGCCGACAACGATACCCACGGGGTCAGAAAGAAGCGTGTGGGGTCCTATGTTACATATGGACACGGAAGAAAAAAACTATCCAAAAATTTTTAGCAATTTTATAGGGTGACTCCTAATGAAAACAACAACTCTATGCTGTCACCTGCAGAACTTATGTTCGCAAGGAAAATACGATCAATTTTCGATAGATTTATACCCTATCCAAAGAAAAAAGTTACTAAAAAGGAAGAAAATGCTAATATAAGATACTCTCCTGGAGATAAACCTGACTTCCCATTCACGAAATAGATGGACTCGTCGGACTATAAGTACAACTACAGCGAGCAGTCGACACAATCGAGTTAAGACACATGCATTCTTAACATTCTGTCTTAGGTATTCTCTAGTCGGTCTGCCTATTACATATTTTGTATTCTGTTTACATATCTTGTATGTACAAGATATATATATCCGGAAATAAACCTATTATTTTAAAGACCTTCCACTCGGGTTATTTGTCATTATATCTTCAAGATATATCAGATTGTTAACTCAACAGTGGTTATTGGTGGTATTAAACGAAGTTCAGATGGTGGATTGAATTATTTTGTCGAATTTGCAAATAACCGAAGTAAAGACACCTTAGAATAAGTTATAGAGAGGAAGTTAATGCCAGGAACAAGCATTATAGGTAATGGCTGGAATGCCTACAGTAGACTAATTGGTTTGGGATATCATCATGAGGTGATCATACACAAAGACAATTTTGTTGATCCTAATCATACTAGTGTTTATACACAAAATATAGAAAATTCATGGTTGCACTTAAAAAGATTTTTGAAAGAAAAGGGGACTCATAGAAGTCCTCATCAATATTTGTGAATATTTGCTTAGAAAAAGAATGCAAAGATGTTTTTACTGCATTAGTAAGTGTTACACCGGCCGTTCTTACACAGGAGAAACTGCACCGGTTGTCACTATAAATAGTGCGAGTCACCAGAGACACAGAAGACAAAGCACAGTCTTGTAACTGTCTAGCCAAATGCTAGTCACTTTCTTACTTTGTTAATACACTTGTTAAACCAACCCTCGACTTGACTTTTATTTATTATTTACTGTTGGACAACTTCACAACAGTAAGTAAAATCAACAATTTGTATCAATGTAAATTTATGTTCGTTTTTCATTTTTATCAATAGACTTTTCATTTTTGCGTTCACGTTTGTTTGCGGGCCGTTTTAGTATATTTTTACCGGAAAAAAATAGAATACTTTTTATTCAAAAGTTTAGCAAAAGTTTTTTTTATTTATTTATTTTTTAAACTAAAAGTTCCGTAAAAAATTACGCTTTGTTTTGTAATTTAAAAAAATAACAGTAAATTCTCTTATTTGTTCAGAAGTTTAGCAAAATATGTTTTCTTTACAATTAGAATACTTTTTATTTATTCAGAAATTTAGCGAAACCTTTTTGGAGAAAGTTTTGAAAAGTTAATGAAAGTTTAACTTGGGGATGTTATTGACCCTGTAATAACATACTAAGTCATCTGGATATAGTTCTGATGAAGTCTGGGTTTTGTCTATTTTGAGTTCAACCTGTTACCTTCATGGTTTTATGGACACTAATGAAGACGAAATCATTTACATAGGCAAGATATCAGGTTTATAGAACAGTTATTTTAAAAAAAAATATTTTGAAAGATTCTTTTTTGACATTTCTTTAATATTTTTTTGATAAGAGAATTGTAAATTTTTTAATTTCAGGTTTTTGCTTGGTTCTGCAAACTCTTTCCAGATATGAAGGTGGAACAGTCTAGATTGATTGGACAAATTCAACAGACCTTTACAAAAGCTAAAGTCATTTTTTCTACCAAAGGAATAGCTGAATTGAAAATCTTTTTAGATGCTTCATATGATGCCTATTTTGTAGCTGAAGAATTCTCTGCAATCGGAATCTCATTGCAAAAACTGGAAGATGCAGCACTATTCAAAAGTGTTCCTAATGACATCACTGACAAATGGGGCTTTTCTTTAACTTTATAATAATTCAACTTAAAAAACGTTTAACATAATGGTAATGTGGCTGAATCACCTTCTGTCTGCAAATTACAATGAAAAATATTTGTTTGCTATAGTAAATAAACTTTCAAAAGAATGTAAAGAAAAATACAGGACTGCAACAGTTTTTAATGTCTCCATTTCAGAAGCGAGCATCTCAAGAAAAAAACCCCAGATTGTCCTTCTCAGGATAAACCTCCTAATTTAGCCTCTCCAGAACAACCATCCGTTGCTGCCAAAATAATGATGACACTTGAACAATCCCTTAAAGAATCCCAGGATTAGCTCTTTAACATGGCTGTTAATTTCCAAACAATGGCTTCTCAGGAAATATCTACCCTAAGCAAGGAAAATGTTCAACTCAAAATATCAAGAGCAAGGCTTTTAATAAAACTTTCTAAACTTAATAAATCAGTTAGGACAGAAAAATGTCATTCAAAGTAAGACGTACAAAGAAAACATAGTTTGAAAAAATATAATCGCAAAATACTTGCAGAAAATAAAGAACTAAGAAAAAAAGCCAATTTCTTGGAGAATGAGGGGCTAAAATTGAACATGGCATTGAAGAATTCTAATTCACAACTTATTTTAACGTGTATCGGAGGAAAGAAAAATTGCAATAACCAGGAACAAGATTTTCAATCGCTTCACTGACAAAGTCCAGCTGATTGTTATCAGTCTTCAAGAAATTTATAATAAGCCTTTGTTTAAAAATTGACCGCCTTTTTTTTTTCTTTTTTTCTGTAAGTTTTCTAGGTTTTGATGGCAATCCATTTTTATTTATTTTTTACATGCCGAAAGTTGGATAACTCTGCAAAATCTTCCAATATTAGAAAGAAAACAACTTTTTTTTTTTTTAATTCCTCAGTCAAGTAAAAAAAAGTTTAATGGGTAACTTTTTACAAAAAGTTGGGTACGGTGTACATTTGACCCATTTTTCTGCAAAATTGGGCCTCGGGCCATGTTGGAAATAAGAGGTTTTTATAGATGTACTAATGAAAAAAAAATTATCTAAATCTGTATGATGTTATCAATCATAAGTTTCAATGTGTTAGCTGTTAAAATAAAACTTCTATGAACAGTCAAAGTTGTTCTTATGTATCGTTTCCGCACAATTTTTGTGACGCCATGTGATTTTCACCAATGTTTAAGACTGGGTATATCTAAGAATTATTAATTCAATCTATATAATCTTTCTTTTAATGAACTATGGCATTATATTTATAAATAGTTTTCACTTACTTAAAGCTTTTATCTTGATTAAGTTGGCCTTTTGTTCAGTATCACACAAAACGCGATGTCCAACTCTGGTACTAATTGAGATACCAAGATAAATTTGGTATTTTTAAAATCTTTCAGCACTATATGTGAATACCTAAAAAGCTTTTGGTATATTAAAAAAAAAAAAAATTAGTTTGGGATACCTACTGTTAGTTATTCCTTGGTAGTTTAGGCAATATCCAGGTCTCTTCTTTTTGGGGGAATGGGAGTATGCACCTTTTTGTCTATTTATCTATGCACTGTTGATGATATACAGCGTTACAGAATATAAGCAGGATGTCATTGAATTTCCCTGCTTACAGGAGAAATTTCCCTGTCTCTGGGAGGAATTTCGTCTAATCCAGCTGCTTTACCACTTTTTCGAGCTTATATATGGTAAAGTTCCTATTGAATTGTCCATCGATGACTTTTTCAATCAGCAGGGCATTGACTTTCCCAGAAGATTGCTGAAGTAATTTTTCCATAGCGTAAGCCATTAACCATTTAAAAAAAAAAAAAAAATGGAAAATATCAATTCTATGTCTTAGTAAACATTTTATGATTAAAAAGTTGTTTTAAAAAAAAAATGCAATTGTTTTTGTGCAATGTGTAAACATACCACCATAAAGAGAGCTTTTTGTTTATATTAATTTGTTTATCCTTTTTAGATAAAATATTGGTTCTTCCCAACCTTTGTTTAACTAAAGGTGTTTTCAGGAGGGGGTGAGAGTATTCGTTTTCTTATATTAAGCTAATCGAGAATTTTGATGAAAAATCATTTCTTCATCACCCGATGAATAGATGTATTATTCTAACTATAATTAAGTGACAAAATTTCCAAACTTCTGTGGTGCTTATTGACAGAAATACACAAGTGAAATATGGCAGTTCAAAATTAATAGAAAAACTTTTTGATATACATAGGCAAAAATAGATATCTACACCAAAAATTACCGGAAATTATTGAGTAGAATTTTAGTAAAAAATAAAATTAATTTCTTACTCATATACGTTGAAGCTACGTTATTATGCATCTTTAAGCCAGCGCGTTGTAGAAGATAATCTCCCTTCTAATATGAAGACGCCATGCGGTATTGTGGGTTGGAGTTTGACTACAAATAGTTAATTACTTTTATTTTTTACTAAAATTATACTCGATAATTTTCCATAATTTTTGGTGTAAATATCTATTTTTGGTGTAAATATCTATTTTTGCCTGATACGTAAGTATATCAAAGAGTTTTCCTGTTAATTTATTTTTAACTGCCATATTTCACCTGTGTATTTCTGTCAATAAGCACCCTTCTGTTTTTTTCACGCATTTGGCCAATTTTCGTGTCATAGTCATTGTCATGCTTTTGTTTTATAAAAGAATTTAAAACAATAAATCTACATGAAGAATTATTTATGACAAAAAGGTTTATTATACAAATAATCGAAAGAACTTATTTTCTGCCATATTTTAAGAAATATATATTAAAATGTCTTTCAGTTTTAGTTAAAGAAAAAATGAAATAATTTTCAATGTTTTGTTTTGGGGATTTTTTTACATTATTCAAACTATTATCATCGTTTCACAACCTTTAAGTGCAGCTTTTCTTTTTTTTTTCTTTTTTTTTTTTTACTTTCTTTAAGTCGAATTAGGGAAGAACTTGTTACAGAATTTCGAACAACCATTTATTTAATTCACGAAGGTAGATTGTTCTTAGCCATGACTAAATAGGTGTGTTTTGTTTGATTTTTAGTTAGCATCGTCTGTAGTAAGGATTGAACCTTAACACTCTAAGACTGTCATGTAAAACTGAGTAAGCAATGCTATGGGTTCATGTGGGCAATTCTAGTATGAATCTTGAGAACCTTAAACCTAATCTTGTCTATTACTATAAAATTATTTTTGTTTTTTAGCATTAGTTTTCTTACTGCTTTTGAATGATTTGAGTGACACATGCCCCTCCTCCTTATTGCTTACTGTATTTTACACTTTGGACAACACATTTAATCGCCAGCAACCGTTACATTTTATAATGCAGTAATAAAATCTTGTGATAATTATGTTTCCGTTGAACATATCCGAATTTTTACAATTGTTACAATGACGTCATTGATTTAAAATGGCCACCACCCGTGTCTAAATAAAGGAAATTCATATTTAAATGAATTGCATTGGAACGCAACACTTATAATTGCTTTCATTATTCTTTCTGGATGCTATGTTGACTCATTCGAATTAAGTGTTAAGGCTCATTTTGTTCGTTTCAAAATAGCTTGACATTTTCCATTGACCTTCTCGGTATCTGTAAAATTGTATTTATCTCTCTGAGATACAAACACAACAAATGCAAGCACACTCTGCAATAACATTTTGATGGAAAACGTTAACACACTGGTCGCTTAAGGACACGTCATCCTAAAGCGTTTTATTTATACAAAGATTTTATACAAGGAGGATCACTCTAACCGGCAAGCGAAATCGTTTGGTAGCCGATGCAAGGGGGATAATTCTGATCGCTTAAGGCACTACAGTATCCTCACCAATTTTAGGCAAGGGCGGGTAACTCAATGAAACAAGTTCTGTTATTTAAATCTGCATTAATAAAGTTATGAGACAACTTCATGTCTCTCTTGTGTTTTTCTCGCGTCAACGTAATTTTGATAATTACCCATTGATTTTTTTTTTTAATCGAATATTGTTTGAAATCGTAAATTAAAAAAATCTTACTAAAAAAATTAATATCTATAGATGCTGGATATTGCATACACACTGCATATTGTGATTTTATGAAGGCATTTGACAAAGTGAGTCACCGCCTGTTAATACATAAGTTAAAAATGTATGGATTTGGCCCAGTATACATCAATTGGATCAAGGCATTTCTCTCAGACAGAAAACAGACAGTGGTAGTGAACAACGAGAGCTCTGCGGTCATAGATGTGACCAGTGGTATCCCTCAAGGATCCGTTTTGGGTCCTCTTTTGTTTGTTGTATATATAAACGACCTCCCTGAGTCTATGAAGAATGACAGTGAAACTTTTTTATATGCTGACGATACCAAGTTATTTCGTGAAATCAGAGACTATGAAGATTGTCAGAAACTACAGGAAGATATCCATTGCATGTATGATTGGTCTGAAAAATGGCAGTTAAAATTCCATCCAGAAAAATGCAAGATTATGTGTATAGGTACGAAACAGAACACTAAAAATTGCTTTCAATATACTCTGAATGATTGTCTACAACCCATGGATTATACGAACTTGGAAAAAGACATTGGTGTTGTAATAGACAATAGGCTAAATTTCGAAGAACACATGAAAGAGAAAGTAAACAAAGCCAACAAAATTCTCGGTTTAATCCGCAGATGTTTTGAATACCTCGATCGAAGTTCATTGGTTATATTGTTTAAAGCGCTTGTGAGGCCTCATATTGAATATGCTAATCAAGTGTGGGCACCATATAAAAAGAAACGCATTGAAATGATAGAAAATGTACAAAGGCGAGCTACTAAACTTGTTCCAGGACTGTACGATCAGAGTTATGAAGAAAGGTTGAAAGCTCTGAAATTGCCAAGTTTGGCATATAGAAGAATACGTGGGGACATGATTGAGTGCTATAAATTGCTCTCTGGAAAATATGATTTCAATGTTGATAAATTATTGACTAGAAAAAGTACAAGAGTGGGCAACAGGGGACACAGTCAGATGCTTTACAAGAAACAGGCAAGTTTGAACCTGAAAAAATATTCATTCGCTGTGTTGATTTGTGGAACAGATTGCCATCAAGTGTAATTGAAGCCGAAACTGTAAAGATATTTGAGAAGCGGTTGGATAAGTTCTGGATTGACCAAGAAATCAAATTCAATTATAAGGCTGCTGTCATCACTGGACGCATACAACGATGAAGACAAGGAGCTGGTGCCATAGGACGACTCATGTCCTTCTACCAGAATTCATCTATGTTTCTATATCGTAAACATCCGCCTGAATTTTACAGAGGTGGTGAAATTGATACGATTTCATTGAGTGTTGATAACAAAAAAATATTTCAGTCATGACTTGTGGATGCAGGATGACAGTTTCTTTATTCATTTCTGGTCAATGCCGGCTAAACAACAATTAGTGCTTCTTGAATTGGGCATCACTGCTAACATTTTTGAAGGCTTATACAGATGAAGGCACATACGAAAAACGCATTTCCAAATAAAAACTGTTGTTTATACTTTTATATAGCAGGCAAAAATAAGTATCCTCAAAAATAATTAGGAAAAATTATCGAGTAGATTTTTAATAAACATAAAAACTAATTGTACACATCCATTTTCAGAGAAGTTGTGACCTATGCCAAAATTACGGATCGATTTATCTCCCTTACTCTTCAAAATTACCTGCGCTATGCTAGGTCCTATGGATTTAGAAAAATACTGTAAAATTGATTTTTGCATTTATTAAAAATCAATTCGATAATTTTTTTTAGGATACTTATTTTTGCCTGCTACGTAAGTATAAACAACAGTTTTTATTTGGAAATGCGTTTTTCATGTGTCTTCATCTGTATAAGCACCAATTTTTTAATAAAATTATCAGGGCAAATGGGAAGTACGCTCAGTTTTCTTGACTTCCTGTTAGGAAGTACATCGAAAAAAGAAAAAAAAACGGTGTACGGTTGAAATCTGTCACCTGTGTATTTTTACAAATATTATTGTTACAGTTGCCTAATGGGCATCCAAGAAAATATCCGTACTTAGGTCATCAACAGCGAGTTTCACCGAACACTTCAGAGATTGGCGAACGTTTTTGAACTTTGCCAAACGAACTAAATACATCCATAAGTGGTTATTGGTTTTTATTTTTATTTATTTTATATTTTTTCTTTTGCGAGAAAAAATGTGATGAAAGAAACTTTATCTTGTATGTATAATTTTTTTCAGGAATTGTTTTTTTTTTGGGGGGATGAGGGGTCTTATAGTAAAAAAAAAAAAAAAAAAAAATATGTATATTTTTCCCAATTTATTTACAGCAACCTGTGTTATAAATGTTTGTTTTGCATGTTTTTCTTTTGGGCCAGCTGTTTTATTTACTTTTTTCGTAACCTGTCGGGTTAGGAAAAGTAAAAATTTATCCTCATCTGTACACTTATGAACAAACTATTGACTAAAATATGGTCATAAAACGAAAACACAATTGAAATGACAGTTTGTGTAAAAAAAAATAAAAACAGAAAACACACGGGAAAAATACAAACGTTTGTAAACTAGTTTGTGTTAATGAAAATATTTTATTTACAATTTTTTTAATATTGTTTTTACAAAAAATAGTTTAAATACTTTTAACCAAATATTTTTTAAAGATTAATGGTTCTTTATAGTTATGTTGCTATGAAAAATGTTTTAGTTTTCAATATTGGAATGGCTACTTCAATAGTTATCAACGCTTAGAGTACTTTAATAACAAATAAGTTTGTTTTAATGGGGTTTTTTTTTAGGGGAGGGTAAATAAATTAAAATGAGGTAACGTTTTAAGAAATATTTTTACAGAGATTTCCATAATAAATATTTACTATTAAAACATAAAAAAACATTCCCATAAAAACTATATTGAAGTTATTCAATCAAAACCCTTGTTGCCATAGTGACTGCTGACCTATTTTTTTTATTTCGCCTCCCACCTCCTATTTTTGTCTCATCGTTTTCCTTTTTATTACTCCCTTAATTCCAGTCCTCTCATCAAGTCCCTCAGTGTATCAAACAATCATACAAGATTATCAGAGTTTTAAAGTTATATAGATTAATATTTGGTAGTGATTTTTAAAAAGAAATTAAGGTTTGCTTTGTTCATTTGAAAATAAAGATAATTCTTTCATGTAATTTCTGTTTTCAGATCTTTCGTGTCGGTCTCGTTTGGCAACACTGAATGAGAAGCTAACACAGCTGGAAAGAAAAGTAGAGTATATTGAAGCCAGGGTGAGTTTTCCATTTTCACATCATTATTGCTGCTTTTAAACTGCATTGTCAATGGAAAATCTCTTGTATAACTAATTTAATTTTAATAATTAGTAACATTTGCATATCATAATTCTGAATATGTTGTCTATTGATTATCATTATTTTTAATCTTTAAAAGACTTAATTTATCTTAAACAAATTCTGCTGAAGACTTTAAACAGCTGGGTGACTTTCAACCAATGAAGATTGATTTCCATGAATTATAAAGACGAAAACAGACCCATTTTTAAGATGTGGCTGTTCAATCCATGTGTTCAACAATGCAAATTATATTTCAAACTTGAGCATGACAGACCAATGGACAGTCTCTCAAAGATTTCAGAATGCATACAAATAAAAAAAATCAAAAAAAAAAAAAAAAAAAAATCCTCGTTCTTTGTTTTTATACTGTTTCATTGAGTAATGTATGATATTTACTCAAACAGGAAATGTTTTATTCTTTCCTATGATGGCATGACAATTGAATATTTTCATTTGAACCAAGACTTTTGCCTCTAAAATGTTAATTCGAACCAGAAATTACTTTTGAATAAACAATTTAAAAGCTTTAACATTATGTTTCAGAATTTTTGAGATGAGGATTGATCATTTGTATTATTCGGACTGCTGTTCTCATGTTTCGACCAATGTAAAACAGAAAATTTTTCGAGTTTGACTAGATGCATCTGAAAGCAGTTAAAATGTTGCGAAAATCACATACAAATTTTTAAATTACATTCAAATTTCAAAGTGTCACAAAACAAAATGGGTTTTTACATTGGTGCATCAATCTATTTTTTTTTTTTTTACAACCACTCCTTATTTTAATTTTTAATTTTACTTACATTATAATATTACAGATTTCGTCCATGTTGTTTGTAATACACATCTGCACAAAATAACTAATTGTTTCATGGCTTCAAGTGGAAATAAGAAAATTAACATTAAAAAAATGAGACAGTTTAAAATAAGTTAGTAAAAGATTATTTATATTTGAATAAATTGCGTAATTTTGAAACTAAAATTAAATAATTTTTAGCAAGATCTGCAAGAAATAATTTCATGAATAAACCAAAATGTCAAAATAGTGGCCGTTTTTGTGCCATTGCAGTTTATTATTAAAAAAGAACATGATTGAAATGTGTAATGTTATCATCATAAGATGAAAACTGGTGATTTCTAATGGAAATGTACGAATAATCTAAGCCTGAGGATGATTTTAAATTACATCCAGTAGGGAGACCTAAATTTGGGAGTATGGTGTCACCCCTTTATTACTATTGTGGTAGTATCTGTCAGGATCCATCTATGAGTTAAATAGAATCTGGCCTGGGTATCACATAAAACTACACTCTGCGGTATACGCATAAATGTACATTTTAATATGAAAGAACTGAAAAATCCTTGGTTCTAGTCTACCCTTTCCTAAAAGCAGTGGTAGGTCTATATGGACACAATTAAAAGATCTGACCAAGAAAAAATACAAACCTTTTCAAAGTAGATGAACACAAGTTAATATTTGAAAATTACTACATGAAACAAATTAGGCATAAATTTACATGATGAATAAATATTTGAAGATCTTAAGAACTTGAAGCATAAAAACTTTTACCAAAATTACTGAATTTGGCTTTAAATAATCTGAAAAAAGTTGATATGCCGTAAAACAAAACAAAACTGCTTATTGTTTCACTCCCCAAAAATTTTTATTAAAAAAAAAATGTATTGGCATTTTTGTCTACAAAAATAGTTGAAACGTTTTTTTATGACAAATGGAAATTAATCTTTTCATCTTTATATAAAGCCTTCGATAACATTGGTTTAAAGATAACCAATGTTCAAAAATTATCCTATAATTTTTCACAAAAATAAGTTGTAAATGATGTTTGGAATTCATATTATAATCAGCAACTTTAAAGTGTTAGAATATTTTTTATGGTGAAAATCTATGCATAAGCTTTGGATATTGTGAAACTTATACATAAAATAAAAATTATCTTCTATATTGTTTTTTTTTCTAATAATAAAGGTCCTGGGTATGACCTTCAAAGACATCCAGTGATGAGGCCTCCATTTGGGAGCTGTGGGGAATGTGGAATTGCCCTTTAGTTGCCATTGCTCCCAGGTCCACTCTGACCCAGAGTGGTAGTACCTGTAAGGACCCCATTTATGAGTCAAATATAACCTATTGGCGCTACCAAATCAGGCTGTCTGAAGTTATTGACTCCCTGATTCAAAATGTACCAAATATTGATGTTTTATTGTTTTTCTTTTTTTTCTTTGCAAAACTCAATCATGTTCTGCAAAATCCAAAACAAAAAACAATTTCCCTCCCACCCTCTTCTCCCCCCCCCCCTTTTCACTCAACCAAGCACCATGAATGAATGCTTGAACATATAAAGAACTTGAATCATGACAACCTTCGCCAAAATGACCGGATTCGGCATTGAATGACCTGAAAGGGGTTGATATGCCGTGAAACAAAAACAACCAAACCAAAACCCATGATATAAAGAACTTGAAGCATAAAAACCTTCACCAAAATGACAACAATTCAAAATACCAAAGCTCTTAACTAATGACTATAAATGACTCACTGACTTAAGACTCAAATGAAGGATATTTCCTTCTACATTCATGGATTGATGTGCCATTAAGCAATATCTTACCCTTACCTCATAATAAAATATTGAATTTAAGTGAGATTTTAATTTCGGTGTATAATTTAAAATATCTATAGACAACTTTTTATACGTGTTTTAATCTTTTATTTATAAAACAAAAACCTGTTTTAAGGGTGGGGGGGTCTCATTGGAAAGTGGTGCAAAATTCTTACGTTGCTGTAAGAGTTGTATAGTATGTATACTAGCATGAAACTGCAGTGTTGCCTGGGATTGAATAGCATTCCCAGCCTGCTGCCAATATCGTGCGACATTTGTGATTTCGTACCTTAATGCGTTCAAATCGCAATTTCTCGCTTATTTCTGGTCCAATTTTAAAAATATATATATGGTTGGAAAGAAAATAAAAAAATCTTTCCGAATATGTAATTTGTGTGTGCTTTTATTCATTGAATTATTTTTTACAGCGAGTTAAAACGGTTTTTACTTAAAACAGCCGAAAATCAAAAATATGAGCTTTTTTTTTTTTTAGACTCAATTTTACACGTTCATTTGCTTTTCAAAGTTAAAGCAGCCAATATTTATCAATATTCTTAAAATTCTACAGGCAATCAGAACACACCTTAAACTACAACTAGGCAGTTATATTTTATTTCTTAGAGCATTTGAAGGCGAAACACGATAGAGTAAACTCAACCGACATTTCTTCAAAAATTATAAAGTACGCATCTTATTCGCAAATATTTTTAAATAGAAAATAGATCTAGAATTATTTTGATATATAACATGTGAAATTTGAATAATATTTAAATAGCCGGAAAGTTGTTTGAACTTTTAGTTTTGGAAAAAAACGTACTGAAAAATTACACGTTATACTCGGCCGAGTGTAAACAAAATGCGAGCGGCAGCACTTTTACCCCCAGCCCAGGCCGCCCACCGCCGCCCAGCCCCCGGCGCCAGCATTTTGGCTCACGTGACTCAATCGTAGTCACTTATGAACAGAATAGTCTTCCGTATTAATAATTAGCATATATCCCCCCTCAATACATTTTTTTTTGTTTATTAATTATTTACCTTACGAAATAGAACCCATCAATCTTCATTCTATTTCGTAAGGTAAATAATTAATAAACAAAAAAAAATGTATTGGGGGTTAGATACATGCTAATTGTTAATACGGAAGACTATTCTGTTTATAAGTGACTACGATTGAGTCACGTGAGCCAAAATGCTGGCGCCGGGGACTGGGCGGCCTGGGCTGGGGTAAAAGTGCCACCTAAACGCGAGTGTATTTTTCGTGACATTTTCATTTCCACGCTCTCCATAAATATTAAGAATGTGATATTTTAATGTCAGAAAAGTTTATGAAATTTTAGTTTAAAAAAAAAAACGGATTGAAAAATTAAGTAAGGCAGACCCTCCCACCCCCATAAAGAAAGACGCACAGAATTTATTTCCCATAGAAAAAAAATTGATTAACTGTTCTAAAATGCTAGAATGGTGCAAAAATGGTGAATTATTTTACATTAAATTCATGTGAAACTAATCCCCCACTCTAAATTCTAAACTGTTTTTTCTTTCTGCTTAGTTTTCAAGGTGTTCACACGTAATAGCACCTGGCCCTACCACTAACACTAAGTCCGAGTGGCAAGCTCCTCTTCCTCCTACAAAGACCCTCTTGAAACTACAAATAACCGCCCCCCCCCAAAAAAAAAGAAAACAAAGGAGACGCCCTCCCCCCCCCCAAAAAAAAAAAAGAAAAACGCACAGAATTCATCTCCTATAGAAAAAAATGATTAATGCCCTAAAACGCTATAATGGCCCTTAAAGATAGGATTATTCTACATTAAATTTATGTGAAACTAATCCTCCCTCTAAATTCTAAAATAATTGTTTTTGTTTCTTTCTGCCAAGTTTTTCAGTGTTCACATGTAATTGCCTAAAAGAAAGGTTGAATCTCATATGTTTAAATAAAAATGTTGAATAATCTTGTGATAAAGTAATAAGTAAAAAAACGCTAATATTCGTACCGTTATTCTCTAAATAATGGGTTACAACATAGAGATACATAAAATCTGAGTGCAGAATCTGAAAGAACATACAATTTTACATAATAATGCCAAGTTTTATCAAAATTGCTCCAGGAATAAAGAAACTATGACAAAATTACTGAATTTATTGTTGTGAATTGGTCCGTGATTTCAAGTAATTTGTGCACTAAAATGATGTCAACTTTTAACCCCAAATTTTAGACCTTTAAATTCTCATAACTTTTGAACCACTAGGGATATTTGCATAATTCAGACAGTTTTGAACTCCATTTACTGAGCTCTTAATAACTATTGCGATTAAATAACAATAATTTAAAATAAAAAAATCAACTGGGAATGCTAGATTGAATGAGGAACCCTATGTCCTTTTGTACCCAATCCATAATACCATATTCGGTTTTGGCTGTAGAATATGCTGGCTTCACCTCTGCAAAAGGGTACCCACCACCACCACCACCTATGGAACCACCTGTTAACTGTGTGTGACAAGGACGGGATCCTGCTTGCTTTGCAGTTGATGACTATGGAACTAAAAGACAATTAGCTGCAACACTCCAATTTGGACCATACTTGGACTAGACAGATGGTGGGAGATGTCCGATTCAAACAATCGGCTGGTAATGCCAAGCCCATTATATATATGTGATAATAGCCTAATCACTGATATCACTAACACATAGGAGCCTGATTTTTAAAAAAAATTTTTTAATGGAAATCACTCCAGACAAGGCATGAAACCACTTCATGTAAAGAGCTAAAAAAAAAATTACCACTTCAAGATCAAAAACTATCCAACAATAAGTGTTCAATGGATAGATTCCGACCCAGAAAACAGCAATTCTTCCCCCTTTGTCAGAAACATCGCTCATAAAATGTGAGAACTAAAGGTAACAATACCCACCGACCATAAAACGGTTTGGATAATTTCAAGGTAGTTCTACTAAAATAGTCATATTTTAAAAACCAAAGCACTTTATGTCGTCAAAATACCACCATTTTGTTCGGAAATGAATATCCTTTACCATGCATTAATAAATAATAATCTATATTATATATTTGAAGAGTTTTGAACAAATAAAGTCATAAAAATGCTAACACCATTTACGCACAGTTCTACATATAAATTTAACGTAAAATTATCTCCCATTTCCAGGTCATTCTTGCCTTATAGTGCAATTTAAAAAATATTTTTTCAAGCTGAAAATTTGATATAAAATAATTACTCTACCACTAACTCTAGGTTCAGGTGACAAGCCCACCTCCTAAAAAAAAAATTCCCCTTAAACTAAGTCTGAATGGAAACATCTATCCAAAACAAAAACCTTTCCTTAACCCTAAGTCCGAGTGGCAAGTCCCCACTCCTACAAAAAGCCCATTAAAACCACACATGATCATCTAATAATAAAAAAGGAGACCCCCATAAAGAAAAACGCACAAGATTTTTCTCCCATAGAAAAAAAATTGGTTAATGCCCTAAAATGCTAGAATTACCCTGAAATAGGGGATTATTTTACATTAAATTTATGTGAAACTAATCCTCACTCTAAATTCTAAAATAATTGTGTTTGTTTTTGTTTTGTTTTATCTTTATGCCAAGTTTTCTAGGGTGTTCACACGTAATTGCCTAAAAAAGTTAGAATCTCATATTTTGAGGCGGCAAAGGGGTGATTTTGCAGTCCTAGTATTAGATTTCAGTTTCTTGTACGTAAAATGTATTACAATTCAACTTTGAGTTCTCTAACCTTTTTTTTTTTTAATGGATACATAATATTTTTTTAAAGATATTGCAGCATATTTATGTACATTTACTGCAAATTACTTAGAAACCATTAATTTCTGAAAATTTTCAGTAGCATATTCTGATTCCTTGTACAAAAATACAGTTATATGGCATATTTCATTGTTTAATCTTGTGTTTTAACAAAGATATAACATTTTTACTAAAAAATTAGTGTAAAAAATGAAACGCATATGGTCTTAAAGAGAGAAAAATATCCAATCGTACAAGGCACAAAAGTAGTCATAACTCCCTTATTTTTAGTCAGATTTAAAAAAATTTAAAGATCCTTTCTTAGATCAAGCTCTTTCTATATATGCCATTATTGAGATATTTTAAGCAATTAAAATATGTTCATGTGTATTGATACTAAAGGACAAAATAAGGGAAGCGAGAGTTATATACAATATCGTTTTTTTTTAATGTGGGGATATTCATCATCATTATATCCTTTTAACAGTCATTTTATATACTGGCATATGTTGGATGGCTTTTAGAAATTGACTTCCAAACTAACCTATATTTAGCCAGGTGTTTATTTATTCCTTTTTCTCTCAAATCCATTCTTATCACTTCCTCCCATGTTTCCTTTGATCTTCCTTGTATGCTGAACCTTCTACGTTAACTGTTATACATCTACTAACCCAATAACTCATCCATTTTTTTCAATGTGACCAAACCATTGAAGTCTCCTGTTCTGCACACATCTCCCTATACTGTCCAGATTTAATCTTCCATTTAAACTGTTTGGAGAGTGACCTGAACAGACATTCGTGTACGCATTTGTGGCCGGACTCCCTGTCCGAGTAAAGCAACTCCTGAGGGCATCCATAAGAATAGAAGCGACACCGATAGAACAGCTACTTGAGCGTGCCCGTGCTATCATCAGAGATGAAACGGAATATGATGAGCATGTCGTAATGGCCACGCAGTCGGCCCAGAGAGTACTTAAAAATTTGCAGAGAACGGACTCGCATGCCAATGTAAATTTTTTTCCGTTGTGGGCGAAGTGGACACATTGCAAGGAATAGCATAGATAGAAGACTGGGGCGCATACGGTGCTTCCAGTGTGGCAGGATCGGACACATGGCTTCAAGCTGTTCGGGGAAACTAGTCAGGGGACAAGATGTCAGCGCCGCTCTGCTCCCCAGACAAGATGTAAACGAGGTGCAACCAATCATCAGAGTACATGTCAACCAAACGCCTTGCTCAGCGCTTCTTGATTATGGCTGCTCTCGTACCATAGTGAGTGCAAGGTTATGGAGCAAGAGGAGCATTAAAATAACCACAATAAATGGCGAGACACAGGCATGTTGTGGAGTAGCATTGGTAAAGATTTGCACAGACTCTGGTGTATCCGCTGAGGTAAATGTCCTAGTTACACAGAAAGACATGCTGGGCTTCGACCTACTGCTCGGATATGACGCTATTAAGGCACTGGTTGGTGTTCTCATTACATCAGCTTGGACTGTGAAATTCCCTAAGGCACCGGTGTGTGCCGCACTTTGTATTGATCGACCAGACTTCAACGCCGAAAGATCTGGACTGCGTCGTGGAAATGGACGGACGATAAAGTACCAATCAAGTTACGGAATGGCGTCACAGAATACGCCGTGGCCGCGAACGTTAGAGCCGAATATGAACAAGAGCTTGACGCCTGGATCAAAGATGGCTGGTTGATCCCGTACCCCAACCAAGAGCTTGGACCTCCAAAGGGTCTTATCACTTTAATGGCAGTGGTACAACATAACAAATCAAAGGTGCGACCAGTCATGGACTACCGTGAGCTCAATCAATATATTGAGGCTTACACGGCTGATGCCGATGTATGTGCAAGCAAGTTAATGGCATCAGGAAGGATCGATTGTATCATTGCTTGATCTAAGGAAGGCCTATTTGCAGGTGAGGGTCGAAAAAACTTTATGGCCATTCCAGACGGTGGTATTTCGCGGCAAGAGATACTGCCTAACCAGACTTGGTTTTGGGTTGAATGTGGCACCGCAGATCATGAAGACCATCGTTAGTGCTGTGTTATCCCAGGAAGAGACCGTCGAAAAGACAACATCGGCGTACCTTGACGGCATTTACATCAATGAAGATGTCAAGTCGGCAATGCACGTCCACGCAAAATTGTCAGAGTTTGGCCTAACGTGCAAAGACCCAGAGCGGCTTAGAGACGGAGCACGCGTACTTGGCCTGGAAGTCAGAAGGGAGGATGGCACCCTGCGATGGAGACGAGGAAATGTGATTTCCGGCATCCCTGAAGTTCTCACAAGGACCATTTTTTCCTTGTGCGGAAAACTTGTGGGGCACCTGCCAGTGTGTGGTTGGCTACGTGTGGCAGTGGGTGTAATAAAACACAGGGTGAATGCGGTAACCAAAGGGTGGGATGATCAAACAAGCGATGCCCTCCTCATCCGAATGATTGCAGAAAGTGTTGAGAGAATGACGCACGAGGACCTGGCTCAAGGAGAGTGGTGTGTCAATGGAGAAGAAATGAATGTATGGGTTGACGTTAGTTCACTAACAATGCCTGTTGGTTGCGGCCTGCAAACACCGCTCAGCACATCAATCTTGCTGAGTTAGATGGTGTGATGAAGGGCGTTAACCTAGCACTACAGTGGCAAGCAAAGAGGTTGCACTTGCATACTGACTCCCTTTGTTTCTATCACTGGGTGTCTGACACGCTGACTGGGAAAGCAAGAATACGCACTAAGGCAGCAAGTGAGATGTTGATAAGACAAAGATTAGACACGTTAAAGAGTCTGGTCTGCGTGTATGGCCTAGTAGTCAGCGTAACATTGGTCCCGTCATACTGCAACCTTGCTGACCAACTGACACGAGTGCCTCGCAAATGGTACAATGCAATAAAGGTGGATGCCGAGCCCGTTCAGTAGAGTTGGGTGGTTTTGAAATTTTGGTTTCGGTATCGGTTTCGGTTTTTTTCCCTTAAAACCTCGGTTTACGGTTCGGTTTTTTCGGTGTTTTTGAAAAAAAAATTTTTACTATGGAAGCTATTCATTCTCTTGTGTTATGATTAGTTATTATTCAACGTTTAGTTGAATTATGCCACTGTTTCGATAATTTTGTGACTGAATCATTCTCCATGATATGAATCATAAGTTTTAAGGTGTTGACTGTTGTAATCAAAGTTCTGATACCTTTTCAACAGTTAACTCGTTAAAACAGTGACCAAAGATTCATGAAAGATTTCTGAAGAATAAAACTGAGTATACATTCTATCTAATTCTTTAACCCATCAGAAGCTAAAATATAACTCAGAAATGCAAGAAATTAAAAAACGAAAATTTATTTAAACAAACAAAATAATTTTACAAATAAAATTAAGCAAAAATGATGATGAAAATGAAATATTGTCAAAATTATTTGACAGATAAAAATTTTAATTTTTTAATAGGTGAAAATGTTTTTACTCATTTTCTTAGGTTGTGATTGAGAAAAACTAGTTTCTCAGCATGGTTAGGTTTCAGCCTACATCTCCGGTCACTAATGACAAGTCCAGCCTTACTAAATATCCGTTCACTCGCTACAGAGGTAGCTGGAATACTCAAAAGTTCTCTTGCCAGAATACAAAGATTCGGGTAGAGCCTCCCATTTTTCTTCCACCAGACAAAAGGACAGGCTGATGGGTCGATGGCTTTTCCATACAGAAATCGATCTACCTCGTTTTTAATCAGAGATATTTTTTTACCGCTGGTATAAATTTCTTTTGTTCTTGCCTGACCTTTCTTTTGGAGAAAACCCCAAAAGTCTTTTTCCCCTTTTGGTTCACTACTTTGCTGTTCTTCTTCTGGAATGTTTTCGTCCGTGTCATCGGATAGAGTCGATTGTACAGATTCATGCGTTAATAATTTATTTATAAGCATGTTTTCTGCTGTGGTTTTTATTTCCACATTTGAAAATACTATTACTTTGAATCTAGGATCCAAGCATGTGGTGATGGCATATAATTCTTCGCTTTCATAGTTGGGCCATCTTAATTTAATATTGGCTATCACTTGTTCCCCAAAACAATCCAGCTCAGACGTCATCATTTCCTCAATAAGAGTATTGAGAATAGGAATGATCATTGAAAAAAAACATGGGTGTTTACCACAAAACTAATACTTCATTAAATTTCAATTATTCTTTTCTATTTTCCCCGACCAGAGCCAGGACACCAGCTCCATGTCTCGATGAAATATAAAAGAATTATTTAACTTGAAAAAAAATAACTATTAGAGTATCATTTATGAATATAAAATAACAAAAGGAATCCACTGTCAGTAATTTATATGACTCACATAGAAATTACAGTGCTTGAAAGAAATTTACAGTAAATCTTACTATCACATCCAACGTAGTTCAAACCCCTCAAAAGCTTTAAATTTTACTTTTTTTTTTTTTCAATAACTTGTAAACAGCCTGAAAAAATATCAGCAAAAAAGGAAATAACAGAAAGAATTCAGTATTTTATATTTTAAGGTGGGGGATCACTTCTCTATTTAACGAGTAATGAGCACCCAGTTAGCGGTAAATCAACATGTATAACCGAATCGTTTCTCAATTTTGGAATGGGGGCATTTTTTTATTACAGAAATTGAGGGAGGGTACTTTTTGAAAAATTCGATTTTTTTTTTTTTTTTTTTTTTTTTTTTTTTAAGACAAGTGTAAATTATGATATTAGTGACCACTTCACAAAAAGAAATTGGCCCTGATGAAAAATACCCGTGTTTGGCTAAGTAAAAGTGACGATAATTAACTTCACCAGACAATCTCCACAATACGAACCAAACAGTTTTTTCTTTTAATTTTTACCCTAACCTAACTCTAAACTAAGTATTAGTTTTAGTCTGCAAAGTCAGTTTAGTTCGGTTTGTATTGTGTAAAAGCATCGGAACTTTATTTGGCTTTCTCCAAAAAGTCGAAACTGTTTACGTCATAACTGCAAATTTCTGGATACATATTCTTCAAAAGCCCCCAAAAAAAACTTTAAAAAAAAAAATTATTTCCACACTTCATTTTATTGTAGGAAAAAAAAAATTTTTATTTTATTTTTTGGGGAAATTCCTTTTTTTGAAGATATTTTTTATAGTTAAATCATTCTTTTATATTCCACCCGAGCAACGCCGGGACAGAGGTCCAGCTAATAAATAATAGTCAAGGTACGAAACTGGATAGAATGTCTAGAGGGGGGGGGGGCTAATTACAGGAGGAATGCAGGGGGGGTTGTCAGCAAAGAGGGAGAAAAGTGAATAGTGATGAAGCTTAAAAGGATTTTAAAATTTCGTTTTAATTCGATTTTTGATTTCAATAAATATTTGATTAATGGTTAATCAAAAAAAACGATTACATGTGTAATTATCAAAGTTACAGTGACGCAAGAAAAACATGTGAAGTAGTCTCTTAATTTTATTAATATAGATGTAATCTCTATATTAATAAAATTATCTTAAAAACATGTGAAGTAGTCTCTTAATTTTATTAATATAGATGTAATCTCTATATTAATAAAATTATCTTAAAAACGTGTGAAGTAGTCTCTTAATTTTATTAATATAGATGTAATCTCTATATTAATAAAATTATCTTAAAAACGTGTGAAGTAGTCTCTTAATTTTATTAATATAGATGTAATCTCTATATTAATAAAATTATCTTAAAAACGTGTGAAGTAGTCTCTTAATTTTATTAATATAGATGTAATCTCTATATTAATAAAATTATCTTAAAAACATGTGAAGTAGTCTCTTAATTTTATTAATATAGATGTAATCTCTATATTAATAAAATTATCTTAAAAACATGTGAAGTAGTCTCTTAATTTTATTAATATAGATGTAATCTCTATATTAATAAAATTATCTTAAAAACATGTGAAGTAGTCTCTTAATTTTATTAATATAGATGTAATCTCTATATTAATAAAATTATCTTAAAAACATGTGAAGTAGTCTCTTAATTTTATTAATATAGATGTAATCTCTATATTAATAAAATTATCTTAAAAACGTGTGAAGTAGTCTCTTAATTTTATTAATATAGATGTAATCTCTATATTAATAAAATTATCTTAAAAACGTGTGAAGTAGTCTCTTAATTTTATTAATATAGATGTAATCTCTATATTAATAAAATTATCTTAAAAACATGTGAAGTAGTCTCTTAATTTTATTAATATAGATGTAATCTCTATATTAATAAAATTATCTTAAAAACATGTGAAGTAGTCTCTTAATTTTATTAATATAGATGTAATCTCTATATTAATAAAATTATCTTAAAAACGTGAAGTAGTCTCTTAATTTTATTAATATAGATGTAATCTCTATATTAATAAAATTATCTTAAAAACGTGTGAAGTAGTCTCTTAATTTTATTAATATAGATGTAATCTCTATATTAATAAAATTATCTTAAAAACGTGTGAAGTAGTCTCTTAATTTTATTAATATAGATGTAATCTCTATATTAATAAAATTATCTTAAAAACATGTGAAGTAGTCTCTTAATTTTATTAATATAGATGTAATCTCTATATTAATAAAATTATCTTAAAAACATGTGAAGTAGTCTCTTAATTTTATTAATATAGATGTAATCTCTATATTAATAAAATTATCTTAAAAACATGTGAAGTAGTCTCTTAATTTTATTAATATAGATGTAATCTCTATATTAATAAAATTATCTTAAAAACATGTGAAGTAGTCTCTTAATTTTATTAATATAGATGTAATCTCTATATTAATAAAATTATCTTAAAAACATGTGAAGTAGTCTCTTAATTTTATTAATATAGATGTAATCTCTATATTAATAAAATTATCTTAAAAACATGTGAAGTAGTCTCTTAATTTTATTAATATAGATGTAATCTCTATATTAATAAAATTATCTTAAAAACATGTGAAGTAGTCTCTTAATTTTATTAATATAGATGTAATCTCTATATTAATAAAATTATCTTAAAAACATGTGAAGTAGTCTCTTAATTTTATTAATATAGATGTAATCTCTATATTAATAAAATTATCTTAAAAACATGTGAAGTAGTCTCTTAATTTTATTAATATAGATGTAATCTCTATATTAATAAAATTATCTTAAAAACATGTGAAGTAGTCTCTTAATTTTATTAATATAGATGTAATCTCTATATTAATAAAATTATCTTAAAAACATGTGAAGTAGTCTCTTAATTTTATTAATATAGATGTAATCTCTATATTAATAAAATTATCTTAAAAACATGTGAAGTAGTCTCTTAATTTTATTAATATAGATGTAATCTCTATATTAATAAAATTATCTTAAAAACGTGTGAAGTAGTCTCTTAATTTTATTAATATAGATGTAATCTCTATATTAATAAAATTATCTTAAAAACATGTGAAGTAGTCTCTTAATTTTATTAATATAGATGTAATCTCTATATTAATAAAATTATCTTAAAAACATGTGAAGTAGTCTCTTAATTTTATTAATATAGATGTAATCTCTATATTAATAAAATTATCTTAAAAACATGTGAAGTAGTCTCTTCATTTTATTAATATAGATGTAATCTCTATATTAATAAAATTATCTTAAAAACATGTGAAGTAGTCTCTTAATTTTATTAATATAGATGTAATCTCTATATTAATAAAATTATCTTAAAAACATGTGAAGTAGTCTCTTAATTTTATTAATATAGATGTAATCTCTATATTAATAAAATTATCTTAAAAACGTGTGAAGGAGTCTCTTAATTTTATTAATATAGATGTAATCTCTATATTAATAAAATTATCTTAAAAACATGTGAAGTAGTCTCTTAATTTTATTAATATAGATGTAATCTCTATATTAATAAAATTATCTTAAAAACGTGTGAAGTAGTCTCTTAATTTTATTAATATAGATGTAATCTATATTAATAAAATTATCTTAAAAACATGTGAAGTAGTCTCTTAATTTTATTAATATAGATGTAATCTCTATATTAATAAAATTATCTTAAAAACATGTGAAGTAGTCTCTTAATTTTATTAATATAGATGTAATCTCTATATTAATAAAATTATCTTAAAAACATGTGAAGTAGTCTCTTAATTTTATTAATATAGATGTAATCTCTATATTAATAAAATTATCTTAAAAACATGTGAAGTAGTCTCTTAATTTTATTAATATAGATGTAATCTCTATATTAATAAAATTATCTTAAAAACATGTGAAGTAGTCTCTTAATTTTATTAATATAGATGTAATCTCTATATTAATAAAATTATCTTAAAAACATGTGAAGTAGTCTCTTAATTTTATTAATATAGATGTAATCTCTATATTAATAAAATTATCTTAAAAACATGTGAAGTAGTCTCTTAATTTTATTAATATAGATGTAATCTCTATATTAATAAAATTATCTTAAAAACATGTGAAGTAGTCTCTTAATTTTATTAATATAGATGTAATCTCTATATTAATAAAATTATCTTAAAAACATGTGAAGTAGTCTCTTAATTTTATTAATATAGATGTAATCTCTATATTAATAAAATTATCTTAAAAACGTGTGAAGTAGTCTCTTAATTTTATTAATATAGATGTAATCTATATTAATAAAATTATCTTAAAAACATGTGAAGTAGTCTCTTAATTTTATTAATATAGATGTAATCTCTATATTAATAAAATTATCTTAAAAACGTGTGAAGTAGTCTCTTAATTTTATTAATATAGATGTAATCTCTATATTAATAAAATTATCTTAAAAACATGTGAAGTAGTCTCTTAATTTTATTAATATAGATGTAATCTCTATATTAATAAAATTATCTTAAAAACATGTGAAGTAGTCTCTTAATTTTATTAATATAGATGTAATCTCTATATTAATAAAATTATCTTACCACTTCTCGTATATCTATGTGTTTTTCGCCTCTACATGACTTACACATACTTTTTATTTACTCATAATTAATTTAATTAAATCAAAAATACAATAGCATAAAATAAAACTAAATTTTTAAAATCGTATCTAATAAAAAATAATTTAATTTCAAAATGAAATCAACCAAAATGTATTTTGTTTCTTCATAAACAAGTTGGCCATTTGAATTTTTTTTTTTTTGATAGTTAAAAAAAAAATTGTTTTAAATGAATTACTTCATGACCCTTCAGAGTTTGGAAGCATACTGTCATTAAAATTCTTAGCAGATCCTCATGTATTAAAAGATTGAAAGCTTTAGAAGTTAATTTACATCCAATAATTTTATAGATTAAAATAACATTAGCATAACAAAATTAGTCAATTTTATAGCAATTTGGTTTAAATAATAATTGAAAAACAAAACGATACTGTAATAATTAAATGCAAAACTAAGTGTATTTACATACACTTAGTTTTATAATAAATAAGAGTTGATGAACGTTTCAAATTATAAGTCTTACATTCTTTGCTGGTTTTCATTAGATTATGTTGTGTTCTTTGTTTTTCAAAAATGTTATATGCTAGTTACCATTTACTTTGAATGCTTCACCAGAATCCTCATCACAACTGTCAGTGTCAGCTGATGGTCGTCATCATTATCGCCCTCACATTCAAAATTAATATTTTCAAAAACATCAACAAGCTGAACAGGCATAATGTCTATAGGAGTCCAATGTGGTAGCATTGCATCATCATGTAATCGTTTTTTTTTGATTAACCATTAATCAAATATTTATTGAAATAAAAAATGCAATAACTTAAATAAAAACGAAATTTAAAAATCCTTTTAAGCTTCATCACTATTACCATGAATCAGCTGCTTTGCTGATGTTGATGCAATGCTTTTTCTTTCCCTTTCCTCTTTCGAATAATACTGAAAAAATAAAAGTAACATAATAGTACCCTAAAATCTGTTTTTTTCTGTGTGGAGAATAATGAAACAATCTCTTGGCACATTGTTTATGTGTGTTTGATAATAAATCAATCGGTCAATTCATGGCTTTCCAGTTTGTTTGTTTTTTGTTTTTTTTTGATAGAATAATTCACTGCTCCAATCAGAGATGAAACTTTGTACAAGTTTCTCTTTATTCGCATAATTCGAAAGCAAGTTCTTCCAATCTCTTAGAAAACCTTGTTAACAAGTGAACTCACTTACACATTACTGATCATCTTTTTAGTTTCAATCACTTAATTTGATCAAAGAGGATTTCACCAATTTCCAATCTGTTTGCAATGTAATCTTCACATTGTCTTCTAGCAGATTCAGCCGTAAGTATGTCGTGCTTAACCCATACCGAGGCAGAGGCTTCTAATGAGATGCAGTAAACTTTGTTTTTCTTTGGCATGGTGAAAGAGTTATTGAAATTACAGATAGCATCAACAGTTCTTGTAACTTGTTTTTATAGTCATTCTATTGTGTCATACACATGAATGGCATTGGTTTTAGAAGATGTGAATATAACATTGGTGTCAACATATAACAGACTTATTTTAATTAATAACTTTTGAAAATTCTTAAATTTCACAAACATTTCTTTGAAATATCTTAGAATATTTATTGTATTATGATGTATATCACTAAGTATCCCAAACCAAAATTTTATTTTCATTATATCTAAAAACTTTTAATGTAGACATAGATTTTTCCAAAACATAAACAATGGTACAAAATTTATTTTGGTAGCTCAATGACCATTCAAAGTTTGTCGGAAATTAGAAAATTTGGTGTCTTGTGTGCTATTGGTCGCGAAGCCAATTTTAACAGTGTATAACTGAAAATGCATGCTTCAAACAGATGAAAAATCCTTACAAATGTAATGTCGTCTTGTGCTAAATGAAAATTAAGACTAATGGAAGCAATAATTATCAGATCAAACCAGCCTAAACATTGAGCAAAATCCCATTAACCCCGTCCCTGAAAGGCAACTTTGGCTGTTCATATAAGTTTCAGTTCAACAGTTAACGCATTCAATCTTAATATGATTCATAGCACATTAGAGACCAAGCTAAATTATTCTTTTAATAGTCATTTACTATAAGAAAACTCATTTTTGAATCTTGTAAAAACAGATGGAAACACAATTTGATAATCGGGCAAAAAGGGGTTAAAAAAAAAACTGAACTTGCTGTAAAAAAGTATCCATTGGAGGTACAAGCTTGAAACTTTGCAAGTTTACTAGCATTCCCAGCTTGCTGCCAATATCGTGCGACATTTGTGATTTCGTACCTTAATGCGTTCAAATCGCAATTTCTCGCTTATTTCTGGTCCAATTTAAAAAATATATATATGGTTGGAAAGAAAATAAAAAAATCTTTCCGAATATGTAATTTGTGTGTGCTTTTATTCATTGAATTATTTTTTACAGCGAGTTAAAACGGTTTTTACTTAAAACAGCCGAAAATCAAAAATATGAGCTTTTTTTTTTTTTTTAGACTCAATTTTACACGTTCATTTGCTTTTCAAAGTTAAAGCAGCCAATATTTATCAATATTCTTAAAATTCTACAGGCAATCAGAACACACCTTAAACTACAACTAGGCAGTTATATTTTATTTCTTAGAGCATTTGAAGGCGAAACACGATAGAGTAAACTCAACCGACATTTCTTCAAAAATTATAAAGTACGCATCTTATTCGCAAATATTTTTAAATAGAAAATAGATCTAGAATTATTTTGATATATAACATGTGAAATTTGAATAATATTTAAATAGCCGGAAAGTTGTTTGAACTTTTAGTTTTGGAAAAAAAACGTACTGAAAAATTACGCGTTATACGGCCGAGTGTAAACAAACACGTGGCCGTCGCAAATGTATTTTTCGTGACATTTTCATTTCCACGCTCTCCATAAATATTAAGAATGTGACATTTTAACGTCAGAAATGTTTATGAAACTTTAGTTTAAAAAAAAAAAAAAAACGGACTGAAAAATTATGAGTTAGGTATATTATGGCGAATGTAAACAAACACGTGGTCGTCGCGAGTTTATTTTTCGTAACATTTTCATTTCCACGCTCTCCATAAATATTAGGAATGTGACATTTTATAACGTCAGGAAAGTTTATGAAACTTTAGTTTTAAAAAAAAAACGGATTGAAAAATTATGAGTTAGGCAGACATAAAGAAAGACGCACAGAATTTATTTCCCATAGAAAAAAATTGATTAATGTCCTAAAACGCTAGAATGGCACGAAAATGGTGAATTATTTTACATTAAATTCATGTGAAACTAATCTCCCACTCTAAATTCTAAATTATTTTTCTTTCTGCTTAGTTTTCAAGGTGTTCACACGTAATTGCCCCTGGCCCTACCACTAACACTAAGTTCGAGTGGCAAGCCCCTCTTCCTCCTGCAAAGACCCTCTTGAAACTACAAATAACCGCCCCCCCCCCCAAAAAACAAAAAAAAACAAAGGAGACGCCCTCCCCCCCCCCCCACCCCGCAAAGAAAAACGCACAGGATTCATCTTATATAGAAAAATAATGATTAACTGCCCTAAAACGCTATAATGGCCCTGAAAGATGGGATTATTCTACATTAAATTTGTGAAACTAATCCTCACTCTAAATTCTAAAATAATTGTTTTTGTTTCTTTCTTTTTGCCAAGTTTTTCAGTGTTCACATGTAATTGCCTTAAAGAAAGGTTGAATCTCATATGTTTAAATAAAAATATTGAATAATCTTGTGTTAAAGTAATAAGTAAAAAAAACGCTAATATTCTCTAAATAATGGGTTACAACATAGAGATACATAAAATCTGAGTGCAGAATCTGAAAGAACATACAATTTTACATAATAATGCCAAGTTTTATCAAAATTGTTCCAGGAATAAAGAAACTATGACAAAATTACTGAATTTATTGTTGTGAATTGGTCCGTGATTTCAAGTAATTTGTGCGCTAAAATGATGTCAACTTTTAACCCCAAATTTTAGACCTTTAAATTCTCATAACTTTTGAACCACTAGGGGTATTTGCATAATTCAGACAGTTTTGAACTCCATTTACATTTACTAATAACTATTGCGATTAAATAACAATAATTTAAATTTTAAAAAATCAACTGGGAATGCTAAGTTTACTCATTTTTTTGGATGAGGAATTCAAAAATATACTAGTTTTGTTCTTTTCTTTTTTTCAAGCAAGTCTTTATTGTAAAGCTTTAAACTTTTAAAAAATTCCTATGCACTTTTCTTTTTTTTGGGGGTGGGGGGGGCTCTCTTTTTTATTATTAGACGCTTATATGTAGTTTTAAGAGTCTTTGTGGGAGGAGTTGGGTGGGGGTTGCCACTCAGACTTCGGGTCTGCTTTTTTTCTTTTTTTCTTTTTAGACAATTGTTTGGTTTTAATGGGTTTTTTGTAGGATGGGGGGCTTGCCACTCGGACTTAGGGTTAGTGATAAGGTTATGGAAGGGGTTTTGTCTTGGATGGAGGTTGCCATTCAGACTTAGGGTTAAGGCGTGTGGCCATCGTAATAGTAAACTAGTTTACTATATTATGTAGGCCACGGTTAAGGTAGTTTGTTTTTTTTAGGGGGTGGCTTATCACTCAGATTTAACGTTAATGGTATGACACGTTCAAGAGAAGGCATTTTTAGGAGGTGGGCTTGTCACTCGAACCTAGGGTTAGTGGTAGAGTGATTATTTATTTTATATCATGTTTTCAGCTTGAAAAAATATTTTTTAAATTGCACTAAAAAGTAATGAATACCAAATTATCTCCCTTCGATCCTTTAATTAAAATTAAAAATAAAAAAGACAAAAAAAACTGTTTTCACTATTTAAGTCTGAACACAAAGCATATTAGGTATATTGCGAGGGAGAAAAGAGCCTATCACTGAATATTTATAGTCTTAGGACAATCATAGTTATCCCATTGTGTCATAGTCAATAAATGGCCTTGGTGTCAGAAAATGTGAACATAACATTATTCTAATTAATAAACTTTTAAAACATTTTTTAGAATAAATATCGTTTGGGGAATTTTTTAGATGAGGATGGTTAATTTGGATTATTTTGACTACTGTTCTCATCTTGGATCTTATTATTACAATGTGGCACAACACATAAACTGCTAAGTAATAATCAGTTATAAGTGACAGTCTTTTGAAGGTTCAATCCTCAGTACGGGTGATACTAAGAATACAATTACGAATAAAAACTTCTACCCGGTCATGGCTGATGGAACAAGGAATCTACTCCCGTGGATTAAAAAGTTCAGTTCGAAATTTTGTACAGATTCCCGAGTTCAACAAGACTCACCTGTTGGAGGTTACATCGGCTAAACAATTGTGAGAATAACATCCCAGGTGAGAACTGTAGTCTGAATAATAGAAATAAATGTTGTTGTAATGCATATCGCATTGCAGTATGCATCATATCATTTCGACCTTGCCTTTCATGATTTTTTTAATTTTGTAATGGAGAGAAAAACAAAAGTATTTTCTCAGAATGAACCAGAACGTTTTGATTTTTGCTAGCTTTGCAGTGTTTGTTTTTTTTTTTTTGTTGTTTTGTTTTTTTTCTTAACTGGTTATTGTCTTATATAGGTTGTTGGCCCTGAGCCTACAAAGTCCCCAGACAACAGTGTTGCATCGTTGTTGTAGAGCAGCAAACTCTCTGTCTCTTCTCCATTTTTCTTCCAGGTAAACGTCAAGTATCTCTTCCTGAACATTTCCGATTTAGTCAATCCTCTATCGTCAATCTTCTTGTCCTCTTTTATTGCTCAACAAAAAAAATCGTGTTAGAATGTGTTTCACGTTTTCTTTCCGTAATTTCCATCCTCTCCATACAATTAAGTGCCTGTTGACAAAGCTTCTCCACAACATTATTTGATCCCATCTGTAAAAGTTCATAAAAGAACTTCTGAAAAATAAATTTTTCTCTGAAAACCATGAAAAAAAGGGTCTTAGTTTTTAGTCTTAATTGTTGGTACCGTGGCTCCAAACGCTTAGAATATCAGTGCATTTAAATAACAATTTTTTTATTTTTTCTTATTTTTTAATTTGAACATTATAGGTTTTAGCAATTTTGTTAGAGTACAGCAATTTAAAAAAAATGGTCACTATTTTGACATTTGAGTGATTCTATTTTTAGTAGCTGTTAAAATTCAATTTGATTTCCAAAATTTCCTGTAAAAGTGATTTCCAAACTTATCTTAATCTTTCTAGTTTTTTTATGATCATTTTCTCATTTCTAAAATTACAAAAATCATTGAAAAATTAGTTTCACAAATCGATCAAAACATTAAAATTGTGCTCAGTTTGGTTGCTGCTGTCGTCAGAGGCAATGAACATGGCTGATATTGCTTGTTATCAAAATGAACTGATATTCTAAGATTGTATAATCACTGGATTATCCTTGCCGAAAATTGAACTTGATATTCTTTACACATACACCCATTGGGGGGGGGGGGGGTAAAGAATAATTTTCTCCTGTTTTTATTTTGCGATATATAACTTTAAAAAAACTACTTGCTCTAGCCTGAAATGGCTCATAGTTGATGTGCCTTTTAATAAAGTTGTCTAAATAATTTTATACAGATCCAATAAAATCTAAAAAGAAAAAAATATACAAATTTATTACAAAAGTAAGAATAGCAAATTCTTTATTGTTTCACTTTTTAACAATATAAAAACATTGGGAGGGGATGTGTAAAAATGTTTAGTTCTTTAAAAAAAAAATCTAAAGCAATGTAAATATTTGCTTCAAACCCACTATTATTATTACTATATAATATTATTATTATTATTATTATTTATTATATATGATCTTGTTTTTATCTGTTCTTCATCCTTTTTATTGATGATAAAATCCTGCATTCAACAAAGACGACTATATTTCTTCTGTAAGGTTTTGCATTTCATTAAAAAAAAAATTCTATTTTAAATTCCAATAAATTCAGGTGAAATGGTTTTTAATCATTTTTATTTTTTAAGCTGAAGAAACTAACAGCTTGTCCTCTTGATTTATTTTGATTAAAAAAAATAAAAAGTTTTTTTTAATAAAGATTTTATTTCATCTGCTGTTATTTTCAACTATGCCCACTCCCCCTCATCTTTAGACTTCATCAATTTGGAGAACTCAGCTTGTCTTCATAATGGCTATTATTATTTTTTTCTTTCTTCCCTGCAAATGTAGATGTGACTTTTTTTCTTTTTTTTTCACCACTATTTTATTGCCTGCACTTTTTTCTGTATTTTGCCATTTCCATTCTGTGCCATTTGTGGTGTATTTCTTTTATGGATAGTGTCTTTATGGAAGTATTTGCTTTCAAATATCTAAAGTAGTTATTTTCAACCGTCTTTCAATAAACTTTTTGGTGACTGCCACCCCGGAAAGCAATTTTTAAAAAAAACTTAAAAAAAAAAAATTAAAATAACTTAAACAGAATTATTTAAGAAATGAAATAAAGAAAAATTCAAACTTGATTAATCAAAGACAGAAGTGAACTGCTTGACACATCTCAGATTTATCCTTCCATTTTACTTCAATGGAACATGCGGGGAAGAGAAATAACTATGTATTTCTTTACTCATTTCTGCTTTAAATTTAAACCTCCTCCAGTAATAATGAATGATTTTTACCATAATTAGATGATTATCTTTATCACTTTGTTACTCTCCAAAAAATAAATTGCTGACCCCAAGGTTGGAAATCTCAGATCTAAAGTATTACTTGAGGCGTTAAATTAAAAATAATTGTTTTTTCATTTGATTTGTATTTCAAATGCATTAATGAATTTTTTTTTTTTTTAACCAGAATAATTGTCATTCCACAATTTCTATTGAATCTTTTAATAAATCTTTTTACATATATTCTAAAGTGGAATTTTAACATCTAATTCTAATCATATTTTGTATAAATTCACTAATTTTACATTTTATTACATCCCTCCAAATATTTTTCTTATGCTTGCATCTTATAAAGAATTAAGCCAGTCTGAAACATTTTTGTTATTTGTAAATAAACCCCACTAAAAGAATTATTGCCTCTCATGCTAGTAGCTAAAAGGAAAAGTTTAGTACCATATCTGATATAACTCAAATTCTAGTGCCTTTCCAAATAGCATTCTCAAATGATCGGCCAGTTTTTTGAGCATCTGCTGAATTCCAACATTAATCTCTTCAACTGGCAATTTTTATTTAATTTTTATCCAATCTTTACAATTTGATTAGTTGGAAATATATATATATAATATGCATTCAGTATTTATATGAAAATATGCTGAACTACTCTATAGTAAGGTTGGAGAAATGCAATGACTTAGTCTGTACTGTACCTCAAACCTGAGTGTAGAATTTGTAAAAACAGACCATTTTGCATAAGTATGCCAAGTGTCCAACAATTAAAGTATTGAATTTCTTGTGAATGGGTCCATGATTTTAATGAATTTTTTGGCAAAACTGTGTCCACTTTCATACTTTTTTTTTTTTTTTCTAATAGAGTTCTATCTGATTAAATATTACTTAAAAATTTGAATAATGTAATTTGGAAATTTTATTTGAAATAATTAAAAAAAAACATTTCAAGTTGACCTTGCCTTCCCACAAGGTCTGTTTTTAATGTGTAAAAAATCTAGTTCCTCAAAGAGGCACTCTGTATTAGTACAAAAATGAAAATTTCCTCAGTAAAGAAGGATTTTTCCTTCACTGACCAAGGACAGAACAGATTAAGTATAGTGTCGGAACAGATATTACAATTTACTCCTAGCTAAAAGAACATTTTTAGAATTTAAAAATTCCAAAGCAATTTATATTTACTTACAAAAAATATTCATTTCTTTAAAAAAGATGTTGGTAAATTAATTTGCATTTTTTTTTCTTTTTAATATTCTAATTATTACATTATTTCCCTTTTATTTATATATATATATATATATATATATATATATATATATATATATATATATATATATATATATTTGCTGCAAATCATTACTGTTAACTGCAAAAAGTGGATTTGAAAAAAACTTGAATACACAACCCGTAACTTCTCAATTTTGCACCAAACATCACTGATCCAGTCATTTTTAAGTTTTTACAAAACACAATTTTCATGAATCTTTAACATATTTCATCAAACATCTGTTTACAGAGCCGAAATTAAACTAAGTTATAGATATGAAAGCTACCAAAAGAAGATATATAAAACCGTATTGCAGAAGCAGAAATTTTATTGTTTTTTGGTGGATAATTTGAATCATTACGAGAAATGAGGATGAAATTTAATTCTGCTCTGAAAGGATTAAAGAAATTTCCATTTTTGAGTTAAAAAAAAAAAAAAAAATAATAATAAATAAATAAATATTTGTACAAAATCTACATTCCCCCCCCCCCCCCCCGCGATAAATTCTTGAATTAATTTACTCATGCCATATTGTAATGAAACATGAATGCTTGTGCTTTTAATTATTTCAAGTTAGAAAACTTACAAATATTCATTATTTGGTAAGAAACAAATAAAAATGGTTTGGGAGTGACATCAAATATGCTAAAGCCGTTCCAAATTAACTGCTAGCTTAATCAAGGTGTCCTGTTGAACAAGTTGGCCTTGCCTCCCTTAGTTCGAAAGACTTTTGTCAATCTGAAACATTCTTGCAAAATGTCATTTTTAGCTAATTTTTCATTTGTGTTAATCAACTCTGGTCGATTTTATTTGAAGATTAATATCGAAGAATTTGTCTACAAATATTTTTTTAATATCTTGTTAGACTATTTTCTTTGAAATTAACAGATTAAAATTTAAATTCTTTCAATAGATTTATTTTGTTTGTTTGATTCTGTTGTTTTAAGTGAGTGTTTCACAGTGACATGTTAATTTTTTTCTTGTTCTTATTTATTGTAATTTCATCTGATTGCTTTTTCTTCAGTCTTTTTTGCTTGTCATTTTTGCTTGTCATTGTTGCTTATTGTTTATTAGAATTTCATATTTGTAATTCTATTACAGTTATCCTTTGTTCTGGTGTTAGATTATTCAGAATAAAAGTTTCTAGTTATTCTTATTTGAATATCTTCTAACCTCGTAATTATTTAACACTTGTTTGATAATCATGAAAAGTGATAGATTTTGTTACAACTACCTGGATTATTCTATTTAATGAAACGTTTAGATATTTAGATATGTTGTCAAAATGAGTCTTCCCATTAAATAGTGTTGCAGCAAAATCTGACACTTAAAAAGTAAACGAAATACTAGGAGGTGCTGTGAAGCCTTGGAAGGACAAGATCACTGCCAGACACTCCAGCAGGATTCCTCTCCTGTACATAAGACAAAGAAGATCTAGGCGTGGTTGCTCATTAATGTTTCTCACCACTGGTCACCCTCCTCACCTAACTGCAACCCCCCTTGACTGTTTATTCTGGGGCGTAATCAAGACCAACAAGCATGCCCACAACACACTCGACTCTCTGAAGGCTGTTATTGTAGAGGCGTTCGCCGCTATAGACAAGGACATGCTCACCAAAATGTGACTCATTTTGCGCCCGCTTTGAGATGATTGTCTCTGCTGGCAACAGTTACATTGGAAAATAATGAGTATGTAACGCTAACTGTTGCTAATTTCTTTTTCTTTTTGTCAAGTGTTATATTTTGCTGCAACACCCTGTACATATTTAATATTTGTATTAACCATGTGTTGGAGACTGAGATTGCAGACTGTCAGAAAACGTCAAACACTTAGCAAACAAAATTAAGATGATAAAATAGATGATGTGTGTAAAGGATCAAAATATTGAATAAACATCAGAGAAAAATGCAGCCTCCCTCTTAGAGAAGAGTTTGTGTTCCATATGAACCACCTTAATAGGCAAGGTGTTTTTTGTTGTTTTTTTTTACCTCCGGCTTACATAGGATAAGTAGGTAAACAAGTGTGAATTTTATGCTTTGAGTCCACAGCTTTCACCAATACCTTCGCTATGTTTGTTACCATTTCGAGGGGGGGGGGGTTCTCAGCTGCAGGTCGTTCACACATTAATATAAATGTCTAAAAAAGGGGAAATTGGGAGCACTGTATAAGTGTAAGCTTTGGTAAAATCCGAGTGCCCAGTTCCTTTAAAATTTTACTTTCTCCTATTTTTAGATAGTAAAGTTCAAAAGTGTCACTTCGTAATGTGTCATTTAATTGCTTAGCTTGTCACTTTCATGGTGAAGGGCTTGTTTCTAATTAAAGCAATGTCTGGTTATTGATAGAGGAGCTAGTCTGTTGTTGCAATAGAAGCGAGAAAGCTAGCACGTCACTGATGACTTGCCTCGATGCAACCTTTTCCAGATCATATTTTTTCTTTCTTTTTTTTTCAATATAAATACATACAAACTGGTCTTCTCCTTAAATACAATGTATCTAATGTCAAAATGCTTCATTAAATAAAATGTCGAATTAATCCATAAAAATTTTAATGGATTTATTCTCTAATTTTTTTTTTTTTTTTTAAATACAAAAATGTTTAAATTATGACTTGCAGATCAATATTGATTTCCTCTAAGATATTAATGCTTATTTGTATATTTTATTTCAATTTTCTTCTTTTGGCAGATTACAAAAGGAGAGACTCTTTCTTAACAATGGTTTTTAAGGGGGACCATGAGTGCATTGACTACTCTGTCGAGGAGGAGGGGAATGACGGCGATGATGATGATGATGATTTAAGACAACAATACTCGTGTCTTTCCTGTGTTTTTCCATGCTGAACATCAGACAAAATATCCGACGGTATTCAACCACTATTGATGACCCTTCCTCTCCTTACTAGTAACGACCTTCACGTACCACGATCAGTGAGGAGACGCACCAGATAATCCAGATTATAATTTATTGAGATTCATGCTCTTTTATATAGAGTACTGAAGTCACTTATTTTTTTAGCCACTGGACATGTACTCTGGGATTTTTTCTTCTTTCTTTTGCATACTATAATATAATTATTTACTAAATATACATCTTGAAAATATTAAAGTCATAAAAAGAAAGGTAATTTAATTGCTGTCTCAAATCGTTTTTTATGCCTTTCATTTTTATATTTATTATCTTATGCTAACTCATTCAAATTTTAAAAGATTTAATATTTTTTATGCAGATGTTTCTTGTGTAAATTAGTCTAATTTGTTTTATATAAAAACTATAGAAATATTTAATTTGAATTACTCTATTCATATAAAATTATAGAAATATTTATCCTGCAAAAGAACAAGTGCCAAAATTAATTTTTCCTGATCAAATAAAACTAAAAAAAAAAAAAAAATCTTTAAAGGTAATTTTTTTTATTCAAAATTAAACTTATGATTTTTTTTTATTCCCCTCCCCCTCCCTCAACAAAATGCCTTTTTTTATTTTTTGTTACATATTTTGAAATGTTAAAACCTGATATACTGGATTCTTGTTTGACTTTTTGCACGTTGGCCGTCATCAAATGCGTCTTCTCTCTTCAAGATTCTATAACTATTCTAGATAAGACTTAGATATTATTCCTTTACAGACAACAATAGGGGGGATTATAATTGCATCAGCTAAAAATTTATTTTATACTAAATATGAATAATTGAAATCCCCATAAATTGAATTCTTTTTTTGTTTTAATTTATTTGTGTTTGTTGTTTTCTTGACATGTTGAACAAATTTGATACAAAAATAAACAACATGAATCAATTTCTTGTTTTTCTACTGATTTTAGTGGGTTTTTTCTTTTTTCCCCCTTTATTTCCCTCTAAAAACTGCTAACATTTCCTTTTTTCTTCCCCCCCCCCCCTGTATTTCCCTCTAAAAACTGCTAACATTTCCTTTTTTCTTTTCCCCCCCTTTATTTCCCTCTAAAAACTGCTAACATTTCCTTTTTTCTTTTCCCCCCCTTTATTTCCCTACTAAAAACTGCTAACATTTCCTTTTTTAATATCTTCCAAATCTCCTGAACACTAGCTTATTCTAATAATATTAACCCTAACCCTGCCAGATAAATAGACTCTCAATGTGCTATCCTAGTCTTTTTTACTTGTTCCTTTTCACATTGTTTTTTATCTTTGTTCCTTCTTTTGCTGCTGGCTTCATTTCAATAATGTTTTTTATATTTAATGCTTTTAGATGCCTGTCTTAGCATTACTTGTTTAAATCTATATTTTATATTCTAAACCTATATTGTCACTAGTTTATTATTATTGTTGAACTGTTAATGAGAGGTGGAGAAAATGTTATTTATGTTATCCGTAAATATGAAAGTCTGATTTTCATAACTGCTTGTCGGACTCTGTATTGATACTTTTGTTCCCTTTTAAAATCGATATCATCACTGTTTCTTAAGTCGATTGAATTTTACACTTAAAGGTATCAATGTGAAAATGTTTATCTCGAGACCTCAACATTTATTTGTTTAAAGGTGTTTGTTTGTACTGACAATTGCTGTAGCTTGAAACTACTGAATGTTTTGCTTGAGTAGAAAAATGACCAAATCTGTGTCCTTTCTTGAAATGTTAGCAGTTGATTTTTGTAGAAATGTTGCTACCTGAATCTGTTAGCATTTAAATCTACAGTATTTAAAGAATTGGTAACATTCCAAAATCGGCTACTCCTCCAAGTTGTTAAATTAACAATAGAGTATAATTTGGATGTTAATCAAATTCTTTCAATGAAAGCAGGAATTTTGATTGATATTCAAATTATACTTGATTGTTGATTTAAATATTAACGTCTTATAATTCTTTTATGATTTCTACCTTGGAGGTGGGGGGGCACTTTTTTCTTTTTTTTCTTCTTTTCTTTATCACAGGGAAAGAAACCTAAATCTTTACTCTTGGAGAAAATGTATGCTATATTAATATCATTGTTTGGGGACTTAGAAATCTAAATGGATCATTCAGTACAGGCTAGAAAATCTGGAGGAAAAAAAGATTAGAGAGGAAAATAAAAATTGAACTTTGCAGACACTCAAGGAGAAATGTGTATTTTGTCCAGAGAAATTATGAAACCAACTGTTGTGGTAAATTGAACAAACATGCGCCCCACAAATTGTCTTTCTGCGAACCACAAATATTTTGTTTTAATACTAATGAGCCACTGGAGGATAAAGGTTAATAAGATGGATGGATTGTCAGTTGAATGAAGAGGAATATTATGAGAGGATTGAAAATGATTAATGGAATGGACTAAGTTTGATTATTTATGAAGACAGCTTATGACAAGTATTTGTTGAGATTGGATTTTAAAACAAACATGTTGTAATCTGCAGAGACTAAGTCCCATGGTAATGTGTTCAACAGATGGAAAGTCTTTGAAAGAAACTATTTACGGAAATTCTGCCTGACGCTAGGCACACGGAAGAAAGGAAAGTACTTTTCAGTTGTGGTAAAAAGAAAAAAAAAAAAAAGAAAAAAAATTGGTTAAAATGGTAGAATAGCCCGGAAATGGGGGAACATTTTACATTAAATTCATATGCGAAACTGATCCCCTTTCTAAATTCTAAAATAATTGTTTGTTTTATTTTCAAGTTTTTCAGGATGTTCACACAATAGGCTAAAAATCTCATTTTGGGGTGGGGGTGGGGCGCTAGCGAAAGGTGTTAATCTACAATATTGTTTTTTTTTTCATACTCTTCTTGATGTAAATGACTCATGAGGCGGAACCAGAGATTGGAGCATCTCCTATGGAAATAACAAAAGACTAGAAAAAAAGGGACTGAACAGAACCCCCAACACACACACATTAAATTGCCAATTTTGTACTCTGTCAAGGCAAGAAAGAGTGCACCTCCTCAGATCTGGCAGCAGTACTCCATTCTAAGACGCATCTGATTCTTTTACAGGTAGAGGATTGCATCAGGAGTCTGGTATTTTTTTTGGAGCTGTAGAATGATCCAACCATTTTACCAGCCAACCTTAGCAACAGATTGGATATAAGTCTTTCATTTTAAGGTGACACTCGGTCCTAGGGGTTTATTCAAGGAGAGAGCCATACATTTCGATTATGGTAAAGCAAGGATTCAAGCATTGGTGGTGAAAAGAGAGAAGTTTGGTTTTAGAGGTGTGAAAAGTAACAACCCACTTTATTCTGCATGTGCTCCAGATCAGAAGAGCAAGATCTTGATCATCAATGCTCTTTGAGGTGCTGCCATAGACGGTTGTCTTCTGTGTAGATGTCAACAAATCATCTCAGAATATGATTTGGAATATCATTAATGAAAATCACAGGGATGTGAGACCTCTGCATTTTAGCGGAATTGTGCTTTTTTTTAATTCAGAAAAAAACGAATTCCATTTTTTTTCTTTAACTCAGAAAAAGTGGGATTTCCATTTAAATTTACTTTTTAAAAAAAATTTTAATACGTTTTATTTCTGTCTTGATTTATTTTAATACGTTTTATTTCTGACTTGATTTATTTCTCTTTCTTGCTCTTTCTCTTTTCCTGTTTTTTCTCTCTTCCCTTCCTCTCGCCTTATTTGTCTTCTTTTTCCCTCTCTCTGGAAATGTTAATTTTGCCAAACGATTCATGATGGGGAAGGGGGGGGGGGTATTTTTGACTCATCAAAAAATTACTTCCTGTCTCTCTCCGCCCTCCCCCCTCTCATATATGCACTTGAGGTATTGATTTACTCCTCTCCAGGAGTTAGGCACAAGGCCAATTTTTATCTAGAACTGCACAGGACAGACCCATAGACCTGCGTAAATCAAGCCCCGAAGGCCAAGACAATACTAGTCTATGGGGTGCAGTATCCATCGGAACAGATACTACACTTTGATCTTAGCCAACAGCCATGGTTTTCCCCTTGTTTATTTCTTGGACTAAACATTTTCATGTTAAACTTTTATTACACGAATTTAAAAGCAAAAATGAGGTTAAAGCATATCAGTCGATACTTTCAGTATGAAAAAAAAAACAATATTGTAGATTAACACCTTTCGCTAGCGCCCCACCCCCACCCCAAAATGAGATTTTTAGCCTATTGTGTGAACATCCTGAAAAACTTGAAAATAAAACAAACAATTATTTTAGAATTTAGAAAGGGGATCAGTTTCGCATATGAATTTAATGTAAAATGTTCCCCCATTTCCGGGCTATTCTACCATTTTAACCAATTTTTTAAATTTTTTTTCCTGTGGGAGATAGTGTATTTTAGGTGTGGTCTGCTGTTTGGACGATTATGTGTAGCTTTACAAGGTTTTTTTTATTTGAAGGTGGGGGGGGGGGGGGGCTTACTACTCAAATCTAGTTAAAAAAAATTTCCACTAACTTTTCAACAGTAAAAATTCCCCCGCCCTCACCCCAAAAAAGACACAAAATTTCTCCTATAGCAAAACATTTTTTTAGTTAACTACCGTAAAAAGCTAGAATAGCCGGGAGGTGGGGGGTCATTCTATGTTTAATTTCATAGGGAAGGGGGGGGGGTTCTATTACCAAGATGCAGAAGACTGATTACCAGTATTTTTAAATTCTGAGCAAACCAACTTTTGTGTCATTGAGATTTGAGACTTTTGGTGTCTACAGAAAAACAGGATCTTCAGGTTAAAGATCGCTCGTTCCCCACTCCTCTCTAGACAATTTCTTGTAGTTTGGCACCACAGAAAAGCTGAAAGTGAATTCTGTCTTCTCACTACAAACATTCTATGATGAAGAGAAAACAAAAAAATACATAACGAATGCGTATTTCTTTTATGTAAATAGGAAAGAAAAAAACAGGAAACCAAGGCTGATGAATGACTTGATTCCTCATTTGTTTTATTTCTACACAAAATTACATTAACAAAACAAAAAACCTTCACTTCTCACTTAATTATGTATCCTGTAACTTCTTCACACCAGCATAATGTTTTTCGACATAGTTGCCAATTCTGGAACAACATTGGTGTCAGGCTTAAAATGGCATTAATGTCTGGTGTACTGCATTCAATATTCTGAGTCATCTCCAGTGGTTGAGAGGTTCTCTGAACAATCATCTGTCAGCTAATTTTGCTATTGTGATGAACCTTTCTACCAGTCACTTTTATAATGCCTAAACAAGCTTCTTTCGTCTGGACTGTAGCACAAGATGGGTTTGTACATGATATCTCAAAATTTATATACATGGTGGATCTGAAAAGTAACGAGATTGATGTCACAATAAGCAAACATGGTTTCCCTTTCAGAGTTATCCCCCTTGAGTCTAAACTTTTTCATCCTGTTTCTATTCATTGCCGGAAGGATTCTTCTTGGATGCCCCTCAGCTCCATTGTTACGACCCTCTTGATGGCCTACATACAGGCTCCTTTGATAATTCCATTGAAGAAAAGAAAAACGTCACATGGCGCAAAATTCGTCTTTCCAGTATGGTGATGTTTTTTTTATTAGGTGTTCAGCATTCCTCCGTGCTCATATCTGGACGACCTGAAAAAGAGGTGTAAATGAAAACTAAGATTACTGTTACATACTCTTAAGATATCATGTGAGATGATAATACAATCTGCTTCTCTCTCTTTTGCTCATAGCTCACGCAGCACACCCAATCTGTTGCATTTCTGACTGATCTTGTGTGTAGTAAGATTAAAATGAGTTTGAACTTACAAAATCAGCAATTTTTATTTTATCCTTTTTATTTTATTTTTAAATCTTCTGTTAAATCTTTGTCACAACTGAAGTTAACCACCGTTCGATGTATTTTCAATTCAACTTAGAATCATCTTGAAGATATTTCAAAACCTATTCAAGTGAGGCAGAATGACAAAAACTGTTCAAATCTGCAACCATTTAGCTTAGCAGTTGTCCCATATTTTAATCTTAAATATTTTCTATACATTGTTCACTATTTAAATGTTAATTCGTTGTTTCAATGGGTTAAAGGTAGTCCACTTTCAAAACTGACCCTATTAAGCATAAACTTTAGTTTTTATGTAGACGACCTCTAATACTTATAATCTTTATTTTTATAAAATTAAAATTTATTTAGAAATAATAATCATACACTTGTCTTTTTAATTGGAGATTAGATCTAAAATCTTAATGTATGTGAATTAACAAATGACATTCAATAAGTTTTCTCGCAGAAAATTATGATTGAATCTGGAAATATTACTTCAAACAAAATCTTTCCAATCAAATATAATTTTTTAACCTTACATTAGTTATTTTAATATGAATTTCTTATATTTTAAATTGATATTTATGTTTTTAAATAAAACTGATTTAGATTAAAGTTCTTATAATTTAAATTGTATTTAGGTTGTTTTGATTGAAATTCAATTTTAATTTTATTGTGACAATGTATGAGAAAACTCAAAAAATAGGTTTTTAATTTATTTCTATTGAAATATTCTATGAAATTTACAGATATTAGTAAATGCTAAAAAATACACAAATGTTTTTTAAAATACAAATAAGGGTATAATCTGACTAGAATAAACCAGACTGATCTTGTTTCTTGCTTAACAAAAAAATATAAAATAAAGAGAAAGTGGGATATAGAAAGGGCCATCCCTTTCTATATCCCACTTTCTCTTTATTTTATGTGTTTGAGGAGGTGGTCAACCTGACAACTGTATAGAAACTTGAAGAATACCCATCCCAAAATTATTAAAATTAATTCTCCAAACAGAACAGTTTTTCACTACTTTAATCTTCCCTTAATACCATTACCATTAATAAAAAATATTATTTTTCATTTTTTTACTTTATATATATATATATATATATATATATATATATAAAATGAAATTTTTGAAAAACCAATATGGTGCAATTTTAAATAAAATCATTTATTTTATTTTATTTTTTTTGCAAGCTTTCGATGAATAACATCTTTTTCAGGCGAAACTGTTTAGTTTTTTTTTTTTTTTTTTTTTTTTCTTTTCTTCATTTCGATGCGAATCCACAATAGTCAGAAAAACATGTCTAGTTGTTAAGGACGTTAGTTTAAAAGTGAAGTCTGGTCGATGTTTTGCACTGGTGATATATAAGAATCTTGCCGAAGACGTCTTGAATCAGCACTCATTATAAACTGACACAATTAAACAATGTAATGGCTTCGACAATTTATCACCTTTCATCAGCAAAATAATATAAAACTAGCAAAACTTATATTTAGATCCAGGCTAGCTATTTTTTACATCAGATTTCCATCAAAACTTTGTAGATAACATCGATATTTTCAACAAAATTCATTCCACTTCATAGACACACCACTTCTATGTTTTTCTTCAAATCAGTCATCTTGAGAAAGACTGAACAATAAAAACAAAACATCGCTGAACATATAAACAATTTTTCTTTTTTCATTACGTTGGATTATTAATTCCATAACTATCATTATCTTGTCGAAATGGAAAACCAAACCTTCAAGCAAGTTACGAAGATATAAAATCACCTTATTTGTGAGATTTTCAGAAGAATATTTTTGCTGAAATGCATAGAAAAAAATTGTACCCACAAGTACATGTAAATCTTTTAAATACTTAGACTACATTTTCCCAGACTACAGTCAAAAATATTTATTTTCAGCGGATCTTTTGAAACTAATGTTCTGGCTTTTTGAAATAGATATCAACCTACAACAGAACTGCACAATGAAATCTAATTCAATCACAATCCTCACCAAATCAGTTTTTAAAAATTCAGCACTTACCACACGCTGGAAAACAAACTCACTAAATTAAGAAATGTTTAAATTTACTCCATAAATATCTAGCAAAGATAAATATTAACTTAACACTCTCATAAAAATAATTAAATTAATCACTGATATTACTTATTTTCAATTTAACAATCTTTATAAACACAATTTTGAACTCTATGAGTAACCCTATTAGTAGAGTACTACCCTGCTTATTCCTAGAATCTGGTTCATTTAAATTTAGATTACCCTAAAAATGCTGAATACCTTAGATATATTGAGATTTTAATTTCTTTCCTGAAAACACACCAATAGAAAATCTTAAAAAAACAAAAGGTTGCCTATGAAACAGAACAATAACTCAATACCATTTCTGGACATATAATAAAATCTAATGACAATCTAATCTTCAAAGTACATTGCAAAACTACACACAGAAATGATTACATACATTTTTACTCTCATCATAACAAAATGAAAACAGGAATGATAATCGTTTTTTTTTTTCGTACATTCAGAATTTGTAGTTCACAATATCTAAAAGAATTGAAATACATTACAATACGTTTACATTATATGCAAAGAAAAAAAGCCTTAACAATTTTCCCCAGAAGCAATAAACAAAAATCATACACACCGGATACTTTTACCTACCCACTCAATAATACAATAATTTACAACACTAGGAATTCCAACAACACTAACTACATAACAAACACTAAAAACAACAAAACATTTAACTAAAACATTCACATCTAAAGCTGGAATATATACTGTACTATGCAATAATTGCAAATAAATATATATTGGTTAAACTCAACATAAACTTTAGAAAAAAGAAAAGGCTTTATGAACATACAAAAGACATAAAATATAATTCCATTGATTCACTATTCTCTCATATGCTACATTATCATTCCTTTAACTTTTTAAACTAGCTAGATTCGTTAAATTCATTTGAAATAAATCTGGCCAAAGATTGCTTGAATCAGCACGCATTATAAACTCTGCCACAATTAAACAACATAATGACTTCTACAATTTATCTCCTTTCATTAGCAAAATAATACTAAACGAACAAAATTTAAATGAGATCCAGGCAAGCTACTTGTACATCACATTTCCGACAAAACTTTGTACATAACATCCTAATTAAAAAAAGAAAATGAACACATTCATTCCACTTCATAGATGCACCACATAGTTTAACGTCTATGCGTTTTCGAAAAAATAAAAATAAAACCATTCTTTCCACATCATAGACGGACTACATATTTAAAATTTTAACTTCTATGTTTGTTTCTTTTTTCAAATCAGTCATCTTGAGAAAATCTTTGAACAATTAGGACAAAACATGAAGATATAAACATTTTTTTGCTTTTCTTTTTTTTCATTTTTTATATGTATGAATTCTTTTCTAAACCCATATGATCTCTTAACCAGGAGCCCTTCCAATCTGACACAGAAATTTCACACTGACGGTCTAATATGTCCCCCCCCCTCCAATCCCTCTCTCTCCTTCCCAGACCTCCTTCTCTTCCCACCCTAAGATGGACACCCTTCACAAATACACTTCGTCTTTAATCAATTAAACCAACTCCCTGTGTGTTCTCAATCATTCAAAGGGAAACGATCCATGTTATAGTGCCATCATGAGTATTGATTGGCTCATTGACTGGCTGAGAATATTGTGAAGGTAAAACAAAAGATTTTATTTTTCTCAAAGAGTTACGGTTGGTTGATTGGGTCCTGAAAATGATTGAGCAGCAAATAAGTCAGATAAACATAGATCAAATGTAGTTTGATTTTTATACCTGGGCGAAGGATCACTGGTGCTATAAATATAGCACCAGTGATACTTTTCCCAGGTATATTAGAGACAATATATGAGACAAATGCAAGACAAGTACCTTAGTAAGAAGAACCTGTATTTTGCTTTTGTGGATTTGGAGAAAGCATTTGACAGTGCCAAGAGATGTTGCCTAGTGGGTTTTGCATAAATTAGAAGCAAGCAAGTGGTTGCTGAAGGATATTCAAGCAATGTACAGAAATGCTCAAAGTGGTGTTAGAATTAACAGCACATTTAGTGACATGGTTAAAGTAGGAGTACATCAGGCTTCTGTACTGAGTCCGTTGCTTTTCATTTGTGTCTTAGAAGTGTTGTCCAGGGAGTTTTGCACAGGTTATCTGGAAGAGATGCTATATGCTGATGATTTAGTGCTTGCATGTGAAACAATGGAAGGTCTACTTATTAAGTTAGACCTTTATTTGCCATTCCTCCAAGTGTCTAAGAATGAATGTTATCAAGACTAAAGTGATGATCAGTGGTTGCAGTGTTAGAAAGCCATCAACAAGTTATGTTCTGCTCAGTTTGTGGAAATGAAGTTGTAACAGTTTCCTACAAGCCGCCATATTGTTTAAATATCAATGACTTCTTTGCTTGAACCAATCAGCAGGCAGCTATCTACTTCCTCTTAGCTTGACCAATCAGTGGCCTTCTTTTGGGCGAATCTTGGATGGCTAGCATAACTATATAAACACTTTTTATTTTCTTAATTTTCTTTTTATGGAAATCGCTCCAGACAAGGCATGAAGCCACTTGATGTAAGGAGCTAGCAAGAACAAATATGATTATCGCAAAAACAGGAGATGCCTATTGACCTTAGTCTTGAAAAGACCAAGATTATAGGTAGGAGGAAAACAGTCAGCAGGAAGAGAGTTTTACAAGCCTGCGGTTCTTGGAAAGAAGCTATTGGAATAGGAAGCTGTATTACAATGAGGTATCAAAACAGCGAATTGATGGAGACCACTAGACCAACGAGCTGGAATAAAAGAAGCGGGAAATAGATCACATAATTCTGAAGAACACATGTCATAATAGTATTTACAGAAAAGACTGAGACTAGCAAACATCACGTCTGTGAGAGAGAGGGTGTAGAGAAGTAGAAAGGGTAGGGTCAATCAAATTACAAATACGTTTCTGCACCTTATCTAAAACCCTCAAATGGGACAGATTCACCAGCCCAAATATGACAACAGTACTCCATACATGGTCTCATTGTAGATTTGTAGAGATAGAGAATAGCCTCAGGTGTGAGAAAGTGTTTGGAGCGCCATCCGCCCTTTCTCTTTTTCTTCTTCGTCATGAGAAGCCTCTTCTCTCTCTTTCCTTCTTTAGCATTGCCAAACACACATCTCTCTCTCTGGGGATGCAACTGACATCTTCCCAAGCCTTTGGCCCTGGGTTCGACAAGAAGACAAAAAAACAAAATGGCTACTGCCGCATACACGTGGAATTAATATCCACTCACTCTTTCTTTTTCTTGCCTCTCTCAACATGTAGACGACTACTACACCGGGCTACCTAGCTCTGGCCACTTCTGTACGAAGTACCGAGAAGCCAAAATGACTACTGCCTCATACACGTGGACTTAATATAACACACACATACTTACATATACACATGGACACGTCCAGACACCATAGCCGGTATACAAACATTCTATATTATAAACTATTCTCTTTTCCCCACTGGGGAATTATTATAACGGAAATCCCATAATTTTGCCTTTGTCAGTATCTCATTTAGGCACTAACATTTCCTCTTTGTCACCTCCATCCTACATTTTGGTGACTCCCTAGAGCATACAGCCTTCTGACAACTTTGTGGGTCTCGTCTTAGAACCTTCCTGCCACAGCCACCAGAACCTTTAAAAGTCAATTTCGCTTTCATTTTTTTTTTTTTTTCACAAAAAAAAGAAATTCTATTCAGCCAACTCAATGGACAGCATAAAAAACTTCTCACCGGAAAACAAAAACATCTCCACATGGACATATTTTATCAAAAAGCTAACATTTTTTCTATTGAAAAACAAAAAATTGACATTTTACTTCACTGAAGACTAAAACATTTCTAACGAGACACTTGTCATGGAAAAAAACAAACAAACTGTCATGCTCATTAAAATTCAATGTCGCCTGAATATTTTTCAAAAAAACAAAAAAAAAAACACACTTTTCACTGAAAAATAAAGCCTAAACACATTTTAAACCGGACACGTTTCCCTGAAACAAAACAAAACACAAAAAACAGTTTCAAATCAAAAAAAAAAAATACCAACAACCAAAAAGTAAACGCATCTTCGTGTAAGCAAATAGAAAACGTTTTTTTTTTTCTGCAACACTCTACCTGCACATAGAGAATAAAAAGAAATGGATCCACCGACACCATTAGAACCCACATGCGTAAATATTCTCAGGGACTTAAAACCTTCCCCTTGCCTCGGCAACTAGCCGACACAAAAAAAAAAAGAAGAAAATTACATTTCTTTTTACGCAAAGCAACACTGTCGACCAGACAACATTTCTTACTGATGCCCAAAACGAATCGCATAAATTTAACGAACTCCATTCAACAGGAACACTTCCAATTTTAAAGAATAGTTTACAACTATTCTACAGATAATAAATTTGAAAACGGTCACAACACTATGCTTCGTCATTCACTCTTAATTTACAGAACCACCATTACCAACGGATATAATTAAGACAAACTTGTCACGAACGAACGCCGACTAGCCTAACCTTCAAAGCACACATTTTTTTCACAGAAAAAATAGAATACTTCACTAAAGATTCTAATCATCATTGTCGACAAAACAAACTCGTCACGAATGACCGGCGACTAGCCAAACCTTCACAGAAGTTGACTTAAAACAATATTTATTTTTTCACGTAAAAATAAAGAACCTCTTCACTGAAGAGTATATGAAGTAACATTGTCAACAAATCGATTCGTCGCCAACGAATAGCAATGAGCATCAACCTAACGACCTCAAATTTTAGAAAATTGTGTACAGCAATTTCACGCAAACAAATATGAATTCGGTCACTCAACTCGCCTCGTGTTACAATGAACATTTTACCAAATAACCGCCACTAGCGGATATAAAAAAAATCCTTACCACTTCACATTTTGCCGACGAAATGCAAATTCGGATTTGCAAAACTACCGTCACAGATGGACAATTTCAAAAAGGTAAACCATTCTTTTACTTTGATAAACTTTTTTTTTGATTTTCTACCAAAATCAATCCAAGCAGGAAGGAATTGTAGCAGTTTCCTACAAGCCGCCATATTATTTAAATATCAATGACTTCTTAGCTGCCTGCTGATTGGTTCAAGCAATCTACTTCCTGCTTGGCTTGACCAATCAGTGGCCTTCTCTTAGGCGAATCTCGGATGGCTAGCATAACTATATAAACACTTGAGCGCCATCCACCCTTTCTCTTTTTATTTTGCGGCATGAGAAGCCTCTTCTCTCTCTTTCCTTCTTTGGCACTGCCAAACACACGTCCCCCTCTCTGGGGATGCAACAGACATCTTCCCAAGCCTTTTGCCCTGGGTTCGACAAGAAGACAAAAAGCCAAAATGGCTACTGCCGCATACACATGGAATTAATATCCACTCACTCTTTCTTTTTCTTGCCTCTCTCGACATGTAGACAACTACTACACTGGTCTACCTAGCTCTGGCCACTCTGACACAAAGTACTGAGAAGCCAAAATGGCTACTGCCTCATACACGTGGACTTAATATAACACACACACATAACTGCTTACATGTGCACTGACTTTCACACCGGTGTACAGATACACATACTTACATACACACATGGACACGTCCTGACACCACAGCCGGTGTACAAACATTCTATATTATAAACTATTCTCTCTTCCCTACTAATAGGAAATTATATTAATGGACTTCCTTTACTTTTGTCTTCGTCCATACTTATGGACATACCAACCCCTTTCCTTTTTGTTCACGTAGTAACGAGGAAGACTCAATAAAGTTGTTTTAATTATTAGAAATGGACTTCATCTCATTTTCTATCAAATTAATAGCAACTCAATTTTATGTGGTAAGCATTGGTACACAAGAAGTGTAATGGAATTACAGGTATGTTGAGAGATGATAACCAGTTTGAGTGGAAGACAATGGAGACGGATGAGAACTCGAATGTGGAGAAAGTATATTTTGATGGTGAAGCTATTGAGGTTGTTATGAAGTTTTGTTACCTTGGTGATACCAGTGGAGTACAGGTAGGAGCCGGTGCTAGTTTGTGCTTGGAAGAGTGGATGGAGAAATTTAGGGGACTTCTGCTATTACTAACATAAGCATTAATGTTAACAGAGCATTACCATTATCAACCAAAGGAAAAGTCTATTAGGCATGTGTACACAGTATGACGATATATGGAATTGAAACCTGGCCAGTTGAAGAAATGTGTTGCATTGAGAGAAATGATACAATGGATGTGTAATGTGAGTTTTAAAGACAAGTGTAAATCTGATAATCTCAGAGGAAGATTAAATCTGGACACTATAAGGAGATGTGTGCAGAACTGAGACTTTGTTGGTATGGTCATGTTGAAAGAATGGATGAGAGTTCTTGGGTTAGTAGATGTAGGACAGTTGAAGTAATAGGGTCAGTTGGAAGGGGAAGACCAAGGAAAACATGAGAGGAAGTGATAAGGATGGATTTGATAGAAAAAGGAATAAAGACCTGGCCAGAGATAGGTTAGTTTGGAAGTCAATTTTTAAAAAGCTATCAAACATATGTCAGTAAAATGTAAAATAGATGTTAAACTGAACATGATGATAATGACTTCACCCTTCGACAATGGTTACAACTTTCTGAATTACTCAATAATTTAACTAAACCAAATATCAACCATTATTATTATCATCTGTATGATAATTCTGCTTATTCCTATGTTAGTATGACTGTCATCATCTGGTAATCCTTATGGACTTACTCAGATGCAAAGAAAAAGTGATTTAATAATTGTTGCTAATTCTTATAACAATGATTTTTAATTGAAAAAAAAATAAAAGCTCTCAAATTTAATTTGTGAATACATGGTAGATATGACGTTGGATAGAATTATTATGTTAATATTCTAAACTTCTTAAAATTGAATTTCAAATAATACTGTGTTGCACACATTTAACTAGTTCTTATTATTTTCTGACTAGGAGTTCTAAAACTAAGTTATTACCAGTGATCACTCACTGGCAAAAAAAAAATAGGTGGAGCCCCTGGAGTCTTCCTAGATGTACAGTACTCTCTACTTCTTTCGATCACCATTGCAAATTACTTTGCCTTCTCGCAAAAGCCGGTTATCATTAAGTTATCATTGATAACAATCGATGGCTTTCTCTGGAATTTAAGTGAGAGTAAGCCTCCTCATAATTCCAGTACTCTCCATGGCCTTCCAGTGGAGGTCTGGATGGTGTTCTCCCTCCTCGGTCTTTCCATCCTTCCAGATCATTCACAACCATTTTCTGCGGCAACAATCACTGAATTTATTTTTGTCAGGCGGGGAAGGGAGTGTTAGATTCTGAAATGTTGTCTTCCATATCTACCCTGGCAGTTTCATTTCACTTGGTTTCATTCTTTCTATATTTTTGGTTGTATTGTTATTCTATTTCAACTTACCTGTTGTTGGACGGTGTCACCTGGCAATGTTAGTTGGCTTCTACAGTCAATGATTTTTCTTAATATGTGACCTGTTTTTATCAGTGCTCTTCATTGTATGGTGTCAATCCTCTTGTTGATTCCAATTTTATCTTAGTCTTTTTCCAGGTGTTTAGGGACTGTTCCTAGTGCTCCTACAATCATTGGTATTGCTTCAGTTTTCTTCATGTTCCATACTCTTTGGCAAGCTCCATGTACTTGCTTAAATCTTCTGCCTTCTTGATTTTTACTTTGTGATCTGCTGAGACATTTACGATTTGGCAGTTTTCCCCCTTTCTTGTTGACTATTATCATGTCCGGTCTTCTGGCTTGGGTGGGATTGTCCATGAGTTTGTTCAGTTTTATCTACACAATATTTCTCTAAAAAGTAATTTCAGTCAATAATATTTAAATCTAAAATGCCTAAAATTATCTTTCTACACCCTAGTTTCATGCAGACTAATATTTATCAATAAATAAAAGCTCTTCCCGTTTCATCTATCCAATTGTGTCAATCACAACTTATAAAAAGTCAAGAGAGTTTATTTTCAGCAAATTAGTGTTGCACAAACACAGGCTCCATACTTAAAAGACAAATGAAATGCTTGATATCCATGTGTGTAGATAGGTATGTTAGAAGAGCGAACTTGAAAAAAATGCTAGTTTGTATAAGCTACTTTCTTTCTTTCTTTCTCCATTCGTTCGGCTTACTCTTTCCTTTTCACTTCTTCCTCTTTCTGTACCGAGTAGAAATGGGGCACACTCAAATCAATTGCTTTCTCTAAAGTCTACACAAATGCAGCATGAGATCCCAAAATTAAAAAAAAACATTAACTCACATGTAGGTGTGATCTCGAGAATTTTAAACCAATGAGAAGGATTCCCGTGCTTTCTCCTGGGGCCTATGTAAGCTAGCTGATCCCAATATAAACATTCACTCGTTTTTACTAAAAATTTGAGAGTTTGTTCGTCTGACACACCCATGTCGGTGTCACTCCACGGAGATGATGAAGACCACAACAAGAAAGCACTGAATAAAGAGAGACAGAGAACCACGACTTATGCCAAACTGAAGATCACTTAATGGCTACTTCTACTACAGTTCCTCAACGAAAAAGGTAAAGACACACACACTCATGAAATGAGACTTTAAACAAACACGGACATATTTCTAACACTCATGTCTTTTCTTCACTTCAAATTTTCTACAAATGAGAATATTTAACTTTTTAACATAGACACAATTTTCTCACACAAAATATCTTTAATAATATTGTAAATTCGTAGATATATAAATATATTTGATTCCCTAACAATGCTTTTATCTCTTTCGTTCATAACAACTATTTTTGTCTATTACTCCATTTATTACATAATAATTGTTATTGTGGGTCTTGATACAAAGATGGCATCTATATCTCCTCCAAACACGGATCGATTTAAACAAGTACCAAGGTGAATTCAGCACTTACTAAATGGTGAAATACCACCACCATCACCACCACCATACATGTTTTGTTTTCACATCTATAGGATTGACATGTATCTCAATCCTATAATATTAAATTACTAAGCCATGCTCAAAAAGTATATCTGAAAAAAGAAATTACATTTTTCATACAAAATTGGCTCCCAGAAAAATATTTACAAAAAAGCAAAAATAGCATTCAACTATGTCCGCCGCACATCAAATCACTTTTGGTGCTCAAAAGTAAAAATCACCAATTTGGAGCCAATACCTTATAATGTAAGGCCAGATTTTCATCGAGCAAAACAGTTAAGTTAAAAATCGGCACAGCGTTAACATCAGCATAACGTTTCTGCTTCCTTCCCCACTTTGAGCTAGGGAAAGCTAAAATTAGTTTCTCAACTCATGCACACACTGCCTTAACTCTTTCACACTGTCGCATGCACATGCACGCTGATTGAAAACACGTCCTTTTTAATACTTGTAACATTTCTCAGTGAACTTTCTACATACAATATGAGAACTCAACATTTCAAATGAACATTTACAAAGAAACTTTTAACCATTGTAATTTTGTATATATATAAATATATTGTGTTAGTTAGACATGTTTTATCTCTTTTATTCAATATTCATGTTTTTCTGTTTTAACCATTTTCCAATATTTTATTACAATTTAATGGTCAACACAGATAAACACTTCGACACATCTCTTTCTAACTTCTCTCATTTTCATTATTCGAATAATCGATGGAATTATTGACCGGTTTAAGGACTACCATACATGATAAAGAAAATATAATCAGCAACTTAGATTGCGGATGACTCAAACAACTTACGTTTTGTTGTTTATATATTTTCACTTTTAATCTGATTGAGGACAGAAAAGATGAAGTGTAGTATCAGAACAGATACTACACTTTGCTCGTAGCCCAAAGGTTTTGGATGACTATATTAGTCGCATAAATAGAAGTTGTTTCCATCAGAAGACGATGAGAACAACAAGGAAATTAACTCTTTTTGTTTTATTTGAGGACTTACCTCCCTTGTATTTCCAACTGTTCTTTCCAAAATACATTAAGCTGTAGCAGTTATATAAGCGATCTAATTTTGAATATAAGTATCTTGCGTTATGTCGAGTTGTAATTTGGTCGGCGTATTGATACACTGGCGATTAGCGCCCATGGACATGTGCACTCGAAGCCACCTCGTTGGTGGGAACATACGAAGCAGTTTTCAAGTAGATTTCATGCCAGCAAGACGTCCCCTATTCTATTCTCGTCTTGCGCCAGAAACACACGGGCAAGATGGAACTGCAGGATAGCACATTCTGTTCGTGACAAAAGCCAGCCGACCTTGCAATTCTCTTTATGTTCTTTTGAATAAAAGTTTATACCTATTTGGTTGTGGAGATGTGGTTTTATTTATGGAAAATGGGGACCCTTTTCTTATTCAATTTCACTCAGATGCGTCACGGCCGACTCTACAAAGAGACTTTCTTAATCCTGACGTTCTTCCAAATCAATCAATCCTCCAACCAAATTTGGTAACCTCAATATGATCTCAACGCACAACCTTCTCAAAAAAAAAAACACACAGAAAACACGCCAAATATTTTTTGGGCTTTGATCCCAACTTCTATTTCAACATATTTGAACAAAATACTACACAGACAGACATTTTCAAAAACATTTTTTTAAATAAGGGAACCATGTGGCTTGTAACGAACGTTTCTCTCTCGATCCCATGGTTTAAAGAGGTTTAAAAAGGCTCAAACAAACAAGACAGAGCGAGTTTTCTTCTTTGTCAGTTTGAAAGCACTACTAAAAGCTTTTAAAAAAAAATAAATGAAAAATAACTTTTGAATCTCAACAGAACAGATCAGCACTTTGATTAAAAAAAAATAGATGTCAACAAATCTGACATCCTAACGTTAAATATATATAAAAAAAGATTTAGCCTGAAGTACTTTTAAAAATTCTGCTCAGACAAGACGTGAGTACATTTTCTTGTTTTTTTTATTCCCAGCGCAATATTTGCTGTAAGATATGTATATCATCGACCTCGGCCATGGTCATCGTAAAGGAGGCCAGAGTACTGGAAAATGACGTCATGCTGTAAAGTAACAAACAAGATCTGTCGAACAGTCAGACTATGTGCATTTTGACTCTTCCCTTCACTTCAAAATTAATCAAAATTCAGGAAATCAACCAATTTTAATGAAATTTTCAGTATTTATTAATTACCGATCACAGTAATCTTCGTGCAAATGTTTTTGAAACATGAACATTTTTCTTTGAAAAATAATTTCGTCTGATTTAATATTCATTCTTTAAATAAGTTCATTTTTTACAGAATGTTTCTTGTAAAGTAAATAAAACAGGAAAGATTACGAATTCATTAAAGTAACACAAAATCAATAATTCAAAATAATTAATAAAACATTTATTGAAATAAATTAAAATGTGTGTGTGTTTTTCTTTTTGCAAAACGAACAGTTTATTTACAATATAGTAAAAAATTTGTAATAAATTAAAACAGTCATCTTTTTTTTTGATGAAACTTATTAATTAGTCTAAAATTGTATTTTTTATCCTGAAATAAAATTCTAATTTATTTTTTGAAGACTTGAAATTCCTCAATCGTTAATCGTTGAATTCCTTAATCGTTGGACGCCATGTTGTAATTTTCTTATTCTCTTTCGTGCTTGACATCTATAAAAAAGGAAGTACGTTTGAAAAAAAGGAACAAGTCAACAATGATTTCCAAGTGAATGAATAATCCTATGGACTTTAGTCTACTTGCTCTGATTACAGATGGACGCATGTGCATTAAGCCACGGCACACTTCTGGTTCTTATAGTGGTTCTTATTCTCACTATCAATGATCTCACCAGAAAAACTTGACTCAGTTGACAGGCCTCTTTTACGATGGTCGTGTCTCAGCTCTCAGCCGTTATTATGGCGTCGAAGCCAAGATGACGATTTTTGATTCTTTGTCCCTAAATAATTTGCTATGAAGCTACTATATGACAATAATTCCTTTTTCTACCTAGCTCTCCTGTCAAACACACACACAATATGATGAGTAAATGATTTCAGTTCATTTTAACCTTTGTTTCCATCATTTAAATTTTTTTATGCATTGCTTATCAGAAATATTTTGTGAAAATTTAGACATATATTTTTCATCTCTTTTATTCTGGAAATTTTTGTCTGTGGTAATAATTTTCATAGTTAATCCTTCCCTTATGCCCCACTTATCGTGAACCTTACTGGGGACCCTTTTTCACAATGGCAATTTCCCATACTGTGGCATTAACCTTCCTTTCACTGCTGAGTTAACTACAAACTCCTATTATTATGCAGTAGAGGACTATTATGCACTTCTTATGTGCTACAGTGCATTAATCACATGCACTTTTTACTTGCAACAGTGCATATTCATATGCATTTCTCTTCATGCGCAACAGTAGAAATAGCCTCCACTTTTCCATGCATGTAACAGTACAGACTGACCTGTGCTCCACACTTGCAATAGTGTAAAATCACATGCACTACTGACTTCAACCTCAGTCCATACTCAATATTCATTGTTGCAAAAATCCCTACTCTTCTTTAGGCATAGACGCAAACTGGTAAATTCATATTCTAAGCTATCAATACCTTAGGACGAAGATGTACCATCTCATAGCGTTTGCAGTGATGCCATGTCAGGATGTGAAAGCTTGTTGAATGTATTTCAGTATTATTTCAGTGCTACTTCTCTATCTGTAGACGATGACCGTTGTCAAATTTGAACCAGCCTCCAGTGGATCTTTCAGCTCCAGAATTTGATACCTGCAAATAACCACATTCCCTTTCCTACAGCGGATGCACAGCTTCTGTGAGACTACTTTGAATTCATCTCAGCCCTGCTTTCCCGAACTTACTGCAAAGCTGTCTATTCTTCATTGCATGAACTGGCTCACTCCGTAATTTCACCCACAGTGAAACTTATTTCAGTTAGAATCTTCTGGTTGAATAGAAGATGTGGATTTACTGCCTGGACACTTTCCTTTTATCCTGCTAGTGCATAGACACATACGAGCCCCACTCGGAACCTTCAATTTTGCTGCTGATTTGACCACATCCACATGCAACATAACAAAGATATTTTTTAGCAAACTGAACAGTTATTTACTCTATTGTTGCAATTTTCATGTTAACTCAAATGTATTCTTATGTGCTGCTACGACCAATAAAGTTTCTCTTGTTTTTATCGGCTAAAAGCCTATGCAGGGGGTAATGTAGCAGTTAAATGAGAGATCTATTTTTGTTTGTAAGTATGCGCAATATTTTGCATTATGTCGAGTTGTAATTGGGTCTGCGTAATGATACACAGGAGATTAGCGCACCATGGACATGCGCACTGTAAGCCTACCGATTTCCGCCGACGTCGATGGCTGAAACATACAAATTAGTTCCCAAGTAGATGTCATGCCGACAAGACGTCCATCCTGTTTTTGTCTTGCACTAGAAGTGCGCAGGCGAGATGGAATTCCAGGATACCACATTCTGTTTGTGATAAAAGCCAGCGAACCTCGCAATTTCTCTTTATGTTTCAGTGTTCCCTTGAATAAAAGATTATACTTATTTAGTTGTCGAGGTGTATTCTTATTTATGGAAGATAGTGACCCTTTTCTTATTCAATTTCAGCTAGACACGGCCAACTCTACAAAGTAACTTTCTCCATCCTAACGTTTTTCCAAACAAATCATCCCCCCAACTAAAAAGCTAACGACATGCACATTTCTAGTACCATCTTAAACACATTTACAATATTTTGTATTCCTCCAGAAGTTGACTAAAGTTATTAGAAAACGCAATATATAAAGAAAAATAAAGAAAGTTCAAGGCAACAGCATAACTTTTGGGGGGGAAAAACATTTTTTTAATTTACTTTACAATTTGACTTGCATAAAGTTAAAATTTTGAAAAGAAAGAATAATCAACCGATTAAATCGACAAAAAATGTTTCTTATTTAATTAAATATGCTTGAATAATGTTTTAAAACATAAAATGTTTCTTATTTAATTAAATATGCTTGAATAATGTTTTAAAACATGAAATGTTTCTTATTTAATTAAATATGCTTGAATAATGTTTTAAAACATAAAATGTTTCTTATTTAATTAAATATGCTTGAATAATGTTTTAAAACATGAAATGTTTCTTATTTAATTAAATATGCTTGAATAATGTTTTAATACATAAAATGTTTCTTATTTAATTAAATATGCTTGAATAATGTTTTAAAACATTAAATGTTTCTTATTTAATTAAATATGCTTGAATAATGTTTTAATACAGAAAATGTTTCTTATTTAATTAAATATGCTTGAATAATGTTTTAAAACATAAAATGTTTCTTATTTAATTAAATATGCTTGAATAATGTTTTAATACAGAAAATGTTTCTTATTTAATTAAATATGCTTGAATAATGTTTTAATACAGAAAATGTTTCTTATTTAATTAAATATGCTTGAATAATGTTTTAATACATAAAATGTTTCTTATTTAATTAAATATGATTGAATAATGTTTTAAAACATAAAATGTTTCTTATTTAATTAAATATGCTTGAATAATGTTTTAAAACATAAAATGTTTCTTATTTAATTAAATATGCTTGAATAATGTTTTAATACATATAATGTTTCTTATTTAATTAAATATGCTTGAATAATGTTTTAAAACATTAAATGTTTCTTATTTAATTAAATATGCTTGAATAATGTTTTAATACAGAAAATGTTTCTTATTTAATTAAATATGCTTGAATAATGTTTTAAAACATAAAATGTTTCTTATTTAATTAAATATGCTTGAATAATGTTTTAATACAGAAAATGTTTCTTATTTAATTAAATATGCTTGAATAATGTTTTAATACATAAAATGTTTCTTATTTAATTAAATATGCTTGAATAATGTTTTAAAACATAAAATGTTTCTTATTTAATTAAATATGCTTGAATAATGTTTTAATACATATAATGTTTCTTATTTAATTAAATATGCTTGAATAATGTTTTAAAACATTAAATGTTTCTTATTTAATTAAATATGCTTGAATAATGTTTTAATACAGAAAATGTTTCTTATTTAATTAAATATGCTTGAATAATGTTTTAAAACATAAAATGTTTCTTATTTAATTAAATATGCTTGAATAATGTTTTAATACAGAAAATGTTTCTTATTTAATTAAATATGCTTGAATAATGTTTTAATACATAAAATGTTTCTTATTTAATTAAATATGCTTGAATAATGTTTTAATACATAAAATGGTTCTTATTTAATTAAATATGCTTGAATAATGTTTTAATACATAAAATGTTTCTTATTTAATTAAATATGCTTGAATAATGTTTTAATACATTAAAAAAAAGATTGTGAATTCTATATTGTTCATTAAATCTTCATCGATAAAAGAAAAGAAGAATTCATCAAATACATATTTATGGTCTATTATAATAATATACATCATGCCAACAACTACGAGAGGGCGTGTATACTCCTCATGTGTCAGAAGTGTGCTGTTGTATGGCTCAGAAACTTGGGCTGTCTCTGCTGGCATACTAAGGAAGCTGCACCGTAATGACAGGGCAATAGTCAGATGGATCTGTTTGGTGAGGCCTGAACAGTACGTTTCTTTTGAATCCCTGCTCTCACAGGTCGACTTGAAAAGCCTTGCGGACATCATGCGAAAGAACAGACTGCGTTGGTTGGGTCACATTGAGCGTAGCGATGGCTGGATTGCTAAAGTCCGACAGTTGAATGTGCCAGCAGAGAACATCACCACTAGCAGACCCAAGTTGACTTGGGAGGACATAGTCAAACGTGATAGGAAGGCCATGGGTATGGATTCCATCAAGCCTTGCCAAAGACAGGAGTGGAGAGGAAGACTTAGATTTCGAGACTAGACAATCAGGCCCCACCCTCATCAGAGGATTAATTGTGGCCTGATTCAACAAATAAACCGGTTGATGATGATGATGATGATGATGATGTATTCTCAGTCAACACATACCAGCATGAGTGACAAAAAGTCTCCCCAGATTTCCAGCTCTCTCTGCCTCTTTATCGCAACAGACATTTACCATTGATTTCTCGCTTGCCACGACAGTTTGAGTGGTAATAAGCCTCCGCACCTTTCCATTTTGTGCAGTATCAGCAGATGTTGGTGCCACTACATGCGTGTGTAAGTTTTTTGTTTGGGGGGTTATGAGATTTGTTGCAATTTCGTTTCCCTTTGGTTCGTGTGATGTTCTTTCTATGTTTTCTTTTTCTATTTCAAATTATCTTGACAGGTTAGCATTCGTTAGTTATGTTGATTGGTTTCCACAGTCAAGGATTTTCCTTAAGATTTTGATGATTATTAAGTAGTAGCAGTAGTATATTTGTTTTATGTATTTATATTTTGTGTGTAACAGCCGAATAATCAAAATAAATGAAACAAATCTGTAAATTCTCTTGTGAATTGAAACCTGACCAGCAATGTGTCGGACCGGCGAATTAGATTTTTAAATATGAAAAATAATAGTGAAAAAAATGAATCTACTTATTTAAAATTGATGGTTGGACGTTGGTCGCCATCATGAGAGGAATTGAAATAGTGGGTGGAATGGGCAGAATTACTTATAAAGTCTTGATTTTGCAGGAAGACAGCTCGACAAGTATTTTTTGACATTAGACCTGTAAGACGACCATGCTGTAGTCGGTTGGGAAGCAGACTCGTGGTATATTTTCCACAGATGGGATTTTTTAGGAAAGAAACTTTGTTCATGGAAGGTCTGTTTGATTTTAGGAACAGAGAGAGAGAGAAAGAAAAGTTCCTTGCTATGGTTGAAGCCAGACGAGTTCTTGTTGTGAATGTTTTACAGGGGGGGGGGATTGGAGCTCAGTCAAGCACCCACCATGAACATAACGATACAGTAAAGAGAGGCTAGCCACATCTCTTCTGTGCAAAAGAGGTTGCAAGAACGAGAAACGACCATCCCCCACCAGATTACAAAGTAGATTCTGTATTCTGTCAAGACAAGAAAGAATGCTCCGAGCAGCACCTCTCCATATATTACAGCAGTACCTCCCCATCTTAGGACAAATCTGGCTCTTATACAGGTAGAGGATTGCATCAGGAGTCAGGTATTTTCTGGAGCGATAGAATGATCCAACTATTATTCCAGCAACCTTAGCAACATATTTGATGTAAGTCTTCCAGGTCTGTGGTGAAAGTAAGTCCTAGAAGCTTATCAAAGGAGGGAGCTTCCTCGTGGAGAGAGCCATTCATTTTGACTGGGAAAAAATGAAGATCCGAGCGTTGGTGGTGAAAAGAGAGAACCTTGGTTTTAGAGGTGTTAAAAGTAACAAGACGCTTCTTCCCCTATTGGACCAATCAGAAGAGAGTGAGCCAGAAAGATCTTGATCATCAATGCGCAATGATAGTTGTCATCTGCATAAATGTCACGAATGATCTCAGAGTATGATTTGGAAGATCATTTATGAAGATTGGGCTCAAAATGGATCCTTAAGGCATGCCGGCATTGATGTTATGTTTTTTTGACTTTTGCCCGTCAGTAACTACTTTTATACACCTATCAGAGAGAAAGGATTTGATGGTTGGGAGGACATTTCAAGATATTCCATAGCTAACAAGTTTGTGGAGCAAACCTTTGTGCCAACCCCTATTGAAGACCTTTAATATATCAAGAGATATTGCCTTGAATGCAAAGTCCCCATCACAGTCAGCACGTCAGTTGTAGATCTAGCTGGACGAAATCCATATTGCGTGTCACTGAAAAGATTGTTTTCACTGAGGTGGTTGACAACTTTTTGATTTTATTTACCAATTCAAGCAATTTATTCATGATGCAGAGAACTGATCTCCGCTATTTTTAAATACTGGGCAGACCAACAAAGTTTACCAAGGTGATGGAAAACAACGATTGAACAGCTTTGTAAGGATAGAAGCTATTTCAGGTTGCAATTTCTTCAGTACTATGACCGGAATGTTGTCAGGACTATCAAGGTTCTTGATAAGTTTGACGACATTCTGAACAGTTATTTGGATGTTGTTTAGAGTTTTTCTCAGTCATTGGGGGTAATTCTGGGGGGTAGGTGGCCCTGATTGCAAAGGGTGGAATTTGCTGCAAAGTTCTTTGCAAAAATTTTGGCTTTATCAAATGTTTAGATTACCTCTGGTCCATAAATGATGGTTGGGATAGAGGTCTTACATAAGTTCAGGACTTTGTTTGTTATTCTCCAAAATTCATGGCAACCATTCTGGATTTAACAAATTGGGCATAGGACATTTTAGTGTTTTCTATAAAATCTCTTGTAGTGGTTTTGGGCAGTTTTAAAGGAGGCTTTGGTTTTAGAGCATCTATTTTGTTGAAAGCAATTGAAATAGTGGTTACAGCATATTCAGAGGTTAGGGTGTACTTGTTTATGTATCATTTATTTACACTATATTTTATATTCTATTCGATGATTATCGACCTGCTTGGCAATCCTCCTGAATTGTAGAGGAACTCACACAAAGTATAATCTAACAGGAACTAAACATTAGGAAGATTAATTTTCAGCAAAGAAGCAAATAAAGCATGTAAACGCTTGTGGACTTGATAATATTTCTGGCTGACAGATGATTTTGACAATGAGTTGCTCACATTTTGCAATCAAGTTTATCAATCAGACCCTATTAAGCGCTGAACAGAATGTTGTATAGTACCCTTTCTAAAGAAGAAAAACCTTGTCCAAACAAGAAATTGCCGAGGGATAACACTCATTATAATGGCCCCAAAATCTATAACCTGCTTTTGTTGAATCATATTTGTCCTGAGCTGGAAAAAAATTTCTTCAAAACCAAAACGGTTTCAGACAAAACAAATCAACAGTTGGCCAAATTCTAACCATCCTCCATAGAACCTCAAAGCTGTGTTTGTATTTATCGATCTCTCCAAAGCTATCGTGGCAACACGAAGAGATCATGTAGGCATATGAGATCCTACAAATATCAGCTAACAACCTTCACTCAATAGTCTAATCTCCCATTAGAGATCACAGATTTCTTCAACATCGTTACACGAGTCTTACAGGGAGATATGCTTGCTCCTTTCCTTTTCATCCTGTGTCTAGATTACGCCCTGCGAACATCTGCTAATCTAAACACGGATCTGAGGTTTACCCTTGAAAGAGCAAGAAGTTCACGTCACCCAGCAAAAACTATAACAGACGTGAATGATGCATATGACCTTGCCTTGTTTTCAGACACGATTGATGGGGTTATCAAACTCCTCCATCTTATCAACCAACTTGTAGAAGACTAGATGCCATCTTGAGGACCTGCCGACAGCAATATCTGAAAGAGATGGTTGTAGGAACGAGTCAGGAGAATCCGAGAAGAATTCTCAAACTGATTGATTGATATTCAATAATTCTTAAATAACCATTTAATTTCTAGAAATAAAAATAACTCCACAGTTCCTGAAAGAATTGTAGCTGAGACAGTTCTTTATTAATTCAGTGTAGAAGCAATGTCGTGATTGAGTTAATGAATCAAAGATAGTACATATAGGCAAAAGATAAGCACTGAGGCTGATACAGTGCTGAATAATTCAGTGCAGAAAAAGCAATGATGAGAGAAAGAGAGAGATTCCAGTCAGCATTGTTTATTTCTTGTAGAGGGTATGCGGAACTTTAAAGTACATGTTCGTTTAAAAATCATTTTTTAACTTTTTAAAAACCTTTTGTTCCCCCCAAAAAAGGCATATTGCCACTGAAATGTAAGGGGCTACTGTGATAGGGGTCAGATTTATAGTTTGACAGCAAGATTTTTGTTAACATTATATTCAAATTTCTGCATGTTGGTACAGTCGGGAATTAGAGAGCAGGGAGGGAATTCCAAAGGCAAGCACTCTCAGAAAAGGAGCTATTAGAGTCAAAAACTTTCTGGCATCTAAGAAGCTCTATGGTGAAGGGGTGGGATATTGCTGTTAGTCGGGTGGGTCAGAGGTATTTTCGTTGAGGGAGTAAAAATGTAGAAAGTTCATCGGAGCACATTCCATGAAAGTATTTGTAAAACAAGCACAGCAATGCAGTGATGCGCCAGGGACTGGAGCTTCTGGCATTCTTTTAATCCATAGGTGAAGTAGCAGTTTGAAAATAAAATTGCTGATATTTCTATTCACTTATTAGATAACTGAGCTAAAGTTTGTGTGTCTACCCATAGTTTTCACTTTCTTTTTACTTTTACAATTGCTCTTTTCATTGAGCACTTTAACACTTTAAAAATGGTTTCTTTATTAATTTAGTGTTAAAGATTATGGTCATTCAGTAGTTTTCAAGATGACCTTTAAGTTAAACCAAATGTTTAATAAAAATTGATATTTATTTTCAGTAAAATAAAATTTTACTCAAATTGTTTTTATCTTTTTATTCATTTTTTATTTCAATATTTCAACTATTTTAAAACGTTAATATATATAACTTTAAAAAATTGTTTTTGTTTTGTTTACATCTTAATTGATATTTAAAAATTAAGTTATTAAAATGAAGCAAAGAAAAACATTTTTTTTTTTAAATATTTATTTGAAAAAGTATTATTTCACTTACAGCTTGGAATAGAGTGGTAAACAAAACAGATTTCAAAAAATTATTTTCTCAAATAGCATGAAACCCCACCCCCAACACACACACACACACCTAAAGTCAGAAGCTGCCACAGATCGGAGACTTACGTAGTCCCAGGAGCTATTTCATAATTTTCCTTTTTCTAGACGTGTTGTCCTATCAAAGCTTGAGACTTTAGAAACATTCATTCATTCATTCATTCATTAGTCGATCCGTTTGACTTTTTGATTTTATACCAGGTGGTACCATTCATCTGCCGATACATGAAGCTCTTTGGGATTACTTTGAATTGAATTTCTGTATCTGAATTGAAGTATGCCACAATTTAAGTGTCCACTTTAGGTGTCCACTTGCCAACTGAGAAAATAGGATTTGTTTTGGGATTCTATCATTTTTTCATCCTCACCAAAATGTCGAGTCCACCACAAGTTGCACTGAATGAGAATTGCATGCACGCTGTCTAAGCCGACTCTCCTCGGGACTTCCTCTATTGAAAATCGCTTCCTCCATGTAATATTCATGATGATTCTTTAATGTCTCATCATATAAATGTAGAGTTTGATTACTTGCATCTTATAGATAGAATAGCTTTCCACACTGTAGAAAAGTGTTGAAATCTACATTTCATCTTCATGGGGAAATTTTGGTTCTTCCAGATGGCCTTGGAAACAGTGTAAGCTCCATATAAGGGATAGATAGCTGATTGGTTTGTCATATGACAGGAAAGATTTGAAGTTGGGATTATAATTGTCATTTTGTTGAAGTTAGGACGTCATGTAAGGTCGGAAAAAATAGAAGCACTTAACTCTCGCCCCCCCCCCTTTGTAATGATCCAGCCTGAAGCAACTCCTAGCTATGAAAATAGAACTTTGCAGTAGTCAAGTGAATAAAATATATTTGCAGTTAAAATCATTCATGTTTCCTTCTACATGAATGTACTACATAAAAGAATAGAGAACAGCTTTACCTATACAACATAGCAGTCAATAAGGAATTTATAACACCTATTATTATATATCGCCCCAACGTTAGGATCTTAAAACAAATAACACAACCTGTTTTTACAAAGTAAATATATACTACAAAGAGTTTCTTTATTGCAGCTGGATACCTGATACTGGAACAGTGTTTTATATATCCAAACGAAAGTTTTGCATACATCACTGGCAGTAAATTGAAATCAATTCCTCCTTCCTGATTTTTATACCCATGTTGCAGGGTCCAATCACCTGGGGAGTTTTAGCCGACGCTTAGGCAGTGTTAGTGCGATGCTTGGGCAACACCGCTACTCCAGTTACTGGGGTGATCAGTCTTACAACTAAGAAAGTAGACACAGACAATGGCAAAGAAGAGAGGACAAACGCAGATAGATGACGAAAAATAGAGGTTGTATTTATCTGCACCAAAGGTACAAGAAACTGAGAGAAAGAGGATTGGTTATGTCCCTGGAAGTAGGAAAGGCTGGAATGATGTACCTGGACAGCAGTAGATGCTGGAGTGACAGAAAGTTAGGACGTCTACGGGAACTGGAAAGGAACCGAAGCTGCTGGAACAAGGAGTACGCGCTGCAGAAAGGAGCTGGGAAGCAGCTGCTGAAAGGAGCTGGAGTTTGGAAAGAAGTAGACATCTCAGGATACAGAGAGCAGCAAAGAGTGGAGGTTTGTTCGCATTGCAGTATGGTAGAAAAGTTGCTTGTTGTTAGCCCCAAGAAGGACAATTTGATTGCTGCTGTTGCTGGATTATTGTTGTCATGGTGGAGAAAGGATGCCGTAATGTCTGACAAAGGTCCATGGGGCAAGGTGCAGTCGGTAGCAACGAAGGAGCCGGCGGCAGACATCGATTGGATTGGTTTGGTTGGATATGCACAGAAAGAAAGTGTGTTGGTTTATGTTACACAGGTTAAGGCACTCAAGGATTAAACATCCGGTCTTATTAGAAGTGTTTATGACAATAAAGAGAGTCGGCATGTTCAATAATTAAACATCCGGCTTTGTTAGGTGTGCCGAGTCATAAAACGTAAAACCACCCAAGTGGTTTCCTTAAAAATCATGTGATCTCGATCTTTTGAAAACTGGAGTTGTTTTTTTTTAATTTACTTTATCAACCAGTCAGTCCCCGGTCAAAAGGTACATTTTAAATGTTACTAATTTCTCATTATTTCAAATCGGCATGAACATGCACATATGACCAAGTCTGGCACAAGACCGTACCACCAGGTGCCATCAAGGGATTGTGTTATACTATCTTACATCTTATTTATTATACTGGTGAGTTACTGTCTGTAACAAGATGTACATAACAAGTGAGAACTGATTTTCGAAGATTTTTAGTCTGAATGCAAAACAAAAATTTTGATGAAATTTGTAATGGAAATTTTGTTTCTCTTTTACTAAAATTAACTAATATACTGAATGTAAAAAATGTAAATAAAATTACAAAAATAAGATTTACATTAATTGATTTTGTACAAATAATTGTTGAAAAAGACAAAAATATATTGTAGAGAATTTTGTGATTTAAAAAAAAAAGTTTTCTGATGTATAGAGCTTTGTTTTCAATTGCATCTCCAGACCGAGACACTACAAATGTAGAAGAAAAAGATAATTATTATTATTTACTCACTAATAGTTCTCACACAGGTCGTCATCAATGATTGCTCACTGACAATAACCGGTGGTGTTCCATGGAGTCTGAGTGGCAAGAAGTCTCTCAAGATTTCAAGTACTCTCCACCTCTTTCGAAATCATTGCAAATGATTTTGTGTTATTGCAACAGCCGCTCACCATTGATTTCTTGCTGGCAATGACCATTGGTCTTTTCTGGTATTTGGGTGGCAATAAACCTCCTCAAGATCTCAGTACTATCCACACCCTACCAGTGAAGATTTGGTTAGTGTTCTCGATCTATCTTGACCCTTCACAATCATATGTGGTATCAGCCGAGTCTGGTGCCATCACTGTGTGTTTATGAGATTTCTTGCAATTTCAGTTCTCTTTGGTTCACGTGGTATTTCTTCTATGTCTTTGTTTAATTTCTATTGCAACTGCCATTTGGCTGGTTAGCATTCGTAGTTTATGTGGATTAGTTTCTACATTTAAGGATTTTTCTTAAGATTTCAGCTGTTTTCATAATTGCCGTTCGTTGTATAGTCTTATGAGTTTATCTGTTGGTACTTCCATGTCCCAAAGGATTTTGTGATTTTCGTTTTCCAGTACTGTCTCCAGTTTGTGTCTGTACTATTTGTCTGAATGTTCAAAATGCAATGGACTGACTTTCTTCATGTTTCATATCCTTTTCAGTTCTCTGGCAAGTTCCGTGTATTTGCTTCATTTTTCTGTCTCCTTGATCTTCACCCTGTAGACTGCTGAAATGCCCAAATCTACGATTTGGCAGTTTTTTCCTTCTTGTTAACTACTATGACATCTTTACTTGGATGAGTTTGTTTGTACCTCCATGTCCCAGAGGATTTTGTGATTTTCGTCTTACAGTACTGTCTTCGGTTTGTGTCTGTACTATTTGTCTGAATGTTCAAAATATAATCTCTTGCCAGTGGACTGCCTTCCCCACACAATTGTATCTGTTTTTGTATTCTTTTTGAGATAGTTTGTTGCATTCAATTATTATGTGATTTACCGTTTCGTCTCTTTGTCCACAGAGTCTGCATATGCTATTTTCCTGGGTTTTGCTATCTTAGCTTTGATATAGTTAGTTCTGATTGCATTGTACTGTGCGGCATATGGCATAATCATATTGATACACTGGTCTCTATTAGATCATCGAAGTTAAGCGATGTTGAGACTGATCAGTACTAAAATGGGTGACCATTTGGGAATACCAGGTGCTGTATGTGCTCTCTGCTTATCTCGGAATTGTTTCCAGTTGTCCTGGACTTCTCCTTGCCACTGGAATCACGCAGTGCCGATTCAGGAGAGGTGTGCTTAGAGTAATGCAATCCTTGCTTCACAATTACATGCACACTAACCCTTATAGGGGGTATCCATTGTCTCTCAAGAATAAACGGAGGCCATGAGTACTGTGCGGCTGTCAGTAGTGATTCCATTTCTCTGTTTAGGTGTCCTTTTTGTAACCATGTCCAGGTGTTTACTTGAGTCTCTTCTTTTGTCATTCTTATGAATCGTTAGTGTAGCTGTTTCTCTTCCCACTTCCTGTCTTGTTTCTCGTTTTTCTGCTTCCTGTCTTGTTCATTTTGATGGTGTCTCTTGCTGGGGTGATTAGCCTTTCTGGGTTATGTATTTTTTCAGTTCTTTTTTTGTGTCATCCACATAATCTTTTATACTTACTAGTCCTCTTTCTCCTTCTCTCCTTTTTACTTAGAATCTGTCAGTATCATCCTTCGGGTGTAGTGCATTGTGCCTGGTCCTAATCTTCTGGTCAAGATGCCTGAGTTCTTTTGTCCAGCCTATGAATTGACTAGAATATCTTACTAATGATAATGCCCAGATATTTATTCCTTTTACTAGATTCCTGCTATATAATTTAGTTTCTAGGAGTTTTCTTTTTCTTCTCAAGCATTCTTTTCTAATCTTCTTTTTATTTTCTGTTAATTTGATAGTGTCTGCTTCCAAAACTCCCAACTCTCAAATATTTATATGTATCAATGCCCTCATCTCTTCTTGGTTAGGTAGTTCCATGCCCTCCGGGGTTTTCAGTTTTCCCCTTCTTATCTCTAGCAGTGTACACTTTCCCATTCCAAACTTCATCTGAATGTCCTGGCTGAAGATATTGGTCATGTTTATCAGCATTTCCAGTTCCTTTTTACTTTTGGCAAATAGCTTCAGGTCGTCTATATGGTGTATTTTTTGTTTTGTTTCAGTAAACTTGTCTCTGGCATCACATTTCCTGAGTATGTAGTTGAGTGGCATCATGGAATCTTCCGTGGAAGATTCCTCTCTGTATTCTTATCTTAGTCAGGTGTTGTTCTCCAGCTGTCAGTTCCAGTTTTCATGTTCCCATTGTGGTTTTTTAATAAGATTGATAATCTTGTCCAGTTTTTTTTTACATCCTTAAGCACTCGATTATCCATGCTTGAGGGATTCTGTCATAAGGTTTCTTGTAGTCGATCCATGCCACGGCTATGCTCTTTTTTCTGGTTTTTACCTAGTATTTTTTAATCTATGCATCCCTCTTTTTTACCTACTATTTTTTTATCAATGCATCCCTCTTTTTTGCCTACTATTTTTTTTATCTATGCATCCCTCTTTTTTACCTACTATTTTTTATCTATGCATCCCTCTTTTTACATACTATTTTTTTATCTATGCATCCCTCTTTTGTACCTACTATTTTTTTATCTATGCATCCCTCTTTTTACCTACTATTTTTGATCTATGGATCCCTCTTTTTTACCTACTATTTTTTATCTATGCATCCCTCTTTTTACATACTATTTTTTTATCTATGCATCCCTCTTTTTTACCTACTATTTTTTTATCTATGCATCCCTCTTTTTACATACTATTTTTTATCTATGCATCCCTCTTTTTTACCTACTATTTTTTTTATCTATGCATCCCTCTTTTTACCTACTATTTTTTTATCTATGCATCCCTCTTTTTTACCTACTATTTTTTTATCTATGCATCCCTCTTTTTTACCTACTATTTTTTTATCTATGCATCCCTCTTTTTTACCTACTATTTTTTTATCTATGCATCCCTCTTTTTTACCTACTATTTTTTATCTATGCATCCCTCTTTTTAACCTACTATTTTTTGATCTATGCATCCCTCTTTTTACATACTATTTTTTTTATCCATGCATCCCTCTTTTTTACCTACTATTTTTTGATCTATGCATCCCTCTTTTTTACCTATTATTTTTTATCTATGCATCCCTCTTTTTTACCTACTATTTTTTTTATCTATGCATCCCTCTTTTTTACCTACTATTTTTGATCTATGCATCCCATTTTTACATACTATTTTTTTTATCTATGCATCCCTCTTTTTTACCTACTATTTTTTGATCTATGCATCCCTCTTTTTTACCTATTATTTTTTATCTATGCATCCCTCTTTTTTACCTACTATTTTTTTATCTATGGATCCCTCTTTTTTACCTACTATTTTTTGATCTATGCATCCCTCTTTTTTACCTACTATTTTTTATCTATGCATCCCTCTTTTTTACCTACTATTTTTTGATCTATGCATCCCTCTTTTTTACCTACTATTTTTTTATCTATGCATCCCTCTTTTTTACCTACTATTTTTTTTATCTATGCATCCCTCTTTTTACCTACTATTTTTTGATCTATGCATCCCTCTTTTTTACCTATTATTTTTTATCTATGCATCCATCTTTTTTACCTACTATTTTTTATCTATGCATCCCTCTTTTTTACCTACTATTTTTTTATCTATGCATCCCTCTTTTTTACCTACTATTTTTTATCTATGCATCCCTCTTTTTTACCTACTATTTTTTATCTATGCATCCCTCTTTTTACCTACTATTTTTTTTATCTATGCATCCCTCTTTTTACCTACTATTTTTTTTTATCTATGCATCCCTCTTTTTTACCTACAATTTTTTTTATCTATGCATCCCTCTTTTTACATACTATTTTTGATCTATGCATTCCTTCTTTTTATCTACTATTTTTTTATCTATGCATCCCTCTTTTTTACCTACTATTTTTTTTATCTATGCATCCCTCTTTTTTACCTACTATTTTTTGATTTATGCATCCCTCTTTTTTACCTACTATTTTTTATCTATGCATCCCTCTTTTTTACCTACTATTTTTTGATTTATGCATCCCTCTTTTTACCTACTATTTTTTTTATCTATGCATCCCTCTTTTTACCTACTATTTTTTTTATCTATGCATCCCTCTTTTTTATCTACTATTTTTTTATCTATGCATCCCTCTTTTTTACCTACTATTTTTTATCTATGCATCCTTCTTTTTTACCTACTATTTTTTTTATCTATGCATCCCTCTTTTTTACCTACTATTTTTTATCTATGCATCCCTCTTTTTACCTACTATTTTTGATCTATGCATCCCTCTTTTCTCATTCCGGCATCGTTTCTGTTCCTTGGGAAGAAGTCCATGATTATTAAGGGAGTGGTAGATCTGTTCTCTCAGTTGTGCTGTTAGGATTTTCCACATGGTTGGTAAAAAAGTTATTGGTCTGTAATTGGTTGGGGTCGTTCCCTTTTTAGTGTCTTTTTGTATTGATGTAGTTCTTTCTTTGGTCATCCATTCTGGTTTGTCTGTTTTGTGGATACATCTTCTCAGGTTTTGCATTAGCTTTTCATGTAGGGATTTTTTAAACTAGTATGCATGTATTCCATTATGGCTTGGTGCTTTCCGATCTGCCATTTTTCTTAAAGTTTATTTTTTTATTTCTTTAATTCTTTTTTGTTTGCTCTTTTCTTCGATTTTCATGCTGGCATGTATTGGACGGCTTTTGGAAATTTGTGACAATATTAAGTTAGCCAAAAAGTAGAAGAATTGCCTATGAAATTACGATTGAGGAGAGCAAGATGCCCCATAATAGTAGGAAGGCCAAGCAAAAGATAGTCAGGGATTTGGGGAAGCAGCCAGGGTTGGGCTGTATCGCATCTGTTGGCTCCACCGTGTGCAGGGAGGGCCCCCACGCATGTGCAGTGCCTGTGGTTGTTGCACGGCCCGTTCTCTTGGATGTCACCCCGGGGATAAACAGGCAGATAAGGATAGATGTATAATTGGGACCGATGGGGGTCGTCGTGTCTAGATCCAAGGGGTTGCTCACGAGTAGTGATAGATCTGCAGCCGCACGGGTTGCTGCCGAAATGACCAGGCAGGTATGTAGTGAGGTTAAAAGGGGGTTGAAGGACAGGTAATCGACAGATATTCGCACAACCAAGAATATGTTCGATTGTGGTGCACCTTACGAAAGGGCACAGAAGTAATGAGAAATGGATGGAGAGATGAGATCCTATCCAAGCGGGATAGGGTTCATGCCGATAAGGCAGAGAAGAGGTAGCCGGTGTGGCCGACATAATGACAGCAAAGAGTGCTAGTCTGAGAGAACTGTTTTCCCCGGTACGGGAATGTAGAGAAGAGGTAGCCAGTGTGGCCGACGTAATGACAGCAAAGGGTGCTAGTCTGAGAGAACTGTTTTCCCCGGTACGGGAATGTAGAGAAGAGGTAGCCAGTGTGGCCGACGTAATGACAGCAAAGGGTGCTAGTCTGAGAGAACTGTTTTCCCCGGTACGGGAATGTAGAGAAGAGGTAGCTGGTGTGGCCAACGCAATGACAGTGAAGGTACATGAACCAGATGGGTTCGTAGAGATAATTTCAGTTGTTGACACTGGCGAATGGGTGTACCAGACATGGCAGCCGTTGATGAAGCTGTTGGAGCATGTGTGTGCACAGTGGGATATGTTATCGCTGAGACACCTGTCGCCGAGTATAGTAACCCCGGGAAGATTGAGAGAGGTATTGTTGGAGATACAGACCCACTTACCCCATCGTTTGAGATAGTCAGTCGACTCCACTGAACAGTTATGGAAGCATTATAATGTGTTAGAATATGTTGCGTAATCAGAAGGTAGAAAGCTATTAGTTTTAAAAAATTGAAGGCTCAATTAAGCCTTGTAGGAAAGAAAAATTCGCGTTAGAAGTGGGATATGGGCACCGTAATAGCTTGGCCGGTGTTAGTGATAATTTTAAACATAAATGATAGGGTTAGCCTTTGCAGCAAAAAGAGTGCGGGAAAGATGTAGGAAGAGGTTGGACAAAGCGAGTAAACTGACAACCGAGTGCATGAGCAAAGAAGGGTTACCCTTGAGTGCACTGTGCCCCGACTGTGAGCGGGTACAGGAATCGCTACCCTTGGTGGAGATCCAGGTGGATGACCCACATGCAGAGAAGAAGTTGGAAAGACCGAGCACGATACCAAGGCCTACTCTTAAGGCCCGAACGGTGAAGAATTAAAGACGATTCCGAGGAGAAGAGGATAGTGCAGTAAATTGTAAGGGGTGCTGAGAGTCCTAATTTCTTTTAGTGACGAACTCTTCATTGCATCGATTTTATCATTATCCTCTTCAAACACAAGAACCATGAAATCCATACCTGCACACACCCATGCATACGCATCTGCCACCTAAATATGCATGCTGAATGAACACTGGGTTAAAGAACTTTTTTTATTTTTCTGTTTTTTTAATTTTTATTTTTTGTATGACACAAGATGGAGGGGACGGATGTGACAATATTAAGCGGATGCGACAATATTAAGCGGCCCTGCGAAGGGCAGGACCTAGAATACAGTGCTAGTGTGAATTAGCCACGAGCTTATTCAAAGTCAAACATCATCTTATATTTTCAGTATAAACAAATTAAGAACAAGATTGGAACATAGTTCAATCGCCCCAGTAAATGAACTTCCCATCTCAATTTCAATCGATTCGAAATAATATTGGATTGGCCAGTCGGTCACGTGTGTGTCCTCGCCCAACTTAGGACAGCATTCTGCTGTCGGAGGAATAAATAGCCCCGAATTACCAAGTCCATCGATCCAACCTAAACCAAGCACAGTCTAACCAACCTGCCTTGGAACCCAACAAGTGTAATTTCTTCTCTTTGATTGTTTTTTTTGTTAATAATTATTCTTCCAAGAAAACCAGCAAACCAATTCGTTGCGGCTTATTATTCCTTTCTTCAACTGTTTATGTGAAATGACCCTCTCTTCACAGTGAGACAAGGTTGCTAGCCCACCCCAGTTGATTGCTCACTGATCTAAACAAACACAACGTGGGAGTTTGCAGTCACTGGACCGGGCGTTTCAACATCGGCAACCTTCATCAGAACGGCAACTTTTCCCGAACAGTGCCGGGTGACCAACCGAACCCGAAACGGCCGAACTGATGACGTCACGGCTAGAGGAGTGGTGCACATGTTCATAATTGACTTCCAAACTAACCTATCTTCGGTCAAACCTTATTTATCCCTCTTTCTTTCAAATCCATCTTTATCACTTTCTTCCATGTTTTCCTTGGTCTTCCCTTGCCAACTGACCCTGCTACCATAACTGTTTTCAAAGCTTTCATTATTGATTTAAAAAAAACAAACATTTATTACATTTTTTTATGTTTATAGGGGAAAATTGTACATTTAAAAAAATTAATAAACACTGTCATTATTGAAGGCAAGGAATGACTAGTAAAACATAGTCACTTAAGAATGAGCGATGTGAGCAATCTCCATTCAATTCGTTTCCAGTTGAGAGTAAGTCATATTTCTGTTTTATGTGAGCTGCCTTGAAATCTATATTATAATATGATAAGCAAAAGAGTAGAATATGTAAGCTAAGCTTTTCTACCTCTTTTCTTCTCAGTTATTGCATTCACTATGTGAACTGGTTTTTATATCTGTTTTTCTTTTTATTGATTTCTGGAGAAGGTCACTGTCAAGCCAGACAAACACACCTGCCACTCAACTGCAACCTGAATAAGAAAGCTATAAACACAACACTGAATCCCATCACTTCTCTAACACCTCCCCCCTTTTAATAGAAAAATAAAATCATGAAGACTACTTACCTGTATGTTAATTATTTTATGAGTTAGTTGGTATATCCCCCTCCCCAAAAAAGCGGATTAAAAAAACGGAGACATTCATAGACTTTTTAATTAGTGTGAGGGAGTCGAAACTTAAAGCAAACAAAAAACATATTTACTATAGTAAAAAAAATGTGTGAAAATAGACAGTATATGACTGCAGTTATGGACTTTGAGAAAAATTTGAATTTCCCATTATGGGGTTTTAAAATGTTTTAAATGTGCCCCATTTATTACTAATGGAGATTTAGTATCTGTCTGTCTGAAGCCGAACTATACTATAATGTGCTATTGTACTATCTTTTAATGCTAAATTGAGTTTACTATACTATTTAAAATTAATGTGCTATCTTTCAATGTTCAATTCCGGGGGAGGGGTAGTGTAGTATATTTTCTGTTGTCATAAGACCATCCTCTCAGGCATTACCTCCTGGTTTTGGGAGGTAGTGTAGTACGTGTTAGTTCATCATGATACCATCCTCCCAGGCATTACCTTTTGCTTTGGGGAGGGGGGGGTGTAGTATATGTTTGTTCGTAATGATACTATCCTTCCAGGCTAGAAAAAAGGAGGGAGCATATATTTGCTAGTTTTGATAATCTGTATAATGTGTCATTTACCTAGGGTTTAAATCTCATTCAAATCACACATAACAAAAACACTTACAGTGTATATCTCATGTTCTCTTCGGTTACAGCTTTATAAGAAAAATAAATACACAATTTTAAAATGAAATAAACAATATTTTTCATATTTTTAAAGCTGAAGAATATTTTATACTCTGTTTTTATCGACTACTTGTTCGATATATCTTTCTCACTCACAAGGTTGATATTTTGTGTGTGTGTGTGTGTTTTACACTATTGGGTTACCACTTATCAAGGCCAAGAGCCACTCGAGAACAAGGGTTAATGAGCCGGAAGCTCTTGCAAATAAGCTCTGTCCAAGGAAATTCGACCTGACGTTAAGCACATAGAGTAAGACTGGTATTTTTTTTCTTTCGTTGTAGTATGGTAGAAAGAAAAGTTCTTGCTGTGAATGTTTTACAAAGAGGAATACAAAATTCGAGCTCAGTTGAGTACCTTCCATGATAATAATAGAGTAAAGAGATATTTTGTGTGTGTGTGTGTGTGTTTTATACTATTGGGTTACCACTTATCAAGGCCAAGAGCCACTCGAGGATCAGGGTTAATGAGACAGAATGATTGTCGTTTGAGAGATGAGGAACAATGGTATGAACTGCATTTGATTGCTTATGGGGCAGTTTATGACAAGAATTTTTCGACATTGAATTTGAAGACGACCAAGTTGAATCAGCAGGGAAGCAGTCCTGCGGTAATGTGATCCACAGTCGAGAAGCCTTGCAAAATGCTGCTTGATATTAAACACATTGAGGGAGAAAGAAAAGTCTTTTTGCGTTGTGATAGAAAGACCAGTTATTGCTGTGAATGTCTTACAAAGAGAAACCAAAGATTAAATCTCAGTTGAGCACCTTCCATGGAAATAACGATAGAGATATGAGAAAGGGGTTGTAGGGAAAAGAAGATTAGATTTCGAAGGAGATTTTGTACTTTGTCAAGGCAGGGAAGAGTGCTTTGTGCAGAAAGATCCAGGTTGTCCTCGATGGTCATTCATCCAAACAACATGACAAAAATGCAGGTGTACCCCAGGGATCGGTCCTTGAACGTTTATTGCTCTTGATTTTCATAAATAACCTCCCTGTTGACATTGTGTCTGAGATGGATATATTTGCTGATGACACCATGCTCTACTCGCGTCATGTGGGTAAAACGGATGCACACATATCCGAGGCAGTGGCTGAATCCTTAGAAAGTGATCTCCAGTCTGTAGTGGAATGGGGTCAAAATATATGGTAACATTTAATGCTCCTTTCCTTCAACAACTACAACAAACCTCTTCAACCACCGATTGCTATGGCAAATCACACCCTACTTGAGAGTCCAACGGTCAAACGCCTCGGCCTACCATTCACAGGTAACATGAATTGGAACAAATATGTAGAAGATATTGTCAAGGCTGCTACAAAGAAGATGGGCTCCCTCTACCGAGCTAGAAAACTTGTCACACCTGACAGTATTCTATATCTCTACAAAACCACCATCCGCCCATGCATGGAGTTGTCACATGTGGGCTCTCCCTCTTAGACAAGGTCCAAAAAAGAATAGCTAATCTAATAGGTCGCTCACTATTCACCAAGCTCCAGCCCCTGACCTATCGCTACAATGTTGCATCCTTATGCTTGTTTTACAAGTACTTCAATGGAATGTGCTCCGATGAACTTGCTGCTCTGGTGGGTGCCCCCTCGATGTAAATACACTTGACCAATCCGACAATCAGCTAAATCCCATACATTCACTGTGGAGGTCCTCAGATGCCGGAGTGCCTTCTACTCCAATAGCTTCTTTCCTCTAACTGCTGACTTTTGGAACTCTCTCCCTGCTTCCTGTTTCCGTGACTGTACTTGCATGCAGAAATTAAAAACTAATGTGAACAAGCATTTCGCTGCACAGCTCCCAATTTAGGATGACCCCCTAAACTTTCACCCTAATTCTCAGTAGCCCCTTTACGTCTACAGTGACAACTTGCCTTGTTTGGGGTGAACGAAGTTAAAAAAAAAAAGCACCTTCCAAGATGTGGTAGCAGTACTCCATCTTACGACGTATCTGACTCTTATAAAGGTAGAGAATTGCATCTGGAGTCAGGTACTTTCTGGAGCAGTGGAATGATCCACCCATTTTTCCAACAACCTTAGCAATAGACTGGATATATATGTCTTCCATTTTAGATCTGGAGTTAAAGCCAGTCTTTAGAACATCAAAACAAGAGGCTTCTTCAAGGAAAGAGCAATTCATTTCGACTGGGGATCATGGATTACACACGAGGTTAGAAGAGAAAAGAAAAAAAGTGAAGAAACAGTTGGATTTACATAGATGCACACATTTATTCTCAGATAAACAGTTTGTCAAAGACAAATGTAAAAGTGGGATATGAAACATGTAGGATGGTACTTAATATGATATGATATATAAAGGGAGAACAAAATTAGTACCAAAGAAAGAATACATTGGTGCCTCAATGCAATAGATAAAGACATGTGTTTCTGGAGCTAGAAAATAGAGAATATACATAAACAATGGTAAAAAAGTATATTTTGTGTTGGTTGTAGTGCTATGGGAGTCTTGGCGACTGAAACTAGAAAGCGCCTGACAGATAAGGCATCAGGATTTGTGAAAATCATGCTGAGATGGCCAGCTGATTGGACCATGTCTGTAAGCTTTGAAAGCCCAGCCAGACAGCGGATAATATCTTGTTCTAAATTCCCCATGTAGGTTTAATGAGATTTTTTACTTCTGAACAGGAGAGCATATTCTCTCTAACGTTGGCAAGAATAATTCAGGAGAGGTAACTCGGATATAATCGAAGAGAGATAACTCAGATAATTCTACCACTACATATTCATCTTCTGAGACATTTCTTTCATGAATCCTCATCAGAGAAGAATATGTCTAATCATAAATTAATTCGAAAAATAGGCAAAGTCACAGCATTATCATCGGCATGGCAGTGAAGAAAAAAAAGTCCCAAGAATTAAATTTTAATGAGCAAAAAATATGCTAGACATTATAAAAGAATCGACAAAAGAAAGGAAAAAACGTGAAAGGGAAAAAAGTTATGTCAATATTGTTGGGATGTTAAAAGTCTTTAAACAGACTAAAAAAAATCCTTTTGTCTCCATAAAGATGGCTGTCTTATACTGATATGGATGCATTACAGATGAGGTAGGAATGAAGAATGGGAAATGCTAAGAAAGTTTAAATGATTGTCAATGTGAGCAAATAAACAATTTGGATTATGTATTAAATGTTCACCAGTAGCTGAATAAACTCCTCGGACAGAAAAACATGAAGTCTGAAGAGCCTGTCTTATATTTAGTGGTGCATGCTGTTTTATTCTGTTCAGTGATACATCCAATGTATCTGGCATCATATTTGGCCAAGAAATTGGTAAATTATAGAAGTCTTATGAAGGAAAGTTATGTTGTCCTTTTGGATGGCTTGGGGCATAAGGAAAACATTGCGTAACAGATTTTATCGATTGTTTAGAAAAACGTTGACTAGCATTGCCAAAGAAAGGAAGTTTGAGATAAACAGGTTATTTAGATGGGCAAAACTGTTTGTTATTGGTAATGGGAAACCCCTGTGAAAATGCCATAATTCGATTATACATCTACTCTTCTGCTGATGCCATTTTACATGATAGCCCATAAATCACTGAAATTTTCGAATTATCAACACAATTTTCTCTAAAAATACTTGCTAAATTTTTACAAGTGTTGGAGACAGTTTGTTAGAAGTAGCAACAAATGTTTTTACTCTCAATTGGACAAAAGCTCAAATCAGCAGTTTCTTTCAATCAATCACAAGCGTGGAAATATTAACTCTGAAATTTTGTGCATAAAAAGAAAGCATGTGTTTACAATTCGTCATTCCGTAATAATAAAACCGGATATTGAACTTTTCGCATGGATCCAGGCTTGAATCCCTATCCAAACCAGTTAGCTAATGGTCCCGTCTTTGGAAATGTGCCAAGACCCACGCTGACAATTCAGAAGGTTATATGTGTTGAAATGGACGAAAATGTGAATGTTAGGAATGATTTAGAATGGGTCACCATCTATCAAGCGCTAAATTCAACAAAAAGATGTGAATGAAAGAGAGAAAAACATGGTTAACAGACAAAATATATTTATAAATATATAAATTTAAATTTACAGTGTGTGAAAGATATTTTGAGGGAATAAATTGTGAGAAAAACTTAAAAGTTCTTGTGTTTGTAGAATGTTTGAAGTGTGGAAGAAGACACGAGTGTTAGAAGTGTGTATGTTTGTTTTTTGTTTCACTTTAAAAATCTTTTTACTTCAGTTAGTTGAGGCTAACACTTGATTTCAGTATGAGTTACATTTATATCTGAGGGCTTTTTAGGGCTGCTACCTCTACAACTTGATCTTCCGGGGATTGTGGCTAAGTATATTTTAAAATGTTTTTTCATTAGACCAGTCTAATACAATTTTTCATTAGACCAGTCACCCCTACCACAGCTGGTACAATGTTTATTTCTTTAAGAGATCATGTTATTTTTAAGTCATTCTTGAGGTCCTGATATTTTGTTATCTTTTTGTGTTCAGCTCTATTGAGGCTATAGTCATTCGGGACGGTTACATCAATAATGAGAGCTAACCTTTCAGGTGTGTTCCATATGACAATGTCTGGCTTAATGGCCTTGTCTTTTATGCATCTATTTGTTTTTGTTTTTTTCCAATTTTCCTATCTTTTTGTTTTTCCTGTGAATGAGGCACCTACTGGATGCCAGACATTCACCCGCTCAGTGTGAATATTCGTGTGTGAGTTCAGGACACATTGTGTGTATATGGACTTTGTCATTGTGTGAATCATTTCAAATAAGAGGGAATCATTGGTCGAGTTAACACCTTTATGTGAAATGATGCTTTTTTTTTATTTCAGGAGTGGACATAGGATAAAGCTATTGATTTGACTATTTCCCATTTCCACACGATACAGAAAGGAAGAAATGAAAAGAAAAAGAGTAAGCTAAACGAAGGGAGAAAGAAAGAGACTAACTTATACAAGCTAGTAACTTTTTACATCTGTTCAAATCGCATCTCTACCTTGCCACAAACTGATGATTTTTCAAGAATGTTCCTCTTGCGCACGACACTTTGAGCAAATTTCAGACTTAAACTTTATTTATTGAAATTTGTTTAATAAATGTTTATTGGGATTTTTTATTTGTATCATCTTTTTGTTTCTTATTTTGTTACAGCTAAATCTACCTTCTCTTTCCCTTTAATTTACCTTATTCTTAAGTACAAGAGGAAAGAGTTTACAAGTAGTGCTTTGGATCCATCCATTGTTTACACAAACTGAAGCTATCTCATAAAAGAGAAAAAGAGTGAAGAAACAACGAGAGAGGAGAAAAAACTTCCATCATGTAGAGAAGGTGGCAGTTACTGCTATTAACATGCAGATAATGATAGTAGTAGTAATGTTAATTGATAATACTGTCATTGTCAGTAGCAGTATTAATGGCATTGCTGTCAGTAGTAGCAGTAGTGATAATATTGTTGTCAGTATCAAAGCCAAGAGTCACTCAAGGATAAGGGTCAATGAGATGGAATGATTGTCAACCAAAATTGATCAATGCAATGAACTAAGTTTGATTACTTATGAGATGGTTTATGACAAGTTATGACAAGTATTCATTGACATTGGATTTGAAGACGACTATGTTGTAGTCTGCAGGGAAGCAGTCCAAGCTATGACCATGGGAATTCTGCTTGATGTTAGGCACATGTAGGAAGAAGAGAAAGTCTTTTTCCATTGTGGTAGAAGATGAGTTTTTGGTGTGAATGTCTTACAAGAAGGAACCAGAGATTGGATCTCAATCGAGCACCTTGCATCAGAAGATACAGTATAGAGAGAATAGCAACGTCTCTTCGGTGAAAAAGGGGCTGTAAGGATCTAGATTTCAACATCGATTTTGAACTCTGTCTAGGCAATGAAGAGCGCTCTGAGCGGCACCTTCCCAAATGTGGCATCAGTACTCTTAGGATGTATCTGACTCGTTTATAGGTAAAGGATTACATCAGGATTCGGGTACTTTCTGGAGCGATAGAATGATCCAACCATTATTGTTGTTGTCAGTTACAGTGATAGTAATATTGTAGTAGTAATAGAAATCAGAATATTGTTAGTAATATTAGTAGCAGTACTAATAAAGTTGTTCTTGTGCGTAGTAGTAGTAGTAGTAGTAGTAGTAGTAGTAATAATATTGATATTGTCAGTTGTCGTATTTTGTATTGATTCGACTTTATGTGGGTAAGTGTTTTATTAACAAGTAGTATTTTACCTGCATCTTGCTGAGTGAAATTCCCCATGAACTTTATAGTAAGTATTTTTAAAATATTTTTACTAACAATACTCAGGGCACCTACAACTCTAGAGAAGACAGTGGTTTTCATGTTCCACATATGTTGCATCTCAATTTCCAGTTTTTCATATTCTAACAACTTTCATTGTTGTTGAATGGAAAGATATGTCATTGAACGGAAAGATATGTCAATAATACAAGTGTGTTTTCATTTTATTTCATCTGTTTGTGTGTATGTTTAAGAATATCCCATCGATTTGCACACATTTTACCTGACTGTGTTGATCCTATAATCTCATAGTCGTGTGTCTGTTTGGTTGTCAACCATTATTTTTATTTATAATACCATTGTCAGACACATGCTGTAGTAGAGTAGCACGAGGAGGCCTGTTGGACATTTCAGAGCAAGTTGCTTCAAAATGAATTTACTCTTAACAACATGAAAAACATATTCATTCATTTGGTATATAAAATAAAGTTAGATTTCCTCTATTTTATTGACCGGAATAGCTTCATAAACAAAAGCTGCATAACAATTTTCTTAATATAGTGCACATATTGTTTCGTTTTCTGGTAAAAAAATATTTTTTTATTTCCCATCGATTTTTCTTTGTATATTCAATCTGGCCAACAGTTTTCGTTTTGATGCGTAATGAGTTGAAGTGAATATCCCTCTGTTGGTTACAAGTTTTCTGACCGCTACTCTAATAACCAAGTTCAAATATTTTGTAATATAATTAACTTTCGTTGCACCATTTGTGAACTCTATGAATGCTCAAATGTGTAATAATCATTCACATTTTCTTACATCAAGGCTTATTATTTGATTTTAAGCATTATTTGATTTTAAGCAAACACCAAATATTTATTAGTCATTATTTTTTAAGTTATTAACTTAATAAATACTAAATTTACATATCAAATACATGCTATATATTCATAAAACCAATAAGGACTTCCTTTCACTTACATGTCCCAATAAATATAATTGTGCTTTCAAGTATTAAAACAGTGATCCCAGCCTGTTATAAATCAATTTTCTTTGACAAAATTGACAGTTTAAAGTCTTACAAAACACAAATACTATTTTATGCTTATTATATTCACTTACACTATATATAACTACACTTTCTTCAAATAAAAAATCCGTATTCTTACACCGCTCTCTCACGCCCCCCCCCCATTGTACCATCTATGAACTTAACTTTCACTTTTATTAAACTCTTATTTTATTTAAACATTGAAAGTTTATACTTTTACACAAAACAAAACACTTGATTATGCTAATTAATTTCACTTACAATATTATATAACTACAATTTCTTCAAATAAACATTCCGTGTTCTTAAATCACTCTCTATCAACCTAGACATATTTATGGAATATCATACTTGACAAAAAAAACTTATATGAACTTAACCCTTATTTCATTTTAAATTTTATAGTTTATGCTTTTACAATAAACAAATAAACTATCCCAATATGTAACAGTTCGATTACTTTCCAGGATGAGTTTGTTCTTTTCTTTCTATCAGCTTCTTTTTAGGGGTAATTTTTTGGGGATATTATTTAGGCATATTTCCCTTTATATTTACTATGCATGCATGTCATAGGAGCCACAAGCTCTTGCTTACTTGTTTGATTATTTGCATATTGAATGTTTTAAATGGTGGAAGGAGGGGCGAATGAGATGAAAACTGGAAGTAGGGAATAGAGAAAGTAGTAGCAGCAGTAGCATAAGAGAATGATGTAAATAAATAAATGATGTAAATAAAGAAGAAATGGAGAAGAAGAGTAAAAGGAAATTCATGGAATTCAAAATAATTTACTTGACTGAAATAGGAATTGTAAAAACGTATTTATTTTCATGCAGCAAATGATTAGAAAAAAACCCTAAGAACATTTAGTTACAAACATGTTGAATTTGTGTTGTGTGACATTGCTGCAACATTACTGTAATGCTGCAATAAGCTATTTTCTGGTCTCTGTTGAAAGGGCGAACACCGGGAAGGCAGTTGTATGATTTTTGTGACCAAATATTTCGTCTTTGTGACGTGTCATTACTCTGCTCTTTGTGTTGTTTTCCCAGTGGCACTTGCTGTACTATCTTTCTTGTATTATAGTTTGTTTATAAAAGTTTATTATTGTTCTCGGGTGTTTCATCATTATTCTTTCCCTCCGTACATTCAGTGTTACTGTTTCATGAATACACTAATGCTAATATCAAAGCATGTTAGAACAGAGAAATATTATATCTCACTACATACAGCCGATAACAGGTAATGTTAGGTGCTTCAGCTAAGATTAATTTATTCTGAAATACAACACATATAGTCAATGCTTTATTCTACACAAGGTGATATTTTACCTATTTTAGCTGAGAGCAAATTCTGGGTTCATACTATTGTACCTTTTAATGGCTTTTTCCTAAAATCTATATAAAACGCTATTTTTTAAGTGTATGAAAATAAAACACTAGAATTAAAGATCAATAATTCGTTTATTAAAGTCGGATTTTGAAAGTTATTTTTATCTAAATTAGACATCCTATTTATTCTGGTAACAGCCATCTATTTCTCTCTATATATAATAAACACTTAGTAATGAGCTCTCTATTACTATTCGTTAAGCTGATGACATCACACTCGTTGCTGCTGTCTTTGATAAGTTGAAGCTCTCTACCGAGCTTGAAGCCTCTTGCGAGAAATGGGAGATGAAATTAAACCCAGACAAATGCAAAATCTTTTCTTGCTCTGGAAATAATATAATATACAACAAAACGATTTTGCGTTTTTAGCTTAGTGGTTCCAGGATTCTCCACTGATATTAGCAAAAGAATAGGAATAACAATTTCTGCATTTGGATGTTTAAAAGAAAAGATATGGAGCCTCTGAAGTGAAGACTTTACAATGCATTGATAATTCCTATTGCTGTATATGCAAGTTAAACATGGCAGAGCATGAGAAGAAGCTCAACCAGGCATGTAGCCAGACTTCTAACTCGGGGGGAAGGGGGCAAGGCATTTTTAGGAGGGGCAAAACTAATATTGATATTCTAATATGAGTGACGTTTTGGTTCAGTGTGTGTATGTACTGATATATAAATATAAATAAGTAGTAAAAAAATTTCAATTTCTTTTATATAATCTAAATATATTGTTGTGTATTTCGGTAGGTACATGTAAATAACAACATAAGCATAGTAAAGCACATAAAGCATAGTAAAAACAGTAATAATAACATAAAGTTCTTAAAATAAGGTAGCTACTTGCTAGCTCTACAGAATTCTATGATAATCTTCTATTTTTACAGTTATTGAAATACGCAAATCTTTTTCAAAGGATATGAGGCAGAGTGAGGTCAGTCTCTCTGTTGACATCAAAGATCGCATTCTTGTTTTGATGCGCTTCACTGAAGAGAATAGTCTTTCAACGTTTACTGAGGTCTGTGGGATGGTAAGGAGCAATTGGAATACTCTATGCACCGATGGAAAAATAACCCTGTCACATTGTTCGAATAATTCTGAAAGTCCAAGATCTTCGGTAGGGAGACGTCGCTGAATGTAGTTCTTGAATATTTCCATCTCACTCTCCTTTACCGAAACACCAAACAGTGGACCTAGCTGTTTCAGCATCTCACTGTTCATGAATGATTCTGATGACGTGTTACACACTGCAGCAGCTTTCATCACTGCACATTGAGCATTTCCAAATCGAGCACGGAGTTCTCCTCTAATGTGCCCCAGCAACTGTCGGAGTACCAAATCAAAATCTTCCACTGTACCCACACAGTTATGGCCAACAGAACCAGTCACTACTGCGCTATCAAATTTTCCGGATAACTTTCGTGCCCTTCCAGATGGCCGAGTATCAATATCCGTGATATCGTACTTTGTGGCAAGCTCCAATGCATACTTCACCACCTTCTCTGTATCGAATGATTCTGTGTCTTCAAGTAGTGTTTCCACCAAGCTAATAGCTGTCTCCGCATTTGTTTGTTTCTTTTGCAGACATTTGGTCACAACATCTGTATAGTCATATAATCTTCCAAAAAAGATTAGGAGAACTAGGAACTTCTTTGTCTGAATTGCCTTCAGTAGAGCAATAGCAGAAAGTTTTGTTTCAGCAGCAGGATCATTTTGAAAGGATGCCAGAGTGTCCAAAATTACATCAAAACGGTGCAAGAACTTTTCAACATCTAAGGATCTGGAAGACCACCTGGTTGTAGATGAATGGGTCAGTTCAAATTGTGGGTCTTTCGGATAAAACATCTTCTGGATTTCCAGGTATCGGGAATGACGTTTTGTACCTGTCATGAAAGTGTACACTAAATCCATGGTCTCGAAGAATGTCTTAATGGCAGGATCAATCTCAGTGACAGATGCGAGAGCTAAATTCAGCCTGTGAGATGCACAGTGCACATACTGGGCATTTGTATAGCCACCCCTTTTCATCAACGCTTGAACACCACTACGTTCACCTGACATCACACTTGCACCATCGTATCCTTGCCCAACACACATCTCCTTCTCCAAGTTCATAGACCGCAGCATACCTTGCAGCTGTTCCGAAATACTGGCAGCAGATAAGTCATACAGCTCCATGAAACCAATGGCCCGTTCATGGACTTTTCCTCCGTGCAGAAACTTTAATGAAACACCAAGTAATTCTTTGTTAGAGATGTCCTTAACCTCATCAGTTAAAACTGCATAATATCCGGCTTCCTGAACCTGGCCCCTGATTTCCTCTAACAGAACCTTCTGCGCTGAAAAGAGTAAATCATTTTGAATCTTTGTGCATTTCTCGGAAGTTTCTCCAAGCGTTGTTGAATAGTTGGGTCATACTTAGATAAAAGTGAGAGTAACTCAAAAAAGTTTCCTCTGTTTAGTGATTCTTTGCTTTCGTCATCACCTCTCAGTACTATCTCATTCTCTACACAGAATAATACTATGTCCAGTACTGTCAGGAGATGCTGTTTGTGCTCACCGATTAATTTCTTGTCTCAGTAGTATGGATCCAGGAGTTGATCCACTCTCCCTACTTTCTGAACATTTTTTAAGGTGATCCGAACCTTGTCCGCTTCTTTGTGGACATCAGTGTCATTATGTGCTTTCAATTTTTGTCCAATTTTCCTCCAGTCACGAAAGCCAAATTCTGTCCAGACTCTACTTTCCTCCCGTCGTAAATGTCCAAAATCCCTTAATGTGCTTATATTTTATATTTAATATTAAATTTCTTTTAATGCAAAGACGCCACAAATAATCTTTTGTTAATAGTTGTTAATCAATGAAAATAGATTTTAAGACCGTCCTGGAGGGGGCTCCCTCCAATTAAAATATTTAAAATATTTTTTTAACCAAATTATTTTTTTATATATTTTTTCAACTAAATTATTTTTAAAAATATTTTTTCAACCAAATTATTTAAAAAAATATTTTTTCAACCAAATTATTTTTTAAATAGGATTTTGAAAGCTAGATTTCATTTTTACGGTATCGTTTGGCCATTAAATTATTAACTGAACCAAATTGTTATGGAACTATAAATAATGATTGTTAGTGTACTGTTGATTTAATCTCTATTCATAAAATTATTGGGTGTAAAAAGCGTCCAAAACTTTCAATCTTTTAATACATGAGGATTTGCTAAGAATCAAAATTCTTAGCTAAACCTTATGTGCGAAAATGTAATGTTCTACGATTGGTGACATTTATTGGATGTGTTTCTAAGAGTATTTTGTTCTAATTGCCGATTTTTTGTGCGCTTCTGAGAGATTCCCGGGAGCCATGTTGGATGTCGCTTTCGAAATGAAGAACCGACACTTGGTTTTAACACAACAAAAAAAAACCCTTTAAAATAAGTTAAAACACAAATAAACTTATCCAGCTAGGTAGAATAGTAACTTGTCTTACCCTTGCTAATATTTATTTGTTGCACATTTGTTTTTTCACCCTTTTTTCGTGTTTCCGTTCTGTTGATTATAGTAAAAGATTCCCCAATTTTCACTATATCTTTTGTTTATTAAATTGTTAGGTGAAAGTACAGAATAGTTAACAAAGCCCCCCCCTCTCCATGTTAAGAATGACTTTCTAAATAATGTTATTATTTCAACCCAGTTTGTAATTAAATTACGAGATTAAATCTATCATAATGCATTTAGGTTTCTTCATAAACAAGTCAGCCATTTTAATATTTTGTTAATAATTGAAAAATATATCAATTACTTCGTCTCTGTTCGAAATTTGAAAGGCATTTGGAAGTATTTAAACTATCGAATAGAAAGTCATTTGAACTGGCTTTTAAATGCTTAGAAAATCATGTATTTAAAAAAGCAAAATTGTTTTTCTTGTCATGAAATTAATTTATTAGTTATTTTTTTGTAAATGTAATTCAGTTTTTTAATCTCTGGTGGCCATCTTGCCTAAAAGTAAGTTTATTTACTACTTTTTAAATGTGTTTACTTCTTTCAAATTAATCGTTGAAAGGTCGGAAAAGAATCAGAAAAATACAGCCGATTTATTGTTCGCCATTTTGGCTATGAAACGACAAATTAACCACTTCATCTTACAGTGATTTACCAATTTTGAAGTAAAAAAAACGACTCGACGAGCGGCCTATTTTCAACACATCCTCTTTCCCGCCGAGATTAAAACACTGAATTACAGTTACAAAAAATAAATTAGAAATGTATTTCATGACAAGGAAAACAAATTTCCTTTCAAATTTCGAACAGACACGAAGTAATTGATATTTTTTCAATTATTAACAAAATATTAAAATGGCTGACTTGTTTACAAAGAAACCTAAATGCATTATGATGGATTTAATCTCGTAATTTAATTACGAACCGGGTTGAAATAACAACATTATTTAGAAAGCCATTCTTATCATAGGGGCAAGCGTGGGGGGGGGGGCTTTGTAAACTATTCTGTACTTTTACCTAACATTGTAATAAACAAAATATATCGTAAAAATTGAATAAACTGCACAAGTAACTGTAATAAAAACTGGACGCCGAATATAACTTAAGGATAAGCTTTATTTAACCATTTGTTGCTTACTTGGACAAATAGTGTTTTAACATTCACTCTTAATATACACGAATGTAGAACATTCCATTATTACTTCAAGGGGGAGACGGGCATCAATTATCTTTGTTACTACATTCTCCCCATCTATCTTCTTATTCGTAGGGAACAAAATCATCCCATCGACCTGGCCTCCTGCAGGTTCTTTGAGGGCGTCTTGGTTGTTCGTGCCCGACATCCATTTCTAATCTAGGCTCCTCGGGACCTGGCGACGTTTCGGGACTGTCTTGTGTGGCTGGTTTAGGGCTAAAATATCTTGCTCCAAATCGCTCTCGTTTTCTACGGCGCTTTGGTCGCTTGGTGTCTGAAGATTGAGTATCTGTCTCAGATATTGGGTGAAATCGCTTTCGTGGTACCCATCTGTCGTCCGAACTAGAGTCAGAGACGACTCTGTTAGTATATTCAGATTCGTTTTGTTGGGACTCTGAGCTTGACGTATCTGGCACACGATCACCTAAGTGTGTCGGACTTGTTCCACGAACCGGAGCTGTATATCCATCTGAAGCAGTTCTACGTTCATATACATTTCCTGCTGGGGCTAGATCCCTTAAGGAGACAGTAGATTGCCTTCCTTCTGAATTTCTGACCAGTGCATACTGAGGGTTCGCTTCGATTAATTGTACCTCGCTTACCAATGGGTCATGTTTACTATGACGAACATGGCGTTTTAATAAAACTGTGCCAGGTTGTGCAAGCCACGAGGGAAGTGATGTGCCTGCTGAGCTTCGTCGTGGGAACGAGAAGAATCTCTCATGTGGGGTAGCGTTTGTCGCTGTACATAATAGAGTCCTAATAGCGTATAAGGCCATGGGGATGAGACTTTCCCAATCGAAGATCGGACTATTGCGATTTGCTGCCGCCAACTGTACTGTCTTCCATATTATACCATTGTATCTTTCGCACTGTCCGTTTCCTTGAGGATTGTGAGGAGTTGTTCTACTTACAGCTACTCTTCGTTCATGCAGAAACTGCTTGAGTTCGTCCGACATAAAAGCAGACCCACGATCTGAATGTATATATGCAGGCACTCCAAAAACAGCAAAAATGGAGCAGAGGCCTTGAATTACTGTTGCAGCCATTACGTCTGGGCAGGGGATGACGAACGGAAATCTTGAGTACTCGTCTATTATTGTGAGCATGTATTTATTTTTAGTTTTAGAGGGTAAAGGGCCCTTAAAATCCAGGTTAAGTCTTTCAAAAGGCTGTGTGGCCTTAATGAGTGTTGCTGGAGGAGGTTTGTAGAACCTGGGCTTATTTTCTGCGCATATCCGACAAGAGTTCGTAATTCTTTTTACGTCTTCAACAGAATATGGCAAGTTTCTGCTCCTGACTACGTGAATCATTCTTGTGATACCTGGGTGACACAATTCCCTGTGTATATACTGAAGATCATCTGAGCCAGTTACCAGGCCACATACCCTTGAAAGCGCGTCGACCGCGGCATTCTCCTTACCAGGGCGGTAAGTGACGTCAAAGGAGTAGCAAGAAAGCTCCATTCTCCATCTCGCTATTTTCTCGTTTTTTATTTTACTCGTTGTTTTTGGGTTAAGCATAAACGAGACCGACTTTTGGTCAGTGATTAATTCAAAATGTCGGCCGATTAAGTAATGCCTCCATTTTCGTAATGCCTCAACTATGGCGTACGCTTCTTTTTCTATTGCCGAGTGTCGTCGCTCGGATCTCGAAAGTGTTCTTGAAAAAAAAGCTACAGGACGACCGGATTGTCTCAGTGAGGCAGCTATCGCACAGTCGGAGGCATCCGTCTCAACTAATAGAGGGATAAAAGGATCCACAGCAGAAATGGCAGACTGAGCAATGTTCCTTTTCATGTTTTGAAATGCTCTGATGGCGGAACAGGACAACGGAAAAGTAGATACTTGCGTCAATGGGTGTATTTTTTCTGAAAAAGACGCAACCCATTGGGAGTAGTGAGCAAACATACCGAGGGCTCGTCGTAAAGAGGGCATGTTTCCAGGGATTGGTAATTCCATTAGCGGTTTCAGTCGCTCGGGATCCGGCGTCATGGTGCCATTTTTGACAATGTATCCCAATAATTTGATGCTTTTCAAGTTGTAGGAACATTTTTCACTGTTCAAAGTCAGATTATATTTCTTGACGGCAGCCATGAATCGTTTAAGGTTGTGGTCATGTTCAGCTTGGTTATGTCCGCATACTGTGACATTGTCTATATATGCAACAGTACCCTTCAATTTTTCATTGGAGATTATTTCATCTATTACCCTCTGGAAGCTAGCCACACCATTTGTTATCCCAAAAGGAATTCGGCAGAACTGATATAGGTGACCGCAGGCCTCGAATGCCGTGTAGGGCTTATCCTCTGGCTTGATAGGTACCTGATGGTAGGCACTTCTGAGATCCAAAGTACTGAAAGTGTGATATTTTGCAATATTAGAAATCATTTCGTCAATACGAGGCAGTGGATAGGCATCGAGTAATGTGTATCTGTTGATGGTCTGGGAATAGTCAATGACCATCCTTTTCTTGTGATTTTCAGTGGCTGTTACGAGGACCTGTGCTCGCCATGGAGATTCACTTGGCTCTATAATTCCTTCCTTAAGTAGTTTTGTTACTTCTGCTGCTATGAACTGTTTGTCCGTTTCTGAATAGCGTCTTGATTTTATTGCTACTGGTTTGCAGTCAGGAGTTAAGTTTGTAAAAAGTGACGGGTGCCGCACTTTGACAGCTGCTAGTCCACATACGCTTAGGACTGGCTTGGGGCCACCAAAAGGAATTTCAACGCATGAATGTTGTTTTAGAAAATTGTGACCCAAAATCACTTCGCAGCAGAGGTTTTTCATTACTGATAATTTGATCCCTTGATAGGAGTTTCCTTTTAGTTTCAGGTTAACCATGCAATATCCAATTACATGGGACGATAAAGATGAATTTGCCATTGATATTTGGTTGGAACAAGGAAATATTTCCCATTTATTCGCTTTTACAATACTGGCATTAATAAAACTTTCGGAACTGCCTGTATCAATAAGCGCATGAATAGTCAATCCATTGATTTTTACCCTCACGATTGTTTTTGAGAGGCAGCCGGGGAATGCAGCTGATATTGTAATTGGTGCTACAGTAGCAAGAGTAGCCGAACGTTTTTTTTGAGAAGCTGACCAGCAAACTTTCGAAAAATGTCCCTGCTTATCACACATCTCGAGCCGGGCAGGACGAACGAGCATGTGTACGAAGGCCACAAAAGTAGCATGTGGATCCAGCTGAGGCGGCAGTGATAAGTTGTTCGTGATCGTTAGAAAGGGGGGTGGCAGCATCTTGAACAATGGAAGAATTTTGAACATGCAGAGGAGGGGCTACGATAGCAGCTCCCAAAATATCGGGTTGTAAATAGAAGACAGACTGCTTCTGTGCCATGTCCAACGTTAGAGCTTGTTCATAAGCTGTTGGTAAGTCTATGTCTTTATTCTCTAGTAGTCTTTGTCTTATTTGGTTGGACTGTATTCCATTAATAAATGCGTCCCTGATAAAAACATCTCTCGCTTGGTTCGCAGTTAAGGCTGTAAATTCACACTCGCGACTTAACGTCTTTAAAATCTGAAGGTATTGTTCAAGGCTTTCTTCTGGTTGTTGACGCCGGGTAGCAAGTAAATGTCTTGCAAAAATAGTATTTTTTTTCTTGACAAACATGGCTTCTAAAATGTCCACCGCAGTTTCATAATTTTCACATTCAGATAAATTTCTATAAATAGCAGTAGAGACATGATGTAAAAGATGGGTATATTTCTCAGTACCTGTTAAAGCCGCGTTTGAAGATAACTGTAGAGCTGTAAGGAATCCTTCGAACATTTTTCTCCAATGCCGCCATTTGTCAGTAGATTCCGAGTCGGCCGTATCAAGGTCTAGACGATCGGGTTTCAAGTAACGTTCCATAACGAATGGTTAAATAAATTGTAATAAAAACTGGACGCCGAATATAACTTAAGGATAAGCTTTATTTAACCATTTGTTGCTTACTTGGACAAATAGTGTTTTAACATTCACTCTTAATATACACGAATGTAGAACATTCCATTATTACTTCAAGGGGGAGACGGGCATCAATTATCTTTGTTACTACATTCTCCCCATCTATCTTCTTATTCGTAGGGAACAAAATCATCCCATCGACCTGGCCTCCTGCAGGTTCTTTGAGGGCGTCTTGGTTGTTCGTGCCCGACATCCATTTCTAATCTAGGCTCCTCGGGACCTGGCGACGTTTCGGGACTGTCTTGTGTGGCTGGTTTAGGGCTAAAATATCTTGCTCCAAATCGCTCTCGTTTTCTACGGCGCTTTGGTCGCTTGGTGTCTGAAGATTGAGTATCTGTCTCAGATATTGGGTGAAATCGCTTTCGTGGTACCCATCTGTCGTCCGAACTAGAGTCAGAGACGACTCTGTTAGTATATTCAGATTCGTTTTGTTGGGACTCTGAGCTTGACGTATCTGGCACACGATCACCTAAGTGTGTCGGACTTGTTCCACGAACCGGAGCTGTATATCCATCTGAAGCAGTTCTACGTTCATATACATTTCCTGCTGGGGCTAGATCCCTTAAGGAGACAGTAGATTGCCTTCCTTCTGAATTTCTGACCAGTGCATACTGAGGGTTCGCTTCGATTAATTGTACCTCGCTTACCAATGGGTCATGTTTACTATGACGAACATGGCGTTTTAATAAAACTGTGCCAGGTTGTGCAAGCCACGAGGGAAGTGATGTGCCTGCTGAGCTTCGTCGTGGGAACGAGAAGAATCTCTCATGTGGGGTAGCGTTTGTCGCTGTACATAATAGAGTCCTAATAGCGTATAAGGCCATGGGGATGAGACTTTCCCAATCGAAGATCGGACTATTGCGATTTGCTGCCGCCAACTGTACTGTCTTCCATATTATACCATTGTATCTTTCGCACTGTCCGTTTCCTTGAGGATTGTGAGGAGTTGTTCTACTTACAGCTACTCTTCGTTCATGCAGAAACTGCTTGAGTTCGTCCGACATAAAAGCAGACCCACGATCTGAATGTATATATGCAGGCACTCCAAAAACAGCAAAAATGGAGCAGAGGCCTTGAATTACTGTTGCAGCCATTACGTCTGGGCAGGGGATGACGAACGGAAATCTTGAGTACTCGTCTATTATTGTGAGCATGTATTTATTTTTAGTTTTAGAGGGTAAAGGGCCCTTAAAATCCAGGTTAAGTCTTTCAAAAGGCTGTGTGGCCTTAATGAGTGTTGCTGGAGGAGGTTTGTAGAACCTGGGCTTATTTTCTGCGCATATCCGACAAGAGTTCGTAATTCTTTTTACGTCTTCAACAGAATATGGCAAGTTTCTGCTCCTGACTACGTGAATCATTCTTGTGATACCTGGGTGACACAATTCCCTGTGTATATACTGAAGATCATCTGAGCCAGTTACCAGGCCACATACCCTTGAAAGCGCGTCGACCGCGGCATTCTCCTTACCAGGGCGGTAAGTGACGTCAAAGGAGTAGCAAGAAAGCTCCATTCTCCATCTCGCTATTTTCTCGTTTTTTATTTTACTCGTTGTTTTTGGGTTAAGCATAAACGAGACCGACTTTTGGTCAGTGATTAATTCAAAATGTCGGCCGATTAAGTAATGCCTCCATTTTCGTAATGCCTCAACTATGGCGTACGCTTCTTTTTCTATTGCCGAGTGTCGTCGCTCGGATCTCGAAAGTGTTCTTGAAAAAAAAGCTACAGGACGACCGGATTGTCTCAGTGAGGCAGCTATCGCACAGTCGGAGGCATCCGTCTCAACTAATAGAGGGATAAAAGGATCCACAGCAGAAATGGCAGACTGAGCAATGTTCCTTTTCATGTTTTGAAATGCTCTGATGGCGGAACAGGACAACGGAAAAGTAGATACTTGCGTCAATGGGTGTATTTTTTCTGAAAAAGACGCAACCCATTGGGAGTAGTGAGCAAACATACCGAGGGCTCGTCGTAAAGAGGGCATGTTTCCAGGGATTGGTAATTCCATTAGCGGTTTCAGTCGCTCGGGATCCGGCGTCATGGTGCCATTTTTGACAATGTATCCCAATAATTTGATGCTTTTCAAGTTGTAGGAACATTTTTCACTGTTCAAAGTCAGATTATATTTCTTGACGGCAGCCATGAATCGTTTAAGGTTGTGGTCATGTTCAGCTTGGTTATGTCCGCATACTGTGACATTGTCTATATATGCAACAGTACCCTTCAATTTTTCATTGGAGATTATTTCATCTATTACCCTCTGGAAGCTAGCCACACCATTTGTTATCCCAAAAGGAATTCGGCAGAACTGATATAGGTGACCGCAGGCCTCGAATGCCGTGTAGGGCTTATCCTCTGGCTTGATAGGTACCTGATGGTAGGCACTTCTGAGATCCAAAGTACTGAAAGTGTGATATTTTGCAATATTAGAAATCATTTCGTCAATACGAGGCAGTGGATAGGCATCGAGTAATGTGTATCTGTTGATGGTCTGGGAATAGTCAATGACCATCCTTTTCTTGTGATTTTCAGTGGCTGTTACGAGGACCTGTGCTCGCCATGGAGATTCACTTGGCTCTATAATTCCTTCCTTAAGTAGTTTTGTTACTTCTGCTGCTATGAACTGTTTGTCCGTTTCTGAATAGCGTCTTGATTTTATTGCTACTGGTTTGCAGTCAGGAGTTAAGTTTGTAAAAAGTGACGGGTGCCGCACTTTGACAGCTGCTAGTCCACATACGCTTAGGACTGGCTTGGGGCCACCAAAAGGAATTTCAACGCATGAATGTTGTTTTAGAAAATTGTGACCCAAAATCACTTCGCAGCAGAGGTTTTTCATTACTGATAATTTGATCCCTTGATAGGAGTTTCCTTTTAGTTTCAGGTTAACCATGCAATATCCAATTACATGGGACGATAAAGATGAATTTGCCATTGATATTTGGTTGGAACAAGGAAATATTTCCCATTTATTCGCTTTTACAATACTGGCATTAATAAAACTTTCGGAACTGCCTGTATCAATAAGCGCATGAATAGTCAATCCATTGATTTTTACCCTCACGATTGTTTTTGAGAGGCAGCCGGGGAATGCAGCTGATATTGTAATTGGTGCTACAGTAGCAAGAGTAGCCGAACGTTTTTTTTGAGAAGCTGACCAGCAAACTTTCGAAAAATGTCCCTGCTTATCACACATCTCGAGCCGGGCAGGACGAACGAGCATGTGTACGAAGGCCACAAAAGTAGCATGTGGATCCAGCTGAGGCGGCAGTGATAAGTTGTTCGTGATCGTTAGAAAGGGGGGTGGCAGCATCTTGAACAATGGAAGAATTTTGAACATGCAGAGGAGGGGCTACGATAGCAGCTCCCAAAATATCGGGTTGTAAATAGAAGACAGACTGCTTCTGTGCCATGTCCAACGTTAGAGCTTGTTCATAAGCTGTTGGTAAGTCTATGTCTTTATTCTCTAGTAGTCTTTGTCTTATTTGGTTGGACTGTATTCCATTAATAAATGCGTCCCTGATAAAAACATCTCTCGCTTGGTTCGCAGTTAAGGCTGTAAATTCACACTCGCGACTTAACGTCTTTAAAATCTGAAGGTATTGTTCAAGGCTTTCTTCTGGTTGTTGACGCCGGGTAGCAAGTAAATGTCTTGCAAAAATAGTATTTTTTTTCTTGACAAACATGGCTTCTAAAATGTCCACCGCAGTTTCATAATTTTCACATTCAGATAAATTTCTATAAATAGCAGTAGAGACATGATGTAAAAGATGGGTATATTTCTCAGTACCTGTTAAAGCCGCGTTTGAAGATAACTGTAGAGCTGTAAGGAATCCTTCGAACATTTTTCTCCAATGCCGCCATTTGTCAGTAGATTCCGAGTCGGCCGTATCAAGGTCTAGACGATCGGGTTTCAAGTAACGTTCCATAACGAATGGTTAAATAAATTGTAATAAAAACTGGACGCCGAATATAACTTAAGGATAAGCTTTATTTAACCATTTGTTGCTTACTTGGACAAATAGTGTTTTAACATTCACTCTTAATATACACGAATGTAGAACATTCCATTATTACTTCAAGGGGGAGACGGGCATCAATTATCTTTGTTACTACAGTACCAAAAATATAACACAATAAGTGTTCTTTATTGGTAGGGGGTAGCCCCGTATTTACAACTATATCCCCCGCAAGTACGGTTCTAAAATCTTTTTTCAATCGATATATCTTCCCTAATTAATTACCGACTTTTCCTACTTTGCCAAAATTTCCAAATTTTCCTTTGTCGAATTTTCATTTGCCGAATATTCAGGGCACCCCTTTTTTATTCCAATTTACAAAAATAATCTATTTCTTACATTGTTTTTAAATATCGGTGTAAAATATAAGTCTCGATGTATTGCTTCTAAATAGGGGGTATTTAGAAGCAAGACATCGAGACTTATAGTAATTTCTCCTTTCTCAAATAATATTTATTTAAAAAGAATCTCACAAGAAAAGACACGTTTCACAGGAAATTTTAATTCAGAACTCTATAATTAAGTTTATAATTAATAATTAACATTATGATTAGATTAACTTTATTGTTTGACGGTGTCTTTTGAACATTTTGCTTTTGTAGCAGTTACCTCCTCCTTTCAAAACATAACTACACCGGTTTGCCGGTAGGTGTCGCTTTTTCACCGACAGGTGGCACTGTAAAGCGACACCAGAGTTATCTGCCCTTCTGACTATCAAAACCGTTGCAAACGAAAAATCCATCTCTCTTTCACCGACCAGCATCGGCAGAACAACGCTGGCACCAGCGCTCCATCTCTCTCTCTCTCTTCTCTGGTCGACAGAACGACGCTAATACACTAGCGCTTCGTCTAACGCTTTTCTTTTCATATGGCATCGGCATAACAACTACCAACACACGTGGTCAAACAACGGTAAGAGTTCTCAACTCGTTTTCTTTGTGTACGGCTTTCAAAGACTTTCCACACGCCGGATTCATTTCTTCTTATACCTTTTCAAGAACTGTTTTTCCATCGACACACATGCATACATCACACACTTCATCATTCCACGTACACATACGTTCAATAAACGTTATTTGAACTACTTCATTTTGTTTATTAATTATTACTCTGTCTTTGCATGCAACATTGCTTGATTCAACGTTGCACGTTTATAATCGGGGGAACACGACCCTCGATCCTAACACTTTTTTTTTTGTAATGACGGGCTACTTTTCGTTAAGTTTTATTTTCTTTAAACAAAAAATATTAGTTGTGTTGTTATTTATTGTTTTGTTTTACAGCAATAAATGAATAGAGTTCTCCAAGAAAAATTCCAAACAAATGAGACTAGTTTGTGCTTCATTAAAAAGAAACTTAATGTAGATAAAGCGATTTCATTTGCTTCAAAACAATAGCGGATTAATAAATACTTATTTAAAAAATATTTATTTACAAATATTGGAGGATGGCATAGCCTCTTAAGTGAACCCCACGATTTTCAGTTATTTAAACATCCAAAGATTAATAATTAAAAAAATGCTATTAGTAATTATTTTTTTCTAAAAACAAATTTTAAATTTCTTTAAAGTAGAGTTAACAAAAAGAAAAGAAATATATGCACTTACATTTATGTTGGTCAAAATTACCTCTAGTCTTTCTAAGAGTAGTTGTCTCTAAGAAAATGAAAATTTAACTAAACTGTTTCAATAACCAATAATCTTTTTTATTATTATACTTTTATTCTATCTCCCTATCCACTCTTTATTTATTTTGACATTTCTTTTCACTATTAGTTCACACAGACATGAAAAATCAAAATCAAAGAAAGAACTGACGCCAAAGTCTTCGAATTCCACTTCTCACATATGTGTGAAAAAACATTGGATTCACTAATTCACTTAATCCCATCCTACATCACAAGTCTTTTTTTGCTCGCCTCTTGTATGTGGGGTTTATACCCTACCAATGCTGTTTGTTCTTTCAACTTCATCTCGGGTGAAATCTTGGATTTTTTCTATGTTAATTTCAAAATTTTTGAATGTAACATTCACAATTTTAAAATTAACAGTTGCAACTGACAACACAAAGAAAAAATGTGTTTGAGATTCGTGATAAAATACAAAAATAATTTTTTAAACTAATTTTTCATTTGAAAATAATTTAGGTTGCTAGTATTCATTTCTATCTTTTGAATGAAGACAACACTTTCTTTTATAAATTAAAAAAATAATATCTTTAAAAGAAGCTGGCAGAACAACAACGTGAATTCATTTTGTGTTTATATTACATCATTTGAATTACAATCATTTGATTGATAATTTATAATATTAAATAGTGTGAATTAACAATATTTAAAAATATATATTTGGTAAGTTGACAAAAAAGACAGATAAACTGACAATCTCTTTCACCAAGCAGGAAACAGGTGAAAAGCATCGATGCTTTGTTTCCCTCACCACTTGATCTGAAACTAGCGAAGTTATGTTTGAGTTTGAGAACGCATACATTCTTTTTTTTTCTTTTTACAAGGTAACATAAATGTAAATCATATTTAGATGTTATTATGGGCAATAGTTTTATTTGTCCCCCGATTTATAAAATCGGGGGACTTATGTTTTGAGACATGTCCGTCCGTCCGTCCATCCGTCGGTCCGTCCGGATTTTTCTCTGCAACCATCCATTGAATTTCTCTGAAATTTTGCATGAAGTTGTAACTTTTGTCAGGTTAGAAAGTGACATTCTCCGATTAAAAAAAAAAAATATGGTTAGCCCCCCAGGGGGTCAAAAGGCCTCGAAATGGCAAAAAATGATATTTTTTGCCCCATAACTTTTCATCCATCCATTCAATTTCTCTGAAACTTGGCCAAAATGTGGAGGCAATTGTTCCTAATAGAAAATAAGTATCGCTGACCGTGAAAAAAATCTGGTTCGCGCCCCCAGGGGGTAAAAATTGCCCCAAATTGCCCAAATTTATTGCATTTTACACTCGCCACATCGAGTCACATACAGAGGGGGACTACGCACGCGCGGCTTGTTTTAACTGGTAGTTTTAAATTGGTGGGAGGTCCCCTCTTGGTGGGTGGCCCAGGGCCCCAGCCCTTTGGCCCCTTAATTCGGCGCTGCTGTAAAATATATTACACAAAAATAAATACTGGTTCATAATGAAGAAGTATAGTTGACTACAAAATATAAGAGTATTTATATTTATAATATTTTTTGGATCACAAATTTCAGGGGGTGCAAATGTAATTGCAGGGGGGGGGGGCTCCCCCCCCCCCCTGGCTACGTGAGGGAGCTCAACATCTTTGAAATGAAATGTTTAAGAACTAACTTTGAAGTAACTTTCTGAGAAAGTCGAGGGAAGGCAGATATTAGAAAAAGGTTTAATATTAACAGATCCATCAATAACGAATAAATAAAAGAGAGTACTATCGTTTGGATATGTGTCCCAGTTATGTAAAGAAATCATATCAAGTAAATTTCATTCAAGAAGGATCAAAATAACGACCACCAAAGAGATGAGCCGACTAGATAAGAGTTACCACTCCTTACAGCTGAAAGACTGTCCCAAAACCGTGATAAGTAAATGGCGGAATTCGGTTTTCAAGCATGTGGCAAAGCTCTTTGGAGTATGCACAAGTCAAGTAAGTCATAAGTCAAGTAAGTCATAAGTGTTAATAAAAGTCGAGGTTGGGTTAGCTCCGTCCTAGGAAGGCCATTGTCTCAGGCCGAGGCAACTTTTATAGATAATAGTTACCAGTCATGAATGTGATGTGGCACTCAGTAATGGCCAAACTAAAAAATAAGCCTGATCTTGTGTCACATCCACCCCTATCGGTTAGATAGGAATATAACAAATATGAATTATTTCCATTTGGTATTAATGTATATTTCTAAAAATTAGACATCATCTCAGGAAATCTTTCTTCCAGGCAATACCACTATTGCACATAGGAAAAGGGCACGTTCATGGCCTGTCCTAGGTGCCTTTACTTATGGAAGGATTCTGAAGGGGTTGTGGTAATTTTTGAAACTGGATTCAAGTGAATGTTAGTTAGGTGCTGAGGTGTCTATATTAAAAATAACTTTGTGTCACACATTGTCTTCATGCAACTACCAAATATGCATTAATGACGATACTTGTTCTGAATAAAATCTAACTCTGTGTGTATGAGATAATGCCAACTTTTAAAATATAAATATTGGGAGATTTTCCAGTTTCAAGTATTTCAGAAATCTTTTGGAAGCTTTTGTAACCTTATTATTCCAAAAATATTTAAGAAATGTTTATTTAGCTTGCAACTGTCATATGAAATTATGGGAGTTTTTTATCTGGAGAAATTTTAGAGTAAAAAATCAGGAAACTACTGTTCAAATAAGTTGGTATGTTCCTTAATAGTAATATTAAAAGGTAATAAGTAGTATTAATTAGTATTAAGTAGTATTAATTAGTATTAATTAGTATTAAGTAGCAATAATATGCAACTGGAAAGAAGCATATTATTGTTATTATAGCAGGAATTGTGTCCTAGCATTGCTCGAGGGAAATATAAAATAATAATTTAATTTAAAAAATATATGTATTAGAGTATTAATTCTGAAAAGAAAATCAGAAAAGTACCCATTTCACTGTAAGTAATTTAGGTGACCAAAATAGGATGTATACATGTTTTGGCATTGCCCGAGGAAAATATAAAATGATTTAATTTAATAAAAAAGAATGTCAGAGTATCAATTTAAAAAAAAACTCATAAAAAAACCCATTTCACTGTAAGTAATTTAGGTGATTAAAATAAGATTTGTTAAATAAGTATTTATTGTTTTAAATCAAACAAAATAGATTTCTCTACATTTTGGATGACTGGGCACCCCTCTCCATAGTTTTAAGTAGGGGCTAACATGATTAAATCCTATTTACTTACAATTAAATGGGTTCGGTTTTCAAGTAGCATAAATAAGCAAATATCAATCACCCCTCTGCCAAATAAAAAAGAAGTTAATTACTGAATTCCTGGAATGATGGTATCATGACCACAGAACATATTACTTCCACCCCCGTTGAATTGAACACTGAAACATAGTACATTAGTCTGAAATATAGTACAGTAAACTGAATTGAGCATTAAAAGATAATACAATAGCACATTAAATAATGAGAGACAGATACCAAATCTCGATTAGTAATAGAAGTACAATAGTACATTAATAGAATAAATATTATAGTTTGGGCTTTAGACAGACAGATACCAAATCTCTATTAGTAATAGATTGTAATTAAGAAGTTACCAAGAGCAGGAATCATTTGCATGTTGCAAAAAGAATTTGCATGGCAACATGCATTATGTGTAACTGTACAAAAAACTGATTCCAGTGCGATTATAATCTGAGGTTAATTACCAATTGAAAAGCCAGGAGAATTATCGGTTTCTTAAGTGTTCTTATGCTTAAACACAGGAGATAAACAAGAAAGAACTAAAAACCGTAACATGTGTCAAAAGCTTCCTCATATTTGGAGATATGAAAAAGTGGATTTACTGAGTTGTGTAGGATCCCATGTTGTCACAGAACTTGTGTGGAGAAAATAGGATTAGTGGGCAAACAAATGTCACTGCTTCGAGGCTTAAACCAGGAAAGAAAAAAAAGCAAATAGTTTGGCAAACATATTGCCACCTCGATGGTCAGCATGAAAAAGGGGAAAAGAGAAAGTGGACTTCATGCCTTTCATATCGGTGACCACATAGCTAAATTAATCAATGGTTGAACACCTCGTCATCATGTAATCTGGAACTCCATGCATTAGGAAAAAGCGACCCCAGCAAAAGATAATAATTCTCGATTATTTAGATTTAAAAAAAATCTTTTGAGAATGTGATGAAATATTTTTTGAAAACTATTATGTAGTTTCGATTACAGACGGACATCAAATCTTCTAAGATTTTGAATTAAGTTGATTAACATGGAATAAATCAACGTATAATTGTAATTATTTATCTTAAAACATTAAAAATAAATATGCATAAAGGTTAAAACAATAAAGTTGTTGTGATGTGTCATGGCCTACTTCGCAGGTCGCCACTCCTTTTCAGTAACAAAACTGGATGTTGTTGAACAAACAGGTGATTTCCTTCAATTTCTATTTAAACACATCATTTCAAAATCAAATTAACATTGATATATAACATCGCAGCATATTAAGTATTTCAGTTTATGTTATCGTGGGCTAAAAATTCATTAGTGCAATATTTTATTTTCGGCAAGCCCATCTTTCATTAACTTGTCTGATTTCAGATATAATCAGCGATCAGAGGCGAAGAAAAATCAACTGGTTTCGGCCAGCAATTTCCTACCAGCCAAGGATCCATCCTTGATAATCATTCCGGCAACCTAGGGACTGACCTGAATCACCAGACATTTCTATGGTTCATCTTAATATTAGGAGGTGCATCTTTCCAGGCATTACCTCCTCTTTTTTGAGCAGTTGGTTTATTGTCAATCACATGAGGCGCCCTACTGTGGAATGCCAACGGATCCGTTCATAGCTATCTTTGCATCAGTCAGAGTTGTTGCTACAATGGTATTCACCCTAGTTGGGTTGAGACAGCTTCTTCCCTGGCCTGCATCACTTACCAAACCATGACAGTCCCTGTATGGCGGTTCTGAGCAAGGTCACATGAGATAGTTAACCAATTGCTACTCCACCAATGGTGGCCGACCACCTGTGGATCAGAGAGCTCAGCCAAGTTCTCCTCAGCTGTCTAGGTATTACCCTTCTGCATAAGCCCCCTTAAGCTATGTACCCTCTTATGGGAACTGGCCATCTCCACTTTCCGGCCTTGCTGCAGTGGGAAGCAAGTAAATACAGACAGGTTCATCCAGCCATCGATTCGACCAGCAGCAACAGCAGCAGCAACCTTGTAACCGACGTCCCTCGTTTCAGCATCTCATTCATCCATCCTATGTCAAACCTGCTATTTTCAGGGCAACTCACTTTCTACACTGTTATGAGATTTAACCTGCTCTTTTCATGACAACTTTTCTCCAGCCTGCCCAGCAGTCACTCAACCTGAGTGTGATATCTACAGCTGACCTACCTTGATCAACCAGACTTTCTAGGTTGCTTCAGTGATGTTCGTATTCGACCGCTAATGTTGGAGAATTAACCTCGATTGACCAGGCCTCCCAAGCTGTGTCTACAATGTCCCAACTGAGCTGAGTGCAAATTACCTGGGTTCATATTTCAGCCAGTTTAGGGATGTGGAATAAGTGGACCCAGTAAGTGAAAAAATAGACTCCTTCTGGCAGACTATTTGATCGTGATGAGGTTTAAATGCTATTCCAATGAGTGGTCGAAGGATAGGGGTGGACGTCAAAGGATATTGTAAATATGGGTGGGGATGTCACTTTAAATGTAAGACCGTAAGATAATATTTGACAAAATCTCGGTAACATTTTGAGATGTGCTAAGGGTTATAGGAGCACATGTCGGATGAAGCATAGGATTATACGTAAATTTTCGTTTCCTGAGGTATAAAATAGAAATAGAAAAATCTCTGAAGTATTTTAAAACAATTTTAATTTTCATTACATTAACAACCTATTTTTTCAGGGAAGGAAAATCCGACCCGATATTTTTTCTGTTTATTTTGGAAGGGAATTTAGATTTGTTTTAAGTAAATAAAGGTTTACTTAATAATGTTTAAACATTATTAGTGATTATTTTCTTTTTAAAGAAAACATTTCTCTGGAAGAGGAGAGACAACCAGGGCAACATTAATCGTCGTGCTGTTATTTAATATTTGTTTGTTTTACGAACATAACTATATTGTATAATGTATATTATTATTTATCCAATTTTTTTCAATAGTACAATTTGGGGCGAAAAAACCCAATGAAGTTTATTTTTTAAAGATTGAATAAAAAATATTTTTCATAAGTTGGCCAAAAAATATCAATAAATTGTCAATAAACAATTCAGAGATCCATTTAATGTCTTAAAATTTCATACAAAATATCTGGCTTAGACCTTGGGAGTTGAAAAAATATTGGGTCAAATTTTCCTCCCCCCAAAAATTAACTGGAGCAAGTTTTCCTAGGTCGGGCAAAAACATTTATTAAAATTTAAAAATTGAATAAAAAAGGTGAAAACGTCTATATTTGAAACTTCTAACAAAAACAAACTGTTTACAATTTTAATATTCGATAATAGATTTTTCAAGATAAAGAAAGATATCTAATCTACTTTCTGTTCTAAAAGCACAACAAATTAGTCAGAAAGTCTAATTATTTGCTTTTTTAAAATTAAAATTTAAGATATTTTCTTTAATTTAATTAAGTTTAAACATCGGTTTAATTGTAGAATAGGGACCGCTGTTTTTCCCCGCTCATTTTGCTTGGTATTCACCCAAATTTTGGATGAAACTGATTGTTGGTCTTAATTGTATTTTTGGTTCTGAAATAAAATTCTCATTTACTTTTTAAAGTGTTGAGAATTTAACTTTAATTCCAAGTTTTAATCGCTGGCAGCAATGTTGGTCTTTATTGTTTTTTCCTTGGACTAAAGATATTTTTTCCTTGGACTAAAGATATTTTTACTGCTTTAACATTTTATTACACACAAAAAAAACTTTGAACATTCTATTTACAAAAGCAAGTTTTAACGGAATTAAATAATTTAAAAGCAAACATGAAAAGGTTAAAACATACTAGTCATGAATTTAAGAATAACAAAATGTTGCCGAAAAGACGACAGGTAAAAATGTGGCATAACAGTTCAATTTGATATATGCTAAAAAATAAATTAGAATTGTTTGTCAGGACAAAATGTACCATTTCACCCTCAAAATCTATTTTACTGAATATTTGGGTGAATACCGAGCGAAATGGGCGAGAAAATCCAACGGCCCCATAGTATAATTGAACATAAAATTATTTATTTAAAAACACGAATTAAAAGAAAAATTGGCTTATTTATTCAATCAGCAATAAACATCCTTGTCATAAATACAAAAAAAAAGTTCAAATCTGTAAGAAAATAACTTCAAAGACATCTATAGACTCACTGGCACATTTGAAGACATTTGTTGCCAAATTGTCTTCTGCCTTAAGAAAACTGTCCCATCAAAAATGTAACATGTCGATGTGAAAATCTGAGAAGTTCAAATGCTCTGTTTTCATGTGTAACTCTTTTGTTCTTTCTTCCTCTCTCTCCCTTCCTCTCCCCCTCTCTCTCCCTATCTCATATACATTTACCAGAGATATAATTTTAAAAAATAACTCAAGAGTTTAGCTGAGACGTTCTTTCCTTTTCCTTTTTATTGCTGAATAAAAAACTAATCTTAAAAAAAAGAATCAAATACTTTTGGAGCGAGGAGCAGTGATAAAACCATGCTCTTTAGTCCCAAATGGAGTTGCTCCCACTCCACTCCCGCTGAATATAAAATGAGCCCTCCTCTCCTTCGCTTCAGCAAAAAAAAAGTGTGCTCCATAAAGCCCTGCCATTTCTTTTATCTGTCTATCTGGAGAAAGTAAGAATTATATTTAAGTGGCAACTTTAGAAGAAAGACAAAAATATACCACGTGTTATTTATAGTCACATGGTATCCTTTAGCCCTTCTCCCCATGGTTAAAAGTACCAGAAGGGGGCGAAAGAAGGGTTCTGTTTACTCAGCGAACAAGCCCAAGCTGCTACAGAGGATTTTTGTTGCAACCTCCACCTTCCCGTGCCAGTTGTTTGAAACTTACAACTTATTGCTAAAAATCATAATATCTTTAAGGAACTTCTACCCGAATGTAAGGGAACGGTTCCGATACGTTGCAACAAAATTAACCTTTCCTCTGAACGTTAGTGGAATTGCGTGCAGTGGCCAGGATAGCAGGAATCTAACCACACTGAGCATGGCATATAGCATCAGTGTCCTTTCTTCGACAGACTGTGTAACTGTGTATGACACTGCTTAAGGTAAGTCCATAGCTCTTTACTTGTTTGAATGCGAGGAGCATGACGTTTCAAAATCAGGCTGCTTGAGTTCGGAGAGATCTCTTCTCCCTAGGAGTTGATATAGTTGCGATTTAGGATACCCACTATTTTTATTTGGTGATTGACTAGAAATTTTGATGTTTTCTCAGCATATGGGAATCCCCAAAGTAAATGTGTCACCCTGTCTGTGATGGTGAATGTTGTCCATAAGTATGCGGAGGCAGGCTGGTTGTGACCAATGTTGCTGTAAAAGATTATATGTTTTGGATAATTGCGGTTCATGTGCCCAACACCGTTTGGGAGAGAGTCTCCTTTTCTCAGTGTTTGAAGGTGTTCGTTACAAGTCCAAAGCTTTTAGTTTTAATGGAGGGGGGGGGGGTGTCATCATTCATTCCCAGATACGGTCAGAGGATTGGATAGAGCAGTAGGTTTGACCTGATGGCTAGAAGCGATCTTGTTGACAGATATTTGTGTCGATCACAATACGATAGGATGCTAGTTAGAAAAGGTGATGTAGATTTCATATTGTGGCCTACTGTAGCAGAGAGCAGCCTACTGCCATGCATCGATCAAAGAGACAACGTTTGGTTTGCTGCTTGTGCAGTGGAGAGCTGCCGGCGCAAACCTGGAAACGGCCACTTATGAAAAATTTTATTTTTAAAAGTAAACGGCAGCAGGCATTGGCTTATGTTGCACATGGCTCATTAGCATAAGTGAGATTTTGCCAATATAAAAAACAGGACAAACGTGATTTGGGCAGATGCGTTGGTTAGAGAAAATGAACGAAAGAGAAAGGCAAAGTGTCGCATTATTTTTGGATAGACTTTTTATTGTTTGTAAAAAGAAGTGACGAAAGAATAATTCCACAGTCGAATTATTTTTGGCTAAACGTTTTATTGACTCGTTCACCTACATTCTAATAGGTAGGCCAATCGGACCATAAATTGATTTTTTAGTCATCTCTTATCAAGGCCCAAAGGCCACTTGAGGATAATGGTTATGAGGTTGGATGGGTTTACGGTGAGACACCGAGGCGATTTGTAACAATGGTTGTAACTAGTAGAGAAATTGATTATTTAAGAGGACGGCTCAGCAAGAATTTGTTTACATTGGACTTGAAAAGGGCAATGTTATAGTCAGTCAGGAAGCAGCCCCGTTGTACTGTGTTCGACAGACGGGCAGTTATGGTCTGTTTTCAGTGAAGCAATTAGCTTAAACTAGCTATGTACTGGAAGTTGAATACCTCCTTGCTAGAGATACGTGACTTCTGGGAAAAGCTAGAAAAACCCTTGGGGGCGGTTTCTGGGAGTAAGTGGTGTTAGCTTAAAAACTAAGATTAGAAGCTTCTCTGTCAGAATCTCACATTAGATAAGGCCCACACAAAGTAGCAATTAGAATATAAATTGTCCCGAACTAGCTATGGGTGAACCTGTAACATGAGGCCAATTGCTAGTCTAAAGAAAGTAGCCAATGAAACTGTGAACTTAAACGCGGATGAGTGTAAGGAAGGGCTCTATTGAGGTTCAGATAGATACTTTTGGAAAGTCAAGCACTCGGATGGATTTGAGAGATTTGTGACCGGTTTTGGGTGCACTTCTAGGAGTGCTTCACCCAACTGCCCAGGAGTTTGGCTGACTCTTCTCCTCTTGAGGACTTGATCGCGTGCTCTACAAATTGTTTTTGAGACTGTCGCTCAGATGTATTCAATCATTGGTTTGATCAGAGATCTATAGCTAGTCAGGTGACTAAAGGAGTGATCATATTGCTAAAGAAACGGGACAACCATGGAGGGGAGAACTAGATAATTATAGGCCCATGACTTTGCTAAACACAAACTTAATTTTGACCCGGATCCTATTGAACCAATTGCAGGTTGTCAAGCCGAAGTAGAACTCTGCTGTGATAGGTAGATCGATTCAGAATGTTATAAACGTGATACTTTGACACCAATGTTACGAATGTGTAAATCAGCCGCAAATGTTAATAATGTGTAAGGTTGGAAATCTCCGTATCTTCTATCCTTTATGTTTTAATCGGGCCCACAAATCACATGTTAGACTCGCTGTAAGTGAAAACGACTTTTATTTATTTATTTTTTTATTAAAACGATGAAAGGGAGACAAGCAAGTAATCATGGGAGAGAAAAAAAACGGGACACATTAGAATCACAATTTATCAACATAAAATAAGACACTTGTAAAAATCAACAAAGGCATTTTATGCAAACATAATAAGTGTTTATTAATTCAAAATGATCAACTAATAGTTCTGTTCCGCTCTAGGGGAGTTCTTGATAGAGGTGCTGGTTTTGTTAAGACCGAGAATGATTGATCAGTCAGGAGTCAAAAAAAAAATTAGCAAATACGAAAGTTCAATTTAGGACGAATTAAAAATATGGAGTTTTTTTGTTTTTTTTCATAAGCCACATATGTTTTATAGTTTTTTTTCGTATGTTAGTTGACACGCTGAGTAGAAAATATTATCATAGAATTTTTTTATTCTGATGTGCGGATAGTTCTTAGTGTGGAGTTGTCGTCTACATAAAGGATATTATCACAGAATTTTAGATCCTGATGTCCGTCCTTTATGGATAGTATTTTGAGTGTGGCGAGCTATAGGTTACCCTGTAAACTGTGTCGGACTGGGTTTTTTCTTGTGATGTCAGTGGTAAGATCCTCGCTGTATTTTTCTCAGCTGATAAATTTTTAATTCCACTTCTTTTTATATGCGGGGATATATTGTTTCGATTTGATGTGCTGTGTGAGCACCAAATCTAGACACCTATTCTTTCGTTCGCTCCTGAAATCCCTCCGTGTTTTCTCTTGCCTGGGGTTTTCCCGCTATTTCTCTAGGGCCTTTTGTCCCTAGCAACAAGCTTTTCTCCCATCTGATTGGTTAGCCCCCCCCCCCCCCCCCCCCCCGGCAAACTGTGTGGGCTGATCTCCCGGCTCTTGGCCTCTAGCTGTCTAGACTACATCTTGTCCCAATTTTTAATGTGTTCACTTTTTGGCGAATTGCACCATAGTTTGTTTTTTTTATTGTAGGGGAACATGTGCTAATAAGTCCCCATCTCTTCTTTTCATGTCTTATGGGGCAAAATATGTGGATATAACAAGAACAATTTGAATCTGATTCATATGATCATAGAGGGGAAAGAAGAAGCTGTACTGATCAATTTTGATCAGTCAAAAGCTTTTGATATCTGTCATCTTGTCATCTGTTTTAGAGACTGCTTGTTTTAAACTGGACTTCCACAAATGGACCTCTATTCTGTATTGTTTGGCAACGGCAGTGATGGAAATGAATGTAAAGCGTTTAGAGTCCTTTACTGTCACTCAGTTGGACTGTCAGGGTTGTTCACTATCTTCCCTACTTTATGTCCTTGTGTTGGAGTAACTACTTTGCAAACTAAGGGATGGGGTAGCAAGTTTGGTACTAGATAGTCTTACCTGGAGAGGCGTGAGCCAGGGTGTCCATATTCACTGTCTTTGTGCCGTGGTTTGGAAACATTGAGGCAGTGACGGAGGCGCTTACACATTATAATACAATTATGGGGCCAAAATAAACCACAGCAAGTCAATCGATCTATGGTTGTGTGCCTGAAGCGGTAATGCTTCATTTCCATGTCATTTCTATTGGATAGGTGGTCCTGTTCGAATCCTCCAGCTTGAGAAGAATTGGTTGGAGGTACAGTCAAAGGTCAAAGCGCCGGTTCAGATTTGGCTTTCAAGGAAACTTTCTTTAATAGATAGGGATGAGGCTTGCAACGTACATCTTTCCTCTCATCTTCTGGCTGTACTTTCTCTCCTTGCGAGTAATTTAAGGCATTTCCAGTGCCTTTTGTCCTTGGTTCTTTGAAGGATGGGGGAAGGCTGTGAGTTCGCATACAGGTTTGTATTCAACATCTGTGTGAGATGGACTTGGAGAGGCCTAACTTGGCAAGTCATCTACACGCTGAGAAACTGGCTTTCTTTTTAGTCAAACCTTGACAGAGGAGTCTGCGTGGCACCCTGCGGTCGAGGGTGCCTTTCCCGACCTGATCTCCTCTTCTTTGGTCGAGAGCCGTTGTAGACAGATAAGTGAATAAGTTCTTCGGTGAGTGCTGAGCCGCGCCCAGAAAGCTTCCCAGTAAAATTGCATGGTCTAGAAATAAATTATACAGGGATTTAGTGGAGGGTTCTGCTTGAGATCCAATTGGGAAATGGCTTCAAGCTAGTATCTTTTTGGGGAGCCGTTGCCACCCAGACTTAGTCTTAGTGGTAGGGTTAAGGGAATTTTTTTAATTTGCTGAAAAGCGCTAATCTTTAACTATAATTCAGGATATTTGAAAAAGAAATCTGCAAAAATTAGAAAACAAATTAAAAATTCTTCAGAAAACCAAGAAGTGAAAAGGAAAGAAGAGGAAGAAGTAAACCGAAAGAAAGAGAGCAGACAACTTTGACTTGATACCGCTACGAAAAACAGACAAAACTAGCTGTGATAAAATGGCCGCTTTATATCTTCAATATAGCCTACTAATTTACCGCTCCAATATACCACAATAAGTTATTTGGGAGTAATAGCGCAAACCCATTTCACTGAAAATAATTTCCCCGTAGAATTATACTTTTTACGCTACTGAATAAGGTAGATGAGTGGCGTGATTACGTACTCTATATGACGATATGCATCAGCTCAGCTGCCTCAATCGAGCGTTAGAGTAGCAGTAGCAATAGTTGTCGGTCTCAATCTACAGTTAGCGTGGTAGCGGTAGCAGCAGCAATGGTTGTCTGCCTCAATCTAGTCTTAGCGTGGTGGCGGTAGCAGCAATGGTTCTCTGCCTCAATCTAGTGTAACTCATTACACGATTCAGAAAAGCCGTGGCCGTCATAAAAGCACGCTTTTCCTAATTTCTAGCTTGTAGTTTTTTGAAGAAAGAAAGGGAAGAAGTAATCTCCCACCGTCTCCTCTATCTTGAGGATTGTGTACCAACTGAAGTAGACATTTTAAAAAATATTTATTTATTTTATCCGTAAATGTGATTCAATTGAGGACTATTTCCAACTGACACTGCTTGCGTCACGTTTTTGTCATGGCGTCGGCCTTGTCAGAGGAAGAGTTCCATAGAATGCAGGTAAGTAGCGACGTTTATTATTGTAAAAAAATGTCTTCTTTTTTTAATTAAAAAATTAACTATATATATATATATATATATATATATATATATATTCCCTTCTTTCAGTGCGTTTTTATCTCTTAGGACTCCGCCTGTATTTATTTTTTATTTTTATTATTAATTTTACTTTGTCAACGTTTAAGGGTGACGATTCCGATTCGGCATTTATTTCGGTGCTTCTGCAGTTTCACAATGATATTAAAATATTTAAAGAAATGTATTAACTTTGTTATGTATTTACGTGTTAGCTGAAAATAAGATTGTACAGAAAAAATTACGCAAATTTATACAGTATTTATTAAATTATAAGAAGAAAAAAACGATCTTACGTATCGGTAGACATTTCATCTATTCCGAATAGCTGCAATCAATAGACTGATTAGGCAAGGGATATAACTTTCGGAAAAAGTCAAAATATAAGAAGAATGGCGACATATAAATAAAATAGTTTTTTTTAATTTTTAATTTAATAAATACTGGATGAATTTGCGGTGTACAGTCTTCTTTTCAGCTAACACATAACAAAGTTTGTACATTTTTTTAGCTATTTTTTTGAAAGAGGCCTAACATGTCATTGTGAAACTGCAGAAGCACCTTTATTTCAACTACAGATGACCAAACAGGTAAAAAATTCACCGAATATAATTTTCAACATTAATTAATTTATGATTCCTAATCATTGATTCGTAATTTATTGAGATGAGGACTGATAATTTTGAATATTCGGACTACTATTTTCAACTCAGTTGTTATAATTACATGTCGGACGTTACATCGGCCGAAACGTTGTGAATACAACAAGCAAGTTCAACTAATCGAAGTGAATTTATTATCACTCGATTCACATTTATCATCCTACATCCATAATATTTGTGGGTGCTTATCCAGTCTACTTCTGGATAAACACCTATTTGTGTATAAAATCATCGATTTATAGTGTTTTTGCTTTTACCCCCCCCCCCCTTAAAAAATTTAATTTGTATGTAAAATGAATCTTGTGCTAAACTACAGAGGAAGTGCTGATGTAATACCTGCTGCGACTGTTGCTTCCAATGATGTAAACTTGCGCTTCTTTTGGGGCCAGAGAGTGAGATTGTTTCCTCACTTAAAAAAGCTTCACGCACAATTATTGTTTGAAACAAATAGTCAGGCACTCGATTTTGCAGTTATCATAGTGTTTGTAGTTTTGTTCTTTCTGCTCTTCCGTACTTTTCAAAAGCGCTCGTTTGTTTTTCGCTAAATTATCACCGATGTCAAATCTTTCTGTGTAAACAAATATAAATGGATTCTTTTATCTTTTCCTCGTTTCTTTCTTATGGTTTCTCCTAAAACAGTGTTTTTTTTAGTTTGTTTTTGTTTCTGACACGTTGAGATTTTCTTTTCTATTGAAAATGATAATTAAAAAAAAAAGCAGGAAAAATAAAAAAAGCATCTCTTCGTCTTAAAAAGCATTTTTTTATGTTATTTAATTTTAAATATATTTTTAACAATTAAAATTATTTTAAAACCCGGTCGTCGTTATATGATGGCCGTGATTAAAGTCACTTGTTTACAGTGAATTCGGACTTCGTCTATAATTATTCCATTCATTCATTATTTTCTGTTGTAACAAAATAAAATAAAAATGATTCAATGTGTTTTTACAACTGATCTCAAATTTGATAATTTGTGCTTATTTACATTAGGACCCACGCCGTTAGAGTGGAGGTTAGGATCAGGATCATGTTCAAAGTTAGCGTGGGTCCTAATCTAACAAAGTATAAAAATTAAAAAATAAATAGTAATTTGTTCTTATCTGTGTATGTTTTTTTTTTTTTTTTTGCTTCATCAAATCGGTAGACCGGTTTAGTTAATTCCATCTAATTAAAAAAATCATCTAATTTTTTAATAATAGATTAAATTTCCAGTTAGATTGATATCTGATTCATTGTTTATTTAATTAAGCCTGTGTTTTCTTGTGTAATTAAGATGGCCAAATGTTTGTCTGCCCGACTGACAAATGATAGATTATTTGAATTAAAAACGAAAGTGTAATGGAATTTTTCATAATGGATCACTTCCGTAAACACGGGAGAAATCTTGCCAGAGTTTATTTTAGTAAAACAAAACATTCTTTCCTTGTTTTTTTTTTTATTTATTTATTTATTTTTTTTTATTAGTGATTTTTTTCCTATTCAAATATTTCGCATTAAATTATTAAACCGAACAATAACAATGTCCGAAAAGGACAAAAAAGAAAAGAAAACCAGACACACACGAAAAAACTAACAAACAAACTCATTACTCTACAAAATAAAAATGAAATTCTAGATTTCGTTTCGGTATATTTATTTTGCCATTTATTTTTATCAATCACCTCATTTCAGCTTTTAAAATAAATAAATAAATAAAACCCAGAATATATAATACGAATATAATATATTCAATATATACATATGAAATTCTATTAAATATTTTATCAGATAGACCCCCAAAATGTTCTTTTAAATTCATTTTACCATTATTTCCGAATTCTTAAAATGAGTTATTTTGATGCTTCTACAGAATTTCAACCAAACCTAAAACTTAGGTTAGGATAAAAAAAACCCCAAAAACAGTTCAGTTCAAATTCTGCAGATTTAGTTTTTAAATATATATTTGAATTTTTTCTTAGGATGAAAATTCAAAATTTATATTATTTAGATTACTATTCTTGATTGTTATATCCACAACGTCTCTGGCAGAGACTCTCTGCCGATGTAAGCTTTTTAAGGAGGTTAAGTCGACCGAAACGTTGTGAATACAACAACCAAGATGAGTTGTAATCCAAATAATACAGATTTGGTAGTATAGATTGTAAAATAAAAAATGTCTTTATAGTATTTTTTAGTTCCTTAAAAATTGAACAGAAGTGCACTTAATTTAATCTTTTCCCTTTTTCATGAATGAGAAGACAAAAAAAAAAAAAAAAAAAAACGAATGAAAAAACTTGTTTTAAAATAAAAAAATATTTGGCGCTTGTACAATGTACCGTTTAACATCCCACGGCAATTAATTGTTTTGATTTTAGGAGAGTTTCGTCTGCAGCAAGAGAAGTTAAAGTATCCCCTTCCCCATGATAAGAATGACTTTCTAAATTTGCCGGAGGATGTTAAACTGTACAAGTGCCAAATATTTGTTAGAGATTGAAAAAGTGTCAAGATGTCAACAATGTTATCTTTCTGTTTTTGTTTTCTTTTGCGAATATTTACAACTTGATTAAAAATTACATTTTTATTTTAAACATCCACTTTAGATGATGTGGATTCTAAAGATGACTTCTTCTTTCTTCATAAATAAAATCATTTAAATGTCCATTTTCGAATATTTGGACACAAAAAATATTTAATGTAATGATTTAACTTGAAAAAATTAAAACAAAATTTTACATTTTATTTAATTTAATCACAAATGCATTTTGACTCGGCTTCCCAAAATGGAAAGCGAAAATATTTTTTTATTGATCTTTTTTCATTTTTGCATTGTTATTTTTTTTGTAAATTGTTTCTTATTAATTTTGTAATTATTATTTTTTTTTTGTAAATTATTTCTTATTAATTTTATAATTATTATTTTCGGTTACTTTTTTAATTTTAAGTCACGCGAATATTTTATTTGTTTTTGTGAATTGTATTTCACGCAACATGCATCTGAAATATCTACATTAAATAGCATTTTTCAAGAAATTGATAAGTTCGAAACAACTTATTAATTTTCATGTTAAATGAAATGACAAAGAAATTGGTGCTTCGGATATTGAAAAAGATCTGAGTGTATACGTAGACAACAAACTGTCATTTCGTGAGGCTGTAAAGAAAACTAACCGTACACTTGGGACAATAAAACGAACGTTTGTTAGCAAGACCGTGATCAAGAAGCTCTACACCTCAATGCAATGAGTACGGAAATGCACCACGAGTCCAACAGTTTGTCGGTGATATTGACAAGGTTGAAAAAGTCCAGCGTCGAGCCACCAAATTGTGCCCTATACTTGGAGACCTGCTATGCGAAGATAGGCTGAAACGCATGAAGCTCCCGTCCATGTACTATAGAAGAGAACGTGGAGATATGATCCAGACGTTCAAGATCCTCACAGGCAAAGACAACATGGGCCAGGAGAGACTGTTACACCTCAGCAAGATCACCGGAACAAGAGGTCATAACCTGAAACTGGAAAAGAAACATGGCAGGCTAAACATTAGAAAGTATTCCTTTGGGCTACGGGTTGTGAACAATTGGAATTCTCTGCCAAACTGGGTCATCGACGCAATACACTTTAAGTGCAAGTTGGACAAATACTGGCTTCAGACAATATTCAGTGAGACCTGCCCACGACCTGGTATAGTGAACAAGAGGGAAAGGAGCGGGAGCTACAGGCACGAGCTCTTTTCCCAAATATATATTAAGTTAAATGCAACAATTTACAAAAACAAATAAAATGTCCACGTGACTGATAAAAAATAACACCTGAAAACAATTAAAAAAAAAATAAAGCAATAAAAAAGACAATGCAACAATGTAAACTACATATAAGTACACAATGTTTACTAAACATAAATGGGTGCTTCTTGATATAACACTCATCGGTAAATATTCTAATTTTTGGAAATACATAGTTGGTATCGTGATTAAAAATCGGGGTACTTTATCAGATTAGGACCCGAGCTAACTTTGAACCAACCTAACTCTAACCCTAACCCTAACCCCCACCCTGATCCTAAGTCAAAGTTAGCTCTTATCCTAATCTAAATAAGCACCAAAACCGGTAACGAAATTTTACGGAAAACAATCCAGTGGTTATTCTTATTATTTAAGATATTCGATTTTTGTTTTCACTGCGAAGAGTTGCAGTGGCGTCAACGGCAACATGACTGTTTTAATTTATTAACATTTTTGTTGCTTCTGTATTGTAGGGCCGATTTTTTTTTTTTTTTTTAAATTTTAAAGAGTCAAATAAGGGGGAGATAATCCATCTAAAACTGGATTTTTTAAATGTTTAACCAGAGATAATGCTGTTATAAATGCGACATTCGGACGTCAATGTCACGAATGAGAATATTCAGACATCGATGTCACGAATGCGAAATGTTGAGATCCTCTCCCCTTACCCGTCTCAATATCCTTTGTTCCTTTTTTTTTGGGGGGGGGGGGGAGCGAGTAAGTCACATGTTAAGACTACTCTTCGTGAGACGTCTTTTTCTCTTTTTTTGTTGGTTTTAATAGACTGACAAAAGGGAGACAACAAAACTTTATAATCTCGATTCATAAACATAAATAACAAAACGTCTGCAAAGAACAACAAAACGGCGATATTCAACTTAACAAGGGTTTTATTAACTTAAAATTCAAAAGACCAGTTCCTCTCCTCTCTCGGAGATTTCTTAATAAAGGGGCTGGAATTCCGAAAACCAGGACGGCTGATATTTCCGAGACAAGAATAATAGGCAATTGCAAGTTCAGAGTTTTGACGAACAAACAAATGAAAATCCTTTGACCAACACGTACCTTTTTAAAGTTTTTTTTTTAATTGGCTTCTGTCAATTCCTGGGGTTATGTCGGAAATCGTTAGTTGTCAGCTGGGGAATAGATATTTTTAAAATGTCGATCTGGACGGATGTGGTATCACTCTACCGAAACAGCGGTAATTCTGTCGCTGTAACCTTTCAGGTTGATAATTTAGAATCCCTTTTTTGTTAAAGGGGATAATATTATTTTTAATTTTGACCGCTGGGTGAGCTGCCAAAATCCCTTTCTTTCTTTCTTTTTTTTTTTTTTTTTTTTTTTTTTTTTTTTGCGTCTTGTTCGCTCGCTGCCCTCATCCAGTCTCCTTGTGATCCTTCCTTTACCTCTTTTTGCGCCCTCACTCCTCTAGCAACAGCCCCTCTCTCTTTTGATTGGTTGACCAATCATTTGTTTGTTTACCTGCCAGGACTGTCCGTAGTCAATCCTTTTTTTTGTGTGTGTAGTTCCTGGCGAATTTCATTATTATTTTGGTAGGGGAACATGTGACAACAAGTCCCCTAGTCTTCTTTTCTTGCCTTATGGGGCAAAATATGTGGATATAACAATGCCAGACTAATAGACTTCTTGCAAGCGCACAGATTAATTTCAGGTGTGGAAACCTGCATCTAGTGTAAAACTTTAATTTATTTCAAAAACTTTATTTCCCTTGTTTCATTAGGGGTGGGACGTAATGGGTGAAAATTTTAGATTCATGCGAGTAGTATTTTTTTGTGTTCATTTATACATAAATAACACTAAACAATCAAACATTTTGAAAATTTTGCAAAATTCAGAAGGTGCAGGCCAAAAATAGCCGTTAGGGCGCCACGGGACTCAAAATCCATCATTTTTCGGTGAAAAAGTGGTTTCATGCGACATTGCAGGTCCTAAAACATCCTCAAAAGCTATGAATGGATATAGATGGTTAAATCTGATATAGTACCGTAATTTAGGACCATTTTCAGGCTGTAAAAGGGTTTTCATGAATGTAGAATAGCCAATAACTAGTGAAAAATAGCCAAAATTAGCCCAAATTTCCCAAAATCCTCTGTTAAGCTACCTAATTGGTTCCCAAGCCTCTACAATGGTTATGCATGGCTGTAGATAGTTGAAACTGACAAGACACTAAGGTTTAACACCAGTGTTGAGGTTTTAGGAGCCCTCCAAGGTAGAAATGGGGGTCAAATTTCAGCCAAAATGGTTAAAAATGCACCACAAACTACGTATCCAAATGACACCGCTGGAATCATATAAACCGAATAGTGAATAATGCAGTCAATTTAATAAAACATTCTTAATGGCTATGAAATGTCATGAAATAGTCAATTGAAGTTGTGGAAATCCATGAGGAACTGCACAGGAGATAAGCTAATTACTTGTACATCGACTGAAATAAACCTTCAATGATTTCCCAATTCTCGACTTTGAACTTGGTTTCTTTTCCCAAGCACCGAGCACATTGCATGGAATGATCTGGATTATATTCGTGTTCTGTTCATCATCTATCTGGGGGTATCTCCATGAGCGCCTTGCAGAATCACGGTTGAAACATTCCAGATACTCCACCATGTAGTTGTTTTCGTCAATCTTTTTTCTAGTCATTCCGATGTACCAATTTCTTCCAAGTAGAGTGTCCCAAACTGCAACACAAGGTTCATTCAGAGGAATATGATCAGACTCTTTTAGGATTTCAACATCTTCCTCAGTATCAACGCTCACATTATTATCATTATCTGTCGTGCAAGAAAGCAGAATAGAGTTTTCATCTGGAAATAAAACTTCTTCGTCTGCATCTTCATCATGGTCACCAGAAAGAAGAATTCCCAAATTTATTTTCATCTCTCTGTCACTCCCTTTCCTCAGTCTCAACAACCATTGATTCATGTTCTTCATCGATATGCATGTTGTCAATTATGACCTTCCGGTTGAGTGCAACTTGATCAAAGAAAAACTGTTTCTCATTTGCATCAAACGTCTCCACGTCAACACCCTTTCCCAGAATATTGAAAAGAATGTGATTTTTTTGTCTTCCATTGAATCAAGTTTGACCTCTTCGATCCATGCCCCTTCTGAACTTTGCTATTGTACTCTCAAGTATCGATCAAGTTTATCTTTCACTCCTTTTATTGTTGCTAGTTTAATGTCTCTTCCAAATGCTCTTTGCCAGTGAGCCAGCAGACACAGAGAAAATTGATGGAGATGCTCTTTCTGTTTTGTAGATCCATAAGTTGGAGCATGATGAACTATGGCCAAAATGCACTCATGTACAGTTGGGAGGTTTTCAAGCAAAGTGAAATCCCAATCATCGTACTGGTACTTTGTTCCACTCATCCTATCTTCTCAACTAAACTGAACTGAACTGAAAACAAAAGAAAATAATTGTTATTAAACTGCTTGAATATAATACAATGCAATGGTTTAAACTATCTATCATAACCATTGTAGAGGCTTGGGAACCAATTAGGTAGCTTAACAGAGGATTTTGGGAAATTTGGGCTAATTTTTGCTATTTTCACTAGTTTTTAGCTATTTTACATTCATGAAAACCCTTTCACAGCCTGAAAATGGTCCTAAATTAAAGCATCTATATCCATTCATAGCTTTTGAGGATGTTTTAGGACCTGCAATGTCGCATGAAACCACTTTTTCACCGAAAAATGATGGATTTTGAGTCCCGTGGAGCCCTAACGGCTATTTTTGGCCTGCACCTTCTGAATTTTGCAAAATTTTCATAATGTTTGATTGTTTAGCGTTATTTATGTATAAATGAACACAAAAAAATACTACTCGCATGAATCTAAAATTTTCACCCATTACGTCCCACCCCTATTATTATTTAGAAACCCATTATAAATTAAAAAAAAAAAAACACCCATTATAAATTAAAAAACAAAACAATACTTCATATATATATATATTTGTGTGTGTGTGTGTGTGAAATATTTTTATTTTATTTATAATGGGTGTTTTTTTTTTTTATGTGTTTCTAAATAATGTTATTATTTCAGCACGATCCTTAAAGTGCAAAAGATTAAGTATAACATAAAAGATACTAAAGAAAATTGCATTCGGGGGGAGGGGAATTTTATTTTTAATAATGAAGACTATTTAAATAACCACTTCCTCCCCAAATTCCCTTTGCGGACCGAAGCCACACTTGATAACCTGGTCATCACCCCATCCCAGGTCAGAGACATCATAAAAATCACTGACACTTCCCAAGCTTGTGGGCCTGATCTTATATAAATAGGAATCAGAAATAGGTTCTGATTCAAAAGAGTCGAAAGTCGATCCCCCCCCCCCCCTCATCCTGGAGACGACGTAAGTTAGTCTTCAATTATGTATCTTGCAAAGATAAAAGAAAGAAAAAACGATTTCCTCCTTGACTGAGACAATTGTTTAATCGGTGAAATGTACTTTGAGGGTCCCCCTTGAAATCAGAGAATCACTATGGACATATTGCATACATAAGTGATGAACAATAATGGACTGTACTCCCTCCACTTATCATACACACGCACGCGTACACTTAATTAAGGTGGAGAGAGGGTGTAGTATCTTACATTTAGAAACAACAACAATGTATCATAGTTACCTGCCTTACATTGTCTAATTATCTCCCTTTGTATATTTCTCATGGATATATAAACGAATGCTGACGTAGATCGCTCTCTTTGGTAGGTCTCAGAAGCGTAAACATCAACCATGTCTCTCTCTTATTCATTCCACGTTCTCTGCTTCGCATTGTATGTATATGTATCTATTACATCGCAAGCCGAATACTAATAGATTCACATAACAATTGACAAGCGAGAACACTAATACCTGTAATAGTAATAAAGAAATGCTGCTGAACTGGCCCCTGTCCTCTCCAAACTCTACAATAAATGTCTAGCTGAATCTTGCTTCCCCGATAGCTGGAAAATTGCCTCTGTGGTACCAGTCTACAAGAGTTCTGGGAATAAAACCGATCCTCAGAACTATCGCCCAATCAGTCTGCTGCCGATCTTTGCTAAAATCATTGAATCCTTAATCAATCTAGCGATAGTATGGCACTTAGTTAATGCTAAACTTCTTTCTGACCGCCAGTATGGATTTAGACAAGCACGATCTACTGCAGACATCCTAACGGTCATCTCTGAACGCATGTATCATACACTCGACAAGGCAGGAGAAGCTAGGGCAGTAGCGCTTGATATATCCAAGGCTTTTGACAAGGTATGGCATAAAGTAGCAATACACATCGACCAGAAAACTGTTTGGATAATCACAGATTTGAGGGTAGTTCTATTAAAATAGTCATATCTTAAAAACTAAAGCACTTTAAGTGCTCAAAATACCATCATTTTGTTAGGAAATGAATATCCTTTCAGGTGCATTCATGAATAATAATATACATTATATATTTTTAAGAGTTTTGAGCAAATAAAGGCAAAAAAATGTTAACGCTATTTTCAGCAATTTACGTCACTTTTGTTTTTAACCCCCCCCTTCGTTTAAAAGTCTCGTACCATTGCTGTATGTGGAATTTCGTCCTGAAATTTGGAGACTAATCAGAGAAAGTATCACTTTTAATGAATGAGCCGAATTACTTCGTACACTGGTACGAAGTAATTCGGCTCATTCATTTTTTTGAAATTTTAAAAATAAGACTTCAACTCGCCGTCGGTTGAACATTTTTGCAAAATACATTTCCGTCGCCCAATTAGTAAGTAAATCAATCATTTTACTTTTTTATGCATTAAAATTATAATTGTATATATGTGTTCTCTTTTGGTAGTCATGATATTTAATTACCCTATCCGGAAAAAAAAGCGTTTTCTATTTATAGTTTGAAAAACATAGTAATAGCTGCTATAAACACGAGGCGATTTTTGTTTATTTTCATTCTAGAACGAATTTTGAAAATATGAATACAAAAAATGTTACATTTTTCGTACCCAACTAGTAAATAAATTAATCTTTTATCTTTTTTTATGCATTAAAATTATAATAGTATGTTTTGTCTTTCCGTAGTAGTAATTTTAAATTACCTTATCCGAAAAAATAGTCCTTTTTTTGAGCGAAAGTCAACAATGACTGCTAGTATTGCTGATATAACATCAGCAGCAGCTAACTAGTCTTGTAAAGCTTTGTAAAAATAAGACAAAAATATTTTTGTGCTTAAAAAAGTTAATCCTATTTGGTTCTTTTATAAAAAATACTGGTTTTCACTCAACTTTCGAACTTCTAGTAGTAATGACTTTCTAGTCACCAATTTAAAAAAAAAAATTAAGATTCTACTTTTTTAGGCAATTACGTGTAAACACCCTTAAAGTCTTGGCGAAAAAAAGAAAAAACAAAACAAAAAATAATTTAGAGTGGGGGATCAGTTTCGCATATAAATTTAATGTAAAATGATCTCCGATTTCCCGGCCATTCTTGCCTTTTAGTGAAATTTATAAAATAAATAATTACTCTACTATTAACTCTAGGTACGACTAACAAGCCCACCTCCTAAAAATGCCTTCTTGAACGTATCGTACCATTAACCTTAAATATGAGTGGCAAGCAACCCCTAAAAAACTCCCTTAACCCTAACACTAAGTCCGAATGGCAACCTCCATCCAAAACAAAACCCCTTCCTTAACCTTATCACTAACCCTAAGTCCGAGTAGGAAGCCCTAATCCTACAAAAAAAGCCCATTAAAACCAAACATAATCGTCTAAAAAAAAAAAAAAAAAAAAACCCATAAAAGAAAACACACAGGATTTATTTGCCATAGAAAAAATTGATTAATGCCCTAAAACGCTCGAATGGCCCGGAAATGGTGAATTATTCTACATTAAATATATGTGAAACTAATCCCCCACTCGAAATTCTAAATGAATTGGGTTTTTTTCTTTCTGCTAAGTTTTCAGGGTGTTCACACTTAATTGCCCCTAGCCCTACCACTAACCTGAAGTTCAAGTGGTAAGCCCCCCTCCTCCCACAAAGACCCTCATAATCGTCTAAAAAAAACCCAAAAAAACAAGAAAAACGCACAGGATTTATCTCCCATAGAAAAAATAATTAATGTCCTAAAACGCTAGAATGGCCTTGAAATGGGGATTATTTTATGTGAAACTGATCCCCACTCTAAATTCTAAAATAATCGTTTTTGTTTCTTTCTTTCTGCCAAGTTTTTCAGGGTGTTAACATGTAATTGCCTAAATAAAAAAAGTAGAATCTCATATTTTGGGGAGGTAAGGGGGGGAGGTAAGGGGGTGAGTTAGCGGAAGGTGTTAATCTACAATAATGCTAAAGAAATCTTGCAATATATTCATTTTTAAACAGTCCTAGTATTAGATTTTAGTTTCTTGTACATAAAATGTATTACAATTCAACTTTGAGTTTTCTAACTTCTTTCTTTTAATGGATACATGGTATTTTTAAGGTATTGCAGCATATTTATGTGCACTTAGTGCAGATTACTTGGAAACCATTAATTTCTGGAGATTTTCAGTGGCACATTCTGATTCCTTGTACAAAAATACATTTATATGGTAAATTTCATTGCTTAATCTTGTATTTTAACAAAGATATAACATTTTTACTGAAAAATTAGTGTAAAAAAATGTGACGAAACGCATATGGTCTTAAAGAGGAGAAAATATCCAATTGTGTGAGGCACAAAAATAGTCATAACTTCCTTATTTTTAGTCAGATTTAAAAAATTTAAAAAGATTCTTTCTTAGATCAAGCTCTTTCTATATATGCCATTATTGAGATATTTTAAGCAATTTAAATTTTTCATATGTATTGCTACATAAAGGGCTTCTCCTGAAAATACGCTCATACGGTATTACTGGGCAATGAATATAATTAGATCCTTCTTAGTCAAAAGAAAAATCCAGGTTGTCTAAGCAACATGACATAAATGCTGGTGTACCCCAGGTATCTATCCTTGGACCCTTGTTGCTCCTGATCTATATAAACGATCTCCCTGATGACATAGTCTGAGATTGGTTTATTTGCTGACGACACCACGCTTTACTCTCACCATGTTGGCAAAACAGACGCGATCATATCCGAGGCAATGGCTGAATCCTTAGAAAATGACCTCCAGGCTGTAGTGGATTGGGGTCATAAATGGTTGGTAACTTTTAATGCCGCTAAGACAAAGCTCCTTTCCTTCAATAACTACAAGGAATCTTTTCAACCACCAATTGTCATGGCAAATAACACCCTACCTGAGAGTTCATCATTCAAACTCCTCGGCCTAACCTTCACAGGTAACATGAATTGGAACACATACATTGAAGACATTGCCAAGGCTGCCGCAAAGAAGGTTGGCTCCCTCTACCGTGCTAGTAAACTCCTCTCACCTGACATTATCCTGTATCTCTACAAAGCCACCATCCACCCATGCATGGAGTATTGTTGTCACATCTGGGCTGGTGCATCATCTACTAGTCTCTCCCTCCTTGACAAGGTCCAAAAAAGAATCGCCAACCTAATAGGTCCCTCACTGTCAATCAAGCTCCAGTCCCTGTCCCATCGCCGCAATGTAGCAACCTTGTGCTTGTTTTACAAATACTTCAATGGATTATGCTCCGATGAATTGGCTACTCTGGTGCCCTCTCGATGTAAATTCACTAGAATAACTCAACAATCAACTAAATCTCATTCATTCACTGTGGAGGTCCCCAGATATCGGAGAGCCTTCTACTCAAATAGCTTCTTTCCTCGTGCTGCTGGCCTCTGGAACTCCCACCCTGCCCCCTGTTTCTCCTGACAGTACAGACATGCAGAAATTTAAAACTAATGTAAACAGACATCTCGCTGCGCAGATCCCAATTTAGGTTGACCCCCCCCCCCACCTTCTCCCCTTTTCTTTTTTCTCAGTAGCCCCTTACGTCTACAGTGGCGGCCTGCCTTGCTTGAGGTGAACTATGTTAAAAAAAAAATAATAACTGTGATTAAGTCACTTGAGCCATTTGGCGGTGACAGCGGGTGGAAAAGTAGCAAAATAAGAATAAACCGAAAAAAAAAGTGTATTCGGGGGGCCGTATTTTTAATGCATATTTTTAATAATGGAGACTATTTAAATGACTGCGATTGAGCCATTTGGCGGTGGCGGCCGGGAAAAGTGCTGCCGATTTTTTTTTTTTTTTTTTTTTTTTTTTTTTTTTTTCTGTGATAATTAATTTATTTGAATAAATCATTTTATTTTTCATTGGTGCCAAATACCATAAAGCGTTGTGATTGTTTTATTTATAAATGATCCTTTTATGCATATATTTTTAAAAACTTTATTTTAAGTTAATTACAATAGTAAAGTCCATTTTTAGTTAAATCGTAGAGGAAAACTTTGAATTTATCTCCCCCTTATTTGACTCTTCAAAAATAAAGATAACATTTTTTACGATATTGTAAATTTCGTTTTGAAAAAAAAACATCACATATTCAAAAAAACTGTTCGTTTTCACAAATTTTAATTTCTTTAAAAAATTTTGTAAAAAAACTGTTTATTTTACGAAAAAAAAACGCACACATTTTTGAGAATTTCTTCTCACACAGGGCTAAGGGTCACCGAATCGCACTGTTAGAAAAAAAGTCACACTTACCTTGATTTCATTAAAAAAATGGTGACATAGGATGTGTATTCTTTTCTTTGCAGAATTATACGCTTCTGCATGACTGTAGCCTTTTAGTTTGGTCATCACTTAGTAAAGTTCTTGGTAATTGAATATAAAGTCAATAATAAATTCTGTTGACGCAAGGTTATCGCATTGCTCGTATGGTCAACAATAAAACGCCTTTAAAGTTCATTAGAAATTTAATAGTAAATTCATCGAGTTGGTACAAGGTTGACTGCTCCCTCTAAAATTTAAACTCATGAAATTACACTTAAAAAGTTCATTGGAAATTCAATAATAAATTCATGGAGTTGGCATGAGGTTGCAAAATCTCTACTGATAAAAAAATTATGTTTCTTTTCACCGCGTGTTCAAAAAGGGCGCCCAAAATCTCTGAAGTCAAATGCCAAAAGTAAACTAAAGGGAAGGGCAAGTGTGAACATCTAATGATGCGATTTCTAGCACATTTCCAAAAGAGGAGCAAAAAAAGTAATGGATAATCATTACTTTGTTTTTCAAGTAATTATATAGAATATGTTCTTCTGTCTGGTATGGCATAATTTGTAATTACAATATTGTTTTTATTTTTGGTATATAACGAACTTCATATTCACCTAGAGTAATAAATTCAATTAATTTTCTTAAGTAACAATATTAATTATTAAATAACATAATTGTGTTTTTTCAAAGAGTAATATAATAGTTATTATATAAGAACACAAGCTAATTAAATAACTTTTTTTTAATAATTTCGCTGTTATACCTAGCCTCTCTATCATAGAATGAGATAAAGAGAGCCTCTCTGCTTTAAATTAATTATAATCAGTAAGTTGATCAACGTGGGATGTTGTTTGGGATTGTCCGAATTGCGGGGAACAATCTCCAATAGTTACTTCCTCGGAGACTCGCACAGTCATCTGCTACATTTATCGCAACATAGCATTGGGGAAGAGCCGTCATTCCTAATGGAACATGTAGGACAGAAAAAGGGTCCACCTTCCTCTTCAAAATCAATATGCAGGCTGAATGAACTCGTCCATCCTTTCTTCGAATGAGACGTAGAACCGTACCTAGATTTCAAAAGGGTCTTGTTCGGTTTGGAGTTTTCACCAAAACAATATCCTCAACGGATATCTTCTCTGGGCAATGACTTAACGTGTTTTTGTCATTTTCTCTCAAGAAGATAATCGTTATGCCACAATTTACGGAATTTCTCCACAAAGTCTTCTCTTAGTTGAAGAGATTCTAACAACTCAATCCTACTTAGGGGATCATGACAAAGGTCATCGACCTCATTATTTCCTAGCAATAAACATGGATTATAACCGGTTTTCAGGAAATGGTTTGGGGTTAGAATATCTAGTCTCCTATCAGAAGTAATATATGTGAGTGGTCTGTCATTAGCAGCTCTTTCTACATCTGTAAGTATTGTCAGGAAGTCGAAATATTCTAATTTCTCTCTTTTTATGAGTTTAACTGTTTGAATCATACATTCCCACGCACCCCATACCAGGCAGAATAAAGAGGGATGGTGACGTGAGTTATAGACGTAGACCTAAAATGTTGTTTAAATTCATCCGAGACAAATACAACACTATCCCAGAGGCCAAGAAACTTTTAGCATTGTCTGAGTAAACATGAGTAGGTACACCAAATAGATTTGTGAATCTGAAAAATGGCAGCAAAAATGAACGGGTGCTCATATCGGGCTGTAATTCCAAATATATGCATTTTGACATCCTTTCAATTTGTCTTCACCCAAAAATGTCCAGTAAAATCCACACCCACTTGCTAGAAGGGGTGAATAAAATTAACTCTATGAACAGGCAATTGAGTCTGTCAAAACCTCGAATGGCAGTGAATTTATTCTTTTACATGTGAGACAGTGCTAAATTACATTTTTTACAGATTGCCTTCCTTGGGGTACCCAGAACCCCATTAACTTGGTCAAAGTCGAATTTGTGCTGAGATGGCAACAATTCAGATGTGCTTCCTTTATTATTAGTTCAGTCAGGTGATGATGCTTTCCTAAAAGAATAGGGTGTTTTACTTGATATAGATGAATATTGGAGCTCTAAATATGACCAGAAGCTCAAATTAAACCTTCGTTGTCCATAAACAACCCGTCCCGCAACTCTTGGCAAAATGTTTTTCCCAGATTCTTTTTTATTTTTAAATATTGAAGTTCCTCTGGGAACTCCTCCCTCTGCATCGCTGTCAAAAGTAGCTGTTTAGCCGTACTAGCAGAATCAGTCTGATGACATTTCAGTTTGTCGACGAATAATAATACCTTCTGCAAAACATTGATCACTCTTGTCAGCGATGAGAAGTTGGATACCTCTATAGGCAAGGCACTCTCCTCGGATGAAGAATCATGTACAAACATACAGGAAACAATATTTTTATTAGTGTTGTTCAGACACGGGAGCAGAGCAATCTGCCAACCAATGTTGGCCTGATGTACCCAATCAGGGTCATAAACCTATAAATCATAAAACTGCTTGAATTTTGATGAGGAAACCTCTCTAGTGAGAAAATCTGTTGGATTCTCAGTAGTAGGAACATACTCGATTAGGACGGAGATTCCAAGTTTACCATTTATTTCTTCCACCATTCTTTTAATGTCCTTAATACGGTTCCCAATGAAAATATTCACTTTGGCTGCCTTTCCATTGAGGACACTAGATCAAAACCAATTGAGCATCCGAAACGAAATATAGGGACTGGATAACAACCGGCTTCAATGCGTTCAAAATATTGGGAACAAGTTTAACGACAAGATAACATAAGTTCTTGTGTAGGTAGGCATTTCCTTTCGAGGGGGGCTACTTTTACTTTTGCAAAAATCAAAAAACATTCATTCTTTCTGCTTAGCATACAGTGCAAAGCTGTAAGCTGTCTTAGATGCATTACAAAGACATAGGAATTCAGTAGGAATGTGTTCCCTCAAGGCTCTTGTAGGAAACTTCAACTTACTCATTCAAATCATTGGTCAATGAACGCCAATTATCGTAAAATTTTTCTGGGATTTCCTGATCCCAGCACAACTTATTTTTCCAGAGTTCACTAATCAAAATTTTACTCTGAATAGTAACTGGGAGACATAAGGATAGAGGATCACAAACCTTAGATCACTTAGCCAATATACTGCGCTTAGTGCTGACCTCAGGATCAATCACCATAGGTACAAGGCTCACGGATTCCTTTTGTGGGTAAAAAACGGTATCCCAACACTTTCTCCGATAGAGAAAGCATTCCCATCCTCTATCATCTCCTCCTGCAAGCTCTGATTATTCGAGTTGCTGGATTGTAAGTCCAAACCAGCTTCCTTCAGCCTGTCGCGATCTGAATGGTAAATTGAATAGAGCGATTTAAGATTATTGGTGGTCTTGACCATATTATCAACATAAAAGTTGTTGCAAAGTACAGGTGACGTTTCATCATAACTGCATTGTTCAGCATGATATTAAGTATAAAACTCAAAATGAATGAGCTTGCATTAAAGCCAAAGATAATTTTAACATTTTTTTTTTTTTAACATAGTTCACCCCAAACAAGGCAGGCTGCCACTATAGACGTAAGGTGCTACTGAGAAAAAGAGTGAAAGTTTGGGGGAGGGGGGGTCAACATAAATTGTGAGCTGCGATAATAGTTATATCTGAGAGTGCGCAAAAGGTCGCCCACTTTTAAGAAACAGCAAAAACGACTTATCTTTATCAGTCCTTAGACAGACTTGTAAAATACCTTTTTGAGATCTCCCAACAGTACATGATCATCTTTTCTAAAGGTCAATAATAAATTCAACAATTTGGCCGTCAAATTGACACCCGAATAAGCTGCATCATTTAGAGACCACCCTTTTGAAAGAACAATTAAAGACAGGACGAATTTTGGTAATAACACCTGTCCCTTCCTTAATAACTTGACGATGGGGGACTCAGCAATAATTTTTAAACTCTCCCGGAGAAACATGAACAGGCTCAATAATTCCCATTTCCTTGTATTCTCGGAAGACTTGTAGGTATTCATTATATATACCCTTCTTATCTAAGGACTCTGCAACTCTTTGCATAATTTTTAATGGTGGCACATAATTTGATTCAACAAGAGATATTTTCTCTTCATCCCATGGTAAGTCTACATAATACTTCCTATCTTTTAGGACAGTACTTTTTGAAATTATTGATTTTGAATTCATCATTTAAACATTTTTTTTTTTTTTGATTGAAATTGCTCCAGACAAGGCATGAAGCCACTTGATGTAAGGACCTAACAAGAACAAATATGATTATGGTAAAGACAGATGCCTATTGACCTAAGTCTTAAGAAGACTACGGTTATAGATAGGAGGAAAACAGTCAACAGGAAGAGAGTTCCACAAACCTGCACTTCCTGGAAAGACGCTACTGGAATAGGAAGCTGTATTACAATGAGGTATCAAAACAGCGAATTGATGGAGACTACTAGACCAACGAGTCAAACGAGCTGAAACAAGACGCGGGGAATAGATCACATAATTCTTAAGAATACATGCCATAATAGTATTTATGGAAAAGACTGAGACTAGCAACATCACGTCTGTGAGAGAGAGTGCAGAGAAGAAAGAGTAGGACCAATCAAATTGCAGATACGTTTCTGCACCTTATCAAAAACCCTCAAATGGGACAGAGATTCACCAGCCCAAATATGACAACAGTACTCCATACATGGTCTGATTGTAGATTTGTAGAGATAGAGAATAGCTTCAGGTGTGAGAAAATGTTTGGAGCAATAGAGAGAACTGACTTTACGAGAAGCAGAAAGAGCAATGGATCTAATGTATGAACTCTAAGAAAAACCAAGAAGTTTCAGAGTCGATTTCTCCTCAAGAGCAAAGCCATTTATCAATTGAAAGACACAAACTGAGTCTTAACTGGATTTAATGAAACAAGCCATTTTGTACCCCAATCCACTACGGAACCCAGATCAACGTCTAGATCAGCTGCATATTTCGACTAATGCGAGGGAGATGGGCGAGAAGCAACACCAAAATAGAAAGTGGTATCATCAGCATAGATGTTAATTTTCTGAACAATATTCTCTGAAAGATCATTTATATAGAGATGAAACAGTCTTGGGCCTAGAATAGAGCCCTGAGGAACACCAGCATTGATAGGAAAAGAGAATGAAGAGACACCGGCCATATGATGACAAATCAGAATAGTTATCAATGCTTATTGAGTCGAGAGAAAAAAAAATTCTTCACTCCACATTCAACAGAAGAATCTCCAAGAAAGGGACCCCACGGATCCGGGAACGAAGTAATTAGATTTAAAATTCCTTTAATGAGGTAATTTAAACAATTGGGTAAAACATGGACTGTCTCTGCGAAGGAAGGGGATTTAAGTTGATTGTGGTCATATTTAGAACCTTCTCCTAAGAAACAACTGATATCTTCAAAGGGTATAATGGCCATTTGGAGTTTGCCAAGCAGATCCATTGAGGCAGCTAACCAGATGGAAATTCTCTAGACATTGAATAATATCTAAACCAATAGAACCTAAGTATGATTCAATTTTTTATATCCTGGGTTGAGGTGAGATACAGCCTCTTTAATATTAGACACAATCTCGACAAAACAGGATACTTTAAACTTCAGATTCAAACCATCTGTGAATAAAGCAAGAAAAATGAAGGGA